>CM040117.1:63544193-64161038 GCA_022559845.1 Amorphophallus konjac
TTCGCTTATTTAATAAGGCTTGCCCCTTGACCAAAAATCAAGCACTGGTTACCTCCGCACTTGTCACAAGGCAAGGGGCTAAGCCTAAAACAGATTTAACATGTTTCATTGCTGATAGTGTGCAGGACGATGGAGCAAGAAGACGAAGTAACAACAGAACAACTGCAAGGGGCAAAATCAGTCACTCCAACTTTTATTCCTGATACAAACAATTCTCACTCTCAAACAAGGCACTCTCACTTATCAAGCATCATAAAAAGGAAGGGAAAGTACAATCACTCAATCCTCCGCTGGGCATTCCCGCAGGGGCACATCTCTCTCAGTTCTCTGATATACGCCTGGCGAGTCTCGGTCGCCTCTTCCACCTCTGCTGGCAAGGCACGCACCTTGCTGATTCCCCACATCGCTAGTGCACTCCTCACACTCTGCTCATCGTGCTCAGTGCCAATCTGTCTAGCCTGAAGAGAAGGGAAGTGCGACAACGGAGGAAGCAGGGTCCGCGGTACACCGACCTGCAAATGGCACCTGTGTGGATAATACACGGCCAGTACGGTATCACTCACTAGCCTCAAATCCAGACCCTGTCCTCTGGGCAGTCTGATCTCCGTAGTCACCAAGAAGTTAGGCCGCATCACGAACCTCTCCACGGGTAGCCGACTCAGGTACCTGCGCCATTCTTCTCTGGTCCGCATATCCCCCGTACGGCACTCCACCTGCGAAGAGAAACCAAACCCGCCACCGATAAAGGAAAGTGGATGGCTCCCGAAGATCCTACTCTCAGTCTCTATGCCTGCCCTAGGGATAAACTTCAGTCTCACGCCCACCCAACACTCTAAGAGAATCATAGAACCAAACAGTGGACCACTCAGGGCAGCAGAGCTAAGCCCTTCATAAAAATAGGCTAAGATAGCCTGGGAAATAGAAAGCCCTCTCCATAAACCACTGATGGTGCTAAGGACGGGAAGATCTAACACGTGGTCGGCTGACGGAAAAAGGATAGCACCACACAAGCAAATGGATGCAGCCTTGGCAATAGCCTCATGCCACCCGCATTTGTTCTTACAATGTGCCACCACCCACTGGCTGAGAGGAAGAAGGTGAACATGACGGGGTCCCACAAAGGTCTTGATCTCACTCGGGTCTTCTATGAACTCGCTAAAGATGGCAACTGGATCTATAGGGGCAACTGTGTGACACACTAGATCCTCCTCCCCAACCCTAGACTTAGGGAGAGACAGATAAGCCTCTACTTCCTCTAAAAGGACAGTGGCCTCAAAGGATGGAAAGACAAAAGTGTGGGTCTGTGGGTGCCACATTTCTACAAGGGCTGAAATACTGTGCCAGTCAAAGGAAATCTTTTGGAAGTTACGACCTAAGAACAGCAAGGATTGCAAATGCCAAAAACTAAGGATATGGGTTACCCCTAGGGGCAAGGCACGAACCATGGGAGCCACCCACTTAAGAGAAGAGTATCGGCGAGAGCCAGGAAGGAGCTAAAAAGGAGGAAACAAGGAGAATAATGCAGAAAAGAAGAGATATTAGCTGAAATAGAATCAAATGAACCAAGTTGGAAGTGATTTAAACATACCTCTCTAGAAGGATTTGAACTGAGGTGTCGAGGAATAGAACCCAAACGTGTAATCTCCTCTCGCTCCTTCCTCGCAGCCTTCGGGCCTGAATAGCTTCCCTCACCCAAAGAATGCTCACCAAAACTCCTCTTCATGATGATTTGGTGGTGATTTAGAGGGAAGAAACTTAAGAAGAAGAAGAAGAGGTTGGGTTCAGGCTGAAGGCAGAGCACCCCTTACTTATAGGAGGTCTCATCCCGTGTTTCGCTCCACTGGAACGCATGATGCACGAGAGCACACCAGGATTGAATGGGCTTAAGGGAATTCAATTTGGCTTATAAGATCGTGCTGATTGGCGGTCGTACGATAGACCGTCATTCATGTAAGCACGGCCCAATGGCGACCGCTATTCTCATGTCCGCGGTCTACCATGGACCGTCGTTCTTCAGTCGGCCAGCACCAAATAGCGGCTTTCCCTTGACCGTTATGTTACATAACGGCTATGGCATAGCCGTTATTCTTAAGCAACCCACGGCCCTGTCTTGGCCGTCATTCTTTCCAAAACGGTTTTTTCCTGGCCGTTGTTCTCTAAACTCATGGGCGTCCCTCACCTCCGCTCGCGTCACTCACCTCGAGTCGGCGTGCCTCACCTCCGCTCGCGTCACTCACCTCGAGTCGGCGTGCCTCACCTCCACTCGCGTCACTCACCTCGAGTCGGCGTGCCTCACCCCCACTCGCGTCACTCGCCCTGAGTCGGCGTGCCTCACCCCCACTCGCGTCACTCGCCCTGAGTCGGCGTGCCTCACCTCCACTCGCGTCACTCGCCCTGAGTCGGCGTGCCTCACCTCCGCTCGCGTCACTCTCCTCGAGTCGGCGTGCCTCACCTCCGCTCGCGTCGCTCACCCTGAGTCGGCGTGCCTCACCCCCGCTCGCGTCGCTCACCCTGAGTCGGTGTACCTCGCTACCTCTCACGCAGCTCACCCAAGTCTGTCATCGCCTCCCTCACCCATTGTCATTCATACATACACTCATCCATTTGCATACATTCATACATCCATACAAAAACTAAAAAAAAATGGGTGCATCATATATACATATCATCATCCCAAAAACATAAAAATCTCATATATAAAAAAAAAGAGGGAAAAAGTACAAAATCAGGCCTCACCCTCTGGCCTGTCACTGTCTCCACCTCCCTCCTGTCTCTTCGCTGGCGGGGCCATCGAAGAAGTCTCAGCAGCATCGCGACGTCGTCGTCGCTCATCACTCTCGTTCCTCTCCCGCTGAGAGGAACTCGCCATGTAACGTCCTACCGAGGTGTGAGTAGCCTGGCTGCCACTCGGTACGACCGATCGGCTCCTCGAACGGCTCATCGTCATACCCTGAACCTGGCCCCGCAGCACAAGGGCCTCGGTCCTGAAAGGCTCCAGCTCCGCTATCGTCGCTCGGTAGCGCTCCACCTCCGCACGGAGAAGTCCTGTCTCAAGAGCGTCGGCCGGCTGAGCTCGCGCAAGCTGCTCACGCAAATGGCCCGCCTCCCTCTCAGCCACGAGCCGCAGCACCTCTCGCTCCTGAGACGCTGCTCGCTCTCGCTCCAGCTCTGCCTGTAACTGCTCCAGCTCGGCAGTCAGCATAGGATGAAGTCCTCTCACCCGCTCCCGGAACTCGGCAGCCTCTACCGACTGGAGCCGCCTCACCTCCTCCTGAGCCTCGGCTAACTCCGCCCTGGCTCGAGACGCCGACCTCTGGGCGCTCACAGTCGCCTCCTGGGCCCGAGCCTCAACCTGCACCAACTCAGCCCGTAGGTGGGCCACCTCCTCTCTGGCACGGGTAGCCTCCTCCATGGCAACCCTCACGTCCTCCACCTGCATGCATCAAACATTAGCACATTCCATTCATATCATGCACGAATAAACAAAGGAAAGCGTCAGAAGTGTACCCGCACGGCAAGCTCGCTCTCCGCTGCCTCGGCCCGCTCCACCATCCGCTGGAACTCGGCATCCCGGGCTGCTCGGTCGGCCGGTGTCTCAACAGAAGAAGAAGAAGGAGCCTCCGCTCCACGCCTCTGAGCAGCCTCAGCTCGCTGCACCCAAATATCCCAGGTCAGTCACATGCATAAACATCATATAGAAATGTAAGAGTCCAGAGTTTAGGAACATACCAGTAACTCGAGGGCTCGGCGAGCCTCATCCCTCTCCTGGATGGTGGCATGAAGGAGCCCCTGCAGCTCCGCTAAGCGTCCCTCAGGGTCGATCTGCATGTCGAAAGGAAGTCAGTACAGCATATAGAAATCATAAAGCATGTAGATTAAGTCTGAGTTTAGAATTGTACCGGTCGGCGTGATCCTCGGAACACGCGGTCTCCATAATGCCTGACGTACGCAGTCACGTACGCCGCATCACTGTCAGCACGAGCGGTCACCACACGCCCACCTGCCTGCCAGTCGGCAACCTGCTCGGCGTTCCGCGCCGCCCAATCGCACTGCTGAGTCAGCCCTCGGGTGCTCCGCGTCACCCTCTCCCTCGCGCTCTCCTGCACCGGGAAGTCTACCACGGGCTGAGAGACGCCGGTCGTCCTCATCACCAGCCGGGAGTAAAGGGGCTCCACTACATTCATGCAGTGTAACCACACATCACGCCCGGAGAAGGTAAGAGCTCTCACCACCCACGGCTGCTCTGTCACGTCCTCGTGTGCATAAGGAGTCCACTGCACCTGCATACATCAGCAATCACATCAACATCATATAAAACAAGCATTTTCCAAATAAAGGCTAAAGGTTTAGAAGTCGTACTGAGGAGTACGGAAGCGTGTCAATGTCATCCTGCAGGTCGCGCACCTGCCGTGTCAGGGTCCCCGACCCACGAGCTGGCGCCCACCGTCGTAGAAGAGGGAAGAGTCCAGGGCGGATCTCTAGTCCCCTGCGCAGCATAGGCAGCCGCACGTAAGCCCATGCCTGCATCACGCACAAGTCGTCAGCATCTAGAGTACAGGTCCTAGGAAATTGCATGAGTTCTGAGTCAGAGTCGTACCTGGAGAAGGGGAGAGAAGCCCCCCAACATCGTCCGTCGGGACGTCGAGCTGAGGCTCTCAAAAAGGAAGGAGAGCACACCGGCACCCCACGCGTAGTCTCCCACGTGCTCTAGGTCCTCAAGGAACGGAAGAAGTCGGCAGTGGATGACGTCCGCACGCGTCGAGAAGAGAAGCCGCCCGAACAAGAACATCAGGAACCGCCGAAGAACCGTGTCCGCCTCTGCACCCGGTCCTGCTGCTACTCGAGGCCGCACGCGCGTCACCAGCCGGTCCAAGTGCTCCTCTGGACGCTCGCCCACCGCAAGTCCCGTCCGTCGCAACCCTAGGCTGTCCTGGAGAGCTGCCCGCGGAAGAAGCGTGGTCTGCCGACGTGTCGTCTGGAGCGCGAGCCCCAACGTCCTCTCGGCCATGCCGCGGTAATCAGGAAAGGAGATCCCAGTCACCGGCAGACCATGCACCTGCAAACCAGTAAGCCTAGCCACGTCCTCTAGCGTGGGGACCATGTGACCCCACGGGAAGAGGAACGTGCGACTCGCCGGATCCCAGCGGTCGTGCAGGGCATAAAGAAGAGGTGTGTCAAAGCGACACACCTCAACACTGAGGAATGGGGCGAACCCCATAGCAGCCAGCCTCTCCCGCTGAAAATCCGGCAGTGCAAGATACACTGACCGAACCTGCAGCCAGGAGATACGGGTCCGACGCTTTCCCTGCATTCATTCATTCATCTCATTAGTTTCATATTTCTTAATAACAAAAGAAATGGGGGGTTACCCTGTGATGTTCTTCATTTTAGTTGTTCAACGGCCTTCCCCTGGCCGTTTTGTTGCCTATGACGGCCCTCCATGGACCGTCCTATCCTATGATGTTTTGAATAACACGGCCATTCCTGGGCCGCTATTCCATTCACAACGGTTGTCCATGAACCGTTGTTATGATGAATCATTCAACGGCCCTCCCAGGGCCGCGGTGCTATTTTGAACGGTCCAATGGGGACCGCATTGTTCTGAATGCCGAGGGTTGCTACGTTATGGTCAACGGCCACTCCTGGGCCGCTGTTCTGTTTGACGGTCCGTTGAGGGCCGTTTTGTTCTGAGGAGACCCCAAAGGTCAGATATGTTTAACGGCCCCTACTGGGCCGTGTTGGGTCTATTTTGCGGTCCTTTGAGGACCGTCATTGCGTCATCTCCTCCGACGACGGCGAAGCGCCATCCCCCGCCGCCGTGGAAGCCCTTAACCCCCATTCCCCCGTGCTATACAATGGAAAAGGGACCTACCTCCGAGTCACGACGCCTTCTCGCCGGGCGCGGCGCCTCCGCCGCCGGCTCATCGCCTCCCGGCTCGTCGGCTCCACGCTCGCCGTCGGAACCACTCTCGCTCTCCTCCACGAGCACGAGGGCGAGATCATCCGCCGAGAAGTCCACCGTCCCGGCTTCTTCCCCCGGAGCAACCGCCTCCGACCGCCGCCGCTCGTCGCCGTCGCCATCCACCGCCATCGCGAGGGAGAGAAATCCCGAGAGAGAGAGGAAGAGGGTGATGGAAAGGAAGAGGAGAGAGGCCATTGCGAGAGAGGGAGAGCACGAGAGAAACGAGAGAGAGAATGAGAGTGTGGGAGAAGGGGGGGTCGCTCCTCCTTCCTCTTCTTCTTCTCTCTTCCTGCCGTTACGGTAGGAGGAGGGAAGGGGAAGAGGGTTTATATTTTCGAACCAACGTTGAGAATGGCGGTCTAGCGATAGACCACTATACAATAAGAACGGCTACCTTAGGACCGTTATTATGCAAACGGTTACTTAGCATTAAACGGCCTTCCTATGACCGTTAATAATCCATATGGCGGTTTACCATGAGCCGTCCAACTTAAGAACGGTCCCCTCTGAGCCGTTTAACTGTTGAATGTATCATTGTTGTGAAATTCATGTGCCAATGAGTTTTGATTGCAGTTAAAGCTAAACAACGTCAATGTCCCGCCGTTACGCCTGCACAGGTAAGTCAGGTATGGCCCTCAATCCCTCAAAACTCTTATTGCATTACTATATGGTAATAAATATCTATCTCGAGAACCAGTCGATTCTTCACGCATCCCAGGATCTGACGTTCCCCGTCAACAAAAACACATGATGATCTAGGTATGCGTGTCTAATCTTCGGAAAGGCCGCTAAGTTGGAAGAAGTCAGGGGACGACGGTTCTCTCTTGCACGCCGTGGTTGCAAGAAGTGTCCTGACCCTGACTCATTCAGTTCTGCAATAATATTCTCGAGTATTTTATATTTTTATCCTTGGTTTGCATTCGATTTTACATGGTTCTTTCTTTTAGCCCAGCATGCATCACAAGCACCTTTTGAGCATTCACGACCTACGGTCTGCCTGAGAAATGATCTTGCGTGTGATTGACTGCTTTCTGTGTTCCATGTCCCACCGAAGGAATAATTCCACTCCAAAATTAGAAGGTGTTTCTTTGGACCTAATTGTTCGGTTCTGATGAATTAAGTGTTTCCCTCGTCTGGAGTTTTAAAATCCTTTTAATTTCGCTATTGCCAGCTTCTATATCGCCTCATTTAGGACCACAGCTTGTCCGCCGACGAGGCCGCTCCTTGCTCTTTTACCTTAGTTCCTCCAGATTCAGGTTTAACACTCAGTCCCACAGTACCTTGCAAATTGGTTCGAAGGTTGCCCGAAGATTTCTATGGCTTATTGGTATGAAACGGGTGTCGTATTGCCTTAACGCCCGCTTTTGCAGTCCACTCCGCTTCATCTCCGCTACAACTCCATGTTCCATGACGCCTTCACTACACCTCCGCTCGTTCCCTTGCAAGGCGGACGTTAAGGAGGGGCATCTGTTGACACCCGTTTTTTAACCGATAAATCGAATCATTTCCTTCGCCTCAATTATTGTCCGAAGCAGTCAATCACATGAGAGATTATTCTTCTGGCAGTATTTTGGGCTCTTCCCAGCAAAGAAGGCCTCCCTCCCTCTCATTGGGTTTAACGGTCTGTTATAAACCGTTTTTTTTCAATAGAACGGTCCCCACTGGGCCGTTGTGTTCCGCTGCCCCGGGTTATTTGTATCTCGTGATATGCTTTGAACAACGGCTCCATGACAACCGTTATGGTCAATATAGCGGTCGTCCATGGACCGTCATTATTTGCCGACAAGAAAAGGGGTCAGAGGCCCGACAGTCAGTCATAGCCACGTGCTTCACGAAAAGTTGTTTGTCCGGGCATTGACTCGCCTTTAAGCATAACGGTCTTTACAGGACCGTCATAGTTATTGGACGGCCCCTCCCAGACCGTCATAATTGTTTGGCGGCCTCCTTACGACCGTCATTGTTACGGCCACCCAGATTAGACCCCGTGATTCCAGGCGAATTAAGAGGAGAATGTCGTTGGCAATATTGACACGATGCTATCATATACCGGTCCTTGACCGACATCATTCATTGTTAATCCCTGATTAAGCTCGAAGCCCTGGGCTCTATATATAGCTCACGGGTTCTGAGACAGAGGGGGACCATCACGAAGTGCTGTCGAATTCCATCGCCAAATCTCATACAGCATCCGCCCGTTCGTCAGGGAGTGGGGGCCTTCTACATCCCTCGCAGGCCCCCGGTGCAGGGAACTTCACGCTTCATGTTTCTGTGTTTCTAGTTCTTCTCTGTTTGCTCACCACACACACGTCTTTTCTCCACTGCATCACACATCACATACATCATTTCGTTGGCATTTATTATCTTTCCTATTGTTTCCGGCGCCCTAAACGGGGTTTCAAAACCTCCAGGTATCGCCGGGCCATGTTCTTCCTTTGCTTTATTTCAATTAGTACACCTACTACACTATCATTTAGCTAATCTCCGTTTATCTATGTGTTTCACCGTTTGCTTTCAGGTCAGCAACCAAAAGCACGAGGCCCGCACCTTCTGGCCGGCCAGGAGGAGTGGAGGAACGGACCCGCATTCTCCCGCAGCTTCCGAGTCCCGGCGCTTTCACCGGGTGGCGATCACGGTCAACAGCTTCATCTTTCCTCCTTTTTTTTATCTCTTCAATATTATTTAACTCGAGGAGGAATAACATATCAACACACGTGCCCTAACTAATCATTTGCACATGACTGTGCCAATGATTGGTCTTGACCTATTCGACCATGTTTCTGACTTAGCTGCTTCCAGAACTTAAGTTACTCGAACCTGGTTCGTACTTAAGTCCCTGCAGTGGAAGAGGCATTTAGTCAAGCACATGATAATCAATTTTGACCAAAATATAAACCAATAACTTTGACACATTGATTCATGGTCTATGAAATTAATCATGATGTAATTTATACTATGAATACAGAAATTCACACTGTAAGTCTCAAATGCTCTGATAGACATTCATGAACGCATGAGTAAACTGTGCAAGCTTAAGCATAAGTCAGACACATATTGACTTCAAAATACAGAGTATATGATGCACATATTTGATAATATATAGGGAAGAGAACATACACGTGCATTGACTTTAACACATGATTTTGTCTGCTAACACTGACCTTGACTATAGACAATGCAAACTAACACGGTCTTGATGCAAATGACTTAATCAGGTAACACATACTTCATTCATGAAGCAAGGCCAGCTAGCATAGGCCTTAAGTACGAAGCAAAGCTAACTGGCATTGACCTTATTGCATGTATGTATACTTGCACCGACCTTAGTCATGTAGACAAGATGACCAGCACCGTCCTGACTATTCAGTCAATAGTGACTAGCACCGACTATGTATGCAAGATACATGACACTAGCACCGACCCTTTATGCAACTGACACTAACCTTAGTATGCACAAAGGTGCAACTAGCATCGACTCTGAATGCAATATGTGTGATGCTAGCTTTGACCTTATGACGATGCACAATAGGCTAGCACCGACCTCATGAGCATATGCATGGACCTTAGTTAACCATGTCTAATGCATGCACCGACCTGATGAGAACTTGACACTGACTCACATGCACCGAACAGTGGTAAAACATGCTCTGACTTCTACATGCGAAAGACGAGACATGCACCGACCTTGTATAGACACAAGGCAAAACATGCACCGACCTTGTATAGACACAAGGCAAATATGCATTGACTTATGCATGCGTATGACAAGAGATGCACCGACCTATATATATATATATATGCATGAGACAAAAGATGCACCATCTTTATCTGTAAATGTGCACAGACTATCAATGCAGATACACATACCATGACATGCACACCAACTATTCGATGAAATGTCATGCACACAGGTTATTCAGTAAAATGGCATGTGCACATACTTTATTCAGTTAACTTTATTGAGTATATGTTAACCTAAAATGCATGTATATTGTATGAACAGTATCTGGTATGAACAAATGAGCTCAAGCAGGATGCATGCAGCATGTGTGCAATAGACATCATTTATACCATGAATAATTCAAACAAGCACAGAATTCATATGGTCCAAACACCTATGACATCATACACATATGAGTCATGGATTTTAACATCATCAAAACACAGAATGCTAACTAGAGAGGGGGATTTCTGTAGCCCATCTAAGAGCAGCCGAATTAGGTCCATCAGGACTAAACGAGGCCCAGCTTATCTAAGTGACAGCCCCACATGTCCCACTTAGCCTAAAAAGCCCAATAAGATCACTCGGGATCAAGCCCTTCCTCGGCGGCCCTTAGGCTCGGAAGGCCTGAGCGTCGGTCTGGTTGGAGGAAGACCCAAGCCCGAGTTATCCCACTCGACGGGATAAAAGGCTAGCGCCCCGCGCCCACTCCGACCGAGCCTGACCCGAGCTATGCTTATCGCCCGGAAAGGGCTGGCACTCTTCATGCTTGGGACGACCGACGATTACTTACCCTCGCTGTCATTGAGAGCCCTTTATGAGCAGGAGTTCACCAAAGATAAGGGACTCATGACTCCTCAAGGTTATAAAGATCCCATGATAAGGACATAAAGAGCCCACGTTGAGGACGTAACTCCCGCCTAGAACTCCTCAGCTTACGGGACTCATGAGGCTAGCGCACTATTTAAACCTGGGACTCCCTCCAGCGAAAGGTAAGGCCTACACACGCCTAAAACTCCCTTAGCAAGAACCACTTCACCACCTTGGTGTAGAGGGATCTCGTGCCTCTCTTTCCTCCTCCCTTCATAGCTTCCACCACTGCTCTACTGACTTAGACATCGGAGGGTTTACCCCAGGGAACTATCCCTGGGCCCCCTGATCCGTTTCCCTTCCTTGCAGTTCACTGTTTGGTGATCATCTCCCCAGCTCAGGACCAGCGTGAGATCACGCCTCTTCATCTGGCGCCATCTGTGGGAAACTACCAAATAGCCAGTATGGTGCGAAGAAGTTCAGGGAGGAGGTCTATCGATGACAGGGGAAACGTCATGGTGGCGGCAGGAGAAGGCTCCTCTCAGGCCTCACAAAACCCTCCCTCCAACGCCAGCATCCCAGCCGACGGACCACCCCCTCCTCCAGCGGCGGTGGGGCTACCACCCAACGGGGGTGCTGACACTTTCCAAGCCCTCAACACAAAACTGGATATCCTCGTGAAACTCATGAGGACCCAGGCGGCCAGGGAAGGAAGGTCACGCACCCCTCCGGAGAGCCCTCCCCGCGAGAACACGTCCCAGCACACTGCCAGAGGCCGCTTCACCCTCCGAGGCCGACGGATTATCCGTAACAGGTTAGGAGGACCTTCACAACCCCCCCCCCCCTCCAGAGGAAGAGGCCTCCTCCACGCCGAAACGGAGGAAACCTGGGGCACGCCGTCCGCACCCGGAGACCGAAGTCCCCAGGAAGCACCAGGACAGCCTGCCATCATGCCCCCCTAGCCCCACGGCGCAACAACAGCCAGAGTTATCCCTCCGCTTGTGAGAGTTCGAGAGGCGCTTTGCGGAGTAGGAGCACACCTTACGCGCCTTACAGAAGACCTCTCCACCAGAGGACGACGAGAGATCCCCATTCTTCGACTATATCTTGAAGGCAGAGGTATCCCCCAGAACCTCCATCCCGACCTTCAAGCCTTACGACGGCCAAGGCGACCCGACCGACCACTTCGACAGCTTCGACGCCCTGATGACCCTTCACGGGGCGTCCGACGACATCAAATGCCGAGCCTTCACGACCACCCTGGTCCAAGGCGCCCAAGCATGGTTTCGAGCCCTCGCCCCTGGATCCATCCGAGACTTCAAGCAGTTTGGGCGAGTATTCAAGGAGAGTTTCACCGGCAGCGGCCCCCCGAGGTCGGTAGCGGGGCTATTGGCTCTCAAACAGGCGCAAGGGGAGAGACTCCGGGCTTACATCAACCGATTCAAATCGGAAGCCCTGAGGATCCCCCGCCTGGATGTTGCCTCGGCCATAACCGCGCTGACCGGGGGCACCCGCGATGAGAACCTCCGCCGTGAACTTGTTTTATACCCTCCCTCGACCCTTGCTGAGCTAGTGACTCTGGCTTTGCGTCACGCTGAGTGCGAAGAAGTCCTCAGCGCATGCCGAGGCGCAACCGGCTCAGGTCGGGAGGGGGACAAGAAGCGAACTCCCGAGCCAAGCTCAGGTCCAGGAAAAAGGTGAAACCGAGACGGGGAGCACAAGGAACCATCCCGGAAGTATGAGTGGTGCACTCCCTTAACCGCTCCGATGTACGAGATATATGAAGACATCAATGGCTCGGGCCTCCTCCGCCAACTCGAGCCAACGAGGTCGAAGAGCAGCAATCGCAGCAAGCATTGCATGTTCCACAGCGACCACGGGCATCACACCGACGATTGCCACCAGCTCCAAGATGAGATCGAGCGCCTCGTCTGCCAGGGACACCTATCCTGGTTCGTGGCTGGGCATAAGGAAGACCAGGCGCCCCATAGGAAATCGACAACGCCTCTCGCGGGGTCCATATCAACGTCATCGCTGGAGGAGCTGCATCAGGAGGAGACAGTGGCCGAGGAAGAAAGCGTCATGCTGAGCTGGCGAGCCGAGCCATCGAGCCCCCCAAGGCCCCACCAAGTGAGCCCCAGGTCGTAGTCTTCTCCAACCAAGACTTGGAAGGGCTGACCACCCCGCATGACGACACCCTAGTCATATCGGCCACGATAAACTATTGTAACGTAGACAGAATTCTAGTTGACAATGGAAGTGCCCCTGATGTATTATATTACGAATGTTTCCTTAAGATGGGGGAGAATCCGTCTAAACTCCGCCCGATCCGAACCCCCCTTTGCCTGTTCAATGGCCAGGCCACTTATCCCGAGGGAACCCTAAGCCTGCCGGTTACTCTCGACACCCCACCCAAAACCGTTACGGTCATGGTGGACTTCGTAGTGATCAAGGGTATGATAGCATACAACGTAATCTTTGGGAGAGGAATCCTTAGCCAAATGAAAGCGGTGCCCTCTACCTATCACCAAAAGATGAAGTTCCCCACTAAAAATGGGGTGGGGGAAGTCCGGGGCAACCAGGCGATGGCCAGAAGGTGCTATAATATCTCAGTTGAAGCCACAAGGCTGGACGGGAAAAATAAAGGCCCCCGGGAAGTCGAGGAAAAACTCGCAACATCCGAGCCTGGAGGCGAGCTGCTAATGATTTTCCTAAACGACGACCCGACCCTAGGAGTAAAGATTGGAGCCGACCTACCATCTGAGGTTCAACAGTAATACAAAGATTTTCATTTCCGGGTACATCCGAGTCTTTGCTTGGTCTAATGACCAACTCCCCGGAATACCGGGAGAGACGGTAATGCATAAACTCAACCTCGACCCGACCATGAAGCCCGTACAACAACGCAGAAGGAAGCACGCGCTAGAGAAGCAGGTGATCATCAACGAGCAAGTCACCAAGGCATAAAAAATTGGTCTTTTTAGATCGATCTTGTACCCCACGTGGCTGGCTAACATCGTCCTAGTGCCAAAAGCTTCAGGAAAGTGGGGAATGTGCGTGGACTTCACCGACTTGAACAAGGCTACACCAAAGGACTGTTATCCATTACCAAGCATCGACCAACTGGTTGATTCAACCTCGGACAACGAGATACTCAGTTTCCTGGATGCCTATTCAGGTTACCACCAGATCAGGATGAATCTAGGAGACATCGAGAAGACCGCCTTCATCACCGACTTCGGCATATACTGCTACACCCGGATGCCTTTCGGGTTGAAGAACGTTGGAGCCATGTACCAGAGGCTGTTCAATCATATGTTCGAGGGATAGCTCGGCCAGAACGTCGAGGCCTATATTGACGACATGCTCGTCAAGACCCCCAAGCCCGAGGACCACTTCGCCGACCTAGTTGAGACCTTCGACACCCTCCTGAGGCACAATATGAAGCTCAATCCCACCAAGTGCACCTTCGGAGTAAGGTTCAGGAAATTCTTGGGTTTCTTAGTCACCCAGCGTGGGATCGAGGCCAACCCCGACAAGGTCGAGGCCATCCTGGACATGCGCCCACCCACCTGCATCAAAGACGTTCAACGCCTTACTGGGCGCATTATCGCGCTTAGTAGATTCCTGTCCCGTGCGGCCGAACGATGCCTACCCTTCTTCAAACTGTTGAGGGGGCCCAAAATGGCATTTGCTATGTTCGCATGGGACAAGGAATGCCAAAGAGCGTTCGCCGAGCTTAAGGAGTTCCTGGCTTCGCCTCCGGTGCTTTCCAAGCCTATCCCAGGTGAAGCCTTGCATCTCTATCTCGCGGTAACTCCATCTATAGTTAGCTCGGTCCTTGTCAAAAATGACTTGGGAGTCGAGAGACCGGTCTACTACACCAGCAAGGTGCTCAACGAGGCTGAAAGAAGGTACCCCGCAACCGAGAAACTCGTTCTAGCATTGGTTACCTCGGCCAAGTGCCTCTAACCCTATTTCCAAGGGCACTTGTTTGCGACCTTTTCTTTCTTTCGCGCGGGTCAATCGACCAGCTGACTGACTGGTAGTCAAATGATCAATTGACGACGCGGGCGTGCCAGTCACATGAGTGATGAATTTGTGATGCGCTCATTCTGACCCATGTCGGGCGAATGTGAGGTTCGGTCGGGACCAGCAGTCCGCCATACCATAAAGGTTATGGCGTTAATTACATCCCCCACAAGGAGGGAACACCTTTTATTAATTACCGAGATAGCGGGCTGTCGAAGCTGGAAAAAAGAGCTACATGATGATCATGACGAAGGCATGCATGATGCATATATTTATCGTGCAGAAGATGCATAGTTCATAGAATTATGGATCCTCGATACGTGGCGTAGGACGTAGGTCCGAAGACCACCGTCGCGCATAGCGAAGACTTCCGACCAGACGTAATCCGGCTTTCTGTCGACGCCATTTGATATACCTGAGGATCTATGCATGCATGCACACATGACGTTCATGACTATATTAAGCATGATAATAGAATCATGGAAGCAAATGATGATCAGCCACATTTATTACTCCCCATCAAGGAGAGGGAAGGTAGCACAAATATGATAGCGAGAGCAAAATGCTAACGAACACGGTAATGAAGATATGATAACAAGATGGTTTGGACTCGCTCGGCCCTTCCTTTATTCAATTTATTACCAATTGTGGTTTATCGGCCTCGACCCTGAGGGACGAGAACCACTCTGAGGTAAGTGAACAATTAAAGCAGCAAAAGGGCCCAAAACCGGCGCGGCCATGCGATAGGTAGCTTATACGCCGCGATGAAGCGTAGGTATAAATGGCTAAAACGGCGCGGCCATATAGCCGGTTAAGACGGCGCGCAAAAGATTGGGGCGCGCCGGTTCATAGCGCGCTGGAAAGGCGCAAGGAAGTTTTTTTTGTTTTTTGAGTGTAAGGTTAATCCGGCGCGGGGGGGTACCGCGCCGTATTAGGGCGCGCCGGGTTAAGGCCGCGCCGTTTTAGCTTATTTTCGATAAATTTTGAATCATTTGAGTTTGTTAAGTTTATGTTGAGGGTTTTGAAGCCGTTTGAGGCCAATTGTCTGTTAAATTGAAGTCCAGAACCCTGAGGGATGGTGTGACAAGTCAGTGCGAGGTTCATGCTAGAGCACCGGGTTGATTAAGTTCAAAACGGGCAAATTATCATTGTTCATTCATTATAAGTTTATCCAAAAAATTTGGCAGCATCTCCCCTGAACACGAAGAGTTGCAGGGGAGAAACGGGGTCGTACGCACTCATGGAGCACGCCCCTGAACTGTCGGTATGCACGAAGGCAGCCAGCAAACCCCATTGGATGGAATACCCTGAGGACTAGCCTGCTAGGGGCACCAAAGTTCCATAGGGGGAAGAAACGGAGAGATGAAGCCATTGACGATGGGAACAGCACCCCGAGGGCTAGCCTGCGAAGGGTGGATGACCCACAGTGTATGACTTATCCCTTATAGGGACTGACCATTAGGAAGATGAAACTCCGAGGGCTAGCCTGCGAGGAGCACATATCCCCGGCCTTCATTGGGTCCTGGATTGTTGGGGGCGAGCTCATTGAGCCAAGACCCCTCTGTTGCTATCTGCTGTGGGCTCAGAGAGAAACGCCTGCCATCGAGGGGTAGGGTTCTTAGTTGCCCAGCAGTTTCGTGAAGCCACGGGGGGAATGTCCCCCTCCCCGGGTGATCGAAACGGCGAGAAACCCTCGGAACAGTGCAGATGATCACGATGAGTAGGGGTGGTAAATGCATAAGTGAGACGGGCCCACTGCAGAGGCATATGCTCGAATAGTTGGAATGCAATGTTCAGGGGATGGACCCTGTACATGGCGGAGAGACACACGCGCAGAAGCACGGCTTCATCCGAGGAGAGAAGGAGATGCGCAAACCCTTGAATCAAACATAAAAAAATGAGCGAAAGAAAAGCCCCCGGGGAGGGGTGTTTCTATAGCCCACGATGATTCGGGGCATGCTAGGAACTTCAGGGAAAGCGGAACCAGAGAACGATGCAAAGAAAGCCTCATACGCACGCATTCGCGTACATAAGAAAGGGGAGGTGAAGATCATTCATTCGACCCGTTAATCCCAACATTCAGCATATATATATATTACCATCCCAGAAACGGGAATGGCTCAGCATTTACATAATCAGAACATGGCACCAGCACCATTGCTCGGTCGCCGTTTGCCGGTAGCAGAGGTAAAGGACGTGCAGAGCACAACAACAGGGGAAGGGGAAAAAGAGCAAATCGCATAGAAGGGGGAGGAGAATAGGCTCATATCATCGCCGCTCCTCCCCCCCTCGCTTACATCCGATGGGTGGAAAGCCCAGAAGAAGGAATCCACGGAAAGCATAGGGAAGACCGGCACCGGTGCCCACCTGTTCCTAAAACAGGGTATCGTAGAGAAAGGAAGATGGCCGACGGAAGATCCTCCGAAGAAGCCTTGCTCCCTCTCTTCTTCAAAGGAAAGCCCTCTCGAAAAACCATCCTCTCTTTTCCTTCCTACTCTCTATATCTTCTGATGTCTCGATCTTTCTCTCCCCTCTTCTCTCTTCCGTTTTCTTCCAATCGAACCTCACCCGTTTATATAACAGGTTGGAGGTTTTGCATCCGGTGTGAGCTTTTGGCGGGCTGGGAGGAGTCTTCATCAACCTATCGTGCCGGTTTAAGACGCCATCCGATAGAGTGACTTGCGCGCCGTGATGAGGGCGGAAGGTAGGGGATTTAGCCCGCCGGGATCAGGGGCATCGAATGAGGGGCGCGCCGGTTTAAGGCGCGCCGGGCTAATGCTCCTCGTGCGCTTCAAGCCAGTCAATGAGTCCGGGGATGATTCCGGGAGTCACCGTGAACATTATCTCGCCAATGCCCCTCGAAACCTTGGCGGGATGTCTTGTCGAAGCTCCCAGGTCGACGTACGGCTGTTCCTGAGTCTCCAGATAGCTTTGATTTGATCGTACGGGCTTTCCGTCGACACGGCCTTCGGCTCTACGATCCATGCTGTTGGTCCGGCTTGGCTCGTACCCAGAGCTCTCTAGGGGGTTGGATAACACCAGAGATAGTTCCGCCTGCGCTGGGTGATCATTCGGCCACTAACATGCCCATCTTGGCGGGAAGCCGTGCCCATGCCGGGCGATCGGGATCTTCCACCGACAGAGCTTTCAGTCTTCCATTTTTGAAGGCCAGGGGGGACTCCTTTTTCTTCAGGAGAGGCTTTCATGAGGTGGGTAGCCACCGGGTTGGCCGCTATCCTTGATCAGACAATGGGTGTAGTGTATGCGGCATGACAGAGTCGATGCCGGTTCATTGGGCAGGCTTGGTCGCACTATCGGTTGGTTGTGAGTTTGTCTCGGCTCTCCTGAGGTGAAGTCCCCGTGTCCAGACGGAGTGACTCGAGGCTCTGGCAGCTCGAGAAATCTTTGATATGTTGATCTTTATCGGCTTCCATGCTTTGGCGGGCCGGGTCATTCATCCTTATGGCTTGGTCGCCGATGATCATTTTTTGGGTGCCAACAAATGCCCCCCAGACGTGGGTGTTGCGAGCAAGGCACGAGTGCAGCAAGACCGACGGATGAATTTCATCCGGACTGATCTCTTCTCTGATTGGCGGGGGCCTAGGATGGCCCTTGATTCGGTCTGGACGTTAAATCGGCGCCGTTTGAATGTTAATACGACGCGGGTTGATACGGCGCGCCCTTGTTGGGCATTTGTCCAGTAATCTGGTGCGCCCTTTCCTTGAAGTGTTAATTCGGCGCGATTAACCCAGGCGCGCCTTTTGCTTATGGGGTTTTTAATCCGGCGCGCTAAATAGCGCGCCGGTTTAATGAAGGGGGGGCTCCCCCTATTTATCTTCTTTCTTCCTTATTTTTTCTTCATCGCCTCTTATTTGACGATTTCCTTTCTCTCTCCTCCCGTTTCTCTTCCCGCGGCGCCGAGAGCGGCAGCTCTTCCTTCGGGTGAGTGGGGATGCTGTCCATTCGGGTTACAAAACCCTTTCTTTGGGCCCCGGGAGGCTTCTAGCAGGGCTTGCCCTCGGAGCTATTCCCCTGGGTGTTCCTCTTGGCCTCGGTGCAATGCCGATGGCTGCCTTTTAGGGTCCGTTCCTCAGTGGACGCGTTCCCGCTTTTCTTTGGCAATCCCCTGTGCTGGGGAGACTCTGCCAAAATTTTGTCAGAAGTTCACCTTTGATCAGCTATTTTCTGACTTTACTTTTGTTTGATATGCCTTTTTTTGCAGCTATCATCGCATCCAGCTCTTCTTCTCGTGCCGTAGTGACATGGGAGAACGTCAATTCCCTCCACTGGGGGCACGGCCAGGTGGCCATAGTTGCGGAGTCTTCGGATTCTGAGACAGACACTGTGGACACCTGCCGTCTCCTTATCCTCGGGGGTGACTCCTTTCATTATAATAGAGAGGGCGTGACCAGGAGGGATTATCCCAAGGACAAGTACCTGATGTCCCTTCTTCAACGCTTCAACCTTCAGGGGAAGAGCGATGTGTTCGCCGTTCGGAAGGTCGAGCAGGCCTTGCTGGTGGAGAGAGACAGCCTGGCCGAATGTGTGATGCGGGGAAGACCCATCTATCTCCCCGGGGAGGTCAGGAAATGGAGCGCTGTGCTGGGGCTACAAGACCTGGCTCCGGCAGACGGATTGCTGACTAGAGCTCTCGAGTTCGTACCCGCTCGGTGGAATGACTCCGCGGGCAGAGTGGATCGTGAGAAGCCGATCTTTGGTTTATTCCTTGCCCCGTTGAGATGGGGATATAGAGATGAATCGTTCTTGCTGGACTGCTTGGCGGTTCGCTTCAAGCACCAGATATCAGTGGGGTGGTTCGCTGAGCTGAATGCTACAGACGCTCATGCATTCAGGCCCGGAGCAGTGGAGTTCACAGACTACGTGTTGCATCATTACGCTCCTCTTCTGACCAGGGCCGGCATATATCACAGCGTGTACGCTTCAAGGTACCGGTACCCAATCTCACGGGGCTTGTGTTATGGAATGATCGAGGTATTTTGCCCCGAATATAACACTTTCTACACTTCAGAGGGGGAGACCTTTTTAGACTTGTGGAGTCTATCGCAGCTCAGCGGCCTACCCATTGACGGGGAACCGTATGAAGAAGTTTGCTGGTCTGACTGGTTGAAAGACCAGACCGACGGTGACGGTCGGTATATGGCGGGCTACGCCTACCAGTATCTGATGAAGGCGTATCGCTCTCTTTTTCATTCGTCGCACGATACGAGGGAAGCTCGAAAGCCGGGCGAGAAGTGAAGAGTGCGGATGGGCGCCTGGCTTCAATATTTCTTCCAGGGGAAGAATAAGTATGAAGATTTTCCTCCAATAGCACCCGTGGCCCAGAAGCGGAAGAAGAGGGTGCGACGCCAGGCCGCTTCATCATCTTCTTCGAAAGGAGGGCAGGGGGAAAACCCAAACCCTACTGGTGTTGATGCAGTCACTCACTGTGCTACATATCTGGTTTATTGGCTTTGTTCTTTCGCTCTTCCTCAAGGTGACGAGAGCGTGATTAGGGTGGAGGCCATTTACCCGGCCTGTCTTATGGCTTGGGGCATCAAGCTGTCCCTTTGCCCTATGGCTTTGTGCCTCATTTACAAGATGTTGGGAGACTTGCACAAGACGCGTCTCCCCAAAAGCCTTCGGACGGTTGGTCCGTTACATTTCATTAATGCTTGGGTCTGTACGCTATTTTCGGAGGCAGCTCCTCGTGCATTACAAGCGGTTCCTCTGGTCTCGCGCATGATAGAGTTTGCGAGCGCTGAGCCATCTTTACTAGCGGAGCAACTCTATGCCATTCGGGGTAAACTGGCCCGTATTCCCATGGATTCACCTGGGGCTCTTCATTTCTGGAGCTTAGCTACCCATTCGAGCCCGCTGACAAACAGGACGAGGCAGTGCAAGCTGTTTGAGACTGAGGAGTACATCCATCCGATTTCCAAGGCCAAATATACCAAGCCTATTCTGGAGCAGGAGTTGATTGATTGGGCACTGGCCATCAGGCCTAGTGTCCTTGTATTTCGCAAGAGCGGCATTCTGTGGTTGGAGCCGTATTACCCGTTCCACTTCAGTCGGAATTTCGGCTACGACCAGTAGATTCCACATTCCTCTTCCCAATTTGCATTGCCCAACAGGCATAGGGCCGGGCAGGTTTCAAACAACGATGCCCGAATATGGTGGGACTTTTTCCATCGTCGTGAAGACGTTTCTTTTCGGGTGCCTGCCCCTGCGCACTTCCCTCGCGTCACGCCTGAATACGTCAAGTGGTGGAATGCGCGGACGGGATTTTACAGGAATTCCCGGAGAGAGTGTTGGGCCGTGGCGGAGCACAGGTTTTTAGCTTCCTAGCCGGAGCCAGTTCTTGACATTGAAGCCTCTTATTTGAAGAAGTTGAAGTCTTGGACCAACACGGAAGTGAAGGCCTATATGGAGGCCCGCAAGCTTGTGAAGGGCCGCAAGATGAAAGTTGAACCGAAGCTGCCCCCGATCAACAAGGATGATTATGTGAAGACCCTTTGGGGTTTATGCCGGGTAAGCAGCGAGAAGGTGATTCTCCAGCAACTCCCTTTACCTGTAGAGGAGCCCATCGCGGCTGTGGCCGACTGGCGCCCCGAGGTGGATAGATTGTATCCCTACCATACTTTCATCTGTAGGGAGGACGGGCGGGATGCCTTGTATGACAACACTCCCTAGCTATTCGTGCTTCTTCGGTCGCATGGTCTGTCGGTGGGCGGCCCGAGTGAAGCCATCCTGGACCACCCTCTTCTGATCTCATTCAAATATGCAGACAGGTGGGGGCTGGACCATCTGAGCCTGTATTATCTCCTATCCTCTCGTGGTCATGAGAATCTGGCACTGCTGGCCGAACCGAGCGAAAAGATTGGAGATCTATGCTGGCTTATTCGTGAGGTGGCTTCGAGGGACAAAACGACATCGCTATTTTATTGGCATCTCTTCCCCTTTTATACGGGACCGGCAAGTATGTTCCATTTCTTCATTCAGGCCTTTTGGCCAGCTTCTTCTTTTCATTGTGGTGTGTCATTCTCACCTTTGTGCATGTGCAGTCCGACCGACTTCGGAGGAGACCCGGTACTTCAGGGAGCTGATCATAAAGGCCCAAAAGCTAACATATTTTGAAGTTCCTGAGCCTGCCCCGACCATGACGCCACTGCCTCCTGGGGATTCGAGGAAGAGGACTCGGTCCCAGCTGAGAGAGGCCGTCGAAAAGGCGAAAGCGGCGGTGACCCGGGTGACACGGGCACGCCGAAAGAAGGCTGCAGAGGAGAAATCGACAACCGTCCCTCCTTTAGTTGTATCTTTTGAAGAGTTTGAAGCTTCCCGCACACAAGGGCTAGAGGCTGAAGGTAGGCTCTTTTTCTCTTCAAAGTGCCTTAGCTTGTTTCGACTGCCTTGGCTAGCCCATGCTGACGGTTGCTGACACAGTTGCCGCGGTCATCGGGCTGGAGGCGACGATAGATGTAGCGGCTAGGGACGGGGCAGAGGAAGTCCCTACTGCTCCCGTAGAAAGGGATCTGCCCTCTCCAACACCCAGGCAGGAGATGGAAGGTAATCCATGGTCTAGTCGCGATAGCACCGCGAATCTTCATGTCTTTAGCTAGCTTGACCCCTTCTTGCCGTAAATTGCAGTTGATATACAATCGTCATTGCTTCCGGGCTCGGAGAGTGTAGAGGAGGTGATCCCCTCGGGACAGGGCGAGCCTGCTCTTGATGTATCATCTATTGTTGCCCCTAGTGCGGAGAGCACCGGGGAAGTTCCTGCCGAGGGTGATGCTCCTGCTGGCGAGGCTCCTGCTCCGACGGCGGAGCGTCCTGAGAGAGCAGAGGGGTCCTCTTCCTCTGAGCAGGTAGATTATGGTGGCGACTCCAGTGACGAGGAGCTCTTATTGATTGATCTTGAGACCGATGATGCCGGGGCGTCTTCGGCCTATGAAAGTGATTATCTGACTTTCAGCCCGGCCCGGTTGCCATCGAGCGGTCCTGAGCCGTCAGTATTGCTTGAGAGTGAAGAGGCCGGTGCCGGGGGAGCTGCTCTTACAGATTTGAGCTTAGTACCCGCTGAGGTAAGGACCTACCCAGGGTCGGTGTTTACTATTCTTCTTTATCTTCCCTCTAGCCTAGTTTTTAATGTATATATATTTCTGATGCAGGCTGAGGTGGCGCTGCCAACTATGACGGTGCAGATACCACTCCCGGCTCTAGGAACGGGCCATGCAACTCTCCCGTCCGTCCTGCGGCCTATCGCATTGCGATACCCAAAGGACTATGCAGCAGCCATGGTTCCAGTCGGACCCGAAGCACTCGTGGCAACCGGAGATTCTCCACCAATGGAGGCGGCACAACACTCAGTTCTGGAAAAGGGTGGTCCTGCTGAGATAGAAGCCGAAGAGATTATTGAAGAACAGACGTCTTCGGCTCTCGACATTCCTGTTGGACCCCCATCCCAGGGGACAGGCAAAGAAATTGTGGTTGTTGAGGCTCCAGCCACCGCATCTGCCAGTGCGGTTGTTTCCCACCGCAGTGGACTGCAGCTCATGCCATCGTCATCTTCCGGGATGGCCGATGATATCTGGGCTGCTGTGGATAGCAGAGTGGAGTTTGAGCTGCCCGAGACGTCGCCACTGGGTCTTCAATCTTCAATTGACCTTGTGTGGCAGTTTTTGGGGACCCTTCAACAGACCATAACGGCCAGTAGAGATTTAACTTATGTTCAGCTGAAGGGACTGGTAGAGTATCTATCCCGCTCGCTATTGGCTTTTGGTTGCCCCATGGACGATTGGACTCCGCGGGTGATCCTGCTCCTGAAGTACGTAAACAGGAGGGAATTTCTAGGCCGGGAAGCAGCTGACCAGCTGGCGGCCATCTCATTGGAGCGGGCTGAAAGTCGGACAGCTTATTTCTCTGCAAGAGACTGCGGTGAGGATGAGGGATGAAGCCAAGGCCTCTTTACAACACCGAAGCTTCCTGACGGCCCGGATGGCGGCATTACAGGCCGAACTTTCAAGGGTAGAGGCCGAACTTGAAGAAGTAGATCGCCTAGGAGTCCAGAAGGTGGAGGATGCATAGATGGCCGAGGGACAAGCTGCTTCCCTCGAGGAGAAGCTATCTGAGTTGGGGGCCACCGAGTTCCGATTGCAAGAACTGACCCGCCATCCTTCCCTGGGTATTCCTGCGCTGGAGGACATCTTCTGAAACCCTCTGTCGTAGTCTTTTTTTCTCTTTATTTGCTCCCTTTTTGACGCACTTCATGTACTCCGGGGGATGGCCCGTGTAACATGTACCTTTTATTTCATAGTAATGGAAAATCTCCATCGTGCTTTTTGAATGAAGACTCCATCTTGTCATTATTCTTTTCTCTTCCATTCGCCCGTTGTTTCTAATCCGAGCGTATGAGTCACTAGGGCAGGAGAGCGCTCACGCCTTCAGCAAAGGGGTGAGGTGTTCGCTCCACCGCGCCGTGACTTTTCTCGAGACTAACAACGGCCTATGCCAGCCGAGAGTCCGGGGGACTCAAGAGGGTATATCAAAACTGGCGGGTAAGCGGTCCTGCCGAGGATGGCAAGACCCGAGAATGGGTAGTGACCGGTCCTATCGATGATGACGAAGGTCAAAAAAGGGTAGATGGTCTTGACGATGATGACAAAAACCGGGTAGGGTAGTGACCGATCTTGCCGTTGGTGACAAGGGTCGAAAAGGGTAGACGGTCTTGTCGGTGGTGACAAAAACCAGATAGGGTAGCGACCGATCTTGCCGATGGTGACAAGGGTCGAAAAGGGTAGACGGACTTGCCGATGGTGATAAAAAGCGGATAGGGTAGCGACCGATCTTGCCGATGGTGACAAGGGTCGAAAAGGGTAGACGGTCTTGCCGATGGTGACAAAAATCGGGTAGGGTAGCGACCGATCTTGCCGATGGTGACAAGGGTCGAAAAGGGTAGACGGTCTTGCCGATGGTGACAAAAATCGGATAGGGTAGCGACCGATCTTGCCGATGGTGACAAGGGTCGAAAAGGGTAGACGGTCTTGCAGATGGTGACAAAAATCGGATAGGGTAACGACCGATCTTGCCGATGGTGACAAGGGTTGAAAAGGGTAGACAGTCTTACCGATGGTGACAAAACCGGATAGGGTAGCGATCGATCTTGCCGATGGTGACAAGGGTCGAAAAGGATAGACAGTCTTGCCGATGGTGACAAAAACCAGATAGGGTAGCGACCGATCTTACTGATGGTGACAAGGGTCAAAAAGGGTAGACGGTCTTGCCGATGGTGACAAAAATGGGATGGGGTAGCGACCGATCTTGCCGATGGTGACAAGGGTTGAAAAGGGTAGACGGTCTTGCCGATGGTGACAAAAACCGGATAGGGTAGCGACCGATCTTGCCGATGGTGACAAGGGTCGAAAAGGGTAGACAGTCTTACCGATGGTGACAAAGACCGGATAGGGTAGCGATCGATCTTGCCGATGGTGACAAGGGTCGAAAAGGGTAGACGGTCTTGCCGATGGTGACAAAAACCGGATAGGGTAGCGACCGATCTTGCCGATGGTGACAAGGGTCGAAAAGGGTAGACGGTCTTGCCGATGGTGACAAAAACCGGATAGGGTAGCGACCGATCTTGCCGATGGTGACAAGGGTCGAAAAGGGTAGACGGTCTTGCCGATGGTGACAAAAACCGGATAGGGTAGCGACCGATCTTGCCGATGGTGACAAGGGTCGAAAAGGGTAGACAATAGATGTATATAGGTGGGATATCGGATGAAAATTCCCCGTCGACCTCGTAAGGGGTCTTCCGAACAGAGAATGAATCATCACTATTCATCATTCAATTTTTTATTCACATTACTTACCTAAGCGCCCTTTCGGGTTTTCGCCTAGGCCAGCCCCCTCTTGCTTTTGTCCGCGCACCCTTTCGAGTTTTCACGCGACGGGGTACCCAATTTTGCCTGCAGCGGCCTTTTGGGTTTTTGCCACAGATGGGTTATAGCCATTTTTGCACTTGTCCTGATATAGGAATAAGTCTGGTGGGGTATCTCTATTTTTAACCCCATTTTCTTTTCTTTCTTTCTTTTTTCTTGAATTCAGGATGCAGAAGAACTGGACCGCGAAGATATTGACTGGCCTTGTCGATGATGACAATGATTGGACCCTGCTTCGGTCTGTCGACACTGGTTAGATATTGAAGCAAAGGATACGGTCTATTAACAAGGATGTAAGATCCGAGCTAAGGGTAAAGATCGACCGGTCTCGCCGATGATGACGAGGGTCGAACGTGGGTTTATTCATCGGCATGGGCCACATGCCGAGGCAAAGGTAGGGTTATTAACGAGGATGGAAAGTCCAAGTTAAGGGTAGAGATAGACCGATCTCGCTGATGATGACGAGGGTCGACCATGGGTTTATTCATCAACATGGGTCACATGCCGAAGCAAAGATGGGATTATCAACTGGGACGTAAGGTCCAAGTTAAGGGTAGAGATCGACCGATCTCGCCGATGATGACGAGGGTCGAATGTGGGTTTGTTAAAGGATTTCCGGTGGGACTTTGATGGTTGTCCCTTTCGGAGTTTCATTGGGTGGAGAATAGGAGAGGAATTTGGAAATTACCACTTTACTGACTCAAGCGCCCTTTCGGGTTTTCGCCGGAGCCAGCCCCCTCTTGCTTTTGCCCGCGCGCCCTTTCGGGTTTTCACGCGGCGAGGTACCCGATTTAGCCTGCAGCGCCCCTTCGGGTTTTCACCATAGCTGGGTTATAGCCATTTTTGCACTTGTCCCAATATAGGAGCAAGTCTGGCAGGGTATCTCTATTTTTAACCCCATTTTTTTTATTTGTATAGGGTGGCAGGTCGAAGTGTAATGTTTGACTCCTGGTCGACAGTGGATGGCCCGTAGTGGCAACAATGTGAGAATGCCAGCTAGGGCACAAAGTCTTCAGCCGACACGGGTTTATTCGTTAGCGGGGAGATAATGCTAACGCAAGGAAGGGCTTTCGTGCCAATCCTAACGTAAGGCTCGTAATGGCGGTGCGACGTATCCTTTGGAAGCTTGATCAGGGCAGAATGCTACTAGACCAAGGAAAAGATAGCTCGATCAGGGCGAAATGCCACTGGACCAAGGGAAGGTAGCTCAGTTAGGGCGGAGTGCCACTAAACCAAGGAAAGGGTAGCTCGATGAGGGCGGAATGCCACTAAACCAAGGGAAGGTAGCTCGGTCAGGGCGGAGTGCCACTAAACCAAGGAAAAGGTAGCTTGGTTAGGGTAGAGTGCCACTAAACCAGGAGAAGGTAGCTTGATTAGGGTGAAATGCCACTAACCAAGGAAAGGGTAGCTTGATCGGAGCGAAATGCCACTAAACCAGGAGAAGGTAGCTCGATTAGGGCGAAATACCACTAACCAAGGAAAGGTAGCTTGGTTAGGGTGAAATGCCACTAAACCAAGGAAAAGGTAGCTTGGTTAGGGCGGGGTGCCACTAAACCAAGGAAAATGGTAGCTTGGTTAGGGCGGAGTGCCACTAAACTAAGAAAAAGGTGGCTTGGTTAGGACGGAGCGCCACTGGACCAAGGGAAAGGTAGCTTGGTTAGGGCAGAGTGCCACTAAACCAAGAAAAAGGTAGCTCGGTTAGGGTGGAGTGCCACTAAACCAAGGGAAGGTAGCTCGGTTAGGGTGGAGTGCCACTAAACCAAGGAAAAGGTAGCTTGGTTAGGGCGGAGTGCCACTAAACCAAGGAGGAGGGTAGCTCGGTTAGGGCGGAGTGCCACTAAACTAAGGAAATGGTAACTCGGTTAGGGCGGAGTGCCACTAAACTAAGGAAAAGGTAGCTCGGTTAGGGCGGAGTGCCACTAAACCAAGGGGAAAAGTAGTTCGGTTAGGGCGGAGTGTCACTAAACCAAGGAGAAGAGTAGCTCAATCAGGGAAGAATGTCACTAGACCAAGGGAAGGTAGCTTGATCAGGGCGAGATGCCACTAAACCAAGAAAAGGGTAGCTTGATCAGGGCAAGATGCCACTAAACCAAGAAAAAGGTAGCTCGATTAGGGCGGAGTGCCACTAAACCAAGGAGGAGGGTAGCTCAGTTAGGGCGGAGTGCCACTAAACCAAGGTAAGGGCAGCTCGGTTAGGGCGGAGTGCCACTAAACCAAGGAGAAGAGTAGCTCGGTTAGGGCGGAGTGCCACTAAACCAAGGAGAGGTAGCTCGATTAGGGAGGAGTGCCACTAACCAAGGAAAGGGTGGCTTGTTTAGGGCGGAGTGCCACTAAACCAAGGAAAAGGTAGCTCGGTTAGGGCGGAGTGCCACTAAACCAAGGAGAAGAGTAGCTCGGTTAGGGTGGAGTGCCACTAAACCTAGGAGAGGTAGCTCGGTTAGGGCGGAGTGCCGCTAACCAAGGAAAGTAGCTTGATTAGGGCGACACGCCACCAACCAAAGGGGAGGGTAGCTCGGTCAGGGCGGAATGCCACTGGACCAAGGAAATGCAGCTCGGCTAGGGTGGAGTGCCACTAAACCAAGGAGAAGGGTGGCTCGGTTAGGGCGGAGTGCCACTAAACCAAGGAGAAGAGTAACTCGGTTAGGGCGGAGTGCCACTAAACCAGGAGGGTAGCTCGGTTAGGGCGGAGTGCCACTAAACTAAGGAAAAGGTAGCTCGGTTAGGGCGGAGTGCCACTAAACCAAGGAAAAGGTAGCTCGGTTAGGGCGGAGTGCCACTAAACCAAGGGGAAAAGTAGTTCGGTTAGGGCGGAGTGCCACTAAACCAAGGAGGAGGGTAGCTCGGTTAGGGCGGAGTGCCACTAAACCAAGGTAAGGGCAGCTCGGTTAGGGCGGAGTGCTACTAAACCAAGGAGAAGAGTAGCTCGGTTAGGGTGGAGTGCCACTAAACCAAGGAGAGGAAGCTCGGTTAGGGAGGAGTGCCACTAACCAAGGAAAAGGTGGCTTGTTTAGGGCGGAGTGCCACTAAACCAAGGAAAAGGTAGCTCGGTTAGGGCGGAGTGCCACTAAACCAAGGAGAAGAGTAGCTCGGTTAGCGTGGAGTGCCACTAAACCAAGGAGAGGTAGCTCGGTTAGGGCGGAGTGCCGCTAACCAAGGAAAGTAGCTTGATTAGGGCGACACGCCACCAACCAAAGGGGAGGGTAGCTCGGTCAGAGCGGAATGCCACTGGACCAAGGAAAGGCAGCTCGGCTAGGGTGGAGTGCCACTAAACTAAGGAGAAGGGTAGCTCGGTTAGGGCGGAGTGCCACTAAACCAAGGACAAGAGTAGCTCGGTTAGGGCGGAGTGCCACTAAACCAAGGAGGAGGGTAGCTCGGTTAGGGCGGAGTGCCACTAAACCAAGGAAAAGGTAGCTCGGTTAGGGCGGAGTGCCACTAAACCAAGGGGAAAAGTAGTTCGGTTAGGGCGGAGTGCCACTAAACCAAGGAGAAGAGTAGCTCAATCAGAGCAGAATGCCACTAGACCAATGGAAGGTGGCTTGATCAGGGCGAGATGCCACTAAACCAAGAAAAAGGTAGCTTGATCAGGGCGAGATGCCACTAAACCAAGAAAAAGGTAGCTCGGTTAGGGCGGAGTACCACTAAACCAAAGAGGAGGGTAGCTCGGTTAGGGCGGAGTGCCACTAAACCAAGGTAAGGGTAGCTTGGTTAGGGCGGAGTGCCACTAAACCAAGGAGAAGAGTAGCTTGGTTAGGGCGGAGTGCCACTAAACCAAGGAGAGGTAGCTCGGTTAGGGCGGAGTGCCACTAACCAAGGAAAGGGTGACTTGTTTAGGGCGGAGTGCCACTAAACCAAGGAAAAAGTAGCTCAGTTAGGGTGGAGTGCCACTAAACCAAGGAGAAGAGTAGCTCGGTTAGGGCGGAGTGCCACTAAACCAAGGAAAGAGTAGCTCGGTTAGGGCGGAGTGCCACTAAACCAAGGAGAAGAGTAGCTCGGTTAGGGCGGAGTGCCACTAAACCAAGGAGAGGTAGCTCGGTTAGGGCGGAGTGCCACTAACCAAGGAAAGTGTAGCTTGTTTAGGGCGGAGTGCCACTAACCAAGGAAAGTAGCTTGATTAAGGCGAAACGCCACTAACCAAAGGGGAGGTAGCTTGATTAGGGCGGAGTGCCACTAACCAAGGAAAAGTTAGCTCCGACCGATCACTCGGGACATGTCGGCTACGCTGCATGATACAACTTAATGTGTTTTCCTTTGAGGGGAGAGAACTGAATGACTCCTTTGTGGTCTACAAGGACGTAGGCACCCCCTTCATATACTCGGCGGACGATATACGGCCCGACCCAGTTTTCGACCAGCTTCCCTTTGGGGTTGGAGGCCATCACTTCTTTTATTTTGACCATTACCAGGTCTCCTTTCTTGAATTCTCGACCCTTGACTAGCTTGTCAAAAGCACGGGCCATGCGAGCTTGGTAGAGTTGGATGTTTTGTTGTGCCCGGAGGCGTTTTCCTTCGAGCTCAGCGAGCTCCTCCAATCTTCTTTCTGCATTGGTCTGCTCACCACTGACTAGTCCGTGCTGGATGGCAACTCGCAATGAAGGAACTTCAAGGTCAATGGGCACTACAGCTTCCGACCCATAGACGAGGGAGAAAGGTGAACAGTCGGTTGGGGTCTTGTAGACAATACGATAGGCCCAAAGTGCTTCGTACATCCTTTCCTCCCAATCTTTTTTATTGGACTTGACAGTCTTTGCCAGCAATGTACATAATGTCTTATTAAAGGCTTCTGCGAGTCCATTGGCCTGAGGGTTGTAGGGGGACGATGTCCTCCAGTCAATTTTGTATTTGTCGGCCAGCCGATAAACCTTCTGGTTTCTAAAATGGTTGCCATTATCAGAGATGATTCGGCTAGGGATCCCAAATCGGAATATTATATTTTGCCGGAAGAATCTTGCAACTAACTCTCCCGTCACATCCCTTAGTGCTACCGCCTCTGCCCATCTGGAGAAGTAGTCAGTAGCCGCTAGGATATATTTACAGCCTGATGAGGATGCTGGTAGAGGTCCTACCACATCCGTGCCCCACTGAGCAAACTGCCAGCTTGGTAGCGTCGGATGCAGCGGCACTGGAGGCCTCCTTGCCACAGTAGCATGTTGTTGACATTTATGACAAGCTTTGGCAAACTTGTAGCAATCATCAAATATAGTGGGCCAATAATAGCCCAATTTCTTTATCTCTATCTTCATCTTTGGGCCAGCTTGGTGTGCTCCAGCTGATCCTGCATGGACTTCCTGCATCACCTGCCCCGCCTCCCCTGAAGACAAGCAGCGAAGTAGAACTTTCCTTCGGGCATCTGCCATAATTCGAAACAGGGTCCCGCTTCTCATCTCGTAAGAATCCTTGACCCTTAGGAGCTTCATTCTTTGTTCCTTTTCTTTTGGAAGTTGCTGGTGTTGAAACCAGCGTAGGAGATGCTCTCGCTAGTCGGGCTGCTGAACCTTTTCGACGACTGCTACTTCCATTTCTTGTTCATCAGCCAGGACCCATGTTACGCTGGGGACCTGTCGGTGGTTGATCACTGTTATATTCAGGCTTGTGTCTGGCGGGACCGCCAATGAACTGGCCAGCTTAGCGAGGGCGTCTGCCTGAGCATTCCGGCCTCGATTGCTGTGTTTGATGCTGATGAAGTAAAATCTTGACATCAGGCGAGTTGCCAACTGGTGATAGGGGAGGAGCTCTTGCTTTCGCACATCGAACTCTCCTTCCAGCTGTTTTATAACTAGCATGGAGTCTCCGAATGCTTCCAGCATCTGAATTCCCATGGACAGAGCAATTTGCAACCCGATTATCAGGGCTTCATATTCCACTTCATTGTTGGTGCATTCTTTGTTTATGGAGCAGGATGTATGTACCACTTCTCCTTCTGGGGATTTCAAGACTATGCCTGCTCCTGCTCTGACCCTGGATGATCCGGTGGCAGAGGTGTCAATTCTGGAAGTGCCACCAAAGTATAGCTGCCATAGAGAGGGCTGTACTTGCACGGCTTCTAGGGTTTCATCTTCAGGAAGCTCCAGCTTCAACGGGCAATCCCCGAGCACTGGGTGCTCAGCGAAGAAGTCTGCAATAGCTTGGCCCTTGACAGCCTTGCGCGGCACGTAGCAGATATCAAACTCCATAAGGATTACCGCCCATTTGCCCAGGCGGCCTTTGAGTGCCAGTTGAGACATGATGTACTTCAGAGGATCCTCTTTGGACACCAAGCTGATTTCATGCGACAACATATAGTGTCGGAGCTTCTTAACTGTGAAGACCAGGGGCAGACAGATCTTCTCAATATGAGTATATTTCTCCTCAGTTCTGACTAGTCTCCGACTGAGGTAATAGAGGGCTTGCTCTTTCCCTTCTTCATTATTCTGGGCCAGCATTGCCCCCATAGAATTATGTGTAGCTACTATATACAGTATCAATGGTCGTCCTTTCACCGGTGCGCCCAGCACTGGAGGAGTTTTCAGATAGTCTTTCAGCTTGTCAAAGGCCGTCTAGCAATCTTCATCCCAATAAAAGGGAACCTCTTTCATCATCAACTTGTGAAAAGGCTGACATCACCCTGACAAATTGGAAATGAACCGCCGGATATAAGCTAAGCGGCCCTGTAGTGATCTTAGCTCGAAGATGTTCCTTGGCGGAGGTAACTCCGGAATTGCCTTGATCTTTGCGGGGTCTATCTCGATTCCCCGATATCGGACGATGAAACCCAGGAATTTTCCACTCGACACTCCGAATGCACATTTCATGGGATTCATCTTTAGCTCATGCTGCCTTAGCCTGTGAAAGACAATCCGGAGGTCTTACAGATGATCTTCTTGCCTTTTGGTCTTGACCACCAGGTCATCTATGTAGCATTCGACCTTGTGGTAGAGCAACTCGTCAAAGATTTTGGTCATTGCGTGCTGATAGGTTGCGCCAGTATTTTTTAGTCCGAACGGCATTCTCTTGTAATGATAAATGCCTTTAGGGGTTCGAAAAGTAGTATGGACTCGGTCATGCTCCGCGATCCAAATCTGATTGTAACCGGAAGACCCATCCATGAATGACAGGGCTTCATGGCCGGTTGTAGCATCAATCATGACCTCAGTTATTGGCACCGGGAAGTCATCTTTGGGGCAGGCTTTATTTAGATCTCGGAAGTCGACACATATCCAGATCTGTCCATTATTCTTCTTCACGGGGACGATATTCGCCAGCCATGTAATGTACTGGTTTTCTTCAACAAATCCCACGTCAATGAGCTTGTCGACTTCAGCACAAATTTGGGTGATGAGCTCTGGCCTCATGCGCCGCGGTGGTTGCTTCACTGGCTCGGCCTCAGGGCTGATTGTTAGCTCATGTTGTGAGACAGCGGGGCTTAGACCTGGCATCTCTTTGTAAGTCCAGGCGAAGCAATCCCGGTACTCTAGCAGCAGCTGGATGTACAGCTCCCGTTCTTCTGGGGACAGTTGGGTGCTGAGGAAGGTGGGCCTAGGTTCCTCCTCATTTCCCAAGTTGACTTCTATCAGTTCATTGACTGTGGCCTGGCCTCCGTCTTCTATCTTCGGAGGTGCCGGTTGGAGGTCAACGAAGTCTGGAATGCCATCTTGAGGGTCGAGCACTTCGACTTCCTTGTCAGACACCGCCAGAGCTTCATGAGGTTTCTTGATTTCTTGTGCTAGCGGCTGGGTGGATTGTTCTATTAGCAAATCCATTGCCGTCGCAGCTTCCAAGGATGAGAGAGCAGCCTTGGTGTTTGTGGATGAGGTTGCAGCCATAACGGACTGGTAGCTGTTTACAGCCGGACTCGGATAGCATACTGGTTTTATAGCAGAAGCTGAGGAAGTCTCGCCTTCTAGGATAGTTGTATCTTCCGCAGAAGTGGCTTTTTCTTTCCTGGTAGCTGGCTCCCCTTGATTGGAGTTGACCAAGGCTTCCCTTATTAGAAGAAAGGGTGTTGAAGTTGTCATTAGTAGGACCCCTGTGGAGGGAGAGACTCCTACTTCTTGAATGTCTTCGGCTTCGCTGCTGCTAGCCGTATCAAATTCGGCTTGAAAGGCCGCTTCTTCAGGATGAACTTGCTCCCAGCATCGGCAAGGGGCCGAGGTTTCTACTTCTTGATTCTCGGACCGAGCCAGTTCAAGATATTCGGCTTCCACCGGATACTCATCAAAGGTTGCCCCCAGAGGGCTATCTTCAGTAGGATAGAAGGCGGAGATCGTATCCACCTCGTATCGCCCACTACAATAATATTCTTCCAGGGTGAAGCCCAACCCTGGATGCTGAGAGACACGTCTCATTTCCTTATCTAGATTTGCAGGATACCACATCTTCTGGAAAGCTTCTTTGCGCTTTTGAGACTGATCGGGAGGAATGTGTTGCCTCTGAAACATCTTAGCCATCCGATCGTTTGTAAACGCCAGACCTTGGACAGGAACCCGCAGGTTGGCTAGATCTTCAGGGAGGCTGCAGTCTGTGTCTTCCCGAGTGGGATGCTCCTCGGCTGTATAGAACAAGCTGCTGGGCCCATCTTCCTGTGTCACCTCCCAAGCTTTGAAAGGTTCGACAGTGGGGTCGTTGAGGCCGAGGACTGGCTGGGTGAGGCCGGCCGGGACACCAATGCAGTCACGCTGTCGATTGACCTGCACTTCCTTAGCTTTGGGATATAATGCTGGGGGTGTTACCCTGCCGACGTCTCCAGAAGCTGTGATGTGGGAGACCACCTTCGGCTTGACATATCTGCGTGGCGGTGGTGGATACCAACCGTCACCCGATTTATTCTTCGAGGCCCCTATGGGGGCTTTAGCTTCAGAAACCTTCCGGGGAGGCCCCGTATATAAGTTGGCGTCTGCCAAGTGACATTCAAACACCTCGAATGGGTGGAGATCAGCAAATATCCTCTCCTCCTTCCCCTAGAGGCTGTATTTGATGCATTGGTGGAGCGTGGAGGGCACCATCATATTTTCATGCAGCCATGGGCGGCCGAGCAGCGCCTTGTAGGAGGTGCGAGAGTCAATGACATGAAACTGCACCGTTGTAGTGAAATCTGCCAGGGTCAGCGTGAACTCTGCCACTCCCATAGACACCTCACATTTTTGGTTGAAGCCAGCGATACGCATATCCCCGACTTTCTCGAGATGCACATTAAAGTGGTGCCTCTCGTATATTCTGTAAGGTAGAATGTTGACTGCTGCACCGGGATCAACCAATATTCTATTCAGCTCCCTCCCATTCAGGTGCCCTTTCATATACAGCGGCCTGTTGTGGCTAGCAGTAGGTAGTAGAATGTCTTCTGGAGAGAAGGTCATACTGGCTTCTTGTATAGCCTCGGCTATGCAGGCTTCAAAATGAGCAGGCGTCTGCAGAGCAGTGATGATCGCCTATCGAGTTTCTTCACTCAAAGAGAGAATTTCCCAGATCGTAAATCGAGCGGGGAGCTTTTTGATCAACTTCATTATTCGGCTCCCAGCCCGGACATTGGAGAGCTTCATCTCTTCAGCCCATCTGGGCTTGGGGAGGTTTTGATTTGTGGGTCCAGACAGACCTGCTTCATCTTCCTTGGACTCGGCATCCTCTTGGCTGGCACCGGCTGTTGGGTCTTCTTTATTCGTTGCTGTAGGGCAAGCTCCATCTGCATTTGCATCCTCAGTAGATTGAGCTGGTTGCGGGTGAATGGCCCCGGGTGTAGGGTTAGCCTCTTGACAGGGTTGTTTCCCCTTTGACATTTTCATAAATTTAAGGAATGAAGGGACTGCCTTGCCCCAACTTTTGTTGTATAGGCCTGACGGAGGGGGGATTTGAACTCCCTTAACCTTCGGCGGAGGTGTCTTGTAGGGTTGCTCCCCTCTGAACATGATGTTATGGTTGGGTGGTGGCTAGCGCCCCCATCTTCGGCCCGACCGAGTGGCATGTGCAGCAGTTGCGGCCTCGGCTTTGCCTCCCCCAGTATGGGGTGTGAAGCAAATTTCTTCTTCTTCCTCTTCTCCGGGTAGGTTGAATAGTGCTGATAGGGTATTGCAGGAGACAACCTGTGCTTTATTGGCCCTAGCGGCCTTTCTTTTCTTCTTCTTTTGCTTTCTCTTCTTTTTGGTTTCTGCGGGTGCCTGCCCCCAGAACAGGCTACCCTCTTCAGGGGGTGCTGCTTCAGCTTCCTCCACCTGTTTGAGTGAGAGTTGTTCCAGCTCTTGCCATGGGACGTGGTCCCGTAATAGCAGAGGTTTCAATTCGGGCTGCACATATTCATCTAGCCCTTCAATCAGGTGCTGTAGTCGAAGGACCCCAGGATTAGTTTCCTTGATTACTGGTAGCGGAGTCTGTCTCCTCCTGTTAGGTGTATGTATTCTGATGGCTGTAGGTGGAGTGACCCATACGGGTGCTACCACTGGCGGAGCAGGCCGGGGTGTAACGCCACGGATATGTGCCCCCTCTTTCGGGCGAGGTGCCCTCTTCTTCTTGTGCTTTACAGGGATCTGCTGCCACCCCTGCTGCTCTTTCACAGGCTCCAGGAAATGGATTTCATAGGTGCTCCGTGTGCTTGCTTCAGAGATCTCCTCAGGTAATGCCTGTTAGAGGGAGACCATGTTGACTGCTGCTCTCCTGGGAGGAGCTTCATGTGGCTGAGGAGGGTCTACTTTGTACTCTCCCAGCTCTATTTCATTCTTCTTTACCATTCCTTCGATGATGTCTTTGAAAACATAACAGTCTTCGATTGGATGTCCCAACATCTGGTGGTAGGGGCAGAATCTTGGATTGTCTTTTCTTTTCAGGTCCTCCGGTCTTCTTGGCTCAGGCAGGGTGACCATGCCGTATTCTGTTACCCAGTCGAACAGGACTCGGGTCTTGTCCTTTGGAAAGGAGTAGGCTTTCTTCATCTTGTCCCTCAGCGAAGGACCTTCTTTGTCATCCGGAGCTTTTGCAGGCTACGGGGGAGCCGCCTTCTTGCCTTTCTCCTTCTACTGTTCGAACGCCTTTATATCAAGCGCATCCGCTTCTTTAGGTATGGGGCGCCGTTCCGCAGCCTTGCCTTTCTGGGCTGTGCTGGCAGCTGACGCCGGGACAGGCTTGGCTAGGAAAGCCTCCACTTCGGCCACCACATTATTCAGCCGGTCGAACGACCGTATTTCCATTCTAATCATCTTCTCCAGGACCTCCCTCCTGAGGTTTTGTTTGCATATTTGTACCGTGTCCTCCTGATGCGGGGGCCGCTTGCATCTCATTCCGAGGTTCCTCCACCTCTTGATGTAATCAAGGGCTGTCTCATCTGCCCTTTGTTTTGTTGAGTAGAGTTCGGCCACTGTGACCTGCCTCTCTGTGACATGGAATCTTTCTCTGAACTTTCTCTGCATATCCGACCAATCACTGATTGACCCGACCGAGAGGCTAGAGTACCATTCAAATGCGAGCCCTGTCAGCGAGGACCCGAAGAACTTCGGCAAATATGACTCGTCGGTGGCCAGATCACCCATAACGGTCATGTAATATGCAATATTCTCCTTAGGGGATGCTTTCCCGTTGAATTTGTCAAACTTAGGCGGCTTGTTGACCCCCGGGGGAAGTCGTTTAGCCGCATGGTGTTGTGGGTAGGGCACCCGATAGGCATCAAATGCGACATAGTCACCTTCACTTTTCTCTGCGAGCTTCAGCTCGATCATCCTCTCCACCATCATCCGGTTCACGACCGTGGGGTCAACCGGTTCTGGATAGAAGTGTGCCGACTGCAAGTATGGGGTGACCAGGGTGGTCGCCTGTGGAGGACGCAGCAGCGGGGGTGTCGGGTGCACCTGAGGGAGCACCGGAGGTAGCAGCGGCTGAGGCTATGGCGGCCACTGTTGTGCTGTCGCCATGCTTGGCTCTGACGGCTGGGGCAGTGTATAAAGCGGTGGAGGGTCGTCACGACGAGCCGCTCCCCAGGATAACTCACCCTGGACTTCGGGTGGTTTAGAGGCTGATGAGTGTTCAGTTTTTTCCATCAGCTACTTCTTCAGAGAGTCTATCTCTCGTTGATATTTTTGTAGTAGCATCAGAACTGATGGGTCTATGGTGGTGGGGATACCCTCTGTTGTCTCCCCGGACGTACCCTCAGGCAGGATGTCGAGGAGGACGTCGTCTTCTTCTTCCGCCGTCACCACATTAGCGGTTAAGATGGGGGCCTTGTCATCCCAGTGGGGATAGACCTGGGACTGTTTCCCTTTAACCATCATCAGAAGCTCTCTTGCTGCTTCTGTTCTGCGGGTAGTCGGCCCCGGCCGTGCGGCCAATTGAGCCAATTCTTGGGGGTCTTCAGGAAGCTCCCCATATTGGTTAGATATACCAGCCATGTTGCAGGTGAAAACCTGCATCCTTCTCTTTTGTTGATAGACCCTCCTTCTAGCATGCTGCAGGAAGGTCAGTCTTTCAAACACAGAGATCCTTCTCCTTTCTTCCCGGTCGGAGAAAACTTCATCGGCTTCGATCTCGAAGCCGTCATTATATCCGTTGTCGTCGACTGATGACACCATCATTCTATCTCCCATATCTCCTTCATCTGCCACCGACGGGCAGTAATCTTCCTTAGTGGCGACTGTCTGCATCAGTCGCTGCTGTCCGAGTGAGGGGTTGCCTAAGCCTCGAAAATAATTTCTGACCAAGCAGGTCATCTCTTCTTGACCCCGCTCTTGATGTAGGACGGGGGGCGATTGTCGACCTCCAGCAGGAGGGATATAGGCCAGCCGAGCTCTGTCGGCAGGCTGTTGGAATCTTCATCCCGCAGCAGGGACGTTGGCTTGATGGGCCGCAGCCCGGAAACTTCTGTGGCGCGGAGGATCCGCAACCACCTCTTCTTCCTTCTTCGGGGGCAAGCCCCTTTCTCTTCTCACTTCCGCCTCATTGTTCACAAGACGACAGCAGATGGGTGTTAGCTGGTGGGCAGGTCGGGTTCGCTTGGGAACCCACACCTGTTTAAACTTCCTCAGCCTGGGTGCCGGGCTTCCTTGGCCACAGTGGCCGGCTTCTTCTATTTCTGCCCTCCTTCCGGCGAGGGCCTGATAGGCATTGTGGACAGGAATGTTGGGGATGACTCAGTCCGGGGTCACCCGTGCAGTGCGTCCGTCGAGGAAGACGCTCATACCCCCGACTAGCATAGATTTCCCGGACTGAGACAGAGTTCCGGTGATTACAGCGGCATTCTTCCGGGCCTGGCGACGCTGGCGTCCTCCAGGGTGTTTGTTGATGACATTGGGGTGGGTCCCACGTATGACGTGGTGCACCAGACAGCTAGCGGCCGGGGCCAGACTTTCGGACAAGTCTTTGCAGCATGGAACCTCCAGAGGCTCCATTTTTTCCACAGCTTCCTTGACAGGTTCTGGGGCTTCGACCTCCAGCATATCTACAAAGGCTAACCCCAAAAAGTTGGGGAAGCCCACAGCGGCAGGGAAGCATCCGAATTCCATGGGTACCACCAGGTACCCTTGCGCGTGTCCAGCGACAATCGAAAGATCGAAGTCAACTCCAACTATCCCGTTGATCGTCATTGATCTGCCTGTAAAGACAAACGAAGCAATAATCAGTCGCCTTTGAGAGGGCTTCGAAGCCCGAATATCCCAGCAAAGAGATGAAAGGTGACACTGGTCCCACCGAGCGTGCCAGACTTGTTTGCGACCTTTTCTTTCTTTCGCGCGAGTTGATCGACTAGCTGACTGACTGGTAGTCAAATGATCAATTGACGATGCGGGCGTGCCAGTCACATGAGTGACGAATTTGTGATGCGCTCATTCTGACCCATGTCGGGCGAATGTGAGGTTCCGTCGGGACCAGCAGTCCGCCATACCATAAAGGCTATGGCGTTAATTACATTTCCCACGAGGAGGGAACACCTTTGATTAATTACCGAGATAGCGGGCTGTCGAAGCCGAAAAAAAGAGCTACATGATGATCATGACGAAGGCATGCAGGATGCATATATTTATCGTGCAGAAGATGCATAGTTCATAGAATTATGGATCCTTGATACGTGGCGGAAGACGTAGGTCCGAAGACCACCGTCGCGCATAGCGAAGACTTCCGACCAGACGTAATCCGACTTTCTATCGACGCCATTTGATATACCCGAGGATCTATGCATGCATGCACACATGACGTTCATGACTATATTAAGCATGATAATAGAATCATGGAAGAAAATGATGATTAGCCACATTTATTACTCCCCATCAAGGAGAGGGAAGGCGGCACAAATATGATAGCGAGAGCAAAATGCTAACGGACACGGTAATGAAGATATGATAACAAGATGGTTTGGACTCGCTCGGCCCTTCCTTTATTCAATTTATTACCAATTGTGGTTTATCGGCCTCGACCCTGAGGGACGAGAACCACTCTGAGGCAAGTGAACAATTAAAGCAGCAAAAGGGCCCAAAACCGGCGCGGCCATGCGATAGGTAGCTTATACGGCGCGATAAAGCGTAGGTATAAACGGCTAAAACGGCGCTGCCATATAGCCGGTTAAGACGGCGCGCAAAAGATTGGGGCGCGCCGGTTCATAGCGCGCCGGAAAGGCGCAAGGAAGTTTTTTTGTTTTTTGAGTGTAGGGTTAATCCGGCGCGGGGGGGTACCGCGCCGTATTAGGGCACGCCGGGTTAAGGCCGCGCCGTTTTAGCTTATTTTCGATGAATTTCAAATCATTTGAGTTTGTTAAGTTTATGTTGAGGGTTTTGAAGCCGTTTGAGGCCAATTGTTTGTTAAATTGAAGTCCAGAACCCTGAGGGATGGTGTGACAAGTCAGTGCGAGGTTCATGCTCGAGCACCGGGTTGATTAAGTTCAAAATGGGCAAATTATCATTCTTCATTCATTATAAGTTTATCTAAAAAATTTGGCAGCATCTCCCCTGAACACGAAGAGTTGCAGGGGAGAAACGGGGTCGTACGCACTCATGGAGCACGCCCCTGAACCGCCGGTATGCACGAAGGCAGCCAGCAAACCCCATTGGATGGAATACCCCGAGGACTAGCCTGCTAGGGGCACCAAAGTTCCATAGGGGGAAGAAACGGAGAGATGAAGCCATTGACGATGGGAATAGCACCCCGAGGGCTAGCCTGCGAAGGGTGGATGACCCATAGTGTATGACTTATCCCTTATAGGGACTGACCATTAGGAAGATGAAACTCTGAGGGCTAGCCTGCGAGGAGCACATATCCCCGGCCTTCATTGGGTCCTGGATTGTTGGGGGCTAGCTCATTGAGCCAAGACCCCTCTGTTGCTATCTGCTGTGGGCTCAGAGAGAAACGCCTGCCATCGAGGGGTAGGGTTCTTAGTTGCCCAGCAGTTTCGTGAAGCCACGGGGTGAATGTCCCCCTCCCCGGGTGATCGAAACGGCGAGAAACCCTCGGAACAGTGCAGATGATCACGATGAGTAGGGGTGGTAAATGCATAAGTGAGACGGGCCCGCTGCAGAGGCATATGCTCGAATAGTTGGAATGCAACGTTCAGGGGATGGACCATGTACATGGCGGAGAGACACACGTGCAGAAGCACGGCTTCATCCGAGGAGAGAAGGAGATGCGCAAACCCTTGAATCAAACATAAAAAAATGAGCGAAAGAAAAGCCCTCGGGGAGGGGTGTTTCTATAGCCCACGATGATTCGGGGCATGCTAGGAACTTCAGGGAAAGCGGAACCAGAGAACGATGCAAAGAAAGCCTCATACGCACGCATTCGCATACATAAGAAAGGGGAGGTGAAGATTATTCATTCAACCCGTTAATCCCAACATTCAACATATATATATATTACCATCCCAGAAACGAGAATGGCTTAGCATTTACATAATCAGAACATGGCACCAGCACCATTGCTCGGTCGCCGTTCGCCGGTAGCAGAGGCAAAGGATGTGCAGAGCACAATAACATGGGAAGGGGAAAAAGAGAAAATCACATAGAAGGGGGAGGAGAATAGGATCATATCATCGCCGCTCCTCCCCCCCTCGCTTACATCCGATGGGTGGAAAGCCCAGAAGAAGGAATCCACGGAAAGCAGAGGGAAGACCGGCACCGGCGCCCACCTGTTCCTGAAACAGGGTATCGTAGAGAAAGGAAGACGGCCGACGGAAGATCCTCCGAAGAAGCCCTGCTCCCTCTCTTCTTCAAAGGAAAGCCCTCTCGAAAAACCCTCCTCTCTTTTCCTTCCTGCTCTCTATATCTTCTGATGTCTCGATCTGTCTCTCCCCTCTTCTCTCTTCCGTTTTCTTCCAATCAAACCTCACCCGTTTATATAACAAGTTGGAGGTTTTGCATCCGGCGTGAGCTTTTGGCGCGCTGGGTGGAGTCTTCATCAACCTATCACGCCGGTTTAAGACGCCATCCGATAGAGTGACTTGCGCGTCGTGATGAGGGCGGAAGGTAGGGGATTTAGCGCGCCGGGATCAGGGGCATCGAATGAGGGGCGCGCCGGTTTAAGGCGCACCGGGCTAATGCTCCTCGTGCGCTTCAAGCCAGTTGATGAGTCCGGGGATGATTTAGGGAGTCACCGTGAACATTATCTCGCCAATGCCCTCGAAACCTTGGTGGGATGTCTTGTCGAAGCTCCCAGGTCGACGTACGGCCGTTCCTGAGACTCCAAATAGCTTTGATTTGATCGTACGGGCTTTCCGCCGACACGGCCTTCGGCTCTACGATCCATGCTGTTGATCTGGCCTGGCTCGTACCCAGAGCTCTCTAGGGGGTTGGATAACACCAGAGATAGTTCTGCTTGCGCTGGGCGATCATTCGGCCACAAACAGGCCCATCTTGGCGGGAAGCCGTGCCCAAGCCGGGTGATCGGGATCTTCCACTGACAGAGCTTTCGGTCTTCCATTTTGGAAGGCCAGGGGGGACTCCTTTATCTTCAGGAGAGCCTTTCATGAGGTGGGTAGCCACTGGGTTGACCACTGTCCTTGATTGGACAACGGGTGTAGTGTATGCGGCATGACAGAGTCGATGCCGGTTCATTGGGCAGGCTTGGTCGTACTGCCGGTTGGTTGTGAGTTTGTCTCAGCTCTCCTGAGGTGAAGTCCCCGTGTCCATACGGAGTGACTCGAGGCTCTGGCAGCTCGAGAAATCTTTGATATGTTGATCTTTATCGGCTTCCATGCTTCGGCGGGCCGGGTCATTCGTCTTTATGGCTTGGTCGCCGATGATCATATTTTGGGTGCCAACAGCACTCCATCACCTGGCTGACCGACGAACCATTGAAGAGGATCCTCGCTCACCCTAAAGCCTCGGGACGCCTCATCAAGTGGGCCATCATGCTCGGGGCCTACGATATATCATACCGGCCTCACTCGGCTATCAAAGGACATGCGCTCGCTGACTTCATCACCGAGAGCACTATCCCGACCGAAGAAAAATCTCCATCCATGCCCGGGCCAACCTGGGAACTGTTCGTCGACGGATCCTCCAACTCGTCCGGAAGCGGCACTGGAATCCTCCTGAAGTCCCCCGAAGGAGCAGAGCTACAATACGCCTTGAAGTTCAACTTCCAGGCATCCAACAATGCCTCCGAGTACAAAGCCCTTATCTCGAGAGCCCGCATGGCCCGGTGGCTGGGGGCTGAGCGAGTCAGAATTCATGCTGACTCCCAACTAGTTGCCAGCCAGGTCAACGGTGATTACGAAGCTTGAGAAGCACCGATGGTCAAATACCTCCAGCTGGTCAGAGCCGTGGCACAACAGTTCGAGAGTTTTGAGGTAGTCCGAATAGCTCGGGAAGAAAACTCCCGAGCGGACGCCCTCTCTCGACTGGCCTCCTCTCTTAACCCCGAGGGTACTCGATCGGTCCTTCTCGAAGAGCTAGAGCGGCCGAGCATTGATTCAGAGACCCGGCCTCCCCAAGCGACTGGCGCACCCCCTACCTGTCGTGGCTCCAAGACTCTTAAGAGCCTCCCGACCCCCGGGAAGCCCGAAGACTGAAGTGCCAAGCTCGGCGATTCGTCATTCTGGACAGCACTCTCTACCGAAGATCCTTCTCCGATCCTCTCCTGAAGTGCCTCAGTACTGATGAAGCCAACCGAGAGATTCAAGAAGTTCACGAAGGCCTGTGCGGAGTGCATTTAGGAGGAAGGTCACTTGCCAGGATCTTTCTACGGCAAGGTTATTGGTGGCCCACTCTGCAGCACGACTGCTCGACCTACGTACAACACTGTGACCGATGCCAGCGATTTGACCACTTGGTCCATTAGCCGGCAACGGAGCTCGTCACCCTAGCCAAGCCTTATCGTTTCACTCACTGGGGAATCGACATCCTCGGGCCGTTCCCTACAGCTCAGGCCCAGAAGAAGTTCATCATCATCGCCATCGACTATTTCACGAAATGGATTGAGGCCGAAGCCACAGCAAGAATCACCAAGACAGTCGTCTGGAGTTTCATCTCGAAGTCGATCATCTGTCGCTACGGCATCCCCTGGGTGATAGTGAGCGATAATGGTCGGCAATTCGATTCTTGTTATTTCCGAGACAGATGCGCCGACCTGGACATTCGCAATCACTTCACCTCGGTCGCCCACCCTCAAGCTAACGGGCTGGTCGAAAATGCCAATAAGACTATCTTAAAAGCCATCAAGATCAGGCTCGGCAAAGCCAAGGGTAGCTGGCTTGAGGAATTGCCGAACGTACTCACACAGAACGACTCCCAGAACGGCAACCACTGAAAGTCCCTTTCAGTTGGTGTACGGCGCCGATGCCGTTATCCCATTGGAGATTGCCAATCCCTCCCTCCGAGTCATCTATTTCTCTCCCGAGGCAAACGACCAGAAACTACTCGAAAACCTCGACCTAGCGGATGAACTCCGAGAGATTGCCAGCATCCGAGCAACGGAATATCAACGCTGCCTCACTCGATACTACAACGCCAAAGTCTGAGATAGACATTTTCAACCGGGAGACTTCGTTCTCAGGAAAGCCGAAGCCTCTCGACCACTTGAGGCGGCGGGCAAGCTATCCCCTAATTGGGAAGGCCCCTATCGAGTGGTCGAGATGCTCGGGAAAGGAGCATACGGGATATCTACGATGGAAGGAGAACCCATCCCTCGGACGGAGAACGCGACTACACTACGCAAGTTCTACTTTTGAATAATTCAGTCATGTAAGCAATATGAAAATAAAATAAAAGTGTCATTTCCTTTATTCAAACAACTTGCTTGTACATCAGAAAGGCCGAAGCCAAGAAAATACATGTCAAAAAAGCAAAAAATCCATCTGGCGCCGCCGTACGAGCCCATCGATCGGCTGACTCGGTTAACCTTCCCGCGTCCAGTCACTGACTCTACCTCGTGCAGAAACTGGCTCGGATAAAGGGTAGTCGACCACGTTGGCTCGGGTAACTCGGAACAAAGGTGACAGAGGGATTAGGAAGGAGAAGGCTACCTTCCAAGTTGACAGAGATGGAGGAAGGGGAAGAGGGAATACGAATGAAGGCCTCCTCTCTGCCAATCTGTCAACTCTTTGGAAGGCAGAGAGTGCAGGCACCCTCCGAAGAGTTAAAGAAATGATGAGAAGGGCAGAAGTGATGTAAAACCGACCTTAGACCTATTTTGCAAGCATTCAAGTTTGAGCAGCGGACTCACACTAGTGAGCTCACCCGTATGGCACACACTAGGGCCCGAAGGCAACTAGGCGATGTTGGAGAGGGTCCGAGGTGGGACCATGAGGCTCCAAGGGTTGGCAAGCTTGGGGAGAACCTAAAATGGGCCTAGGATGCCCAAATCATGGGCGGTCAACACACCAAGGGTGTGGGTTAAGTGGATTCACTCTCAACTCGCCCGCGGTGGTCACTCAATTTGGTGGCAATGTAAAATCGGACACTCTCTTACCGCCGACGGAGTAACTATAGCAATACTAAGCTAAGCAAGTCCAATACAGCAATGAGGGATGTTCAGGAGCTCACCTAGCCGGCGTGAAGACGCCGACTCCGGCCGGAGACGGGGGCGAGCGGGGAGGCGAGGGTATGTACCCGCACGCCGCGTCGGTGTCGCTTCAACCTGAAAGTGTAAAGAGTACAACACTACGCCTCTCGCAGGAGGGATGATCTTGGGGTGGGGATTAAGTTAATTACATCAAAACTACCTCCACGCAGGGAGGGGCCTTCAGCCGGCCAAGCGGGTTGGGGATTACGCAATGAAACTTGACCTCCCGAGCTCCACCGGTTCTGCCCTGCTTCAGGTTCACTGGACAGACAGTCGGAGACGGTGCTGCCACGGGTTCCACGGAACTCGGATCTTGACGAGACCAGCGCCAAAAGTTTCCCAACTGACAGAGGATGAAGCTTGAATTTTTGGGGAAGCTTTGATACTCGGGGCTGACCGCGCCGGCGACTGGAACAGGACAGCAGCGTCTGGTCTCTGGCGGGTACCGAACTGATGCAGCAGGTTGCAGAAGTCACTGTGGGCTCTCCCGGACTCCGATTGGAATGAAACTGGTGGTGATGCGATCGTGGTCGGGGTAGCTTCGAGCCGGAGTTGACGGGATGCGATCCGATGTCGGTGGAGAGAGGGGTAACCGGAGGAGTGAGGACTGGTCTAACCTGGGACCACAGGGGGCAGTCTGCCGTCTCCGACGAAGAAAATTGGAGCAGAGGGTTCCGGTGGCCGATTGAGTCCCTTCTTCTTGGAGGTGGCAGCTAGCTTGAAGTAGTTTCTTCCCTCCAAAAATGGCGCTCAGAGCCTTCACGAGCTGGCCGTGGCAGAGTCTGGGACCGGACTGATTGATTCTGCCTCTGTCTGGTGCAGATCAATGTGGCTGGTTGCAGAGGGTGCCACGATCTCTAACGAGCTCTGATTGAGGCGAGACCTGAACCGTTGGAACCGTAGCCGAGTCTTCTTTCTGTCGGCACCAACGGCGATGTCGGCAGATGTCGGAGAAGACCGGGACGATCAGATGAGTAGAGGGGTGTCGGTTCTGGCTCCTGTAAACTGACCTGACACACTTGGAGTAGAAAATTTGTAACTTGAGATGCCGATGTCCAAATGCAGCTCTGCTTCTTTAGGATGAAAGAGGACTTGAGAGGGAAGAACTTTGCTGAAGAACACTTGATCTGAATCCCAAAAGGTTCGTCGTGGTCGGGCTTCCAATCTCGCTCTGGTTCTCTGCCTGGGGTCTTCTGCGCAGTCGTGGGAGATCAGCTCCTGCGGATAGCTCCGACCTCGGAAGCCGGCGAGACCACCACCGTTGGAAAGCTATCTCGATGACGATTCCAGAAATGTAGGCCTTGCCACCTGAATCTTTGAGAGACGGTCGTGGCTGCCTCTGCAAGTTGCTGCAACTCTGCTGTCTGAAACAGAGGCTGAATGAGAAGAAGATGAGGGGGTGGGGAAGGGGATGGCCAAGAGAGTAAGAGGTGGAGGGTGAACTTGGCTGGTATGGGGAAGGGGGGCTGCGACTTTGGGTGGTTTGGGAGGTGGGGAGATGGAAGGGCACTGCCCTAGGGAGAGGGAAATTCGAATTTGGGCTTAGGGAAGAGCCCCTTCAACCTTGGGGAGAGGAAGGGGTGCTTAGGAAGTGGTGTTGGGTAGTTGGGGGTTGGGAGGTGGGGTGTGGATTGGAGGATGCCACCTTGGGTTGGGGGGGAGTTAAATGGGTGTATGGGGAAGGGGAGAGGTCTTAATGAGGGGTGAATGGGGAGGAGAGAGAAAATTCCGAAAATTGGGTGGAGGGAGAGAGAGAGAGAGATAAAGAGAGAGAGAGAGATAATGGGTGAGAGAGGGAAGAGAGATTTGGTAGAGAGGAGTAAGACTAGAGAATTTTTTCTATTCAAATGATTCTTCAAAAGTTGTTACATATGAGGAGTGGGGTGGCCTATTTATAGGCACATGACTTTTTCACAAAGGACCCTAACAAAAGACACAATGACTAATAACCGAAGGGAAGGGGGGGCATCCATGGGCCTAGCCCAATGAGATGGGCCCAATAACCTATCAAACCAACATAATGACTCAATACTTAGGAAAATGACTCAACAACCTAGGTACATGACTCAAATAAAGGGAAAATTACATGATATTGACTCAAAGAAAATGTGAAGATTACATGACTAGACTCAAAAATACATGACTAACATAATGGCGCTTGCCGACGAACAATCCGAGTCCGGAGAAAATGTGGAGGGGCAAGGGATGCCCTCATCATACCCCCGGGGTGGGGAAAACTCGACCCCGTCGAGTATGGGTCCACCAGGGAAGTAGTACATCGAACTGCGGCTCTGGGTGATCCTCGATCTCCATACTCAACCCGCGACCATAGTCGGGGAACGGCGCTTCAGCTCGACAAAGTGACTCGGTCATACCCTCATGCTGGCGATGGGATCTTGCTTGCCTAGTATTGCCGCTGTGTGCTCACGTCGGGCTCTCAGGCTATTTGTGGTGGCACTCCGAGGGTGTCTCTCACAAGGGTAGGTGTAAGCTGGAGGCACTCACTAGGATCCACCGCGGTGCCCTTATAAGGTGCTAGATCCGCCACATGAGAAATGGGGAGAATCCCAAAACCCTTTTTGAAAGTTCAACCCATAAGCCGGGTTGCCAAAGCCACTCGGAACTTGGCAAGGTCCAAGTCCTCGTGCCCTCAATTTGGAGGTGACCCTGGGGTAGAGCCACTCCAAAGTCATCATCGTCAAGTTACCAACTTGGAATTCCAAGTGGCGCTCATGAGTTTTTGCTCGCTTGTTGTGAATATCACCGCTTGTTGCTTGATATGTGCTTGGATGCATATGCCATGCTTGATGATGCGATGTGAGTGGGCAATGTTTGGTATGCAAAGGTGGTCCGGGGCAGCCACATGTAGATCGATCATGCTTTGATGCTATGAAGATTGTGACAGACTCAGGGGGGCCGGGACATCCATAGATGAACCTTTTATGCATGGGTATGACAAATGTCGGGGGACCCGGACATCCATGTATGCTCCTCTCATACTTAAGACTCATGATGAATGAGGGTGGGCCAATACATCCAAATACGGTCCACTTATGCTTCCTACTTGACATGTGGGTGATGTAAATGAATGTACCCGACTTATGAATCATGCCAAGTGGTGTTGTATGCCAAGACTTATGCACTCTTGTGACAAAGATGTCTCCTATGTGTGGGCCTTTGGACTTCCATTGGAATGGGTCGAAGGGGTCTAGAAAGGTGGATATCATGAGATGGGGCACTTCCTCGATCCCTAGGTGTATACCACCCAAAGTCATGGTTCCCATGGTGTAACCCGGGTCTGGGATGGGGTGGATTGGATCAAACATGGTGGGTTGGGGTAGGGAAAGGTAGGTGGTAGTTAAGGTGGTTGGGTTACTTGGGTTCCTTGACTCCCATTGGAATGGATCATAGGGATCATAAAGTGGGTTACCAAGGGGCTCCATGTCCTCAAGGTCCTCAAAAGGTGATGAGTCGTCTTCTTCTAGTGGAATGGTTGGGCCGGTGTATGGGGTGGGCTGGTTGGTCAAGGTTTTAGGAATCACAATGGTAGGGGAGTGGACCAGGATGGGCTCTTCCACTATGGGGAGAAGGAAAAGGATGTCACTAGTGTAGCAACCAATAGTGCAAACCGAGGAGATAGACCCAATGCATGGATGGATGAGGTTAAGGCTCTTGGGTTGGTCCGCTCCTAGGGCCAATAAAGAAGTCAAGTCTGATTGCCACTTTAGACCTTTGAGGAGATCATCCCAATCTTCTACCTCATAGTAGGATTGGATTGTGGTGTGATAGGAGTGGAGGGGAACAATTTGGGATGGATATCCCAAAGGTGAGAGAGGTGGGGGTGAGCTAGGAAGGGTGGGTCCTTGCTTGAGCCATTGGAGTATATGCTCATTCATGGTGAAGGTGGGTGACTCTTGAGGATCCGGGCTATTTGAAGTGGTAAAGGGTTGAGGCTTTTCCTTACCATTGGTGTGATCTTGGGCTTCCTTATGGGTGGGAATGGGTTCCGGACTAGCATCTACTCCCATGTGGAGGGTTGTGGAGGTTTCAATTCCTAGTGTTAATGGGTTGGGTAGGTCTAATGCGGGAGAATTGGTGATAGCTGGAGCATGGTGCACTTGGGGTGGTGGGCAAGGGTGGACTTGGATCGGAAGGGGAAGTAGAGGAGGCCTAGGTTGGGGAAAGATTGGTGTAGGAAGCGGGAGGTGAGTTGGGTGAGGGGTTTTGGGTTTGGGGATGGTGGCCATTATGGGCCTTGGTGGAGGGGTGGACACGGTGTCCACATGGTTTTTAATGGTGAGGGTTGGATGAGTGGTGGTCACCATGGAGGGAATTGGGTCGGTTAGGGGTCTCTTGCCCTTGGGATCATTTGGGGTGGAAGTGGGGGCTAAAGAGGCTTGACTAGTGTAGGTTAGTGAAGGGGGTTTTGGTTGGGGTGTGGGGGCCCTCATGGGATTAGGTGGGGAGGTGGAGGCCTTGGAGACTTGGGTTCTAGTGGTAAGGGTTTGGACGGGTGGGTTTGGAGGAGTGAGAGTGCTCCTCGAGTTTTGGTAACCCGGGTAGGAAGGGGACATATATTTTGCTCTAAGTTGCTCCTTCATGTCCTTCCAAGTGGTGATGGGAGTTTCCCTTCTAAGTATCTTTAGCCCGACAATTTGCATCCAATAAGTTTCCGCCCGTTTGGTAAGTTGCATTTTGGCAACCAATGCCTTTTCATCCTCGGATATATGATACCAAGTGAAGTATTGGTCCATTGTAGCTTCCCAATCTAAATATTCTCTAGGAGAGGTTCCATCAAAGGTGGGAAGTGGGAAAGGGACCATTCTATCGTCTGTCCTTGGGGCGGGCCTATTTTCTCCAAGTTGGTTGAGTCGGTCCGATATGTTATCAAGCCGCTCATTGGCATAGGTCAAGGCTTTCATGAAGTAGTTGACATGGCCAGGGAAGTTATGGGTGTTAGTGGTAGGCATCTCTTGGTGGCTTGGACTTATGGAGTGGGCCGATTGGTAAGGTTGATATGAGGTGGCCATACTAGGGGACAAGAGTGATGCACTTGAAGACTCTAAATGCATAGACATGCCCTAGGACCAACTTGATAGAGACAAGTTGTGAACTTGCTCTGATACCACTTGATGTAAAACCGACCTTGGACCTATTTTGCAAGCATTCAAGTTTGAGCAGCGGACTCACACTAGTGAGCTCACCCGTATGGCACACACTAGGGCCCGAAGGCAACTAGGCGATGTTGGAGAGGGTCCGAGGTGGGACCATGAGGCTCCAAGGGTTGGCAAGCTTGGGGAGAACCCAAAATGGGCCTAGGATGCCCAAATCATGGGCGGCCAACACACCAAGGGTGTGGGTTAAGTGGATTCACTCTCAACTCGCCCGCGGTGGTCACTCAATTTGGTGGCAATGTAAAATCGGACACTCTCTTACCGCCGACGGAGTAACTATAGCAATACTAAGCTAAGCAAGTCCAATACAGCAATGAGGGATGTTCAGGAGCTCACCTAGCCGGCGTGAAGACGCCGACTCCGGCCGGAGACGGGGGCGAGCGGGGAGGCGAGGGTATGTACCCGCACGCCGCGTCGGTGTCGCTTCAACCTAAAAGTGTAAAGAGTACAACACTACGCCTCTCGCAGGAGGGATGATCTTGGGGTGGGGATTAAGTTAATTACATCCAAAACTACCTCCACGCAGGGAGGGGCCTTCAGCCGGCCAAGCGGGTTGGGGATTACGCAATGAAACTTGACCTCCCGAGCTCCACCGGTTCTGCCCTGCTTCAGGTTCACTGGACAGACAGTCGGAGACGGTGCTGCCACGGGTTCCACGGAACTCGGATCTTGACGAGACCAGCGCCAAAAGTTTCCCAACTGACAGAGGATGAAGCTTGAATTTTTGGGGAAGCTTTGATACTCGGGGCTGACCGCGCCGGCGACTGGAACAGGACAGCAGCGTCTGGTCTCTGGCGGGTACCGAACTGATGCAGCAGGTTGCAGAAGTCACTGTGGGCTCTCCCGGACTCCGATTGGAATGAAACTGGCGGTGATGCGATCGTGGTCGGGGTAGCTTCGAGCCGGAGTTGACGGGGATGCGATCCGATGTCGGTGGAGAGAGGGGTAACCGGAGGAGTGAGGACTGGTCTAACCTGGGACCAAAGGGGGCAGTCTGCCGTCTCCGACGAAGAAAATTAGAGCAGAGGGTTCCGTTGGCCGATTGAGTCCCTTCTTCTTGGAGGTGGCAGCTAGCTTGAATTAGTTTCTTCCCTCCAAAAATGGCGCTCAGAGCCTTCACGAGCTGGCCGTGGCAGAGTCTGGGACCGGACTGATTAATTCTGCCTCTGTCTGGTGTAGATCAATGTGGCTGGTTACAGAGGGTGCCACGATCTCTAACGAGCTCTGATTGAGGCGAGACCTGAACCGTTGGAACCGTAGCCGAGTCTTCTTTCTGTTGGCACTGACGAAGACATCAGCAGATGTCGGAGAAGACCGGGACGATCAGATGAGTAGAGGGGTGTCGGTTCTGGCTCCTGTAAACTGACCTGACACACTTGGAGTAGAAAATTTGTAACTTGAGATGCCGATGTCCAAATGCCGTTCTGCTTCTTTAGGATGAAAGAGTACTTGAGAGGGAAGAACTTTGCTGAAGAACACTTGATCTGAATCCCAAAAGGTTCGTCGTGGTCGGGCTTCCAATCTCGCTCTGGTTCTCTGCCTGGGGTCTTCTGCGCAGTCGTGGGAGATCAGCTCATGCGGATAGCTCCGACCTCGGAAGCCGGCGAGACCACCACCGTTGGAAAGCTATCTCGATGATGATTCCATAAATGTAGGCTTTGCCACCTGAATCTTTGGGAGATGGTCGTGGCTGCCTCTGCAAGTTGCTGCAACTCTACTGTCTGAAACAGAGGCTGAATGAGAAGAAGATGAGAGGGTGGGGAAGGGGATGGCCAAGAGAGTAAGAGGTGGAGGGTGAACTTGGCTGGTATGGGGAAGGGGGGCTGCGACTTTGGGTGGTTTGAGAGGTGGGGAGATGGAAGGGCACTGCCCTAGGGAGAGGGAAATTCGAATTTGGGCTTAGGGAAGAGCCCCTTCAACCTTGGGGAGAGGAAGGGGTGCTTAGGAAGTGGTGTTGGGTAGTTGGGGGTTGGGAGGTGGGGTGTGGATTGGAGGATGCCACCTTGGGTTGGGGGGGAGTTAAATGGGTGTATGGGGAAGGGGAGAGGTCTTAATGAGGGGTGAATGGGGAGGAGAGAGAAAATTCCGAAAATTGGGTGGAGGGAGAGAGAGAGAGAGATAAAGAGAGAGAGAGAGAGATAATGGGTGAGAGAGGGAAGAGAGATTTGGTAGAGAGGAGTAAGACTAGAGAATTTTTTCTATTCAAATGATTCTTCAAAAGTTGTTACATATGAGGAGTGGGGTGGCCTATTTATAGGCACATGACTTTTTCACAAAGGACCCTAACAAAAGACACAATGACTAATAACCGAAGGGAATGGGGAGCATCCATGGGCCTAGCCCAATGAGATGGGCCCAATAACCTATCAAACCAACATAATGACTCAATACTTAGGAAAATGACTCAACAACCTAGGTACATGACTCAAATAAAGGGAAAATTACATGATATTGACTCAAAGAAAATGTGAAGATTACATGACTAGACTCAAAAATACATGACTAACATAATGGCGCTTGTCGACGAACAATCCGAGTCCGGAGAACATGTGGAGGGGCAAGGGATGCCCTCATCAAGAAGAGAGAGAAAGAGGCTACGGAAGAAGAGAGGAGAAGCAGGAAGTGGAGAGGAATCTTGAGAGAGATCCCCTCCAGGGAGCGAGCGGGAAGGGACCAGCGGCAGGGATGCCTGATTCCCCCATCCGTCAGCCATCTCCCCCCTCCCCGCAAGTGCCGGCCGGAGTTGATAAAAGAAGACGACGTGCCTCCGCATGTCGAACCCTCTTTAACCCCACCCGCCGGCCGTCGAACCCCCTTTAAACCCGAAGCAGCAAGGACTCTCTGCCCTCCATCATCGGCAGCCTCATCTTCCGGAGTGTCTTACATGCCTCAAATATAACGGCACAACGCTATGTGAAGAAAGAATGAGGAAAGACTATCGGGGAAAACCATAAGCGGTGGAGAGGAAGGGACACGCCAAAGGGAGGCTATTTGCCTTAAACGATTCTCCCCTAGAAAACACGCCAAAGGGACCCCTCCCTACGAACGGTCACCTCAAACTCCTCATTTTCGCCCCAGCGGGACACACGAAGCGGCCAAACATTCAAAGCATGAGAGAACGGAAAGACACCCTGTCAGACACTCACCCAACCATCATGCGAGATCCACGCAGAAAGTATCAGCACTTTCCAACTACTGCTGATACGCTGAACAAAATACGGCAATGGCGATTCAAAAAAGTTAAGTCTTCATCATAATGCTACTGCCTTACATTTTTTCTTTTACACAACAAGGAAAGTTTTCCTTCGAAAAAGGAAAGACATACAAGAAGAAAAAGCAAAGTAGATACGTTAGGCCTCTGGGCCACCCTGAAGCTCGGAAGTGGAAGGCTCGGACGGTCTACCCCCGGCACCCTCGGTGACGGCCGACCCTGGCACTGACCCCACCGGCGTGGGAACTTCCTCGGTTGCATGCCCTCCCGAGGCATCCGGAGTTGGCAACCCCTCGGACGAAGAGCCCCCCTGATCTCCTTCCTCCGATGCTGAACTAGAGGAACCGGATGATGACAAGTCCGAGTCATAGCATTGCCCGGATGGGAAATCAATTTTCTCAGACGCCTGCTCCTCCGCGTAAGAGATGGCCTGGTCATAGCCTTGCTTGAATCCCTTGCGGATGCCCCGGCGAAGTGCTGTCTCGTAGTAGGGGAGGGCAGCCTCCTTAAGATCGACCCGGCAGGCCTCTGAGCATTTGTATCACTCGAGTGCCTCCACCCCGGTCGATTCCAACCTACCAGCGAGTTTGACCTTCTCCCGCTTCACCTCGGATAACCTATGCTTGACCTCGACCATCTGCTTCTCCGCCTCGGCCCGATCAGCCTCGGCCTCCATCCGTAGGCTCACGGCTTCCTCAGCCTAGTCCACCAGCTTAGCGCGCTCAGCCTCCCACCGGCCGTCTAGCTCGACGCGAGCAATGCACTCCTCTTTAAGAAGCCTGCTTTTCCTCTCAAGTGATTCGCGGGCCTTAGCTAGTTGTTTGGTCAGTGCCCGGGCCTCCTCCTGGCTCGCCCTCGCCAGCTCCCTAACTAAGGAAAGCTCCCGCCGAAGCCCATCACGCTCTTCGGTGAGCCGAGCCATCTTCCTGTCAGACCCACCAAGGGTCCAGGCTAGGTTCGCCCGCTCTGACTCCGACCGGGCATAAGCTTCTGCTAGAGTGGCCCCCATCTGGGCCAGGATCAAGCCGCCCTCCATAACCATCTCGAGGGCCGTGGGTGGGGAGCGCTGCCTGTCTCCCCCCTTCACCTTCGCGGCTATACCGCAACATATCTAGTACGGAGGGCCCTGGATGCCGAGCCTCTCCAGGGCCACCGGAATAGAGACCCCCTCTTCGATCGACGTCCCGCCGATCGGCCCGGATCAAGTCGTGGCTTCGTTCGCCACTCGTGCCTCGGTCAGTTGGGGCTACGTCGCCTCTTCTTGTGACCCCCCAGCCTCAACCTGCTCGGCACCTACACCGCCACCTGGAGCGTCTCTCGCCTCAATCGACGCCCCAATCTCGGTCGTAGTCCCAGCGTCGCCCGCTTCAACTCCGCCCCCCTCAGCTCCTGCTGCGGGGAGAGCCGATCCAACGTCACCGCCCCCAGAAGCGGCCCTATCTCACTCGGCGGTTGGGGAAGCCAGCCTAACAAGGTCGGCCCTATCTCGCTCAGATGAGGGGAGAGCCGCCGAGCTGGAGCCACCTTCGACAACGGAGACAGACCCGGCCTTCTTGGCCCCCCTTCTTGGCCTTTACGGCATCCTGTATCATACCTTCCACGGGATCCTTGCGTTTGGCCCCCCGCGGCCTCGAAGACGCCTCCTGGGCCATCCCCTTGCCCTTATCTCACGCTCGGGTGCGCCCCTCGGGAGATCACGCCTCGTCGGTGGCTGAATCATCACCGAGATCGATCACCGCCCGCTCGGCCTCAGGCTCCTCCTCGACAGGCGGCCACCTGGTGTCTGCACAGAAGAAAGATATGGTCAGGAAAAGAAAATGGTCTCACCATCCGAAGAAGAAGTTGATTTATGACGTCCGAACCTATCGGCTGCAGCCGTGCGAGAAGACATCGCTCGATGTTCTCCGGAGTAACTAGCTCCTCCATGGACTGACGACGCTTCAACAAAATGATCGCATACTCCTCCACATCCGGAGGAAACTCGTCCTGCCTCAGAGGAATGTTCGGATGGAAATTGGGGATTACGGGAAACCTCCAAGTCTCCTCCACAGAGGAAATCCCCACCCAGAAGAACTGAGTTTTCCAGCCCTTGTGCGAAGAATCCTTCGCGGCCAAGGAGACACAGCTCCTATTCCGCCTCATCTGGATGAAATAGAAGCCCTTCCCGGCTGAGGGATGTGCCTTCAACTCGAAAAAATAATGAAAGAGGTCCAAGGAAGAAGGAACCCCGCATTGACAGTAGAGGATGCGAAAGGTAGAAAGAAGAAGATAAGAGTTGGCTACCAATTGTACGGGTGCCAACTGAAAGAAATTGAGAAGCTTAAGAACAAAGGGCTCGAAGGGAAGACGGAACCCACCCTTCCACGATAGAAGGAAGGTGCAGATGTGGCCCGCACGAGAGTCCAAGCTCGTCTCGTGCGGGGCTGCCGCAGTAATGCAAAACTTATGGGGCAGATGAAACTGGTGCTCCAGCCTTTTCACCTCTGCCTCCCCCAGCTCGCTGCAGTTTGGAGTCGACGGTATCACCGTCGCCCTCGTCGCAGGCTTGCCTTCCCACTCTTTGACCTCCAGATGCTGATCCACCATGGATTCTAGAGAGGAACTTGAGGAGGAATACTCCCGTGATTTTGAAGACTCCGGAGGAAGAGGAAGCTATTGTACCGCCTCCGTGGTTATCTTCGCCAACTTTGCGAATGCCGCTACAAGCCTCTGCTCTTCTGTCGTGTCCCCACGACGCATAAAAGAGCCCCAAAAGCAAGCACGAAGGAGAGCCAAACCCCAAAAATGGAGGGAGACTGGAATGACAACAAGCGCACAATGCCTATATTCAAATGCGGAAGGTAGCGTGTCGTTCCGACCTCCGAGAAAAGGGGGCCCCTTCATTTCAAATCCGTCAGGATTATCATTATTACGGGTCCAGGTGACCACAACACGTGGCTTCTTAACACCGCCAGATCTCCACCCACCTGAGCCACGCTGGTCCAAAACCCTAACGGCTACTCTTCCGAGCTTACCAAATCTCGGGAGAAGGAGGGGGACAAGTGGAGAGGGGGGTTTCTGTAGCCCATCTAAGAGCGGCTGAACTAGGTCCATCAGGACCAAACGAGGCCCAGCTCATCTAAGTGACAGCCCCACAGGGCCCACTTAGCCTAAAAAGTCCAATAAGATCACTCGGGATCAAGCCCTTCCTCGGCGGCGCTTAGGCTCGGAAGGCCCGAGCGTCGGTCCGGTTGGAGGAAGACTCAAGCCCGAGTTATCCCCCTCGACGGGATAAAAGGCTAGCGCCCTACGCCCACTCCGATCGAGCCTGACCCGAGCTATGCTTATCACCCGGAAAGGGCTGGCACTCTTCATGCTTGGGGCGACCGACGATTACTTATCCTCACTACCGTTGAGAGCCCTTTATGAGCAGGAGTTCACCAAAGATAAGGGACTCATGACTCCTCAAGGTTATAAAGATCCCACGATAAGGACATAAAGAGCCCACGTTGAGGACGTAACTCCCGTCTAGAACTCCTCAGCTTACGGGACTCATGAGGCTAGCGCACTATTTAAACCTGGGACTCCCTCCAGGGAAAGGTAAGGCCTACACACACCTAAAACTCCCTGAGCAGGAATCACTTCACCACCTTGGTGTAGAGGGATCCCGTGCCTCTCTTTCCTCCTCCCTTCATAGCTTTCACCATTGCTCTATTGACTTAGGCATCGGAGGGTTTACCCCAGGGAACCATCCCTGGGCCCCCTGATCCGTTTTCCTTCCTTTTTTTTTTTTTTTGTAAAATACGAGTCACCTAGTGTTAATAGGGAGAGTGCACCCCCTTCCAGAGGAAGAGAATGGACCCACTCCACCTAAAGAACACTAAGTGCTGCTTTTATTGATATATGAAACCAAGTACAAGAAGAGGGCCAAAGCCTAACAAAAAGTGGCAACGGGCCAGCAAAAAGGTAAACACATGGCTATACATCAGAAATTTTCTTGGGAAAAACAAAGACATATGAACTAGACAAAAATTCTTCGAATGTTAGGAAGGGCTGCAGCATCCGCCAACGCATAAGCTTTAGCACGTGTAGGTAACTCATGCCGAGTGTAAAACACCTCATTCTGCCTTTGAAAAATAGCATGCTCAGCCAAGGTATCAGCAACTTGGTTGGCTTCTCTATACACATGTGAGATGGAGCATCCCAAGGAAGACAAAAGGTCTTGAATTTCAGCCCACCAATGATGAAGCACCCAAGGGGGAGGTTTCTTTCTAACAATCATATCAACAAGTAAAGATGAGTCAGAGTATATAACAGAAATGGAGATGGACAATGAATGTGCTAATCTCAATGCATCCACCATGGCCCTGCCTTCTGCTTGAATAATGTTACCATGACCATAGAAAAAGGAAAACCCCAGTATAATATCACCACAAGAGTTTCTAATACAACCCCCTCCACCAGATAATCCGGAATCAGGTTTGAAACATCCATCTATATTAATGGAGCAGTCAGTTAAAGGAGGTATCCATCGAACTAATTTGAAGACTATATGTTTAGAATTAACCCGGATATTGTAAGATTGCAAGATAGTGAGAAATGCTGAATTTGGTGGCAATCTGAACTTAATGTTCTGAACAGCAATTCTGATATTGTATAAGATGTCTGTGACAGATTTGACAATCTTGGGTTTACTGCCTTCATACCTGAAAGAGCACCGAGCCTTCCAGATTTCCCACAGAGTAAGGACTAAGGTAATTAATGAAATAAAGCTTTCAGCAGTGGAGAGGTTAGCTTCCAGAAGAAACCATCTAAGCCAATTTAGGAAACCCCCAGAAGTATACCTGTAGACTGTTAATAAAGGATTCACAGCAGACCATAATGCCACAGCCACTTCCCCAGTTAGAAACAAATGATCAAAATCTTCAAGATCTCTGTTGCCCTGACAACAAGAGCAACATGAAGCAATATGAATACCCATATTTTGTAATCTACAATCAATTGGAACAGCTCTGTTAATCAATTTCCAACTGAATAAACCTGCCCTGGGAGGAATATGACTGTGTAAAGTTTTAGCCCTGCAGTTAGAAGAGTTCGGATGAACCTGCTGTTTCAACAGCCTATAAACAGACTTAACTGTGAGCACACCTGAATCAGTGAATATCCACACAGGGATATCTGCTCCCTCAGTCAATGTAAAGGATTTAATAACTGGGACAGTTTGCTGATCAGTCACATAACTCCATGCTAGGTGAGTTTCATTCAACAAAACATCCCTGACAGTGCAATTATGAAATTCAGATAAAGGAATATCAGTGGCCACTAAATGATTAGAAAACCATTTATCCTTGAAGAACAATGTGCTGTTGCCATCTTTAACAGTCATTCGGAGTCCAGACATTAAAAGATCCCTAGCTCTGATAAATTCATTCCTTCTAATACCAGCAGGAAAAAAGGTTTTACAGTCGGACAGATGCATACCTTTCAGATATCTAGATTTAACAAACCTGGCCCATAATGAATCACTGTAAGTAGCCAGCCATATTAGCTTGACATGAAAACAAGTCTGAATGTCAATCATACTGCGGACGCCAAGACCACCTTGCTCCACAGGGCAGCAAACTCTGTCCCATGAGATCCAATGTTTTTTGTGAGTGGATTCCATTCCTTGCCAGAAAAAATTAGAGAGAATCCTGTCAATCTGCCTCTGAATAGAAGTAGGAATGGAAATGGCACTAGCAGAATAAATAGACAATGAAGAGAGAACAGATTTAATCAAAGTCAATCGACCAGCTTGAGATAAGAATTTTGATTGCCAACCATCAAGCCTGCCTTGCAACTTGTCAATAAGATATTTAAAGTGAATGACTTTCTTTCTGCCCTTGAAGAGGGGAATCCCCAGATAAGTAATTGTGGATCTCTTGTGCATATAGCCAGTCTGGGATTTAATTCTGCTGACAGCGCCCGGGGGCATCTTCTGAGAGGTAATAAAACAACTTTTGGAGGTATTGATTAACTGGCCAGAAGAGCATTCATAAGATCTTAGAAAATTCAGCAAGTGTTGGACAGACTTCTTACATCCATTCACAAAAATAATAGTGTCATCAGCATATAAAATATGAGAATGCAGTGGGAGTCCACGAGGAAGATGAAAGTATTTACACTTGCTAGACTGAAAGAGCCTAGAAAGACCCCTACTCAGCACTTCTTCTGCAATAATGAATAAAGTGGGAGCCAACGGATCACCCTGCCTCACACCCCTTGAGGATTGAAAATAACCCTTTAACTGCCCATTGAAGGAAACAGAAAACCAACAGTTCATCAAGGTTTGAGCAATCAGAGAAGTGAACCTATAGGCAAAACCATCCGTTTTCCTTCCTTGCAGTTCATTGTTCGGTGATCATCTCCCCAGCTCAGGACCAGTGCGAGATCACGCCTCTTCACTAACAATCTCCCCCTTTTTGATGATGGCAACACTATGAGTCATATGAGTCAGCATGACAATGTAATAAGTCAAATGAACTAGATAATCAATTATTCATGAGATTATTCATGCCAGTGTAGTGAATGAATTCTACTGATGCAAACTCAATCTAGACATGTATCAATTAATACATAGACAAATGATTCCATTCATGCATGCAGACACATGATTCCATGCATGAATACACAAACACTCAATATGACTCCACATATTCTCCCCCTTTGACTTCATCAAAAAGGAAGAACCTAAAATGGAGCATGTTATTAAAGCACAAATGCAGACAAAAGATCCAAGTCAGGCAGACAAATGCAGATAATGTGGCACACTATTCTCCCCCTATGGAAAGTGAATTCAGGACCTGATGCCTAAAGATGTGGCAAATACCAACAAAGCACATTCTCCCCCTTGGACAAAACAGATGAAACTACAAAAAAATCTCCCCCTTTGAGAAACAATGAATGTAGTCTAGACAAGATTCTATTCTTCCCTGTAAATCAATGCAATGCAGCCATGTCACATAGGAAACAAAGCTTTCAATAGGAAGGACAGATGAGGAATGTGTCTAGAGAGAAAACATGAGGGAATTTAAGGTAATGTGTAGAGATCAATCAAAACACACATTTTTCAGAAACAATTAAATGAATGATCGAGAAATGGTAGTGATAGAGAGCAGTAATTTGAACAGATGTATCAGTGAATTTTCAAAGTATCTGACATGAAGAATTTTTCAGTACGATACCAACTTCATAAGTCAATATTTAAATTTCAGAGTCTTCCATTATAAGAGCTTATGAATTGGCTTTGATTGAAAATTATGGTTTAAGAATGATGTAACCAGAGTTCTTTAATAAGATTCAATACTCATATCTGAGACAATTCTTTAATAAAAATGAACCACTTGCTCATATAACATTCTAGTTCAACCTTCTTCCTTCTTAATCAGTTGAATTTTCATGACTCATTTAAGAGTAACACAAGGCAGTGTTGAGATTAAACATTCATGTTTATATCTGAATTTGACTGTTCTTACAGAATTTTCTGATGCATATATTTTTCATATTTTTTCTTATAGAGCATCAATTTATTTTTCAATGAGCAATTTTGATTTAATCAACACCAGTTTACATGAGGCACAACACGTCTTAGGTGAAATGACCCAGTTACTCAGTGTGATAACCGTATTGCTTCTCTATTTAGAGAACAGAGGTAGCATTAGAAATATCTTTTACATGAGGAGACACCTTGGTTAGAGGCCGGAATCCCCAGTTATTCAATACAACCATGCCATTGCTCTACCATATTTTCACATTATTTTCAAAGATTTTTAAACATAGTTAACTATGGTACTTCATGACACAGTCCTTTGGACAGGTTTCTTAGTAACCAGAGCCATTGCTCTATCCACAATTTTCTTATAAAATAGTTTCAGACAGATTAAATGTTTAAGAGCAAAACTTACACTATGTATTTCAATCAAGATTTCAACTTTTCAGATTTCAGGAAGTCTTACATGAACTTGTATGAGACAAACATTTAAGGTTTATTAAAAGGATTGAATCAGATTATTTTCAAGTCCATTAAGTTCAAACTTAAGAGTACATTAGACTTAAACCAATACAAATTAACAAATATTCTTAAACATGTATAATGGAAGATTCTACATTAATGATGATTTCAAATTTATGAAGCAGCTCACACGATGAAGTTTTCTTCAAATCTCAGTTCAGTCATTATCTGAACAGCAGCAAAACATCAAAAGTGTAAACAAGCATGCATAGAAAATAATGATTTCAAAACTCATGCTTGTTACAGAGTTTATCAAAGTGAATCAGGCAGATTTTCAGGAATCTTAGTTGAAGAGCAGTAAACTGATAGACATTTCAAGTTATGCAGCAAGAACTATGAGGTTGAGATTGAACAGAAGTTTAGAAGCCAATAACAGAGATTGAATTTCAGTCAAGCCAGCTTAACAGTTATAACAGTCAAGAATGTCAAGAGTGAGTTGGTAAAAGAAATTACAACTGGAATAGTACTTAGGCGGAGGTGGGATCCAGGGATCTACTCACGCAAGAGTCAATCTTCCAGATAGGCCTCACCTATCTTTTCAACTGAGTCTTTTGATATACTGTTCAGTTGCCAGAAAGGGATAGCACAGAAGTGATTGAAATCAATTGAAACTCTCCTTCAGCAAATTAAGGAGTAACATATGAAATTTTCAGAACTCAAAGTTCAGATGGTATTAATGGAGAATCAACCAACAGAGATCATCTGATACCAATTGTTGAGTCAATGGTATTATAGATATGGCAAGATAAATCAGATAGATGGACAGGAAGAATTCAGACAATGATAGAACTGAAGAATTTAAAATGCTCTCCCTGTCTATATGGAGTCAGTCACTTCTTTTTGGAATTTTCAAAATAAGTGATATGCAATGCAATCACTACATGTATGCATATATGACACATGTGGTATGAAGACATGCAAAGGCTAGATAGACTCCCCCTGACTTTATGCAATATATGCAATGAAGGCTGAACATATGATTTTATGATTCATGCTCATGATCATTCAGACTGCCCTATATGTAATATGACCCATGGTATCAGGCAGAGGACTTGGTCTAAAGGACCACCTCACACATAGTAAGAACCTCCAGACAAATTTCATCTGCCCTTTAAAAGCTTACCATTTGATATATCATAATGGTCATGCATGACAATGCAGTACCAAAACAGTCCTATATGCATCAGATTTTCAATGACTGTATGTCAAACACGTGTAAGCAGACAATTGACATATTCAATTCACATATATGCATAAATATGCAGACCATGCTCATGAGTTTCTAACCTCCTCTATGTGAACAATCAAGTGACAAGACATTAATGCATGTAGATGAGAAATGAATTCAACATGTCTTCAATAAATATGTGCACACATAGCTCAATATATGAAGAAACTCAGATTGTGCAATGCAAATGACAAAGCAGTTAAGAACATGTATGCATCAGATTTTATTTAACACCGTAAGAATGAAATGCATCAAACGAGATTTCTGAAGAATTCAAATAAACAAGCCTAAAGAATGCAAGAATGTTACCTGAAAAATGCAGAAATGGGATTTTTCATGCTTGAGTGCCTTGGTTTATTCATCATCATCAGAGCCTTATCCCAATTAATTGGGGTCGGCTACATGAATCCTGTTCCGCCAAAGATTTTTATCAAGTGTAATATTCATATTTAAACTCAAGGAACTAATGTCCTTCCTAATAACATTGCACCATCTCATTTTAGGCCTTTCTCGAGCTCTTTTACTAGCATCCACTAAGATTTGGTCACATCTTTTAACCAGCGCTGAGTTAGGGTGACGAAACACATGTCCAAACCACCTGAGTCTATTTTCTCTCATTTTACTATCAATTGGAGCTATCCCTAAGTCCTTACGGATGCGCTCATTCCTAATCTTGTCTTTCTTAGTCTTGCCACACATCCATCTCAACATCCTCATCTCTGCTACACACATTTTGTGGATGTGTTCCTTTCGTACTACCCAACACTCGGTACCATATAACAAAGTAGGTCTCACAGCCGTTCTATAAAACCTCCCTTTGAGTTTCACAGGCATACGACGATCACAAAGGACACATGATGCACTTCTCCATCTTAACCAGCCTGCCTTAATCCTATATGTAACGTCATCATAAATCTCCCCATTCTCTTGTATGATAAACCCTAAGTATCGAAAGTTACTACTCTTCGGAATATTATGTCCATCAATTAGAACCATGTCTTTCTGAACCACTCTCCCATTACAAAAATTACAATGCATAAACTCTGACTTACTCCTACTAATTTTAAAACCTTTAGACTTCAAGGCAAGTCTCCAACGCTCTAACTTAGCATTTAGAGCATCAATACTCTCATCAATTAAAATAATATCATCTGCAAATAACATACACCAAGGGATATCCTCATATAATTGTTTAGTTACTTCATCCATAACCAAGGCAAAGAGATACGGACTTAGTACAGAACTTTGATGCAAACCTATAGAAACGGGAAATTCACCAGTCTCCCCAACAATAGTTCGAACACTAGTAATAGCACCGCCGTACATATCCTTAATAAAATCAACATATCCTTAAGAGATTCCTTTCTTTCTTAATGTCCACCAAAGCAATTCTCTCGGTACTCGATCGTACGCCTTCTCTAAATCAAGAAAAACTATATACAAATCTTTTCTCATCTCTCTATACTTCTCCATTAGCTATCGTAGTAAGAAAATAGCTTCTATAGTAGATCTATTTGGCATAAAACCAAACTGATTTTCCGATACAGTAGTCATACAACGGAGGCGTTTTTCAATTACTCTTTCTCAAAGTTTCATAGTATGACTCATAAGCTTAATTCCACGATAATTATTACAACTTTGAATATCTCCTTTATTTTTATAAAAGGAACTACAATACTTTTTCTCCAAACTTCTGGCATTCTCCGTTCCTTTAAAATTTTATTAAAAAATTTAGTTAGTCACTGAATATCAATATCTCCTAGGCCTTTCCATACTTCAATAGGTAAGCCATCTAGTCCTAAGGCCTTACCCACTTTCATTTTCCTTAAAGCATCCTCCACTTCTGACATCTTAATACGCCTGAAATATTAATATTTATCAAATATTGTGGACTCTTGGGTACCTTCTGAAGATAAATCCTTGACGGAATCTCCATTAAGTAACTTCTGAAAATAGCTATGCCACCTCCCTTTAATCTCAAGATTCTTAGTTAAAACCCTTTGATCTTCACCTTTAATGCACCGAACATGATCTAAATCTCTAGTTTTCCTTTCTCTTAATTTAACAAGTTTAAATATGTCCTTTTCACCCACTCGGGTTCCTAATTTATTATATAAATCTTCAAATGCCTTTGATTTAGCTTCGCTAACTATTTTCTTAACTCTCTTTTTAGCGATTTTATAGGCTTCTAGGGTTTGAGCATTTTTGTTAGTTTGCCAAACTTTAAAGCATTCCTTTTTTACTCTAATGGTATTTTGGATTTTCTCACTCCACCACCAAGTCTCTTTTTCTAAATTCTTTTTACATTTAGATTCGCCTAAGAGTTATTTTGCAACCCTCGTTATACAATTTGTAACATTATTCCATATTACATTAGTTTCTTGTTCTAAATTCTAAATATTTTCCTTGAATAGATGATTTTTAAAAGTTTCTAAACTTTTACCTTTTAAATTTCCCCATTTAATCTTGGAATAATTATTTATAATGATCTTTCTTTTGAATTTAGGGATAGTGACATCCATTACTAACAACCTATGTTGAGGGGCTAGACTCTCACTAGGAATAACTTTACAATCTTTACATAAAACTCTATCGACCTTCCTAATAAGAAAATAGGCAATTTGACTTATATGTGTTCCACTCTTGTATGTTATTAAGTGTTCGTCCCGCTTCTTAAAGAAGGTATTAATAATTGCTAGATCATATGCTATAGCAAAATCAAGAATAGTGTTACCCATATCATTTCTATTGCCAAAACCAAGCCCTCCATGAATCCTCTCATAGCCTCTATTATCTATACCCACATGACCATTAAGATCCCCTCCAATAAACATTCTCTCTTCACTAGGGATATTTTGGATCAAACTATCAATAGCATCCCAAAATTACTTTTTAATGCTCTCTTCTAATCCTACTTGAGGTGCATAACTATCATATTTTGAATTTAGGGATAGTGCCTTGGTTTATTACCCCCAATTTATTCTTCAACCCAAGACATTTTGCACAAACAAGCACCCAAGATATCTTGGGTCCTGAAATGACAGTGGCACCTTTGATTGGTGCTCTAAACAGTTTTTGTGCTTGAGAGTCATCAAACCTCATCAGATAACAATTAGACATAGAATGTCCTAACTGTCCACAATAATGGCATGATGTAGCAGTTTTAGAATTTTTTCTATGCACATTACTATAATCATGAAATCTATGTGCATTTTCATGGAAATTTCTATTAATAGGATGAGCATTGTGTTTACTGAAACCAGCCAGCCAATAATTAACAGCTCTGTGGCCTGGCTTTCCACAGTTAAAACATGCATGAAATTCTTCCTTAATCACAAATTTGTTTCTATCAAAAATGTTTTGATTTGCAGGGAAATTTATAGGTGTAGAGTTAAATCTTTTCCCTTGAGCATACCAACACTCCTTGACTGTATGGCCATGCTTTCCACAGTGAGAGCAAGAAGAAGAATTTCTTCTATGAGAACCAAACCAGCATTCAGTAGCCTTATGACCAGGCTTGTTACAATTGAAACATGTGATATGCTTGTTTATTGAAACAAATTTGTTCTTATTAAAACCACGATGGTTTGTTGGGAATTTAGCATGATATGACCGTGAGTTTTTCTTACCATTTGCAAACCAGCACTGTGCAGCAACATGTCCTACCTTACCATAATTAAAGCATGTAATACTCCTTTTCTTAGTGGCAAGAAGTTTCTTGACATGAAAGTCTTTAGCATGCATTCTATTAACATTCAGATCATCCTTTTTCAGCATAGAACAATCATCCATGAAGTGACCATGCTTACCAAAGTAATGATAAGAACTATTAGATTTCCTTGTAGCATGGTTTCTATCAGATAAGTTTTTAGCATGCATTTTCCCAAAGTTCTGATTCTCTTTTTTGTGTGCATGTATGTGTGTGTTCATTCTATTTACAGCATGCAAATTTTTAACATGAGGGTGAATCAGCTTTTTCTGTACACTACCATTCTTTCTGCCCTTTTTAGTTTGTTTCTGATTTGTCTGAGCAGTAGCTTGCTTAGGATTCTTCTTAGCCGTGAATTCAAAAATAGATGGATTCTTGGTTGTCAGGTTTTTGTTTTCTGTTTGAATTTTCTGGGGTGACAATTTTTTCAGGAAAATATTGGAAGTGCTAGTTTCTTCTGAACTTCGCACAAAGGTGTATATAGTTGATTCCTCATAACTTTTTTGTCCTAGAATCACATCTTATCCCTTCTTTTTGTTGAGTTACTTCATCATTCAAGGGAACTTTTAGCTTCTCTTTACCTTTGTCAGATTCTGATAGAGGATTTTTCATATCATGAATTTCATTTTCTAGAGAAGCAATGTATATTTCATAACTGGCAATCTCTTGTTCACTACAATTAACACATTCACTTAGCACCTTGTTTGCAGTTTTATATTTCTCAAGTTATTGTTCTAGATTGCTCAGTTTTTAAGATTCTTTATTGCACATAGTTTTTTATTTTTCTAAAGCAAGAAGTCTTTCAGAAATAGAAGAATTCAACAGTTTCAGTTCTTCATTTTCTTTCATTAGTTCTTCATTCTGAACTAGTTCGTTGATTAACACATGATCATCATTGTTTGAAGTCAATTTTTCTTCCAGTTCAGAGATTTTCAGATTGAGTTCTTGGTTTTCATCTTTTAATAAACATAATTGTTTCTTGTATGCATGAACATTAGACAAGCACTCATCAAAGGATTGTTTCAGTTTCAGACAATTTTCACAGGAAACATTAGAACTAATCTGAAGATCATTAAATGAGCTCAGTTTTTCTTCTAGTTCAGAAATTTTATCAACAAGTTCATTGTTTTCATTTTTCAGTAAGAAAATTTGTTCCTTATGCCTGAGAACATCAGCTTGATTCTCTTCTTGAAGTCTTTTGATCTTTTCATCATTATTCTCAATGATTTTCTCAAGACTTTCATTTACAGACTTCATTTTACTCATTTCTGAAACAACATTTTTAAAACCTTCCAATTGTTTCTTCAGATGTTTATTTTCTATTTTCAGGATTTTGAACTTATCATTGTCTATACTCGAGCTCACTACATTGTTTTGTTTTCTTCTTAGCTTTCTATTTTGTTTTCTTAACTGCTCAAAAGAATCAAGCAAATCATTATAAGCTCCAATCCAGTCATCCACAGTATAATTTTCAAAGTTAGAAGATACCTCACCTTCATCTTCTTCTTGATCAATATTCTGTCCATCTTTCTCAACCATCAGACATGTGTTGCAATTTCCTGCAATCTTCAATTTGCCCAGAATATCTTTGGCAAACCTGTAGCATGAAACACACGAAATTAGAACTCTATCAACTGATACCTTCATCAGATCTAATGCTCTAACATTCTCAGAATTTCTTAATCTATCATCATCAGACCATTTAGATTTATCTTTTGATAATTTACGTGGACCATGAACAATTATCTTCCATAGATCAAGATTAGTTGATCTTACATATTAATGTAAGCTTTTTAACCATAAATCAAAATCATTACCACTGAAGATCGGTGGATGAGCCATTCAAAAACAACTTACCAAATTTAGATCTAAAGACTAGAAGACAATATATAAGTGATGCACCGAACTAAGGCTGTTGCAAAGCAAAGCACCAAAGCACCAAATCAACACAGAAGAACACCGAACACAAAATGACAGGACCCTCTGCAGATCATTTGATCTGAAACTTAGAGACCTCTCTGATACCAATTGTTAGTCTATGAGGACTAGGTGTAATGGTGCACACACGGATTCAGAGGGGGGGAGGTGAATAAATCCCCTTTAAAAAATTCTGCCCAATTTAAGCTCTAATTAGTAAGCTATGCGGAATTAAAAAAATGATTGACTTTAACTGAATATGAAGCACATGATCAAACACTTGGTGGCTGATTGTGGGCTATGTTGAGGCACACTAAAGAACAGATCGTAGGTCTATGCAGTGGACTACTCTGCAGCAACGGTGCAGTTCATAGAAACACTCTAGGTATGCAATGCATTCAAGAGTCACTCAGGCAGACTTGATTGAAAGCGAACCTAGACATTTATCTAGAGTAAACGAATGAACAATCAAACCATAGTGCACAGAAGATTTTTAGGTGGTTCGGTCATCCAGACCTACATCCATCCCACACTCCAACCAGAGTGTGGATTCCACTGATACACAGCTTAAACTACTGGGCCTTACAGCTTGCCTACAACCGCTGACTTACAGCTTGCTCTATTGGGCATTACAGCTTAGCCTCCGCTGATTCATAGCTTCAAACCGCTGGGCCTTACAGCTTATGCCACCGCTGATTCACAGCTTCTGAAATGGAATGTAAAATGGAAAAACAAGAATGAAACAAATCAGCAATAGAAATCTGGAAATGAGGCACAGTAATGTAGCTCGCTCAGGTGCAGTGTGGTCTGGATCTGATCCAGAGGCCACAGATCTTCTTGCTGGGAATCCTCAGATGAGGATCTGTCTTCTCCTTCTTCGATCTTTGCTGCTGCAACTCTCTTCTTCTCTCACGGCTCTCTGCTCTTTCTCTCTTTCACTGTGGGTATCTCATCTTTTTCTCTTACTTTTCTACTCTCATTTCTCTCTTTTAATTTTCTCTCTTACGGCACTCTGTTCACCGCTAGCTTTCTATCGCTCGTTCTTCTTTTCTTCTTCACCCCTGTTATCTTCATCTGCTCTCTTTTCTACAGGTGCTTTTATATGGAAAACAGAGGCGCCAGAGGTAATTTGATGAAGATGATGATGCTTCCTCCGTCAGATGGCTCCACGTGGTAGGATCCTGTCACGCCCCGAATCGATAACAGCGGAACGTGTAGTTCGGAACGTGGCAGTGATACGGTCGTGAATAATCAGAGCGAACATAAGACACGAAATTACAACCTGGACAATGTGGGCCAATTAAACCTTTATTGATATTCAAATATTCGAATTACATACCTTGACTCAACTTACATAAGTGAAGAAAGGACTCACTATTACACTCTAATAAAGAGAAATGACTCAAATAACAGGACGAGACTCAAAGAAAGATAAAAGACACCGACACAATTCTCCATTACAGCTCATCACTCTTGCCCTTCCCCATCTGATGGACTATCTTCAATGTTGATACCTGAAAAACGTTAAAGATAGGCTGGTGAGCGAAACGCTCAGTAGGAATTACATCTCTCATCAAGCAGAATATAAGTGATTAACCAATTAACATGTTCATGATGATGCAATGCATGAAACTAGAAAATCATGATCATCAATCTATCAGGAAAGATGAATACTAAAGTCAAAGGCAGTTACGAGATCGAGAGAAATAGGGATGAATTCCCATACAGAGTCAAGGACAAGCTATTAGAATATAACAAGGACAGATACTTAGATGAACATAACTTCAGAATTGGCCAGAATATAACAGAGTTTCAATAAATATAAGCAAAATTAAACAATCTAGCATAATATCTAAATTATCAGAATAACCGAACAACAAAATATCAGAATAACAGAACTTCTAGAATTAACAGAATTTGCAGAATGACAGATATAACAGAATAACAGAATATAACAGATGTACAGACTTTGGTGCAATGCCACACCCAGAATTCTCATGGTTTACAGAATTGGACTTCCGTCCTACCTGGCACTGAAAAGTCACGGACCCACAACCCTTAATGTTTCAGAATCAGATTTGGCCAAATACAGAGTCAAAGGGTTATGTTCTCGAATTGATGACAAGAAGATTCCAAAAGGAGTAGAGTAATCTTTCCAGAAATATCAATGGCATGGTTTTCCATTCTATTTGTTCAAAATAATCTCATGGCGTCCAAAAATATGTCATGAGGACCGGTATACCATGTTTCATTAGAGTGACATGGCCATCAAGTAGTAACATGGGTTTAAAGGGTACAACCTGCTCGGCTGCCTTGAGGGAATCCAAGGCTTGCGGAGTCTTACGGAGGTCTCAATGACTAACTTGTCAGTCCGAAGGAACGGAATGTCCAACGGAGGACTCGTATGTCACCGAGAGTTAAGGTGTATAACGTGAACCAATCATGAAACAATGACTCCATCTACGGACGTGAGATGAGAGTGCCGAAAGACCCGAGGTATGGGTCAAAACCAGAAGAAAACAGTGAGGACATGAATGCGTTAATTATAGAATTCACGTCAATCCAATTCTATAATTAACTATAATTAAATAAAATTATTTTAATTGATGTCCGTGAGTAGTGTCCTTTATTAATTAGCATCCACTTGGAGAGACGTTAATTCTATGATTTTTAACTTAATTTATTTAACAAGAATTCATCTCAATATCTATTTAATCGAATAATTTCAAATATATATATTCAAAGACATATTTATTTATTTAAATAATTTAGGAAAAAAAGAATATATGATAATTAGGAGAAAAATTCAAGGATTCCAAATATATAATTTTTATAATTTTCTGTTGTATAGTTTAACAGATATAGATTTTCAAAGATATGGTTACAAGATATATATATATATATATATATATATATATATATATATAAATATATAAATGATTTAACGAACTTAAGGCGCGGGCGTCAAAAAGAAAACAACGACAACCACTATGTCGTCATTTAACAAATAGTGTCAACTCTTAGGCCCTCTCGTTTCTCGACGTAATCACGTCAGAATCGAGCTTATGATATACCGAAATGACGGGTTCGAAAAATTCTACCTAACCGGACGTTCAAAATAATTTTTCATTGAGAGACGGGGGATCTTGAGGTAGGAGACACGGAAAATGGTGCAACCACTCTCACTACCTCGATCACCACCCCAATAGTACGTCCATAAATTTTCATGTCCAAAGGACACTCTGACCTACACGGACAGATCGATAAAGTAAAAATCCATAACTATCACACTATAGTAAATACTGTGATTTCGTTCGAGTATCTTGATATAATATATTAAATTGTTTAACTAGTTAATGTTACCCGTTATTACATCATATAAAGGTACGAAAACGTTGAAAAATTTTACACATGAAAATTATTCTTACATAGAAATCATGTTAACTAACATGCAATATTAACAGGTTTAGACTTGAGAGAGAGATCACCTACGGAAAACTAAAGATTATGAACTCAAACACGAGATATAAACTTGCTGTTTATGATCGTAAAAGCATGTATTATCTTTATTAATTGAATTTGGCAGTCAGAGAGAACACCTACCAGTGTGGGTTCGGTTGGAACGTCAAAGATAAACTTCGGGAAGATGGGGACGGCAGCTGTAACACGAACAGAGCAACACTGGCAGCAGCTATCCTTCTTCACATACGCTTCTGGTGGAGGAAGAGGATGACGGACATGGATGAAGGAGCTATCGGCTTCTTCATAGCTATATGGCAGCTGCGATGCCCACAACTACGGCAACAGGAGGATGGACAATAGAAGTGAAGCATGCCAGAGGCAGCAAAAGAGGCTTCAAGAACGATGATGGATCGGGGCTCACGAACACCTTAAGAGGGTATTGGCTTGCCGATGGAAGAAGTTTTTATAGAGCGGAAATCCTTCTGCATTTAGGATTTCTTTGTACGAGTCCTATTTGGTGGAAACTTCCCCCCCCCATGCTAATACCCTATCTAAAATGCAGCCACCCTTCATAAACTGAGGAAAACTTTCCCCCATACAAATCTGTATCTTGCTATATCTGAAGAACCTCCGACTCCCACTCAAACTCATCTTTGGCAGGCTTTGAAGAAATATTCTAATATCAATATACTTATGTGCATATATAAATCAAGTCCACCCTTAAGCCCATCTGGTTAGCAATTCGTGAGGCTTAAGGATTTTTTTTTAAGGCTGTTCAAGCCCATTAAAAGGCTTTAGACCCATTTAATAATAAGTATCATATATTCATATATTATATATTTATATGTACATATATTAGTGGATTTACTTATAGGTATTGTACTATTATGTAATATATATATTTATATGTATATGATTTCTCTCTCTCTCCCCTCTCTCTCTCTCTCTCTCTCTCTCTATATATATATATATATATATATGGGGTTGAGAGAACTTGGAGTTGAATAAAAAAAGAATATAGATATATGATTATATACTAGCCCTTAAGGCCCATTTGGCCCTTTTTTTTTGATATTTTGCACTTGCTTAGTTAGTTTGGCCTTAAAAAGTGTATGGCTTTCAAAAGGGTCATGGCTTAATATATTTTGTTTCTTTCTCTTTTTTCCTTTTTGGGTACTTATTTAATGATTTTATTTATTTCAAGGGGGTTTACTTTCTATAGCTAAATCCGGGGTGCTACATCCTCCCCCACTTAAAAGAATTTGGTCCCCAAATTCATATAATATTCATTTCCAATGTGTATAAGTGGGGGTATCTAATTCTATCTTCCAAGATTTATCTAGGCATGCTAACAAAACAACTAAGGGTTTTAAGCTAAGGTCAATGGATACCTCCAGTTACTTCATCGTCATCAGGTGTGATTTGTCTCATTGCTTGCAGTTGTCCTTGACGCAGTTCCTTATTGCGACCCTTTGCCAGTTGAGGTTGTTCCTTCGGAAGGGGACAGTCGGCTACCTTATGTTCTTTGCTTCCACAACGAAAACAAGCTCCATTCTTCCAGCGGCATTTCTCGGATTGATGACCTTCATTGCCACAATGCTTGCACTTTGCTTCTTTAGGCTTCTTGCCATTCGAAACTCCATTCCCATTATTTGACCTTTTGTTGCTATTATCTACCTTCCTCTTTTCCATTTTCGCCCTAACTTTGTCAGATAATTCCGTAGCGTCTTCCAATAGCTGAGCTCTCTTAACCATCTCGGCATATGATTGAATATCCATCGGTGCTAATTGGGGTATATATTGCAATCTTAACCCATTCAAGAACCTCCCAGCTTTCATCTTCTCCGTCATGATTAAATGAGGTGCATACCGTATAACCTCGAGAACTGAGCCTCATATTCTGCCACAGACATGCTTCTTTGTTTGAGCGAGACAAATTCTACCGCCTTTCTCTCCCGAACTCTCTCTGAGAAATACTTCTCATTGAAGTGTTCTAAAAATTCTACCCAAGTTACTTGAATGTTTGGCAAAGTGGTTTCTACGGACTCCCACCAAGCCCTTGCGTCCTTCTCTAGTTGAAATGTTGCTAAAAGGACCTTATCTTGGTCCGAACATTGCATCACTCGGAAAATTCTTTCCATCTCCTTCGTCTAATCTTCCGCTATGTCCGGTTCAGGGGTTCCACTAAACCTAGGGGGATTGAGACTCTGGAACTCACGATGCAATTCTCCAGCTCCACGATTTGCTCCACCCTCGGCTACTCGTTGAAGAGCCTGAGTCAATCCTTGAACCGTCCTTTGCATCTCACGCCATTGGGAACGCTCGGCGGCCATTGTTATCTATCACGTTCTACAAGACACAAACAATCTCATGTAAGATTATCAAGTAATTCTTATGAAATTTTACTAAGCTATCTTCATAAGCAAATCTTATTAGTATTTTAATTTTCTTTTTAGCTCTTTACCCAAGGTTCTACCCAATCTCACCGGGTAATGTAGAATTGAACCTAAAACTTATCATAATCTATAGACAAGACCTAGGGTTTAATAAACCTAGGCTCTGATACCACAAACTGTCACGCCCCGAATCGATAACAGCGGAACGTGTAGTTCGGAACGTGGCAGTGATACGGTCGTGAATAATCAGAGCGAACATAAGACACGAAATTACAACCTGGACAATGTGGGCCAATTAAACCTTTATTGATATTCAAATATTCGAATTACATACCTTGACTCAACTTACATAAGTGAAGAAAGGACTCACTATTACACTCTAATAAAGAGAAATGACTCAAATAACAGGACGAGACTCAAAGAAAGATAAAAGACACCGACACAATTCTCCATTACACTCATCACTCTTGCCCTTCCCCATCTGATGGACTATCTTCAATGTTGATACCTGAAAAATGTTAAAGATAGGCTGGTGAGCGAAACGCTCAGTAGGAATTACATCTCTCATCAAGCAGAATATAAGTGATTAACCAATTAACATGTTCATGATGATGCAATGCATGAAACTAGAAAATCATGATCATCAATCTATCAGGAAAGATGAATACTAAAGTCAAAGGCAGTTACGAGATCGAGAGAAATAGGGATGAATTCCCATACAGAGTCAAGGACAAGCTATTAGAATATAACAAGGACAGATACTTAGATGAACATAACTTCAGAATTGGCCAGAATATAACAGAGTTTCAATAAATATAAGCAAAATTAAACAATCTAGCATAATATCTAAATTATCAGAATAACCGAACAACAAAATATCAGAATAACAGAACTTCTAGAATTAACAGAATTTGCAGAATGACAGATATAACAGAATAACAGAATATAATAGATGTACAGACTTTGGTGCAATGCCACACCCAGAATTCTCATGGTTTACAGAATTGGACTTCCGTCCTACCTGGCACTGAAAAGTCACGGACCCACGACCCTTAATGTTTCAGAATCAGATTTGGCCAAATACAGAGTCAAAGGGTTATGTTCTCGAATTGATGACAAGAAGATTCCAAAAGGAGTAGAGTGACACGGATCGGATCTCGAGATTTTTAGGGTACAACTAGCTCGGCTGCCTTGAGGGAATCCAAGGCTAGCGGAGACTTACAGAGGTCTCAATGACTAACTTACCAGTCCGAAGGAACGGAATGTCCAACGGAGGACTCGTATGTCACCGAGAGTTGAGGTGTATAACATGAACCAATCATGAAAAAAAGGCTCCATCTACGGACGTGAGAGGAGAGTGCCAAAAGACCCGAGGCATGGGTCAAAACCGGAAGAAAACGGTGAGAACATGAATGCGTTAATTATAGAATTCACGTCACCCGAATTCTATAATTAACTATAATTAAATAAACTTATTTTAATTGACGTCCGTGAGTAGTGTCATTTATTAATTAGCGTCCACTTGGAGAGACGTTAATTCTATGATTTTTAACTTAATTTATTTAACAAGAATTCATCTCAATATCTATTTAATCGAATAATTTCAAATATATATATTCAAAGACATATTTATTTATTTAAATAATTTAGAAAAAAGAATATATGATAATTAGGAGAAAAATTCAAGGATTCAAAATATATAATTTTTATAATTTTCTGTTGTATAGTTTAACAGATATAGATTTTCAAAGATATGGTTACAAGATATATATATATATATGTCGTCAAAAAGAACTTAACGCGCGGGGGTCAAAAAGATATGGTTACAAGATATATATATATATGGTTACAAGATAATGATTTAACGAACTTAACGCGCGGGGGTCAAAAAGAAAACAACGACAACCACTATGTCGTCATTTAACAAATAGTGTCAACTCTTAGGAGCCCTCTGTTTCTCGACGTAATCATGTCAGAATCGAGCCTATGATATACCGAAATGACGGGCTCGAAAAACTCTACCTAACAGACGTTCAAAATAATTTTTCATTGAGAGACGGGGGATCTTGAGATATGAGGCATGGAAAATGGTGCAACCACACTCACTACCTCGATCATCACCCCAATAGTACGTCCATAAATTTTAATGTCTAAAGGACACTCCGACATGCACGGACAGATCGATAAAGTAAAAATCCATAACTATCACACTATAGTAAATACTGTGATTTCGTTCGAGTATCTTGATAAAATATATTAAATTGTTTAACTAGTTAATGTTACCCGTTATTACATCATATAAAGGTATGAAAACGTTGCAAAATTCACACATGAAAATTATTCTTACATAGAAATCATGTTAACTAACATGCAATATTAACAGGTTTAGACTTGAGAGAGAGATCACCTACGGAAAACTAAAGATTATGAACTCAAACACGAGATATAAGCATGTTGTTTATGATCGTAAAAGCCTGTATTATCTTTATTAATTGAATTTGGCAGTCAGAGAGAACACCTACCGGTGTGGGTTCGGCTGGAACGTCGAAGATAAACTTCGGGAAGATGGGGACGGCAACTGTAACACGAACAGAGCAACACTGGCAGCAGCTATCCTTCATCACATATGCTTCTTGTGGAGGAAGAGGATGACGGACATGGATGAAGGAGCTACCGGCTTCTTCATAGCTATATGGCAGCTACGATGCCCACAACTACGACAACAGGAGGATGGACAGGAGAAGTGAAGCATGCCAGAGGCAGCAAAAGAGGTTTCAAGAACGATGATGGATCGGGGCTCACGAACGCCTTAAGAGGGTATTGGCTTGCCGATGGAAGAAGTTTTTATAGAGAGGAAATCCTACTGCATTTGGGATTTCTTCGTACGAGTCCTATTTGGTGGAAACTTCCCCCCCCCCATGCTAATACCCTATCTAAAATGCAGCCGCCCTTCATAAACTGAGGAAAACTTTCCCCCATACAAATCTGTATCCTGCTATATCTGAAGAACCTCCGACTCCCACTCAAACTCATCTTTGGCAGGCTTTGAAGAAATATTCTAATATCAATATACTTATGTGCATATATAAATCAAGTCCATCCTTAAGCCCATCTGGTTAGCAATTCGTGAGGCTTAAAGATTTATTTTTAAGGCTGTTCAAGCCCATTAAAAGGCTTTAGACCCATTTAATAATAAAGATCATATATTCATGTATTATATATTTATATGTACATATATTAGTGTATTTACTTATAGGTATTGTACTATTATGTAATATATATATTTATATGTATATGATTTCTCTCTCTCTCTCTCTCTCTATATATATATATTATATATATATATATATATATATATATATATATATATATATATATATATATATATATATATATATATATATATATATATATATATATATATGGGGTTGAGAGAACTTGGAGTTGAATAAAAAAGAATATAGATATATGATTATATACTATCCCTTAAGGCCCATTTGGCCCTTTTTTTTGATATTTTGCACTTGCTTAGTTAGTTTGGCCTTAAAAAGTGTATGACTTTCAAAAGGGTCATGGCTTAATATATTTTGTTTCTTTCTCTTTTTTCCTTCTTGGGTACTTATTTAAGGATTTTATTTATTTCAAGGGGGTTTACTTTCTATAGCTAAATCCGGGGTGCTATAGATGTCATGCGATCTCCAAAAAAGAATCGCCTGGTCGTATGGAGGAAATGTTCCCGCCATAAAATGAGCGCCTTAAAGCATCCACGTGTCAAAGTAGGTTGTTAAGCTTTCCACATGGCATCCCTTGGATCACGTGCCCTAACTAATCATTTGCACATGACTGTGCCAATGATTGGTCTTGACCTATTCGACCATGTTTCTGATTTAGCTGCTTCCAGAACTTAAGTTACTCGAACCTGGTTCATACTTAAGTCCCTGCAGTGGAAGAGGCATTTAGTCAAGCACCTGATAATCAATTTTGACCAAAATATAAACCAATAACTCTGACACATTGATTCATGGTCTATGAAATTAATCATGATGTAATTTATACTAAGAATACAGAAATTCACATTGTATGATGTGACACGACCTAAGGGTGCAATGGTATCAACCAAATGAACCTCGGACCTAGACTTGCAAGCCCACTTACAAATTGGCGGACTCGATGTTGGCGGACCGATATCGCAGCACAACCCTTTCCCCGTGGTGACTAAGTGATGGTAGGGTGGATTCGAGAGCCTAAACCACGCTGGTTGGGGTGATGACTTGGCCAATGAGTTCCCCTCCCTTGGATTGGAGCACCCACATCAGTGGGGCGGACGTCGTGCCTTGAGGGCACGGGGATCTCTCCTCACTCAATCCACGGTGGCCACTCGTGATCGGGAATCACGGGACCGGGCACTCTCTTCCTCGCCGGCTGAACTTAGAAATGATACTAATTAAACATAAATATCCAGGGAGGGTTCAGCATATACCTGACCAGTGTGAGGACACCGGCCCCGAGTCGGAGACGTGGGCGAGCGGGGAAGCGTGTTTGCCCCACACGCCGCACCGGTGAAGCTTCGAACCTAAAGTTTCAGATTACATGCACTACGTCTCTTGCAAGGGGGTTGGACTAGGGGTGGGGGTTCGTATTACAACCAAAATACATCTCCACACAAGGAGGGGTGCTCAGCCGGCCAGGCGGGGAAGGGGGAAATGTGAACTAAGAGCCACTTGAAAGAACATTGTCGGATCAGCCCGCCCTCTGGAACAATGGACAGACGGCTGAAGATGCTGTCACAGCGGCTACTCAAGAATTTTACTGAAGACGGGACCAGTGGGGATCTCTTCGTAACTAGAGCGGGATGATGTCAGAATTTTCTTGATTTCTTTGGGCACTGCTGCTGGTCGGGGTAAGGGCTTGAACAGGGTGGCAGACCCTCGGTTCTGACAGCTTCAGGTTCCCAACAGCAGGAAGAAGAGGGTACCACGATCGCTCCCGAGCTCAGAATCAGGTGCCGCCAGAGTCGTTGGAACCGTTGACAAGTCCTCTTAGAAGAAAGACTAAAGGGGATTCCGACTGTTGTCAGGGTCGGCCGGTAGACTCTGAACACTGAGGAAGGGTCGGTGCAGATTGAGTGGAAGCAGAACTGCGTACCCAAGGAAGAAAATTGATAAATTTCAGGTCCGGTCGACAAACTGGGCTATGCTTCTTGGACATGATAGAAGACTCATAGTAGAAGATTTTTGAAGAAGAAATCTCGATCAGATTCCCAACAGGATCGTTGCAGTGGAGCTCCCCATCAGGTTCAGGTGCTCTGCCAGGAAAGTTTCGCGCAGTCGGGGGAGAAATACTCTCCCGGGCGGCACAGTGCTCGGACGATGATGAAACAACTTCTGTCGCGAAGAAGACAGGCAGACGCTTCCGTGGGTACCTCTTGGACCTTCAGATTCACTGGGACGTGGTTGGAGTCGCCGCTGCTAGCAGGTGGTCCTCTGCAGGTCGCCAGCTGCAACCAGGTTCATCGAAGAAGCTTCCAATTGACCTTGAGTTGAGGTGGAGATGTTGATGAATGGTGAAGGGGAGAGGATGAGTGATAGGTGGGGAATGTGGGGGAGGTGTAGAGGGTGGCTAGGGGTGGTGGAGGGGCTGGAGAAGGGGTGGGGGAGCAGGGGGGTTGTAGGTTCTCTTACTCTAGATGGTAGAGGGTGGGGTGATGGAGATGAACAAGGGAAGATGGAGGGGATGAGAGGGGGGCGACCCTAACCAAAGGGGAGGGGTCTTGGGGCGCCCTAGGGCTTGGGGAAGAAGGAGGGAAGGTTTGAATCTTCTCTTGGGAGGTGGAGGGGTGCTTGGGGTAGTGGGAAGGGTGCTTGGGAAATGGTAGTGAGTAGTTGGGGGTTGGAGGGTGGAGTGTGGATTGGATGGGTCTCCTTGGGACTAGGGGGTGGAGTAAAGAGGGCTATGGGGAAGGGGAATGGCTTTAAATGGGGTAGGTGGGAGAGGGGTTGTTGGGAAGGGGAGGAGAGAGAGGGTAGGGAGCAGCCCTCCCTTGGGTGGTGAGAGAGAGAGAGAGAGAGAGAGAGAGGAAGAGATAGAGGGTGCGATTCTCTCCCTAAAGGCTTCTCACCTTCCAATGGATTCTCTCCAAAGAAACTCAAAATTTGAACTCTCAATTGGCAAATTTTTCATTGATTGATTCATTACTCAAAATGAGGGGAATGGGGTCCTATATATAGGCAACCCACATTTTACAAAAAGCCCTTGACTCTTGACACAATGACAAAGAACCAAAAAGAGGAGGGGCGCCCATGGGCCTAGCCCAAAGAATTGGGCCCAATGACTTAATCAAACTAACTTAATGACACACAAACTTAGGGAAATAACAAAAGACCTAGGGACATGACTCAAATAAAAAGAAGATTACATAATTATGACTCAAAGAAAATATGAAAATTACATGAACTAAATCAGGAAAATGTGACGGACATAATGGAACCATGCTGGTGAACAACCGGGATTTTGAAAATATGAAGTGTGAGAGATGCTCCCATCATACTCCCGGGGTGTGAAGAACTCGACTCCCTCGAGTAAGAGTCCTTCCTCGCTCGCCCATGTGTCCACCATCGTGGCCGGCCCTTCCACCTCACAAGATACTGCTAGATTGCCCTGCTCTTGATGGTGTCATTATGTTCAACTAGTATCAAATCTTTGTGCTCATGCCGGGCTCTCAAGGTTAGAAGTGAATTCTCATTCGTGGGGTCACTCTTAAAAGGGGGTATGGGCTCAATATCCTCGCTAGGTGCCACCACGGGGCCCTTGCAGGGCACAAGGTCCGCCACACTACAATAAGGGTTGACCCCATATTCCTTCAGAAGGACCAACTCATTGGCATTTATGCTCAATCGCCCCAAGACCTTAAAGGGTCCAGTCTCTCGATCCCTGAGCGTAGAGGCGACTCTAGGGAAGAGCCTGACCATCAGATAGTCACCCTCTTGGAAGTCTTGGTTTCTTTTACGGGTATCGATTCGCCTTTGACAAATCCTATTGCCTTTGATGATGTGCTTGCAAGTATGCAATCCTGAGACATAGTTGGTGAATGCTAGCACTATATTGGGTGTTGGGGGTCCCGGGCACCCAAATGTGGACCTAGAATGTCTAGACTCCCTATGAAGGTTAGTGAGGATAGGAGGGCCTGGACCTCCAAATGTAGCTCTATCATGCAAAGGGGTGGCAAATGTCGAGGGACCTGGACATCCAAGAATGCACCTATCATGCTTAAGACTCATGATGAATGAAGGTGGACCATTACATCCGAAAATGGTCCATTCATACTTCCTACTTAACATGTGGGTGATGTGAATGAATGGACCCGTCTTATGAATCATGCCAAGTGATGTGTTGTGCCAAGACTTATGTATTCCTATCCCAAAGATGACTTCCATGTGTATGGGTGTGGGATGGCCTTTGAACTTTCATGTGAAAGGGTCAAAAGGATCTAGGAAGGTGGGCATTATGGAGAGGGGCTCTTCCTTGCTTCCTAGGCATATGTTGTCTACGGCGATGGTTCCCTTTGTGTGGCCCGAGTCTTGGAAGAGGTGATCTTGGTCCAACATGGTTGGTTGGGGTAGGGAAAGGTGAGTTGTGGGTAAGGTGGGTGTGTCACATGGGTAACTAGGCTCCCATTGGAAGGGATCAAAGGGGTCATGGACTGGGCTTCCTAGAGGAAGGAACTCTATGTCCACATGGTCTACGCACGGTGGGTCATCCTTCCCCAAGGTAATTGGACCAAGGTCTTTAGTGGGCCAGTCGATCAAGGTACTTGGGATCTTAATGGGAGTGGAGTGGACCATCATGGGTTCTTCATCCATGGGGAGAATGAGAAGGAGGTCACTAGTGTAGCAACCAATGGTGAGGACTGAGGTGATAGAACCATCACATGGGTGGATGAGACTAAGTCTTTTTGGGTGGGCCGCTCCTAAGGTCAATAAGCAAGTCAACTTTAGTTGCCATTCTAAACCCTTGAGGAGATCATCCCAACCATTTACCTCATAGTAGGATTGGAATGCGGTGTGATAGGAGTTAACGGGTGCAAATTGTAAAGGGTGCTCCATGGTTGGGGTTTGAAAGTATAAGGCATGAGGGATGGGATTTTGCTTGAGCCATTTGATGATGAGTTCTCCTATGGTCACCACCTTTTGGGTGAGATTGAGTGGTTTGGGGAGGTATGTGTTTGTTTGGACGGGGATGAGTTGATGTCCTTCCTCCTTATTGATAGGAGTATGGATTTCCTTAAAGGTGGGGAAGGGCTTTGGGTTGGTGTCCAATCCCGGGGATTTGGTCTTGTGGGCCGGGTTCTCCTCATGTTCACTCATGACCTCATTCATTCTTTGAAGTGGGTTGAGAGGGCATGGTGGCCGGGTATGGGGCTCCGGTGGGTGAGGGAACAAAAGGTTGTTGAAACCATAGGCTCCCGGGAGATGTGGGGGATGAACTAGGCAAGACCAACACAATGGGTGAAAGGTGGTATTCCGTTCATCAAGCCATTGTTTCCCTAGGATTATCCAAGGGCCTTCTAAAGTACCAATTTGACACCATGCTCCATCAAAGTATTTGGTCTTTCCAAACCATTTATGGAATTCAACGAAGACTTGGTCTCCGTTGTGCACAATTTGTCCGGTCGTAGAGAGGGTGGCTACAATTTCAGGGGGTACCCAATTATCTTCTACCATGTCAATGAAGTCAATTTCTGTGGGGCTCCCATTAGGTAGGTATGCTTGGGATATGATGGGAATTTGGGCCTTTTGGTCCGTAGACTCAATGATAATGGGAGATGGATAATGCATGGAGCGATCCGATGAGAACTCTAATGCAAGCGTGCCCATGGACTTGACTTGTGAGAACAAGTCAATGACTTGCTCTGATACCAACTGATGTGACACGACCTAAGGGTGCAATGGTATCAACCAAATGAATCTCGGACCTAGACTTGCAAGCCCACTTACAAATTGGCGGACTCGATGTTGGCGGACCGATATCGCAGCACAACCCTTTCCCCGTGGTGACTAAGTGATGGTAGGGTGGATTCAAGAGCCTAAACCATGCTGGTTGGGGTGATGACTTGGCCAATGAGTTCCCCTCCCTTGGATTGGAGCACCCACATCAGTGGGGTGGACGCCGTGCCTTGAGGGCACGGGGATCTCTCCTCACTCAATCCACGGTGGCCACTCGTGATCCGGAATCATGGGACCGGGCACTCTCTTCCTCGCCGGCTGAACTTAGAAATGATACTAATTAAACACAAATCTTCAGGGAGGGTTCAGCATATACCTGACCAGTGTGAGGACACTGGCCCCAAGTCGGAGACGTGGGCGAGCGGGGAAGCGTGTGTTCCCCACACGCCGCGCCGGTGAAGCTTCGAACCTGAAATTTCAGATTACATGCACTACGCCCCTTGCAAGGGGGTTGGACTAGGGGTGGGGGTTTGTATTACAACCAAAATATACCTCCATGCAGGGAGGGGCGCTCAGCCGGCCAGGCGGGGAAGGGGGAAATGCGAACTAAGAGCCACTTGAAAGAACATTGTCAGATCAACCCACCCTCTGGAACAATGGACAGACGGCTGAAGATGCTGTCACAGCGGCCACTCAAAAATTTTTCTGAAGACGGGACCAGTGGGGATCTCTTGGTAACTGGAGCGGGATGATGTCAGAATTTTCTTGATTTCTTTGGGCACCGCTGCTGGTCGGGGTAGGGGCTTGAACAGGGTGGCAGACCCTCGGTTCTGACAGCTTCAGGTTCCCAACAGCAGGAAGAAGAGGGTGCCACGATCGCTCCCGAGTCCAGAATCAGGTGCCGCCAGAGTCGTTGGAACCACTGATGAGTCCTCTTCGAAGAAAGACCGACGGGGATGCCGACTGTTGTCAGGGTCGGCCGATAGACTCTAAACACTGAGGGAGTGTCGGTGCATACTGAGTGGAAGCAGAACCGCATACCCGAGGAAGAAAATTGATAACTTTCAAGTCCGATTGCCAAACTGGGCTCTGCTTCTTGCAGATGATAGAAAACTCATAGTAGAAGATTTTTGAAGAAGAACTCTTGATCTGATTCCCAACAGGATCGTCGTAGTGGAGCTTCCCATCAGGTTCAGGTGCTCTGCCAGGGAAGCTTCGTGCAGTCAGGGGAGAAATGCTCTCCAGGGCAGCACAGTGCTCGGACGATGACGAAACCACTGCCGTTGCGAAGAAGACAGGCATACGCTTCCATGGGTACCTCTTGGGCCTTCAGATTCATTGGGATGTGGTCCAAGTCGCATCTGCTAGCAGGTGGTCCTCTGCAGGTCGCCAGCTACAACCAGGTTCATCAAAGAAGCTTCCAATTGACCTTGAGTTGAGGTGGAGATGTTGATGAATGGTGAAGGGGAGAGGATGAGTGATAGGTGGGGAATGTGGGGGAGGTGTGGAGGGTGTCTAGGGGTGGTGGAGGGACTAGAGATGGGGGGGGGCGCTGGGGGGTTGCAGGTTCTCTTACTCTAGATGGTAGAGGGTGGGGTGATGGAGATGAACAAGGGAAGGTGGAGGGGATGAGAGGGGGGTGACCCTAACCAAAGGGGAGGGGTCTTGGGGCGCCCTAGGGCTTGGGGAAGATGGAGGGAAGGTTTGAATCTTCTCTTGGGAGGTGGAGGGGTGCTTGGGGTAGTGGGAAGGGTGCTTGGGAAATGGTAGTGAGTAGTTGGGGGTTGGAGGGTGGAGTGTGGATTGGATGGGTCTCCTTGGGACTAGGGGGTGGAGTAAAGAGGGCTATGGGGAAGGGTAATGGCTTTAAATGGGGTAGGTGGGAGAGGGGAGGTTGGGAAGGGGAGGAGAGAGAGGGTAGGGCGCAGCCCTCCCTTGGGTGGTGAGAGAGAGAGAGAGAGAGAGAGAGAGAGAGAGAGAGAGAGAGTGGATGAGATAGAGGGTGGGATTCTCTCCCTAAAGGCTTCTCACCTTCCAATGGATTCTCTCCAAAGAAACTCAAAATTTGAACTCTCAATTGACAAATTTTTCATTGATTGATTCATTACTCAAAATGAGGGGAATGGGGTCCTATATATAGGCAACCCACATTTTACAAAAAGCCCTTGACTCTTGACACAATGACAAAGAACCAAAAAGAGAAGGGGCGCCCATGGGCCTAGCCCAAAGAATTGGGCCCAATGACTTAATCAAACTAACTTAATGACACACAAACTTAGGGAAATAACAAAAGACATAGGGATATGACTCAAATAAAAAGAAGATTACATAATTATGACTCAAAGAAAATATAAAAATTACATGAACTGAATCAGGAAAATGTGACGGACATAATGGACCCATGCTGGTGAACAACCGGGATTTTGAAAATATGAAGGGTGAGAGATGCTCCAATCACAGTAAGTCTCAAATGCTCTGACAGACATTCATGAACACATGAGTAAACTGTGCAAGCTTATGCATAAGTCAGACACATATTGACTTCAAAATACAGAGCATATGATACACAGACATTAACATATTTCATAATATATAGGGAAGAGAACATACAACGTGCATTGACTTTAACACATGATTTTGCCTGCTAACACTAACCTTGACTACAGACAATGCAAACTAACACAGTCTTGATGCAAATGACTTAATCAGGTAAGACAGACTTCATTCATGAAGCAAGGCCAGCTAGCATAGGCCTTAAGTACGAAGCAAGGCTAACTGGCATCGACCTTTTTGCATGTATGTATACTTGCACCGACCTTAGTCATGTAGACAAGATGACCAGCACCGACCTGACTATTCAGTCAATAGTGACTAGCACCGACTATGTATGCAAGATACATGACACTAGCACTGACCCTTTATGCAACTGACACCAGCCTTAGTATGCACAAAGGTGCAACTAGCATCGACTCTGAATGCAATATGTGTGATGCTAGCACCGACCTTATGACGATGCACAATAGGCTAGCACAGACCTCATGAGCATATGCATGGACCTTAGTTAACCATGTCTAATGCATGCACCGACCTAATGAGAACTTGACACTGACTCACATGCACCGACTAGTGTTAAAACATGTTGTGCCCCTGTGGTTTTGATGTCAGCAAGCACTATGAGTATAAATGTTATTGATGTCACTATGAATTTGAATTGTTTTGATATCTGCAAGTACTATGAGCATGATTGATATATACTATGAGCATGATTGATTGCTTGAATTGAGAGTGGGCACATTCATCTCATTGCATTGTCTGTCTCTGCATTGGTGCAACTCTAGTTCCTGCATGACAAGTGTAGTTTGCATCAGTGTTGGGTTAATAGACTGCACTGTTAGTTCTCCTGCATACATTGCATCGGTTCATTATCTGTCATATGCATACACTGCATTGGTGCATCTATCAGTCTCTTTAATTCAAAGTCGATGCGTGTGCATTATGCATATGAAGTCTGTGCATGGTAAACTGTCTAGGCTTGTGCATTCCATAGGATCATATATGTAGCCTGTGCATAGTTTGTCCAGACTGCATCAACTCAAGTCTATACACTCTCTAGTGGCTAGTCTATACATCCTCTGGTGGTTCACTCGATCAAGTCAGCACAGCCAATGCTCTTCATGCTGATGTATAGTCTATACATTGATGAGTTTCGCACATATACAAAGTCTGCACATTCCTTGCTATTATGTCCATGATGTAGTTCAGCAAGTCTGTACATTGCGTGAATTGCATCTGTCAAGTCGGAACATCGCTGCTTGATATCAAGTATGTACAGCCCGTGCTCTTCATGCATGAGCATAGTCAGTGCATTCGGTTGTTTCAATTTATATGCAAAGTGTGTACATTCTTTGACAGCATGACTGAGCACTCATCTTTGTTGTGCATACTTTGATAGATGCAAAGTCTATACACTCTTTACCATGCATTCAAAAGTCTATACATTCCATTGCTGGTACGAGTGGTTAAGCTCATGCATCATCACTCCAGCAAGTCTTTACATTCACCTTCAATGTGCATACTTCTCCATATACAAAATGCATTACATGCATTCAAAGTCTGTACACGCATGGATGACATGTCCATGCATTCATTCCCATTGTACATACTCTCTTCTATGCACACTGCATCTTGAGCATCAAGTCTGTACAGGCCCTGTTAAAATATCAAACATTCTCGATGCATCCTTTCTTTCCTATCAGATTAATTCACACTGATAACAAGCCTGATCTGATAGGACTACTGCTCGAAGTGATTAAGAAAGGCACGTGATCCAAGAAGCCAGGATTGTGACACATGTAGTGCAGCAGGCTGAAATGCTGCCACGTGGTCTAAGCTATTGGGCGGGAACTGTGGAGGACACACGCCCACCTACCTGCTGCTGCTATAAAAAGAAGCTTCTCCTTTGAGAGAAGAAAAGGGTGGTGATCGTGAGCAGAGTGATCGAAGTAGGGGAGCCCATCTGAAAAAGCAGAAGTAGAGAGAGAGAGCCTGCACGATCCAGAAGAAGAGAAAAAGAAAGAAGAAGAGAAAGAGAGATCAGCAGAAGAAGAAAAAGGAGAGGGAAAGGAGAGATAGTCAGTTCGTGAAGAAGAAGATAGAAGACTTCATTGAAGATCTGTTATCTGTTGGCTCTTGGATCAGATCCAGACCAACTTGCTCCTGTGGGAGTCACGTTTATGTTGCTATCTTTTACAGCTTTCAGTCGCTGTGTTTTATCATTCTTATTTTCTTTTACACTCTTTGCTTCAAGCTATTAGTCAGCAGAGCAAGCTGTGATGCTCAGCAGGCAAGGTGGTTACCTTGGACAGCAAGCTGTGATGCTAAGCGGGATAGCAAGCTGTGATGCTCAGCGGATGGCAAGCTGTGAGGCCTAGCTGATGTAGGCAAGCTGTGTTGCCCAGCCGTTCAAGCTGTCAGTTAGCAGGAATCCACACTCGAGTTGAGTGTGGGGTGGACGTAGGTCTGCGGACTAAACCACCTAAAAACTCTTCGTGCACTATGGTTTGAATGTTCTTTTTTACTTTTTCTAGATGAACGCTTAGGCCGATCTGCTTCTTCTGTTTAGTAGAGATTTGATTACTTGTTTTGTGTTTGATTAAACACATCACTATATTTCAGTTTCGGTCTTTCAGTTCTGGTAGAACTGAATCTATTTTTAACTTCTCATCTCTGAGTGTTCTAAGTTTTCAATTGGGGCAATATTTTTGAAGGGGAGATTCATTCACCCCCCTCTGAATATATCGCACTAGTCCCTACAATTGGTATCAGAGCAGGTCTCTGTGCATTCAGATCCAACGATCTGCAGAGGATCCTGCTACTTTTGGTGCATTATTGCCTCTACTATCTTACGTTCATTGCTCTACTACTCTGTGCAGTCGGTTCGAGCTTTCCTATTGATCTGCATCCATGGATTATCCTACCGTCTACGATGGGTCTAACTTCAGTAACTGGATGGGCTGCCTCCGGGTACACCTGAATTCCATTGATCCTAGTCTGTGGACTCTTGTATCAAGAGGCCCACATAAGTTACCTCACAATCAGACCAAGTGGTCAAGTGAGGACAGATCAAAGAACCGTGATAACATCACAGTTCTTATAATTTTGAGAGGAGCGGTCAATACTGATAAATTCCCTTTTGTTTATAGGTGTGTCTCTGGGAAGGAGATCCTGGATAAATTAAAGACTGCCTACGGCAGAGATGATGATCAATGCATGATGGCTCAAGGGAGTGAACAAAGTAGCAATCAAGATGAAGAACAGGACGATGATCAGGTAAAATTATTTGAAGATTATTCCTTGGATGATTGGATTCCTGCATACAATGAATTGCTAGAGTCTTATGATTGCTTAAGAAAACAATATAAGAAGATGAAAAAGAAAACTTGTCAAAATGATTCTAATTCATCATGTGAAAAGTGCTTGAAGATTAATGAATTATATGATGAATGTCTATCTGAGTCTCACTTGAATATGAAACAAATGTGCCTGTTGAAAAAGGAAAACCAAGAAGGTATCAATAAAATCTCCGAATTAGAAAGTCAGCTGAAACTGAAAACTAATGAACATTTGATAAACCTGGAAGAGTTGGAAAGGATTAAGTTTGATCTGAAGAAATCGAAAGCTGAGAATGTAGAAATTCAGAGGAAGAATGAAAATCTTGAAGCTAAAATAAAGAACGTCAACAAGGAAGGTGTGCATGATTCCTCTCTTAAAACAAGCTGCAGTAAGTGCGAGGTTTTAAAAGAACGCAATGAAGATCTTTATAGTGAGAATGAATGGCTGAATAAACAAATTGCCTTGTTTAAAGAGGATCACAGAAATCTGCTTGCTGAGAAAATTAAAGTGGAAGAAAGAGAAGAGGAACTAATTGAAAAGCTGGAGCTGATGTCTGGAAGAGAAAATTGTAATGAAGAAGTCAAAAAGCTGACTGAAGAATACAAAGAACTGAGATAACAAAACAAGAAGCTCATGGTCTTAAATACAGTTATCTCACAGAGGCTTCTGACTGTCGAAAAGGAAAGATCTGTTAGTAAGGAAGTTCAAGCACAAAAATTTGAGGAGGAAAATACTGAACTAAGAGCTGAAGTTGAAAAATTGAAGTGGGTAAACACTGGCTTATCTGAAAAACTTCTCACAATAAAAAAGGGAAAAAATGTCTATGATGAAGAGTCAGAAAAGTTGAGCAACTTGGAACAAGAAATTGAGAAGTATAAAACTGCAAATAAAGTTCTAAGTGAATGCGTCAATTGCAGTGAGAAGGAGATAGCTAGTTATGAACTTCATATTGCTTCTCTGGAAACAAAAATTCAGGATCTAGAAAAATCAACGTCCAAGTCTATTGAGAACAAGAGGAAAATGAAAGCTGACATGAAAGGTGAGGATGATAACTCAAGAAAGGGGATAAGTAGTAGTTCTAATGTTAAGGAAATTACTAGAAACTAGCTATACACCACTTTTGTGCAAAACTCTGATGTAGCTAGTACCTCATGTCAATCCCCAAAATAAAATAAAAACCTGAAAACACCTTCATCATCTGCATTTCAATTCAAAGCACAGAAAAATGAAAAATAAACAAAAATTATAAAGAATAGACAGAAATTGAAAAAGAAGGGTCAAACAAAGAAGGAAAAGAATACTCCTGTTCATGTCCCAAGATCTGCTAGCTCGGTTGAATTTGATGGGTCAATGCACACTGCTCATGCCCATTTTGCTCATTCATATGCATCAAGTCAATCTATTAGTAATCATGCATCCAGGAAATCACAGGCATCATGTCACTACTGTGGTAGGGATGGTCATTATATGGATGACTGCAGTATAATGAAAAATGATGATATGATGCATGATAAATCTTTTACAAATCATCATCATGACCCCAAAAGGAATACGTCTGCCTCAAACCAACACGTCATTTGTTATAATTGTAACAAACGTGGTCATAAAGCTGTTGAGTGCTGGTTTGGGTCTTCAGGGGGCTACAATGACTCAAGAGGCAAGCACCTAAGGTGCTACGAGTGTGGGAAGTATGGCCACACAGTCAAGGACTGTTGGCATGCCCAAAGAGGCTATGGTAATAACCAACTCTCCAAATTCTCTGCCAAAAGACCTGTGAATCTTTCATGTTTCAACTGTGGTGAGCCAGGTCATAAATCTTCTGAAAGTTGGATGAATGAGAATAAGAAACAAAATGTCCATGTAAACAATAGAACATTTTATGCTCAATTTCATGGGTATCATACTGCTGATATGCACTATAGGACCAGAAAACATGTTGGTTCATGTAGATATTGTGGTAGAATTGGACATTCCATGACTAACTGTTATTTGATGGATTTTGATGACAATGTTGCTAAAAGACTATTTAGAACTCCTGTTAGGTCTAATACAGGACCCAAGGCGGCTTGGGTTCCTGCAGGATCAAAATGATTGTTTTGCTACAGGTGTGCCTTGGAATGAATAAAGGGGGTTAATAAACCAAGGCACTCAAAATGAAAACCCCAGGATCCTACGCTTCAGGTCAGTTCTGAACACTCTGTTTAAAATTCATCATCCGAAAATTGAGAATCTGAAATGACTGTATATCATGTTGCTCAATCATGTGATGCATCTACTCTTCTGTTGGTGCTAAATTGAAATTGTCTGAAATGGGAATTGCTCAATCATGCTCATGATTAGCCTCATTGCATCTAGACAGGGGGAGATTTGTCAGATTCATCTGTTCCTCACTTCCTGAATCCCTCTTGTTTAGTTATTTGAATCACTCTACTGTTCTCTAGTGGATAACCTGAATGTTCTGCTATTCTCATCTTGCATAGCTGATCTATCTGTATTCCAGAGTCAGCTACTGAAATTGATTCTGCTCTGCATATATTTGATGCTCTTCTCTCCTGCTATCATTTGCTCTACCAGCTTGCACCTATCAAACATTCACATCTTTTCAAGCTGGTCTGATTAATCTAATTCTTGTTCTAGTGATAATGAGCTGTTAAGTTGCATTGGTTGGACTGATCTGAGATCCTTATGTGGTGTACCATGTTTTAGTCTGAACTCTTAAAAGAAATTCCTATCATATAGGTTTAAGAATGACCATTGATTCAGACTGATATAAGTTTTATGTATTCTCAGATTTGCATTTAAATGACTTGAAAGTATCTGAATGATAAGTGTTAATAAATTTTAACCAACTGTGCATTGGATACCCTAGACTCAATCATCTGTAATCTGAAAATGTGATATCTAGGCTTCTTTGGCAGAGATACATAGAGATAGCATTGTTTTTAAACATCACCTTGAAAAATGTTGACTATAAAGAAAAATTGTATTCGGAGTAATGACTTGGTAATTGAGAAACTGGGTACTGTATGAATGAAATATAGTAATCCTATGTCATGAAGTTCCATAGTTATCTCTGGTAAAAATTTATTGAAAAACCAGACAGAGCAATGGCATATTTGTGTTGAGTAACTGGGGAGTCTGGCCTCTAATCAAGGTGTCTCCTCACGTAAAAAGATATTTCTATTGCTAACTCTGGTCTCAATGTTGAGAGACAATGATAGTTATCACACTGAGTAACTGGGTCACTTTACCTGAGACTTGTTGTGCCTCACGTAAAAAGGTGTTGATTGACTTAAATTACTCAAGAAAAGTATAAAGTGCTTCAAATGAAAATTTCTTGCAAAAGCTGTCAACTCACATCTTTTTAAGTGTGTTTAATCTTGATTCTATACTATGTATCTCTCAAAGTGGTCATTGAGTTCATTTGAGTAAGATGGAAGGTGGTTGTTCTTGAGTATTGCTTGATTAATTGGTTCACCCTTATTAAAACCTGCCTTCAGATATGAGTATTGAATTTAATTGACAAATTTGGTATACATCATGATTAAATCAATTGGGTCATGTCGGTTTATTCATAACCCCCTATGATAGGAGAGTCTTTTCTTGTGAGGACTTATTACTGTGGTACCTGCCATACTATTTTGTTTGATCAGGTTCACCTCTGACAACTTATTCATCATGCTAACTCAGCTGTTGGAGATCTTGTGCCTTGCTTGCTGCTATTCTCTACTACCCTTGGCTACATTTACTTCATTTACATTATCAATTGATTGATTCCTGAGATGTACTCCTCTCCACACTGTTGGAATCTTCCATCCTTCTAATGTAACTACTTCTGGTTCTGTGGATTTTCCACCTGCTTTATTCTGTTCATGCATATGTGAGGTGCCACAACCATTATTGCTTTGGATTTCTTGTGGTGGCAGATTTCAGATTGATTCATTGGATAACCAGAGTTCATTCCTGCACTTCAGGGGGAGTTCTGGGTCATCTGCATTCAAGGGGAGAATAGTCAAACATTCCTGTTGATACGGGGAGTTCTTATTCAGTACTCATTGTGTACGGTTCTATGGGGGAGAATGGTTATCATAGTTCATACATGCCTTTCATTACACGCTTAAACCATTTCCTTTCTGATGAGGTCAAAGGGGGAGATATTACATCAATCTTTTCATTCCTGCTTAATTTTTGATGACGTCAAAGGGGGAGAATAGTTTGGATCTGTGTGTCTCATAGTGACTCATAGTGTTGCCATCATCAAAAGGGGGGAGATTGTTGTGCCCCTGTTGTTTTGATGTCAGCAAGCACTATGAGTATAAATGTTATTGATGTCACTATGAATTTGAATTGTTTTGATATCTGCAAGTACTATGAGCATGATTGATTGCTTGATTTGAGAGTGGGCACATTCATCCCATTGCATTGTCTGTCTCTGCATTGGTGCAACTCTAGTTCCTGCATGACAAGTGTAGTTTGCATCGATGCAGGGTTAATAGACTGCACTGTTAGTTCTCCTGCATACATTGCATCGGTTCATTATCTGTCATATGCATACACTGCATTGGTGCATCTATCAGTCGCTTTAATTCAAAGTCGATGCGTGTGCATTATGCATATAAAGTATGTGCATGGTAAACTGTCTAGGCTTGTGCATTCCATAGGATCACGTATGTAGCCTGTGCAGAGTTTGTCCAGACTGCATCAACTCAAGTCTATACACTCTCTAGTGGCTAGTCTGTACATCCTCCAGTGGTTCACTCGATCAAGTCAGCACAGCCAGTGCTCTTCATGCTGATGTATAGTCTATACATTGATGAGTTTCGCACATATACAAAGTCTGCACATTCCTTGCTATTATGTCCATGCTGTAGTTCAGCAAGTCTGTACATTGCGTGAACATTGCATCTGTCAAGTCGGAACATCGCTGCTTGATATCAAGTATGTACAACCCGTGCTCTTCATGCATGAGCATAGTCAGTGCATTTGGTTGTTTCAATTTATATGCAAAGTGTGTACATTCTTTGACAGCATGCCTGAGCACTCATCTTCGTTGTGCATACTCTGATAGATGCAATGTCTATACACTCTTTACCATGCATTCAAAAGTCTATACATTCCATTGCTGGTACGAGTGGTTAAGCTCATGCATCATCACTCCAGCAAGTCTTTACATTCACCTTCAATGTGCATACTTCTCCATATACAAAATGCATTACATGCATTCAAAGTCTGTACACGTGTGGATGACATGTCCATGCATTCATTCCCGTTGTACATACTCTCTTCTATGCACACTGCATCTTGAGCATCAAGTCTATACAGGCTCTATTAAAATATCAAACATTCTCGATGCATCCTTTCTTTCCTATCAGATTAATTCACACTGATAACAAGCTTGATCTGACAGGACTGCTGCTCGAAGTGATTAAAAAAGGCACGTGATCCAAGAAGCCAGGATCGTGACACGTGTAGTGCAGCAAGCTAAAATGCTGCCACGTGGTCTAAGCTATTGGGCGGGAACTGTGGAGGACACACGCCCACCTACCTGCTGCTCCTATAAAAAGAAGCTTCTCCTTCGAGAGAAGAAAAGGGTGGTGATCATGAGCAGAGTGATCGAAGTAGGGCAGCCCATCTGAAAAAGCAGAAGCAACAAGAGAGAGAGCCTGCACGATCCAGAAGAAGAGAAAGAGAAAGAAGAAGAGAAAGAGAGATCAGCAGAAGAAGAAAAAGGAGAGTGAAAGGAGAGATAGAGAGTTCGTGAAGAAGAAGATAGAAGACTTCATTGAAGATCTGTTATCTGTTGGCTCTTGGATCAGATCCAGACCAACTTGCTCCTGTGGGAGTCACGTTTATGTTGCTATCTTTTACAGCTTTCAGTCGCTGTGTTTTATCATTTCTTGTTTTCTTTTACACTCTTTGCTTCAAGCTGTTAGTCAGCAGAGCAAGCTGTGATGCTCAGCAGGCAAGGTGGTTACCTTGGACAGCAAGCTGTGATGCTCAGCGGGATAGCAAGCTGTGATGCTCAGCGGATGGCAAGCTGTGAGGCCCAGCTGATGTAGGCAAGCTGTGTTGCCCAGCCGTTCAAGCTGTGAGTCAGCAGGAATCCACACTCGAGTTGAGTGTGGGGTGGACGTAGGTCTGCGGACTGAACCACCTAAAAACTCTTCGTGCACTGTGGTTTGAATGTTCTTTTCTGCTTTCGCTAGATGAACGCTTAGGCCGATCTGCTTCTTCTGTTTAGTAGAGATTTGATTGCATGTTTTGTGTTTGATTAAACACATCACTGTATTTCAGTTTCAGTCTTTCAGTTTTGTAGAACTGAATCTGTTTTTAACGTCTCATCTCTGAGTGTTCTAAGTTTTCAATTGGGGCAATATTTTTGAAAGGGAGATTCATTCACCCCCCTCTGAATATATCGCACTAGTCCCTACAAAACATGCTCTGACTTCTACATGCAAAAGACGAGACATGCACCGACCTTATATTGACACAAGGTAAAACATGCACCGACCTTGTATAGACACAAGGCAAATATGCACTGACTTATGCATGCGTATGACAAGAGATGCACTGACCTATATATATATGCATGAGACAAAAGATGTGTTGTGCCCCTTATGCTTTGATGATTATGTCACGTCCTGAGCGCGGAAGAAACCTGGAGACGCGTGACGAGTTTATATCAATCATGTCAATCAGAGTGGTCGTGTATTCGACACAAAGACAGAGATGTACAAAATAGCAAGATAACCCAATCCTTTATTTCATAATGGATAGACTATTACAAATCCAATACTCTGTTTAATAAAAAGGAAAAGAATATATATTTGACTCAAGAAACTATAGAAAAGACTAGATGACACTTGAGCAGCTCTATCACTTTCACTCTTGACCATTCCCATCCGATTGACTTCCATCATCGTCGGACTTACTTGAAAAGTAAAAAGGGACAAACGGAATGAGCGAACGCTCAGTAGGAAATTATATCTCAAGTACTAGCAAGGGGTTTAAGTAATTACATCTTTCATGAATGCAATAAAGCTATGCATGCTCGCATAAAACGACAAGATAGAGAGAATGTAATATCAAAGAAATAAGATGAACTAATCATGAACTTCCAACAAGATAACAAGTGTATTCAAGATATTCAAGCAAGTACGTTTAACAAGTCATGTCAAGAACTTTGGCTATCATTTATCAAGCAAGTAAATTACCCTTTTTCGGGCCACGCAATTCATGTCAAGTCAAGTATGATTCAAGTACAAGATGTGTGTGGAATGTCCAATCAAGCAAGTCAAGTACTCGGTATAATGCCAGATACCTTATCATTTTAACTCCCATGGGCACAAGTACTTTCGGGTGCTCCTCCCAGGACCAGATCGGGCCCTATATGCGCAGGCATTTATCATGTGTTTTGACATCCACTCTTGTTTATATAGCCAATATAGAATTTCAATCATCAAGCTTGTAGACACGTATGACAACTTTGACAGAATAGAGTCCAAAAATATGACAAGGACATAGAATGGCGATAATAACGGTATAATCACGATATCGATAAAACTAGGTAGAATATGGTTCCCTTAACTTGGGTACCATGATAAATCAAGATGGACATTCTTTATATAGAATTGAGGTCCACATGAACAGTATATCAAAGGTAAGATACCCTCATTCTTATCATAGAATTGAGGTTTACAAGAATGGCATGATATGGCATGATGTCATCATCCCATTAAGAATTTTCTTATGATATATTCTTTGTATAATCATAAGGGCCGGTATCCCATGTTTCTTTAGAGTGACATGGCATCAATGGTGTAATGGGTTTTTAGGGTACAACCAGCTCAGTCGACCTTGAGGGAATCCAAGGTACGAGGAGTCTTACGGAGGTCTCTATGACTAACTCGCTAGTCCAAAGGAACGGAATGTCCAATGGAGAGCTTGTATGTCAATGAGAGTTGAGTGTGATCGATAAAACAACGTGAAAAGTGGGACTATACTCACGGAGTGGAGAATAGTGCCGATATATATACGTATATGTATAATATGAAACCATCGGTTAACAGAGTCAGGATAAAAATCAGTTTATAGAAAATAACGACTTAGGTCAAGTCGTTTCTCAAGTAATTAACGCATAACATAAGGGCGTTTAACATAGTTTCCATTTTGCAGAATTTTCAATAATTCAATAATTTATCTAAAACGCGCCCTGGGCAGGGGCGTTTCTTCAAGATTTGACGACTACAGTAGCAGGCGTCTCATTATTTACATATTTGACAGAATATAAATAATTTTCAGGATTTATCTAAAACACGCCCTTGGAAGGGGCGTTATCTTTCTGATTCACGCCCTGTTCTGGGGCGTTAACATATGGAAAACGACTTTGTCCAAGTCGTTAATTCAAGTTTATTCAGAAATTTTAAGGACAGTAATAATTCCAGGATAACAGAGGAACGAATATAATATCATGACAGTAAAGTTAGCAGGTTGAAGACAAAGGATCATGCATTATTTTATAATCATGATTTCATAGATAATCAGTTCTTAAGATGGGTGATTAACGGTTTAAAGAAATTAACGCCTGAGTACAGGGCGTCAAATATTAAATTAACGACCTGGGAAGGGTCGTTTCATGTGAATTAGCGCCCTTGCCAGGGGCGTCTCTTTCAAAATATTCAGAAAACGCATGGAAACTATAATAACCGTATGCATGACATGCTTATCTATATATATCTTGCATTAATTTCATTTGGGCTACAGTAACTTGAGAAAACCTACCTTAATATGATTGAACTAACGAAGGGTTTGAAAGATCTGAAACTTCCACTGTAATCAATCAACCGCAGTAGCAGCAGGAGGAAGAAAATCCTTTTAAGAAGGAGTTCGTTTTCGATGAAGAACACCTATTCTTGGTTTTGTCAATTTTGCTGTAGATCCTACAGGAAAGAAGAAACATATATTAGTTTCTTCAACTACCTAACGAGAGGATAAGGAAGAAAGAACATTACCTGGTTCTTTCGTAGGAGCTTCCTGACCTGTAAGAAGGAACATAAGATGAAGAATCATTAGTTCTTCATGTAACCGAAGCAGAAAACAAAGGAATTAGAAGAACATATGTTCTTCACGTACCGTGCAGCAGTCGTCCGTCCAAATAGATTTAGGGTTGGATCGAACAGTTTATTTATAGGATTGTGGAAATCCTATTGGGGTTAGTGATTGTGTGAGGGTAATATATCCCTAATAGAGTCCTTACTCTAATAGACACTTACTAGATTAGGTTGATCTTTCCCTAGATAAGCTCTGGGTCGAACGGTTCCCGAATGGAATTAACGACTTCGGTCAGGGCGTCGATTCTTGAATTGACGACCTTGTTCAGGTCGTTTCTTAAGAAGCGCCTTGTATAAGGGCGTTCCTTGTTTTAAAACACGCCCAAGAAAAGGGCGTTTCTTGTCCTTGCCCTTTTTGGCGTTTGGAATTTGACGTCTTGTGGTGAGGGCGTCCTTTCTTGAATAACGCCTTAGGTAGAGGCGTTTCTAATTTGAATAGCGCCGTTATCAGAGGCGTTATTTATTTTTGTTTTATTTTTTTCTATTTACAAGATTTATTTATAAATCTTTATCATTATTAATATTTTATCAGGGTTGCTACACCCTCCCCCACTTAAAAAGAATTTGGTCCCCAAATTCAATTGCATATCATGTATACACGCGGAGTGTGTAGAGTATATACCTCTTAGAACAACTCGGGAAATCGTTTCTTCATAGATTCCTCGGTCTCCCATGTCGCTTCGTGTTCAGGATTCTTATTCCATTGCACCTTGAGCATGGGAATAACCTTATTCCTTAGAGCTCGTATTTCTCGATCTAAGATCTTCATAGGCTTCTGTTCATAGGTGAGATCTTTCTGGATCACCAGATCTCCATGTTCAATAATATGAGATGGATCGTGCACATACTTCTTCAACATAGATATGTGAAACACATTATGCACGTCGGACAATTGAGGAGGCAACGCGATGCGATAAGCAACCTCGCCAACTCTTTCGAGTACCTCAAATGGTCCGATGAATCTTGGCGTAAGCTTGCCCTTAACACCAAATCTTCGTATGCCACGTCCAGGCGATATTTTAAGAAATACATGATCTCCGATTTGGAATTCAAGATCTCTCCTTCTTGTATCTGCATAAGCCTTTTGCCTGGTCTGAGCAACTTGTAATTTTTCTCTGATTACTTGTATCTTCTCAGTTGTATCCCTTACCATGTCTGGACCTAATAGTTATTTTTCTCCAACTTCGTTCCAGCATAAGGGTGATCGGCAACTCCTTCCATATAAAGCTTCGAAAGGTGCCATTTGGATACTAGCTTGGTAGCTATTATTATATGCAAATTCCACTAGTGGCAAGTGATCGTGCCAGCTTCCTCCAAAGTCAATGATGCATGCTCTAAGCATATCTTCAACAACTTGGTTAGTTCTCTCGGTCTGACCATCCGTTTGAGGATGAAAAGCAGTACTAAAGTTGAGCCTTGTTCCCAACGAATGTTGTAGTCCCTTCCAAAAATGAGAAGTAAAACGGGGATCTCTGTCAGACACGATTGAGACAGGAATTCCATGTATCCTGACTATCTCTTTGATATATAATGCAGCTAAGACATCAATTGACCATCGACTCTTGATTGGCAAGAAATGCGCCGATTTAGTCAGTCGATCAATAATAACCCATATTCCATCATGTCCTCCTTTTGATTTAGATAGACCCATGATGAAATCCATACCAATATCCTCCCACTTCCACTTAGGAATATCTAGAGGATGTAGTTTTCCAGCAGGCTTTTGGTGTTCCGCCTTGACCTGTTGGCATGTGAGACAGCGTGATACATAGTCTGCTATTTCTCTTTTCATGTTGGGCCACCAAAAGTTCCTCTTTACATCTTGGTACATTTTGGTTGATCCTGGATGAATAGTGTACCTTGATCGGTGAGCTTCATCTAAGATCTTCTTCTTTAATTCCGGACAATCAGGTATACAAGTTCTATCTTTGAATAATAATCTTCCATCAGAAGTTAGTTGAAAATCAGATTGTCCTTCTAATCTGCCTTTGATTTCCACTAATATAGGATCATCATCCTGAAGCGCTTGTATCTCAGATAATAAATCTGACTGTATGCTTACATGAGATAATGTGACAAATTTGGCTTCCTTGTCCAAGCTTATATTGAGCTCGGAGAATTGTTCTAGCAACCTCCATTCTTGTATCATACAATTGGCTATCATTGCTCTCGGCTTTCGACTAAGGGCATCAGCAACATAATTACCCTTTCCGGGATGGTATTGTATATTGAAGTCGAAGTCCTTGAGATATTCTAGCCAGCGTCTTTGTCTCATGTTTAGCTCCTTTTGTGAAATAGATATTTGAGACTTTTGTGATCGGAGTATACAGTAAACTGCACTCCATATAAGTAGTGTCTCCATATCTTTAGGGCAAATACCACCGCGGCCAGTTCTAAGTCATGGACGGGGTAATTCTCCTCATGCTTCTTCAGTTGACGTGAAGAGTATGCTATGACCTTTCCTTGTTGCATTAGGACACATCCGAGGCCAATGCCAGAAGCATCTGTGTAGACCTCGAATTTCTCTCCTTCTATTGGTAGAGCTAACACCGGAGCTGTAGTGAGATGATCCTTGAGAGTTTGGAAACTTCTTTCACATTCCTCACTCCATTCATATCGGATCTCCTTACGAGTTAATCTTGTAAGTGGTACGGCGATCTTAGAGAAATCTTTGATGAATCGCCGATAATAGCCTGCAAGACCTAAGAAACTTCTGATCTCGCTTGCATTAGTGGGTCTTTCCCAATTTCTCACAGCTTCAACTTTTGACGGATCTACAGATAATCCGTCCTTTGATATGACATGTCCGAGAAAAGCCACTTCTTCAAGCCAGAACTCGCATTTGCTGAGCTTAGCATATAGTTGATTTGTCCTCAAGATTTGCAATGCAATCCTCAAATGCTCTTCATGTTCTTCCTTAGTCTTGGAATATATCAATATATCATCAATGAAGACTACTATGAATTGATCCAAGTAAGGCCTGAATATGCTATTCATTAACTGCATAAAGGCAGCAGGGGCATTTGTTAGTCCAAAAGGCATAACAACAAATTCATAATGGCCATACCTGCTTCTGAATGCGGTCTTATGAATGTCATCATCTTTGATCCTTAACTGATGATATCCCGACCTGAGATCAATCTTGGAAAAATATTTGGATCCTGAAATCTGATCAAATAACTCATCGATTCTCGGCAGTGGATACTTGTTCTTGATAGTGAGATGATTCAACTGTCGATAGTCGATGCACAATCTCATGGATCCGTCCTTCTTCTTCACAAATAAGACTGGTGCTCCCCACGGGGAAGTACTTGGTCTAATAAACCCTTTTCGAATCAGTTCCATCAACTGCTCCTTCAACTCTTTGAGTTCAGCCGGGGACATTCTATAGGGTGCCTTTGAAACTGGACCAGCACCAGGGACTAAGTCAATGGTGAAGGCCACTTCTCTTTGAGGGGGTAATCCCGGCAAATCTTCCGGAAATACGTCTGGAAATTCTTGCACTACCTGAATGTCTTCTATCTTGGTTTCCTTAGCTTCTTTAACAGTGACAAAAGCAAGGAAGGATACACATCCTTTCCTGACGAGCTTGCTTGCTCGAAGAGCCGAAATAAGAGGGGATTTGCTCCGACTCTTGGGGCGAGTAAAGACTAATTCTGGAAAATCTTTGAAAGCAATTCGGCTATTGCGGCAATCAACCGTTGCCTGGTATTTGGATAACCAGTCCGCTCCCAGTATAACATCATACTCCTTTAGATCGAGGCATATGAGATCTATAGGTAAATTCCTACCTTGAACCATTACCTCACAGTTTTGGTAGTGATGAGTAATATCATTTTCACTTCCAAGAGGAGTAGTTAGAACTATTTTTATCCATTCTGGTTCTAACGGTAACGGGTCGGCAAACTTCTTAGAAATAAAGGAATGCGATGCACCCGTATCAAATAAGACATAAGCACTTTTGGAACAAACTGTTAATGTACCTTCTACCAGTCCACCTTCTTCTTCTGGTTCGGTCTCCTGGATTGCATGAAGACGAGCATTCTTTGTCACCGGGCGTTTACCATCACCGGCTTGGTCATTCATTAATGGACACTCGGGAATCCGATGCTCACGGCTTCCACAACGGAGACAAGCTCCTAATTTCCTCCAGCATTCTTCGGTCTTGTGACCAGCCTTGTCACAATGCTTGCATACTACGTTTGAAGGTGTAGTGGTGATAGAGAAGGGCTTGGTCTTCTTGAATTTTTGATCTTGAGAGGAAGGACCTCCATTACTAGGCCTCTTCTTGAAATTGGGTTTGAAAGAACCCGAACCTGTGACTTGCTCCTTCTTGTCTTTTCCACGGATCCTATCAGATAGTTCCGTGGCATCTTCAAGTAATTGAGCTCGGCGCACTATTTCAGAATAAACTTGGATGTCCATAGGCGCCAGTTGAGTAATATAGTGGGGCCTAAGCCCATTAAGAAATCTACGGGCTTTCATCTTCTCCGTGCTAATAAGATGCTTAGCATATCTAGACAACCTGGAGAACTGAGCTTCATAATCTGCTAATGATAAAGATCGTTGCTTTAATGCAGCGAATTCTGCAGCCTTCTTTTCTTGGACTCGGTCCGAGAAATATTTAGCATTGAAGTATTCCACAAATTCTTCCCATGTTACTTGAGTAGGATCGATGGTTGCTTCAATAGACTCCCACCAGCATCTAGCATCTTTCTCTAACTGGAATGTAGCTAATAGAACTTTGTCCTGATCCGTGCATTGCATGACACGGAATATGCGTTCGGTTTCCCGAACCCAATGCTCGGCATCGTCCGGATCGGTCGATCCATGAACTTCGGGGGATTCATATTCTTAAATGTTTGGTGTAAGCTTCCAGCTCGTGGAGCACCACCTTGTGCTACCTGTTGTAGCACTTGAGTCATCCCTTGGAGGGTACGCTGCATGTTGCGCCATTGAGCACGTTCGGCAGCCATTATCCTACAATTCAATAGCTACGTTAGTATTATATCACTGTGATCTTATTAAAAGACTCATTGACTCTTAACCCTTGGTTCTACCCAATCTCACTTGGTTTAAAGGTTCAAACTTATCCTTGGACTTGGGTTTTTCCTAGGAATTGAATACCCTAGGCTCTGATACCACAAAAACTGTCACGCCCCGAGCGCGGAAGATACCCGGAGACGCGTGACGAGTTTATATCAATCATGTCAATCAGAGTGGTCGTGTATTCGACACAAAGACAGAGATGCGTAAAATAGCAAGATAACCCAATCCTTTATTTCATAATGGATAGACTATTACAAATCCAATACTCTGTTTAATAAAAAGGAAAAGAATACATATTTGACTCAAGAAACTATAGAAAAGACTAGATGACACTTGAGCAGCTCTATCACTTTCACTCTTGACCATTCCCATCCGATTGACTTCCATCGTCGTCGGACTTACCTGAAAAGTAAAAAGGGACAAACGGAATGAGCGAACGCTCAGTAGGAAATTATATCTCAAGTACTAGCAAGGGGTTTAAGTAATTACATCTTTCATGAATGCAATAAAGCTATGCATGCTCGCATAAAATGACAAGATAGAGAGAATGTAATATCAAAGAAATAAGATGAACTAATCATGAACTTCCAACAAGATAACAAGTGTATTCAAGATATTCAAGCAAGTACATTTAACAAGTCATGTCAAGAACTTTGGCTATCATGTATCAAGCAAGTAAATTACCCTTTTTCGGGCCACGCATTTCATGTCAAGTCAAGTACGATTCAAGTACAAGATGTGTGTGGAATGTCCAATCAAGCAAGTCAAGTACTCGGTATAATGCCAGATACCTTATCATTTTAACTCCCATGGGCACAAGTACTTTCGGGTGCTCCTCCCAGGACCAGATCGGGCCCTATATGCGCAGGCATTTATCATGTGTTTTGACATCCACTCTTGTTTATATAGCCAATATAGAATTTCAATCATCAAGCTTGTAGACACGTATGACAACTTTGACAGAATAGAGTCCAAAAATATGACAAGGACATAGAATGGCGATAATAACGGTATAATCACGATATCGATAAAACTAGGTAGAATATGGTTCCCTTAACTTGGGTACCATGATAAATCAAGATGGACATTCTTTATATAGAATTGAGGTCCACATGAACAGTATATCAAAGGTAAGATACCCTCATTCTTATCATAGAATTGAGGTTTACAAGAATGACATTATATGGCATGATATCACCATCCCATTAAGAATTTTCTTATGATATACTCTTTGTATAATCATAAGGGCCGGTATACCATGTTTCTTTAGATTGACATGGCAAAGATCGTGTAATGGGTTTTTAGGGTACAACCAGCTCAGTCGACCTTGAGGGAATCCAAGGTACGAGGAGTCTTACGGAGGTCTCTATGACTAACTCGCTAGTCCAAAGGAACGGAATGTCCAATGGAGAGCTTGTATGTCAATGAGAGTTGAGTGTGATCGATAAAACAACGTGAAAAGTGGGACTATACTCACGGAGTGGAGAATAGTGCCGATATATATACGTATATGTATAATATGAAACCATCGGTTAACAGAATCAGGATAAAAATCAGTTTACAGAAAATAACGACTTAGGTCAAGTCGTTTCTCAAGTAATTAACGCCTAACATAAGGGCGTTTACACATGTTTCCATTTTGCAGAATTTTCATTAATTCAGTAATTTATCTAAAACGCGCCCTGGGCAGGGGCGTTTCTTCAAGATTTGACGACTACAGTAGCAGGCGTCTCATTATTTACATATTTGACAGAATATAAATAATTTTCAGGATTTATCTAAAACACGCCCTTGGAAGGGGCGTTACCTTTAAGATTCACGCCCTGTTCTGAGGCGTTAACATATGGAAAACGACTTTGTCCAAGTCGTTAATTCAAGTTTATTCAGAAATTTTAAGGACAGTAATAATTCCAGGATAACAGAGGAACGAATATAATATCATGACAGTAAAGTTAGCAGGTTGAAGACAAAGGATCATGCATTATTTTATAATCATGATTTCATAGATAATCAGTTCTTAAGATGGGTGATTAACGGTTTAAAGAAATTAACGCCTGAGTACAGGGCGTTAAATATTAAATTAACGACCTGGGAAGGGTCGTTTCATGTGAATTAGCGCCCTTGCCAGGGGCGTCTCTTTCAAAATATTTCAGAAAACGCATGGAAACTATAATAACCGTATGCATGACATGCTTATATATATATATCTTGCATTAATTTCATTTGGGCTACAGTAACTTGAGAAAACCTACCTTAATATGATTGAACTAACGAAGGGTTTGAAAGATCTGAAACTTCCACTGCAATCAATCAACCGCAGTAGCAGCAGGAGGAAGAAAATCCTTTTAAGAAGGAGTTCGTTTTCGATGAAGAACACCTATTCTTGGTTTTGTCAATTTTGCTGTAGATCCTACAGGAAAGAAGAAACATACATTAGTTTCTTCAACTACCTAACGAGAGGATAAGGAAGAAAGAACATTACCTGGTTCTTTCGTAGGAGCTTCCTGACCTGTAAGAAGGAACATAAGATGAAGAATCATTAGTTCTTCATGTAACCGAAGCAGAAAACAAAGGAATTAGAAGAACATATGTTCTTCACGTACCGTGCAGCAGTCGTCCGTCCAAATAGATTTAGGGTTGGATCGAACAGTTTATTTATAGGATTGTGGAAATCCTATTGGGGTTAGTGATTGTGTGAGGGTAATATATCCCTAATAGAGTCCTTACTCTAATAGACACTTACTAGATTAGGTTGATCTTTCCCTAGATAAGCTCTGGGTCGAACGGTTCCCGAATGGAATTAACGACTTCGGTCAGGGCGTCGATTCTTGAATTGACGACCTTGTTCAGGTCGTTTCTTAAGAAGCACCTTGTATAAGGGCGTTCCTTGTTTTAAAACACGCCCAAAAAAAGGCGTTTCTTGTCCTTGCCCTTTTTGGCATTTGGAATTTGACGTCTTGTGGTGAGGGCATCCTTTCTTGAATAACGCCTTAGGTAGAGGCGTTTCTAATTTGAATAGCGCCGTTATCAGAGGCGTTATTTATTTTTGTTTTATTTTTTTCTATTTACAAGATTTATTTATAAATCTTTATCATTATTAATATTTTATCAGGGTTGCTACAGATTATGTTTTGTTTTAATGATAGCAACATGAATTAGTCACCATATTGTTTTGCTAAGAACATCACATTGAGTCGTCACATGAATGCATATGACTGATCTGTTCTGTGGAGAATGCATGAGTGTGCTATGTCTGATCTGTTCTATGTCTGATCTGTTCTGTGGAGAATGCATGAGTGTGCTAGGTCATGCAGTGCTCTATACTCAATGTATAAGTCTATACATCGTGCATTCATTGCTATAGTCTTTGTGTTTAGCATACACTGCATCAGTGCAATAACAGTTGCTGCATGCGTCTGTTAAGAAGTCTGTACTTTGCCTTGCTTCAGGCGAAGCAAGTCTATACACTTTTGCACGAACATCAACAGCAGTTGCATGCATGAGTTAGTGCATGGCCTGATCTTCTCTGCATTGCATAAGTCAAGTCTATACACTCCGTTGCATACAGACATAAGGCAATGTCTTGTACTCAAAGTCTATACAATGCATGCCCGTTCATTCAAGTCTATACTGTGCCCAGTAGCATGTTGCCTTGTGAAGCATGCACGCACTTAAAGTCCATACATTGCCATTGTAGCTTGCACGCACTCAAAGTCCATACACTAGCAAGTCTGCATATTGTCACAAGTCTGTACATCCATCGTCTCAACTTGCGTCTCATGCCAAGTCTGTACAGCCAGTGCATTATGCATCTCATGTACCGTCTCAACATATCCAGCGTCTCACATTGTGTCTCATGCTAGTATGTTCATTCGTCAAGTCTATACATCGTGCATTTGAAGTCTGTACATCCACCGTCTCACTTGAGCTTTAAAGTCTATACATCGCAGTGTCTCCTGCAGCGTCTCTATGTGCAAGTCTATACATTGTCTGCGTGCATAACACAAGTCTATACATCGCCACTTGGCCCGTGGCTCAGTCAGTGCATCCATGCATACATAAGCCTGTACAGCGTCTAGCGCCTCATGCAAAGTCTGTACACTGTGCATCCTTTGATTTGAAGTTTGTACATCGTGCATCTATTTATTCGAAGTCTGTACAGCATATGTTCTTCATATATTGTCAAGTCTGAACATTGCACATCATCATGGTTACCTTGATGCCGTAGAAACTCTATACATTCTATTTTGCTTGAAATTTGACGCCCATCAATAGGGGCGTCCGTTCTGTATCTGACGTCTAGGAAAGAGTCATCTTTTTGTCGTGCATCAATTTATCAAAGTCTAGACATCGTCTGGTTGCACATCGCATAGTCTGTACATGATGTATTGTGCTCTCATGCCTTAACACTAGGCATTGCAAAGTATGTACATTGGTTGCACATTGCACGCCAAGTCTATACATTGCTTCTTCATGCATTGCACTAAGTATGCACATCGTGTGTTCATGAAAGTCGATGCATGCTCACTGTCTTGCTTGCACGAATAAAGTCTGTACATCCGTTTGCTAGCATGTCTGCACAAGTCCATACAATGTCACATGCATACTAAGTCCAACACTTGCAAGTATGCACAATGTCCTTCATGCACTGTCTTGCTTGTATGCATAAAGTCTGTACAAGGTTTCAATCTTAAACTGATTACTCTATCTTCTGTCTGACAGGTACTCTTCGAGAAGCTCAATGAAGGCACGTGATCCAAGGATGGACGAGGTGCCCAGGATCATGAAACGTGTACAACAACAGGCTGAGAAGCTGCCACGTGGACTGAGGCCTTTGGGCGAGAAATGTGGAGAGCACACGCCCTAGCTACTGCTGCTATAAAAGGAAGCCTTCTTCCTCAGAAGAAGACTGATCGGAAAAAAAAGGGCAGAAACAGAGAGAAGATAGCCTGAACGATCCAGAGAGAAGAAGAAGAAGAAGAAAGAAAAAGAAAAAGAGAGTGAGAGATCGAGAGCAGAGAAGAAGAAGAAAAAGAAAGTGGGAGAGAGCGTGAGTTGAGAAGAAGAAAGAGAAAGACAGATAGAGAGAGGAAGAGAAGTGTACCAGAAGATCGCTCCTACTGGAAGTTGGATCAGATCCACTCCAGTCAGCTCTTTTGAGAGCCACATTGTGCTTTATCTTTTCAAGCTTTAAGTCGCTGTTGTTCCTGCTGTTGTTTTCTTTTAAACCTTTTATCAAGCTGTTAGTCAGCGGTTTTGCAGAGGAGGATTCCTCTGGACAGCAAGCCGTGTTGCTCAATGGGCGAGGTGGATACCTCGGACGGCTAAACTGTATTGCCCAGCAGAGCAAGCTGTGATGCTCAGCGTTGCAGAGGTGGACTCCTCTGGACAGCAAGCTGTGATGCTCAGCGGAATGGCAAGCTGTGAGGCCCAGCGGTTCAAGCTGTGAGTCAGCAGAATCCACACTCTGGTTTGAGTGTGGGGTGGACGTAGGTCTGCAGGACCGAACCACCTAAAAACCCTCTTGTCCACTGTGGTTTGAATTTCATATCTGACTGGCGCTAGATGCATGCATAGGCACGAGGATTGTATTCATCTCATTGCTTTGCACATTAGATGTTTGCTTAGGATCGCTCTACATATCTGCAATAGTTTTTAATTCCGCATCTCTGATTGCATTAGATTTAATTTGAGCGATGTTTTTAAAGGGGAGATTCATTCACCCCCCCTCTGAATCCATAGCACCGAACCCAACACTTGGTATCAGAGTGGGTGTCTGCACAGAGGGTCCAGCGACCAGCAGATCCGATCCGTATTTATATTTGGTGCGATTTGAGTTGATCTGTTTGCTTGCATTGTTTTGAGCTCTCTACTATCATTACTCTTGATCTGATTTGTTTCATCTTGCACTTATGGCTGAAATTCCTATATTCACTAGTTTAGATGTCTATGGCTGGTACAGTCGTTTTAGAGACTATGTGATCCATATGAATTCTGATTTATGGATACTCATAGCTCACAGTCCATATGAAGTTCCTGAGGACAAATCCAAATGGAAGTCCTCAGATAGACTGAAATCTGAAGCAAATCAAAACGCCCTAGATCTAACAAAAAGGGCAATAGACTCTCATTGCTTTCCATTTGTTGATGAGTGCAGGAGCGCAACGGAAATCATCAATCGAATATTGGAAAGATCATGGAGAGATGAGGAAATGTGCTTCATGGTCAGAGATCAGTCCGAGGATTCATCCTCTCAGGTAAACTCTGAAATAGAGAATATCAGCTATAATGATTTAGTTGCCTTAAATGAGCATTTATTGATTAAATACGATAGAGTCAAATCTGAAAAGAGAAAAACGAGAAAAGAAATGACTCATGAAGTCACTCGTTTGAAGGCAGAGAATGAAAACTTGAAATATGACATGAATAAAGAAAAAGATGAGTTGAACAAGTTGAAATCTGAAAATGAGAACCTTAGAAATAAACTCATCAGTGAAGATAATTCTTGCAAAGCATGTGCCATTCTCCAAGATTTAATTAATGATATAGACCATGATGATAATTCGTAAAAGGAATTAATCAAATCCCTGGAAGAAGAAAACATGTATCTTAAAGATCAAAATAAAAAGCTAATGGTTCTTAATACTGTCTTCTCTGAAAGATGGTTGTCTTTTGAAAAGGGAAAATCAATTCTGAAAGAAAAGGAAACAAATGATGAAATAAAGCTTCAAAGGGAAAATGAAACACTGAAAAGTTTAAATGATGCTTTGCAACAACAAGTAATCATTTGTGAATCTGAGCTATCTAAGTATGAAGTGAGTATTGCTTCCTTGAATTCTGAAATTGAAGATCTGAAAAACTCTTTGTCAAAATTTGTCAAAGGCAAAGATAATTTGAATAAATTACTTGGCTCTAAGGTAAATTTCCAGAAAGAAGGACTTGGGTATGTGCCTATTAATAAGAAAGACAATGATAAGAGGAAATCAACTGTGTTTGTGAAAAGCTCTGAACATGCTAACCTATCTAGTTCTTCTATCCTTTAATTCACTGCTAAGAAGGCTGAAAATTCAGATAAGAAATAGGAAAAGATTCAAAAACAAAAGAAAAGTGTTGATTTAAATAAGTTCAAAAATGTCATTGATTCACATGTGCATGCTGCTAACTGCTTCCACACATATTCACACTCTCCTGCGAATGTCAATTTTGTCAAACAAATGAATGTAAATAAAAGGGGGTAGCATGTCACTATTGTGGGAAGCTTGGACACATTATGCATGACTGTGTTACATTGATAAATGATGAAAGTAATGTTGTTAGAAAGTATCCTAGAAATCATCTTCATAGGAAACCTTCTACTGATAAGAAAAAGAAAATTCAATGTTATTGCTGTGGTAATTTTGGTCACATTGCTGCTTTCTGTTGGTATGCTAAGGGAAATCATGTTAACTCCAAATCTGCTAAATTCCCTAAAATAAGACCTGTAAATGTTTCATGTTTTAACTGTGATAAACCAGGTCATAAGTTTGCAAATTGTTGGTCATCAGGTAATAAGAAACGAACTGTCCATGCATATAACAGAACATTTCATGCGTATGGTCATGAGTCTCAAACTGCTGTTAATATGCATTATAGGACCAGAAAACCTATTGCTTCATGTAGATATTGTGAAAAATCTGGTCATTCCATGGATAACTGCTACCTGATTGATTATGATGATAATGCTGTAAAGAGAATATTCAGAACACCTGTGAGGGTTAACACAGGACCCAAGGTTGTTTGGGTTCCTGCAGGATCAAAATGATGAATGTGCTGCAGGTGTGCCATGGAAGTTGATGAATAAAGGGGTTAATAATCTAAGGCACTCAAGAATGAAACCCCCAGGATTGTACTGTACATGTTAGTTCTAAAAACTCTGTTTAAATTCTATCTTCTGAATTTGTGTGCTCCAGATGCTTGCATATCATGACAATTCAGTTTCATGAAATTATGAACTTGAAATGACTGCATATCATGTTGATTTTAAACTGAAACTTTCTGAAATGTGAATTGCACAATCATGCTTATGGTAATTCTCTTATGTCTAATTTGCATGAATCATATCTGAATTTAAAATTTGATATCATGTGATGTGCTTTCAATACATTTCATGCATATAGTCAGGAGGAGTCCAACTGTTTTTGATCAATGCATATAGGACTGCTCTGCACTGCATTTCTTCGCATAACCCTGGTATATTGAATGGTAAGCTACTAAAAGGCAGGGAAATCTGCCTGGAGGTTCTTACTATGTGTGAGATGGTCCTTGAGACCAGGTTCTCCGGCAAGTACCAAGGGTCAAGTCCTCATATAGAGCAATGTACAGCATATCATAATAATCTATCTGTGCTAAATTGATTTATCTTGAAAAGTTGATTGCTCTCGCATGATGCTCTCTACATAAAGAATGCTCTGATGTTTGAATAATCATATTGCATAAATTCAGGGGGAGTTTGTTGAGTCTTATGTGAGTCTCTGCATATAGACAGGGGGAGCATTATAATATTTTTGGCACTGTTTGAAATTCTTACTGTCTACACTCTTTCAAATCATCAATTGACTTTTTGAATTCATACTTTCTTGAATCTGAGAATTTGGCTGCTAATCCTCAATCTGTTGAAGGAGAGTTTCATTTTGTCTGACTGAAATTCAATCTCTGCTATTGGCTTTAAACTTTTATTCTCTCTTGCTGATTGACTTTTCCACCAACTTATACTCATCCTTCATATATCTCTTAGCTGGTGTGACTGATTTGGTTCTTCTGATGATTAGTTGGTTAGCTAAATTTATTGGTCTGATCTGAGGAACTTAAGCTGCATGTCATGCAATTCAGTCTAAGAACCTTGTAGAAATTCCTATCATATAGGTTTAAGAACTACCACTGAATCAGACTGATATAAGATTAATGTATTCTCAGATTTGTAATTAAATGAATTGAAAATATCTGAATGATTAGCTTTAATAAATCTTAACCATCTGTGTCATAAAAACCTTAGACTCTCTCATCAGATATCTGAAAATTTGATATCAGGGCTACTTTGGTTAAGATACATAGAGTAAGTATTGTTGTTAAACATTAACTTGGAAAATTTGACAGGAAATAAAATCAGTGTGTAATGAATTGACTTGTTCACTGAGAAACTGGGCTTTCCATCAAAGAAATGGAGTGAACCCAAGTCATAAAGTGTCATAGTCACTTATAATGAAAATTTATTGAGAACCTGACAGAGCAATGGCATTTCTGTGTTGAGTAACTGGGGAGTCTGTCCTCTGATCAAGGTGTCTTCTCATGTAAAAAGACACTTATATTGCTAACTCTGTTCTCGAAGTTGAGAGGCAATGACAGTTATCACACTGAGTAACTGGGTCACCTCACCTGAGACGTGTTGTGCCTCATGTAAAAAGGTGTTGATCAACCTAAATTGCGCAGGAAAAATATAATGTGCTTCAAATGAAAATCTACTGAAAATTCTGTCAACTCATATTCTTAGAAAAGTGTTTAACCTCAGTACTAATCTGTGTATTTTTCGAAGGAGCTATTGAGATCTTGTGTGTAAGATGAAGATGAGCGGTCAAGAGTGTTATCTGAATATTTGGTTCACCTTTATTTAAACTTGGATTCAGATATGAGTATTGAGTTTAATTTGACAAATTTGGTATACATCATAATTAAATCAGATTGGTTAAGTTGCCACTTCATAACCCTTTATGATAGAAGAGTCTATTCTTCTTAAGACTTATTGTAGTGGTGCAAGCATTAAAATCCCTCATGATCAGATTCATTCCAGATAGTCTGATCAACATAAATCTTGCTATTGATTGATTCCTTGAGATGTATTGTGCTTTGAATATTTCTCACCCCTACCCTTGGCTACACTTACTTCCTTTACATTATGAGTTGATTGATTCCTGCGCTTCAGGGGGAGTTATGGGTCATCTACATTTAAGGGGAGAGTAGTCAATCATGCATGTTGATAGGGGGAGAGATGTTTTCTTGTCATAAGGAGATACTCTAATTCATTCTCTGTATTTGTGTGCTGAATTTGTGTGCTGCATTTTGTCTCTCAAGCCATCACCTTTTTTATTATGTCAAAGGGGGAGAATAGTTTGACGAGTCAGTGTAGTGTGACTCATTATGTTGCCATCATCAAAAAGGGGGAGATTGTAGTGCCCCTTGTGCTTTGATGATTATGTTTTGTTTTAATGATAGCAACATGAATGAGTCACCATATTGTTTTGCTAAGAACATCACATGGAGTCGTCACATGAATGCATATGACTGATCTGTTCTGTGGAGAATGCATGAGTGTGCTATGTCTGATCTATTCTATGTCTGATCTGTTCTGTGGAGAATGCATGAGTGTGCTAGGTCATGCAGTGCTATATACTCAATGTATAAGTCTATACATCGTGCATTCATTGCTATAGTCTTTGTGTTTAGCATACACTGCATCAGTGCAATAACAGTTGTTGCATGCGTCTATTAAGAAGTATGTACTTTACCCTGCTTCAGGCTGAGCAAGTCTATACACTGCTACATGAACATCAACAGCAGCTGCATGCATGAGTTAGTGCATGGCCTGATCTTCTGTGCATTGCATAAGTCAAGTCTATACACTCCGTTGCATACAGACATAAAGCAATGTCTTGTACTCAAAGTCTATACAATGCATGCTCGTTCATTCAAGTCTATACTGTGCCCAGTAGCATGTTGCCTTGTGAAGCATGCACGCACTTGAAGTCCATACATTGCCATTGTAGCTTGCACGCACTCAAAGTCCATACACTAGCAAGTCTGCATATTGTCACAAGTATGTACATCCATCGTCTCAACTTGCGTCTCATGCCAAGTCTGTACAGCCAGTGCATTCTGCGTCTCATGTACCGTCTCAACATATCCAGCGTCTCACATTGTGTCTCATGCTAGTATGTTCATTCGTCAAGTCTACACATTGTGCATTTGAAGTCTGTACATCCACCGTCTCACTTGAGCTTTAAAGTCTATACATCGCAGCGTCTCCTGCAGCGTCTCTATGTGCAAGTCTATACATTGTCTGCGTGCATAACACAAGTCCATACATTGCCACTTGGCTCGTGGCTCAATTAGTGCATCCATGCATACATAAGTCTGTACAGCGTCTAGCGTCTCATGCAAAGTCTGTACATTGTGCATCCTTTGATTTGAAGTCTGTACATCGTGCATCTATTGATTCGAAGTCTGTACAGCATATGTTCTTCATATCTTGTCAAGTCTGAACATTGCACATCATCATGGTTGCCTTGATGCCGTAGAAACTCTATACATTCTATTTTGCTTGAAATTTGACGCCCATCAATAGGGGCGTCCGTTCTGTATCTGACGTCTAGAAAAGAGTCGTCTTTTTGTCATGCATCAATTTATCAAAGTCTAGACATCGTCTGGTTGCACATCGCATAGTCTGTACATGATGCATTGTGATCTCATGCCTTAACACTAGGCAGTGCAAAGTATGTACATTGGTTGCACATTGCACGCCAAGTCTATACATTGCTTCTTCATGCATTGCACTAAGTATGCACATCGTGTGTTCATGAAAGTCGATGCATGCTCACTGTCTTGCTTGCATGAATAAAGTCTGTACATCCGTTTGCTAGCATGTCTGGTACAAGTCCATACATTGTCACATGCATACTAAGTCCAACACTCGCAAGTATGCACAATGTCCTTCATGCACTGTCTTGCTTGTATGCATGAAGTATGTACAAGGTTTCAATCTTAAACTGATTACTCTATCTTCTGTCTGACAGGTACTCTTTGAGAAGCTCAATGAAGGCACGTGATCCAAGGATGGACGAGGTGCCCAGGATCGTGACACGTGTACAGCAACAGGCTGAGAAGCTGCCACGTGGACTGAGGCCTTTGGGCGGGAAATGTGGAGAGCACACGCCCTAGCTGCTGCTGCTATAAAAAAAAGCCTTCTTCCTCAGAAGAAGACTGATCGAAAAAAAAAGGGCAGAAATAGAGAGAAGATAGCCTGAACGATCTAGAGAGAAGAAGAAGAAGAAAGAGAAAGAAAAAGAGAGTGAGATATCGAGAGCAGAGAAGAAGACGAAAAAGAAACAGGGAGAGAGTGTGAGTTGAGAAGAAGAAAGAGAAAGACAGATAGAGAGAGGAAGAGAAGCGTACCTGAAGATCGCTCCTACTGGAAGTTGGATCAGATCCACTCCAGTCAGCTCTTTTGAGAGCCACATTGTGCTTTATCTTTTCAAGCTTTCAGTCACTATTGTTCCTGCTTTTTTTTTCTTTTGAACCTTTTATCAAGCTGTTAGTCAGTGGCTTTGCAGAGGAGGATTCCTCTGGACAGCAAGCAGTGTTGCTCAGCGGGCGAGGTGGATACCTCGGACGACTAAGCTGTATTACCCAGCGGAGCAAGCTGTGATGCTCAACGTTGCAGAGGTGGACTCCTCTGGACAGCAAGCTGTGATGCTCAGCGGGATGGCAAGATATGAGGCCCAGCGGTTCAAGCTGTGAGTCAGTAGAATCCACACTCTGGTTTGAGTGTGGGGTGGACGTAGGTCTGCAGGACCGAATCACCTAAAAACCCTCTTGTCCACTGTGGTTTGAATTTCATATCTGACTGGCGCTAGATGCATGCATAGGCACGAGAATTGTATTCATCTCATTGCTGTGCACATTAGATGTTTGCTTAGGATCGCTCTACATATCTGTAATAGTTTTTAGTTCCGCATCTCTGATTGCATTAGATTTAATTTGAGCGAAGTTTTCAAAGGGGAGATTCATTCACCGCCCCCCCTCTGAATCCATAGCACCAAACCCAACAAGATGCACCATCTTTGTCTGTAGATGTGCACAGACTATCAATGCAGATGCACAGACCATGACATGCACACCAACTGTTCGACGAAATGTCCACACAGGTTATTCAGTAAAATGACATGTGCATAGACTTTACGCAGATGCATTGACTTTTTGTAACACCCCAGTTAAATAATAAAATGTGAAGGTAAAATTTTGAAAATATATATATATATATATATATATATATTGGAAGTAAAGCTATTTACTTGCTATTTAATGACTTCAATGATTTCTCTTAATTAAAGAATATTATTTATTTTGAAAGTGGCTAAATTATATCAATAAAAAGGAATAATTACTTTTCTACAATTACCATAAAATAAATTTTATATTTCAAGAGATAATCGAATTTTTCATGATAATCTGAATTTTATATGTATATAGATTAAATTAATTGAATTTCAACCGTAGGCCAAAGTTTGACTAATTTTTAAAAATATGAAAAAATTATTATCTTGTAGAGAACGAAAAGTTAAACAATATTATCAGCCGGACCGACCCCTAATAAAAATTGGATTAGACTGAATTAAGGAATCAATGGTTAAAATCGTTGTTTTAATAACTCAAACCACATCAATCTTAAAAGATCAAATTCGAGCCCATTTCTCAACCATTCGAGCCCAAACCAGACCCATTTGATAGATAAACCCTAGTAGATCGTTTCTCCTCTGAAACCCTAGCCTCTAGAGACTTCTATCGGTGGCGGCGGTGTGGATTAGGTGGTATCCCCAAAATTTTTGCCGAGTTTAAACCCTTGGACTCTTTAGGCTAATTCCATCTGTAGGAACCTTCTTAGACCCTATAAGTAGAGGGCTTTCGACCCCCTGGAACCCTATTTGTCTCCCCAGTCGGCTATGTGACATAGGGTGGCCGATCGAGAGTGAATTTAGGTAAGGATCGGAGGCTTGTTCGCGGATTAGGGTTTCGGGCGTCTTCCTCTTTCTTCGAATAAGGTAGGTTTCTCTCGGGCTAAAATTAAGTAAAATATATCATTTTGTACGTCTTTAAGCTCTCTTTCATTTGATACTAAAATCCGTAAAATTCGTGTATTATCCTGCGAGAATTTTTAGTTTTAGTAGAAGCATGTCATAATTAGGGTTAACTATGTTCCACCTTGGTTTAAGTAGGGGATTTCAGGCACTAAACATTCAATTGATCATGCCATCTTGCATAAAGTTTTGTGCTCATTCTATTGGTTATAAAAGCCCCAATTTTCATGCTCTCTATAGTGTGTATTTAGTTATAGTAGCTAACCCTAGCCAAACTTGCCGGAGGCGGGCAAGGCGGCGGTAGGCGAGATTGTTATGGGATGAGCGACCATGCGATAGACCGCTTGTCTATATGCACGGCCGACGTCTGACCGCCTATGTTGTTTGCGTTATTATATTTTCATAAGATGAACGGCTAGATCAGAACCGCTCAAAGACTCACGCGGCCATCCATAAATCGCTCATCTCCTGCATGAACGGCCTCTGGAACGACCGCATAAGACTTTGAAAGCAACTGCCACGAACCGTTCATCTTCCCAGAACTATGTTAATTTTTGAAATCTAGCATGTTTTCATCTCTAGTCTTAATGATAGGCTAGCAACCAACAAGTAAATGGAACATATGAGAGATTAAAATTATAATTTTTGTGCATTTTTATCATGACATTGGTTTATTATCTCAATAAAGTTAATTTCAAAAATGATTATATGAACCATGATATTAGGACTGTTTTGATAGTCGTTCTACTCCGGTAGGATGGACTGACCGCTACACTGGTTTCCGATGTTTTACTAGCCTCTATTCCTTGTATTGGTTGGGACTCTCCGTCGGATATTCCTTCCGTTGTACTAGGACCTTCATTACAGGACCTCCGTAAGTCCCCGCGAGCCTGGGATTCCCACTAGGACGCCAGGCAGGTTGTACCACCAAGACCTGAACCTGTTCACGTGATCGAACCGCTTGGATTGCTGTGTTGTGAGTCACGGCTCAATTTGGACCGTTTAACTCAATAAGCGGCCCATTAGGAACTGTGCATCCCTGGCTAATTGCCATTTAAGGTTGGTCGATTATCCTTGTCCTTTCTTCGACCAAATCACGGTTTGATCGACCCAGTAAGCCCTGGACTGACCAGTGGAAAGTAGGCTGGACCTTGGTTCAGTTCTGCCCCACTTATGGCAGCCCGGAGCCCATTTGGGTATATTTCTAGTTTATTAAGTTAAGCAAGTTAAACGGACTGATTAGGCCCGTTCATGTACTCGAGCGGATCTTATTGGACCGTTCATCCCTCGAGCGACCCTATAAGGCCCGTTTATCCTGTTCTTGGGCTTCGAGTCCTTTTTGGCCATGTGCGGCCCATTCTTGACCGTCTATACTAGTTGAAAGGTCCATTTCTAACCGTTCTTCTCTAAGAGCGGTCTAGAATGGTCCGTTTATCCTTAGTTTTGACTGGGCTGTTCTTCAGCCAGTCATCCTTGCACGGCCCAGGATGGACCATTTATGTGTTAAGCAGACCAGTAATGACCGTGTACATTCCAGTTTTCCGAAATTGATGTTTTCATGGTTTTGATGTGTGTGAGCTGCTTTAGCCTATCCAGGTTATGGTACCTCGAGTTTTGACCTATTGTTAGATCTATTGTCAACATGTATCCATTTCAAGAGTCATTTCTTTAAATGACTATTTCCTCTCGATTAAGGAGCTTATTGTTTGGAATATTAAGAAAATCAATACTCTTATGCACTTTACCTTGATTACATAAACTTGATCTTGGAACTCTTGGCCATTCTATTTGTGGATGTCTAGATTTTGTGGGATCGATGATCCAAACAAATCAATGCCAAGGCAATCATATTTAAGGTCCCAGTCTGGCCCTGGGAGGCGCACCCGAAAAGTACTTGATCCCCGGGGAGGTGAATGACTAGGTGTGGCATTTAGCACCGAGTACTATCTAGCATGTTGGGTCTACGACATTCCACATTCTCGTGAACTTGCTATTCATGCTTGAAAGCATGAAGTACTTGCTTGCATGACTCGACTTGACTTGACTTGACTTGACATATGGCCATTCACTTGGAGTTCGGATTACCTGCTCTTGCTATTGTGACTTGCAATCTTTATCGTGCTAGTTATCTTGTTATCATGCTTAATTGTTTTCTCGTGTTATTCATGCATTCATGAAATGGTTAATTACTTAAACTATGCCTGATGATAGAGTGTAATTCCTACTGAGCTGCTTGCTCACCCCTACTTTCTAACCCTTTTCAAGTAATGCAGTGGACGGAATGCTTGCAATTGGGATCGAGACAGCGTGATCGAGTGAACTTGGAGCTTTAGAGACCGGAGTCTGTCTTTTTATTTTCTTGAGTCTAGATAGTATAGTGAGTCTTGCCATTTTCTCTTCTTTTATCTTTATTGAGTCCAAATTGTAAAATTTCAATTTCAATTATCAATAAAATATATTTTTATAAAATTATATGGCCTCCATATGTCTATTTGTGTTTATTTATTTTGCTCTTGTTATCATGACTGTTTCGCTGTACGTTCCGAACGCTGGTTCCCGCTGCTATCGGTTCGGGACGTGACACTTTTTGTGCACAATGTTAACTTTATTGACTGTATGTTAATCTGAAATGCATTTATATTGTATGAACAGTATCTGGTATGAAAAAATGAGCACAAGCATGATGCATGCAGCATGTGTGTAGTTGAAATCATTTATACCATGAATAATTCAAACAAGCACAGAATTCGTATGGTCCAAACACCTATGACATCATACACATATGAGTCATAGATTTTGACATCATCAAAACACAGAATACTAACAGCAAACGTAGTCCTCGTTCCCAAAAGTAATGGGAAGTGGCGAATGTGTGTATACTATACCGACCTCAATAAAGCTACGCCAAAACACAGCTTTCCTATGCCACGAATTGACCAATTGGTCGACGCTACGGCCGGACATGAGATGCTGAGTTTGTTAGGTGCCTACTCTGGGTATCACCAGATCAGCATGCACGAGTTCGACCAAGATAAGATAGCGTTCGTCACTGATCGTGGCCTATATTGCTACACCCACACGCTGTTCGAATTGAAGAATGCAGGAGCAACCTACTAACGTCTCATCAACCACATGTTTGACGCACAGATCAGCCGCAATATGGAAGTCTACATCGATGATATACTCGTCAAGAGCCTCCGAGCGTCCGAACACCTGAAGGACTTGGTGGAGACATTCGCAACACTCAGAAAGTACAATGTGAAGCTCAACCCAAACAAGTGCACTTTTGGCGTAAAGTCAGGCAGTTTCCTCGGCTTCCTTGTTACCCATAGAGGAATAGAGGTGAACGCTGATCAAATCTGAGCGGTCTTAGAAATGAAGTGACCAGAAAGAGTAAGGGACGTATAGTGCCTCACCAGCTGTGTTGATGCCTTGACTCGGTTCCTGTCCCGAGCAGCCGAGAGATGTCTTCCCTTCTTCCGGCTCATCAAGAAAGCCAACAAGGCACCAGAGAAGAGAGGGCAGATCGAATGGGACCAAGAATCCGAGCAGGCGTTCGAGGAATTAAAGCCCCACCTGGCGATGCCTCCCATGCTTTCCAAGCCGCAGATAGGAGAACAACTACTTCTCTACCTATCGGTAACACCAAGCACGATGAGCGTCGTGCTCGCCCGGGAGGAGGCTAGCATCATGAAGCCCGTCTACTATGTGAGTCAGGCACTGCAGGGGCCAGAGTTCCGATACTCACGGACTGAAAAGTTTGCGTTGGCACTAATCACGGCTGCCCTTAAGCTGCGACCGTACTTCTTGGCCCACCCAATCACCGTCCTTACCGATCAACTGCTGCAATAAATCCTTCAGAATCCGGACGCATCCGGACGGTTGGTCAAGTGGGCCATCAAATTGGGTGAGTTCGATATCAAGTTCCACTCGAGGACCATAATCAAGGCCCAAGCCCTCGCCGACTTCGTGGCCGAATGCACAATACCGGCGGAGGACCTGCCCGAGCAGTCCTCGGGACAAACATGGGAGCTGTACGTCAATGGATCATCCTGGGTAGCTGGAAGTGGAGCAGGACTGGTCCTACTATCAACAGAGGGGATAGAACTTCAGTACACCCTCCGCTTCAACTTCCCGACCACAAACAATGTGGTTGAGTACGAAGCGCTCCTCTCAGGGCTACGAATGGCAAAACACCTAGGGGTGACTAGCTTGCGAGTGTACAGTGACTCCATGCTCGTCGCTAGTCAAGTTAAGGGAGAATTCGAAGCACACGACGCATCCATGGTCAAATATCTGGAAAGAACCAAGACTGCAGTAGAGGAATTCTCCCACTTCGAGATGGTCCACATTCCCAGGGAGGAGAACGTCCGAGTAGATGCTCTCTCCCGACTAGCCTCTGCGACCACGGTGTCCAACTCGAGATCTATCTTGATCGAGGAATTATCGGTACCGAGCATAGAAGAACCGACACCCCAGGTAAACGCCATCTACTACGAGCCCTCTTGGATGGACCCCCTCCAGGATTTTCTACTACGATAACAACTCCCGAGCGATCGCGCTGAGGCTCTCCGCACGCGAGCACGAGTGGCGCACTTAACGGTGGTTGATGGTCTCCTATATCGACGATCCCTCTTAGATCCACTACAAAAGTGCTTGTTCCCCGTGGAAGCCAAGCAGGCTATCCAGGAAGTCTACGAAGGACAATGTGGAAGTCACGTAGGTGGACGAGCACTCACGCGGACATTAATCTGACAGGGATATTGGTGGCCTACCCTACAACAAGACTACTTCGCATATGTCCGAAGGTGCCCCCAATGCCAAAAGTTCTCCAACCTGCACCACCAACCAGCAACGCAGCTACACGCCCTGATGGAGCCTCAACCATTTGCTCGGTGGGGAATAGACATACTGGGTCCTTTCCCTGAAGCTCAAGGGAGGAAGAACTTCCTCATGGTCGTCATTGACTACTTCACCAAATGGGTCGAGGCAAAACCACTAGGAAAAATCATGAGTGAAGCAACCTGGAAATTCGTGGTGCGAAGTATCATCTGTCAGTTTGGGATCCCACGAGTTCTCACAACTGACAATGGCAGGCAATTCGCAAGCGCTGCCTTCCAGGAAAAGTGCTCAGAACTAGGGATTTGGAACCACTATACTTCAGTGGGACATCCCCAGGCCAACGGATTGGTGGAAAATGCAAATAGGACGCTCCTCCATGGCATCAAAACTCAACTGGAACAGGTAGGAAACTCACAGGTTGATTCCATCCGGAGCATTCTATGGGCACACCGGACTACTACCAGGGCTACCACAGGTGAAACGCCCTTCCATCTCGCATACGGGGCCGAGGTAGTGGTTCCAGAGGAAATCTTTAACCTGTCACTGCGGGTAGGGCATTTTGATGAGGCTAGAAACAACCAAGCAATGCAAGAAAACTTGGACCTGCTCGAGGAGGATAGAGCACAGGCTCAAGTAAGACTCGTAGCTTATCAGCAGAAGCTGGCCCAATACTACAATGCTCGCGTAAAGGAAAGGCACTTCCTCCCCGGAGATCTGGTACTACGGCGAGCAAGCGTGGCAGACCCAAGGGCCGCCATGGGAAAACTTACGCCCAATTGGGAAGGCCCATACCAGGTAGCCGAAGCACTTGGCAAAGGGGCATATAGGCTAACGACCCTGGGGGGGCGTGAGGTACCCCGGACATGGAATTCTGTAAATCTTAGAAAATTTTATCAATGAAGCATAACCAGCCTTATTCAAAGAGGTAACATACGGGTTCCCTAAAGGCGAGCACCGCTCCCCTTGAAAATGAAGGTGGCTTACGAGTTCCTTAGAGGCGAGCACCGCTCCCCTTGAAAACAAAAAGGTAACCTATCAGTTTCCTAGAGGCGAGCACCGCCTCCCTCGAAAACGAGAAGGTAACCCACGGGTTCCCTAGAGGCGAGAACCGCTCCCCTCAAAAACCAGAAGGTAACCCACGGGTTCCCTAGAGGTAAGGATCGCTCCCCTCGAAAATGAGAAGGTAAACCACGGGTTCCCGCGAGGCGAGCACCGCTCCCCTCGAAAATGAAGAGGTAACTGTAGGCGCCCGGGGATGGCGTTGTGGTTGGTTTGGTGGATGGACGGATGGAGAACATCTATTGAGTACCTACAGAGGAACAAAAAGAAACATTAGAACATCATGATCACCAGAGGTGTTTACCTGAACCTCACAGGGGTGATGATCGCGGGGAGATAATCCAAATAGAGAGATGATGGGTTCCCTCTTCCTCGTCCTCGGCCGTCCAAGGGCAAGGAGCCCTGCTATGTCTCTTATGCTGAAGTCATGCAACGTAGCTCAAAGGAAAAAGAAAAGGAAGGCCATTAGTAAAATAAAAGGTGTATTATCTACTCTAATAGAACGAACAGAATGGGAATGATGGTGGCAAAGTTACCTGGGGGTGCTGGGAAGGAGGGATGGCCGAGGCTTTCGACCACCCACCTTCCCGTTTGTTTTGGGAGGAAACCTCTAAGTGTAGGAGCTAAGGGGTTACACTACATGCAGCGTACTTACCTGGAAATCGTGATGCAAGTAGGAAGTAGGAGCTAAGGAGTTCAAACCAAAGCAAGGGAAGCAGGAGGAAGACGACCGATGTAGCTCTTTTCACCCTCTGGGAGGAACTCCGCCAGACTCTTCCCTGATGCCAAAATTGCTCCGATCCTCTTCAATGGCTTCCACCTCAATCCCCCGCCTGGAATGGCCTCTATCGTCTCTCTCCACATTGGAGACCGACCATTTTGTCCATTCAGCTCGAAGTTTCAAATCGTGGGGAAAGATCGTGCAGAACGGGGGAAAGAACGTGCCAATGAGCTGGGCCACGTTCTCTGACCAAATAAACAGAGGAGGGTGGCCAAGTCTTTGGCCTCCTTGAAGGGGAAGGCGACCAAGCAGATGGCCACCCAGTAGGGGAGGGCGGCCATCACCCTGGCCACCCAGGACTGGGGGGCGGCCAAGTCTTTGGCCGCCCAAACCACGCTCCTCGGGCCCCTAAAGTGGACGAGGCCCAATAGCTTTAAGGCTACAGGCTGGGCTTTAAAACTCAAAACATCGATAAAATAAGTACCACAATTAAGCATCATTCACACGAAGGTCCATTGGGGATCTGCGAGATGTCCGAAATTAGGCATCTACAAATGCCCCTCCGGAACGCCTATTTTGCAAGGGAGCCCGGTGGACTGATAAATGGGTGTTTCGGAAAAGAAACAAGCCTAATGAGGGCAACACGCTCAAGGAGATTCTTGAGCAGAAAATAAGCTTCACGCAGGGTCGCATGAGCGTCAAGTAATCAAGTAAGTCATTGGCAAAGGGAGGAAGGACAATTAATCTAAGAGGACTTATATCTGCGGTCGTGTGGGCCCCCCTAGCATGGCACTGTGGGTCTTGAGGGGACGAAAATGCAATCTGGTGCTTAAGGAGATACAAGACCTAAACAAAGGCAAGTAAAAATATCAGGATATGGGAATACAATGACTCGTTGATTCACGAAATACTCAAAACGGCCTTGCATAAAATATATTTTCTACTGGTCAAATCGGAGTGGAATCACGTAGGCTCATTCGTGCAAATTTGGCAAAAATTGAGGGACTCGAAAAACTAGATACGGGGTCCAAAGGACCATGGGTTGGCCAAATCAACGTGGCTTCCCTGTTTCTGCATCACGGCTCCCAGGATGAGATGCATGCATTTTTGTGTTTCTTTTTTGCATATGTCTTTTTTTGTTTTCTTTTCAAATGGAGCTAAAAAGGCCTATATGATGCATGCTGGGTTTAAATGAAAAAACCTATCTAGTGCAGACCCGGGGGGTTTATTTGTCTGCCTCCGAACCAATCGGTCAAGAGTTCAAGAAGTCTGTCATCCCATGCTTGGCGACAGATGTGCTCCGGATCTTGATGGGGATCCATCGTTCCACATTATAATTAAGCATAGTCGAGAATTCAGGAAGTCCGTCATCCTAGATTTAGGTAGCAGGCGGCTATCAAATAGCTTAAGGAGTATAAACTCTTCATGGTTTTTTTTAGAGAGGAACTCAGAGTTTATACGCCCGAAGCTATTAGCCTCCGGCATTCTACCTATAATGCAAGGTAATGGGGGCCTAATCGCCCTCTAGTCCCATAGCTGTGGAGACCTACAACTGCATTAGCACACGTCAGTAAAGTTCATCAATGATAATAACAATAGATTAGTAAAGACATTTCATCAAATGAACCATTAAACCATACATCACAAATCATATATAGCAGTTATGCATAGCTTCACAAAAGAGGGGGATGAGGGCGGCCAGACTTGTGGTCGCCTAGACCAGGGGTGGGCGGCCATCGCTTTGGCCACCCTCCTGCTCTTATCCCAGGCTGTGGGAGTTTTGAGCTAAGTGGGACTCTTGGCTTACAAAAGGCTACGGGGCAGGGTAGTCCTACTCCGTCGTTGAACAAAGAGTTGGAGCCAGAGGAGTAGTTCTAAGAAGAAAATAGGCATGGCGTCTTCTTCTACCCCGTCAGGAGGCCACGAACTTGGTGTTCTCTCTGACGGGCCTGGCCACTTAAGCAACCTTGTGAAGCAGGGCAAGGTATGGTTTGTGTGCAAAGTTATTTATTATTTTTTGTTGTTATTTCCTTCTTTTTATGTATTTGGCAAGATTTATGTCTGTTATTGATTGGGTTTTCTTTTCTCTCTTCTTCCTTCTAAATGGTGCAGCTTGTGCCTGCTTTTCCTGGGGCAAGACACGTCTGCCGTTATGGCTGGCTCCATGATTTGGTGGAGGCAATCATGCCCGCCATGAGGGTATTCATGCACCAATGGCACCTGATCCGCCTGGTCATCATGGCGAAGCGCTTCAACAGCATGAGGTGGAACTGGGAATCGTTAGCAGCACTGATTGAGTTGTGGCATCTAGATACGCACACTTTTGTCTTCCCCGAATTCGAGGCCTCAGTGCTGGTAGAAGAGCTGGACTTCATCTTCTAGTGGAGCAATTTGGAGGTGGGCGAGCTGATTGACATTCCTCCATGGGATGAGATCCTAGCAGAGATCGTGCGAGATAAGCGCGAGGTTCGTCGGATGACAGACCAGCGAGAGATCCTAGTCGACCGCCTAGCAGGTTGGCTTTTGGGCCATGTGAAGGACAAGGCCGTGGAAGCGGACCGACTGAGACGAGAGTATGTGGGGCCCATGACTCTCCTATCGATAGGACGTTCTCTTTCTCGGGCGGTGCTAGGTCATATGTACTGCAGACTCACTCAGATGAGCCTAGGTGGCTGTAGCATCCCAGATAAAAATAATAAAGAATTTAAATTTTTCTTAAATCAATAAAACCCTTACACTTAAACAAGGAGGCCAGACAAAAAAAAAATCATTATAATAACCCATGTACATACATTCATGGGCCTCTTAACCATGATGGATGGGCTCATATTACACATACCAAATACAATGGAAAGGGAGGCACAATTAACTAATTATTCCCTTAGTAAACATACAAAGCCTTAAGCCACGTATAAGGCATGGGCCTTAACTAAAACACCTAAAGAAGCCCAAGACCTTGTATGTATAAATGGGCTTTCACCCACACACTAACAGAAAACACAATCCACAGGGACCCTCATATTCGCAAATGCATGGACTCAACCCATGCATATAAGGCCCGATCCATATGACAGCCACGAAAGAAGAGCCCAAACCCATGCACGTACAAACCAACCCATACCCATAAAAGAAGCCCAACCCATGATGCATGCATATATATATACCCATACAGCTTTAAACCCATATGACCTAAAACCCATAGAAGCCAACTCACGTTCAAAGTGAGCCAGCCCATTCTCCTTAGGCTCCCTCCAATGAAATGCTTATGGGCCCTTGATCCACAGGATAAATGGGCTTGTCGCAGACCAAACCTCAACCCTCCTCATGCATGCTCGAACGTGGCATGCAGGGGGTTAGTTTTAGGGTTTTGGTGTAAAATATAGCAGGCGGCGGTTAGAAAGGCAAGTGATTCATGAAACATAGTAACGCATGGTGCGATTTTAACACATTGCCATCGATAGTCTTCGAACTCCTTAGGTTTTCTTTACCCTATAAATAAACCATCTCATGGAATGAGCAACACTCGCTACTGCGTTCGAAGGAGATTCCCTGCATTTTCAACTACATCCCTTTGCTGCCCCCACGACGTGAAGAGCTTGGTTTTTCTCCCTTCTGTCAACATGAAGAAGACGGGAAGTACTTCTTCCTTCTCCTGCTACCTGCAACCGTGAAGAAGATTGTCCTTCTTCATCCTCAGCACGTGTTGGGTCTTATTCTTGGTCTTCTTCCTTTTCATCTCCCACTTCCTGTACCTCATATTTTACTCCAAAAAGGTAGGTATTCTCTCTGAGGGCTGAACCAATTAATAAAGGTGATATCATAATAGCATGCTTTTAATCCAATTCATATCTTCTATCTTCTTGATAGAAATTATCCTGTATTCCTGTCGAGAGCATGCATATAGGCCATGCGTTTCTGTTAAGTTATAGTAAAAGACGCCTTCTGATAAAGCGCGTTTTTTTTAAGACGACCCCTCTTAAGTCGCTATTTAATTAACGCCCGTCCATATAGGCGTCAATTTATTTGATAATCCCGTATCATTAAAAATTCAATAACCGTAAATCCTGATTAGATAATCAAGGCATGAATATATAATTGGATTACTATTATATTTCTCGATAGAATAAAAGATGACTCTGTCCGTGTCGTTGATTTAAATGGACGCCCGGTGTCAGAGGCGTCAAATTGTGTGAAGATAACGACAAAATTGTGTAAAATAAGTTCTCTGGATATTTGAAATCACGACATTGTCTTTACCGTGTCTTTGATATAAGACGCCCCTGAGAAGGACGCATCTTATTAAAATAGTGACCTAAAGCCAGTCGTCATTTATTGAAATTCAAAAAGATTATCAACGAGCAGTCGTCAATAGAAAATATGTTAGATATGAGTTTTAGTTGTTTATAGATATAGAAGTATCCTTTCGCCATGAAAATTTATGGGTGTACTATTGGGGTGGAGACCGAGGTAGTGAAAGTAGTTGCATCATTTTTCGTGCCCTCTATCGTAAGATCCCCTGTCTCTCATCGAAAAATTATTTTGAACATATGGTTAGGTAGAGTTTTTCGAGCCAGTCATTTCGGTATATTATAAGCTAGATTCCGACATCGTTAAGTATAGAAACGGGAGGTTTAAAAATGTAAATTTTTGAAATAACGACCCAAAACAAGTCGTTACAAAAAACAAATTGACGCCTATAGTTCCAGGCGTCAGATTATATATATATATGTTTATATATACATATAAGTATATATATATATATATATATCTTGTACGTTTATCTTTGAAAATTCATATTAATTAGAATATGTAACAGAAAAATATGAAAAAAAAATATTTGGAATCCTTGTATTTTTCTCCTAATTATCATATATTCTATTTCCTTAAATTATTTTAAATAAATCAATGTGCCTTTTAATGTACGTTTTTGAATTTATTCAATTAAATAGATATAAATGTGAATTCTTGTTAAATAAATTGAGCTAAAAATCATGAAAATTAGCGTTTCCCAAGAGGATGCTAATTAATAAATAACGTCACCCACGGGTGTCAAATAATGTAAGTTTATTTAACTATAGTTAATTATAGAATAGGTTGGACATGAATTCTATAATTAACGTATACATTTTCTCACCGCTTTCTTCCGTTTTTGACCCATACCTCGGGTCTTTTGGCGCTCTCATCTCACGTCCGTAAATGGAGTCCCTATAGCATGATTGGTTCACGCATACACCTCAACTCTCGGTGACATACGAGTCCTCCGTTGGACATTCCGTTCCTTCAGACTGACAAGTTAGTCATTGAGACCTCCGTAAGTCTCCGCTAGCCTTGGATTCCCTCAAGGCAGCTGAGCTGGTTGTACCTTAAAAAGCCTTGATCTGATCTGTGTTACTTTGGTTTTCCGTTAGTCTTGACACTCTACTCCTTTTGGAATCTTCTTGTCATCAATTTGAGAACATAACCCTTTGACTCTGTATTTGGCCAAATCTGATTCTGAAATATAAAAGGGCTCTGGGTCCTCGACTTTTCAGTGCCAGGTAGGACGGAAGTCCAATTCTGTAAACCATGGTAAACTTCTGGGTGTGGCATTGCACCAAACTCTGTACATCTGTCATATTCTATTATTCTGTTATATCTGTTATTCTGTAAACTCTATAAATTCTGCTTATTCTGTTATTCTGATATTTTGTTGTTCAGTTATTCTGATAATTTAGTTATTCTGCTTGAATGTTTAATTCTGCTTATATTCATTGGAACTCTGTTATATTCTGGCCAATTCTAAAGTTATGTTCATCCGCGCATCTGTCCTTGTTATATTCTTATAACTTGTCCTTGACTCTACATGGGAATTCATCCCTATATCTCTAGATCCTGTACCTGCCATTGACTTTGATATTCCTCTGTTCTATTAGCTTGAGTTCCATACATTGCATCGTCATGAACATGTTAATTGGCTAATCACTTATATTCTGCTTGATGAGAGATGTAAATCCTACTGAGCGTTTCGCTCACCAGCCTATCTTTAACATTTTTCAGGTATTGACATTGAAGACGTTCCATCAGATGGGGAAGGGCAAGAGTGTTGAGCGTTATTGGATAACCGTGTCGGTGTCTTTTATCTTTCTTTGAGTCTCATCCTGTTATTTGAGTCACCAAGTCACTATCTTTTATTTTCTTGGGTCTTGTCCTATCATGAGTCTTTTCATTTAAATATGTAAGTGAGTCAAGAATTGTAAGTTTGACATTTGATATTAATAAGAATTGTATTTTTTCGTCATTATTGTCTAGCCTTGAAGTTGTGTCTTATGAATTGCTCTGATTGTTCACGACTGTATCGCTGCCACGTTCCGACCAATACGTTTCGCTGCTATCGGATCGGGGCGTGACAGAAGTGGTATCAGAGCCTAGGTATATTAAATCCTAGGTCTTGACTATAGGTTGCCATAAGTTCTAGGTTCGATCCCATTAAAGCCCGGTGAGATTGGGTAGAACCTTGGGTTAAGTGCTAAAAAAAAATTTAAAATACTAATAAGATTAGCTTATGATGATAGCTTAGTAAAATTTCATGAGAATTACTAGATAATCTTACCTAAGATTGTTTGTCTTGTAGAACTAGATAGATAACAATGGCCGCCGAGCGTGCCCAATGGCCTGAGATGCAAAGGACAGTTCAAGGATTGACTCAGGCTCTTCAGCGGGTAGCCGAGTGTGGAGCCAATCGTGGAGTTGGAGAGTTACATCGTGAGTTCCGGAGCCTCAATCCTCCTAGATTTAGTGGAACTCCTGATCCTGATGTGGCGGAGGATTGGACTAAGGAGATGGAAAGAATCTTCCGAGTAATGCAATGCTCGGATCAAGATAAGGTCCTTTTAGCAACGTTTCAACTAGAGAAGGATGCAAGGGCTTGGTGGGAGTCCGTAGAAGCCACTCTGCCAAACATTCAAGTAACTTGGGTAGAATTTTTAGAACACTTCAACGAGAAGTATTTCTTGGAGAGAGTTCGGGAGAGAAAGGCGGGAGAGTTTGCTTCACTTAAACAAAGAAGTATGTCTGTGGCGGAATATGAGGCCCAATTCTCGAGGTTGTCACGATACGTGCCTCATTTGATCATGACAGAAAAGATGAAAGCTAGGAGGTTTTTAAATGGACTAAGACTGCAATACATATCCCAGTTGGCACCAATGGACATTCAATCATATGCCGAGATGGTTAAGAGAGCTCAGTTATTGGAAGACGCTATGGAATTATCCGACAAGGTTAAGGCGAGAATGGAGAAGAAGAAAGAAGGTAATGGCAACAAGAGGCCCAATGAGGGAAACGACGTTCCGAACAGCAAGAAGCCTAAGGAAGCAAAGTGCAAGCATTGTGGGAATGATGGTCACAAATCTGAAAAGTGTCACTGGAAGAACGGTGCTTATTTTCGCTGTGGAAGCCAGGAGCATAAGGTAGCCGATTGTCCCCTCCCTAAAGATCAACCTCAATTGGCAAAGGGTCGCAATAAGGAACGGCGTCAAGGACAATTGCAAGCAATGAGACAAATCGAGCCTGCTCCCAATGAAGTAACCAAAGGTATCCCTTAACCGTAGCCTAGTTTTCCTTCCTTAAGATATAGATTGCGTTGCAAGTAAGCGTATGTAATCTTGTGGATGATTGGAGTATAGAACTAGATACCCCACTAATATATTGGAAATGTATGTCGTGTGAATTTGGGGACCAAATTCTTTTAAGTGGGGGAGTGTGTAGCATCCCAGATAAAAATAATAAAGAATTTAAATTTTTCTTAAATCAATAAAACCCTTACACTTAAACAAGGAGGCCAGACAAAAAAAAATCATTATAATAACCCATGTACATACATTCATTGGCCTCTTAACCATGATGGATGGGCTCATATTACACATACCAAATACAATGGAAAGGGAGGCACCATTAACTAATTATTCCCTTAGTAAACATACAAAGCCTTAAGCCACGTATAAGGCATGGGCCTTAACTAAAACACCTAAAGAAGCCCAAGACCTTGTATGTATAAATGGGCTTTCACCCACACACTAACAGAAAACACAATCCACAGGGACCCTCATATTCGCAAATGCATGGACTCAACCCATGCATATAAGGCCCGATCCATATGACAGCCACGAAAGAAGAGCCCAAACCCATGCACGTACAAACCAACCCATACCCATAAAAGAAGCCCAACCCATGATGCATGCATATATATATACCCATACAGCTTTAAACCCATAGGACCTAAAACCCATAGAAGCCAACTCACGTTCAAAGTGAGCCAGCCCATTCTCCTTAGGCTCCCTCCAATGAAATGCTTATGGGCCCTTGATCCACATGATAAATGGGCTTGTCGAAGACCAAACCTCAACCCTCCTCATGCATGCTCGAACGTGGCATGCAGGGGGTTAGTTTTAGGGTTTTGGTGTAAAATATAGCAGGCGGCGGTTAGAAAGGCATGTGATTCATGAAACATAGTAACGCATGGTGCGATTTTAACACATTGCCATCGATAGTCTTCGAACTCCTTAGGTTTTCTTTACCCTATAAATAAACCATCTCATGGAATGAGCAACACTCGCTACTGCGTTCGAAGGAGATTCCCTGCATTTTCAACTACATCCCTTTGCTGCCCCCACGACGTGAAGAGCTTGGTTTTTCTCCCTTCTGTCAACATGAAGAAGACGGGAAGTACTTCTTCCTTCTCCTGCTACCTGCAACCGTGAAGAAGATTGTCCTTCTTCATCCTCAGCACGTGTTGGGTCTTATTCTTGGTCTTCTTCCTTTTCATCTCCGACTTCCTGTACCTCATATTTTACTCCAAAAAGGTAGGTATTCTCTCTGAGGGCTGAACCAATTAATAAAGGTGATATCATAATAGCATGCTTTTAATCCAGTTCATATCTTCTATCTTCTTGATAGAAATTATCTTGTATTCCTGTCGAGAGCATGCATATAGGCCATGTGTTTCTGTTAAGTTATAGTAAAAGACGCCTTCTGATAAGGCGCGTTTTTTTTAAGACGACCCCTCTTAAGTCGCTATTTAATTAACGCCCATCCATATAGGCGTCAATTTATTTGATAATTCCGTATCATTAAAAATTCAATAACCGTAAATCCTGATAAGATAATCAAGGCATGAATATATAATTGGATTACTATTATATTTCTCGATAGAATAAAAGACGACACTGTCCGTGTCGTTGATTTAAATGGACGCCCGGTGTCAGAGGCGTCAAATTGTGTGAAGATAATGGCAAAATTGTGTAAAATAAGTTCTCTGGATATTTGAAATCACGACATTGTCTTTACCGTGTCTTTGATATAAGACGCCCCTGAAAAAGGACGCGTCTCATTAAAATAGTGACCTAAAGTCAGTCGTCATTTATTGAAATTCAAAAAGATTATCAACGAGCAGTCGTCAATAGAAAATATGTTAGATATGAGTTTTAGTTGTTTATAGATATAGAAGTATCCTTTCGCCATGAAAATTTATGGGTGTACTATTGGGGTGGAGACCGAGGTAGTGAAAGTAGTTGCATCATTTTTCATGCCCTCTATCGTAAGATCCCCCGTCTCTCATCGAAAAATTATTTTGAACATATGGTTAGGTAGAGTTTTTCGAGCCGGTCATTTCGGTATATTATAAGCTAGATTCCGACATCGTTAAGTATAGAAACGGGAGGTTTAAAAATGTAAATTTTTGAAATAACGACCCAAAACAAGTCGTTACAATAAACAAATTGACGCCTATAGTTCCAGGCGTCAGATTATATATATATATATATTTATATATATATATAAGTATATATATATATATATCTTGTACGTGTATCTTTGAAAATTCATATTAATTAGAATATGTAACAGAAAAATATGAAAAAAATATATTTGGAATCCTTGTATTTTTCTCCTAATTATCATATATTCTATTTCCTTAAAGTATTTTAAATAAATCAATGTGCCTTTTAATATACGTTTTTGAATTTATTCAATTAAATAGATATAAATGTGAATTCTTGTTAAATAAATTGAGCTAAAAATCATGAAAATTAGTGTTTCCCAAGAGGATGCTAATTAATAAATAACGTCACCCACGGGTGTCAAATAATGTAAGTTTATTTAACTATAGTTAATTATAGAATAGGTTGGACATGAATTTTATAATTAACGTATACATTTTCTCACCGCTTTCTTCCGTTTTTGACCCATACCTCGGGTCTTTTGGCGCTCTCATCTCACGTCTGTAAATGGAGTCCCTGTAGCATGATTGGTTCACGCATACACCTCAACTCTCGGTGACATACGAGTCCTCCATTGGACATTCCGTTCCTTCGGACTGACAAGTTAGTCATTGAGACCTCCGTAAGTCTCCGCTAGCCTTGGATTCCCTCAAGGCAGCCGAGCTGGTTGTACCTTAAAAAGCCTGGATCTGATCCGTGTTACTTTGGTTTTCCGTTAGTCTTGACACTCTACTCCTTTTGGAATCTTCTTGTCATCAATTTGAGAACATAACCCTTTGACTCTGTATTTGGCCAAATCTGATTCTGAAATATAAAAGGGCTCTAGGTCCTCGCCTTTTCAGTGCCAGGTAGGACGGAAGTCCAATTCTGTAAACCATGGTAAACTTTTGGGTGTGGCATTGCACCAAACTCTATACATTTGACATATTCTGTTATTCTGTTATATCTGTTATTCTGTAAACTCTATAAATTCTGCTTATTCTGTTATTCTGATATTTTGTTGTTCAGTTATTCTGATAATTTAGTTATTCTGCTTGAATGTTTAATTCTGCTTATATTCATTGGAACTCTGTTATATTCTGGCCAATTCTGAAGTTATGTTCATCCGCGCATCTGTCCTTGTTATATTCTTATAACTTGTCCTTGACTCTGCATGGGAATTCATCCCTATATCTCTAGATCCCGTACCTGCCATTGACTTTGATATTCCTCTGTTCTATTAGCTTGAGTTCCATGCATTGCATCGTCATGAACATGTTAATTGGCTAATCACTTATATTCTGCTTGATGAGAGATGTAAATTCTACTGAGCGTTTCGCTCACCAGCCTATCTTTAACATTTTTCAGGTATTGACATTGAAGACGTTCCATCAGATGGGGAAGGGCAAGAGTGTTGAGCGTTATTGGAGAACCGTGTCGGTGTCTTTTATCTTTCTTTGAGTCTCGTCCTGTTATTTGAGTCACCAAGTCACTATCTTTTATTTTCTTGGGTCTTGTCCTATCATGAGTCTTTTCATTTAAATATGTAAGTGAGTCAAGAATTGTAAGTTTGACATTTGATATTAATAAGAATTGTATTTTTTCGTCATTATTGTCTAGCCTTGAAGTTGTGTCTTATGAATTGCCCTGATTGTTCACGACTGTATCGCTGCCACGTTCCGACCAATACGTTCCGTTGCTATCGGATCGGGGCGTGACAGTGGCAGTGCCATGGGGGGTCTCTTCCTTCTGCAGTTGTGGATGGAAGTCCACTTGAGTTTTGATTTTGACAACTAGGCGACTACTACTTCCCGGAACTTCGAGAAGAGCGCCATCTACCCAGCGAGGGCTATCTTTGGTTCTGAGGATCAAGTGATATGCAAGACAGCACTACTGAAGACCAGAGATGACTGGCATGACTACCTGAACTTCCTACCTGAGGACGAGTTCGTGTTTGTGCCAATGATGTATCGACACGAAGAATTCAGGGTGCGTGGATCACCAGAGCTGGAGTTATGGCTTGTGGGGGCCGAGGACTTGGTGCTGTACCAAGGACACCGCTACCATCGCCAGGTGGGGTACCCAGGCGGATCCCATGTGCGGCTTCAAAGGGAGCATTGATTAAAAAGTGCCCTTTGGGAACCGACGCGGATCGACGGCGACTGGACCAGATCGAGAAGGCGTGGAGACGCCATGCCGCCGTAGTGAAAGCTAGAGTGGACATTGAGGAGGACAAAGATGACCTGGGGTGCTATGTAGGCTACCTTCAAAGCTTCAGGCCGACCGTGAACCAATTTTTCATGAGGAGGCGTACCTGAATTGAAGTCTGTTCAGCATTTTTCTTTATGGTTATGTTGAAATAAGTGGACTATTTTTGTGTTTTTCTTTTGTTTTAAACAATGAGTGGTTGATGGTTGTGAAATTAGTAAATGGAAATGATATGATATGAATTTATTTTTATAAGTGAACTTGCATCATTTTTTTTGTTATTTTTCCATTTTTTTGTATTTTTTTCTCTGAATAGGGAGGAGGGCGACCAGGGTTCTGGCCGCCTCCACTAAAGGCAGGGCGGCTAGAACCTTGGCCGCCCTCTGCCTTAAGGGGCCTTTAAAGAGGTGGCCGCCCACCTCATTTGGGCGGCCCTCGTTGTGGATGTCTTAGGAGCCAGAGTTGAAGGAAGTGTTGTTCTTTGCTGGAGTGAGGTTCTAGCCACTTAGATCCTCTAGATTGGGCAATGGGGAGAAGGAGAGCTCGTCTCGACATCGTGCCTGATCCTTCCTCCTCAAGTGAAGAGCAAGAAGAAGTGCAAGCTACGACGAGCTCCTCTTCTCCGGCTACAGCTTCTGCAGACTTGGAGGAGAGTGGAGAGGATGGACGTGGGGAAGGCGAGGCTATCCCCGATGAGGGGCCGACCGATGGTGATGGAGATGGAGATGAAGAAGGCGAGGGTTCAGATGATGGTGAACCTGACCAAGGGAAGGGAGGGCAGCAAGAGAAGGTAAGTTTCATGCCCCTGCTTCGTATTCATTAGATCTGTATGTGAATGTGGTCTAAGTGGGAGAGATGGAGGTCGGAGGATGGGTTTGAGGGGGATGAACCTGTGGGCGGCCATGGTTCTAGCCATCTATAGATCTGGGTCGCCAGAGCGCTGGCCGTCCACATATGGGCCTGGGCGGCCAGGCCTTTGGCCGCCCAGGGAGGTGGGCGACCAGGCCATTGGCCGCCCTGCTCCAGGGCTGTGAGGTTTTTTTTGAACAAAAAGGGAAGAAAGTGGAATGGTTTAGAGGATCTAATGAATCTCTTGTGTTTTCTTTGTATTGTGTGTAGGATCCATGGAGGATCAGAGCCCGGGTTACATGGGACTTGGTGTGGGCTTGGAACCATGCCCTATATTTTGGGCAACGGGAGAGGGTGGATCGAATGGGTTTCGGCCCGTTCTTTAGGATCCGACCTTTCCCGGTAGATGCTACCTTCCTGACAACGGTACGGGAGAGATGGGTGGATAGCTGCAGAGCATTCGTGATCCCATGGGGACATATGATCCCCACGCTTGAGGATGTGACTTTCTTCACGGGATTGCTAGTGGCAGGGATCCCGATGCTTGGCCAAGAACTGAAGGATTATTGAGAGGAGATAGAGGACTTGCTCGGGCCACAGTTGGCTCGATCTAGGAAACCAGTGACCACTCTTCCGCCCGGGAGGATTAGTGCTGCGATGGGGCTCGCGAGAATGGCACGAGGACCGCTAGAGGACCTGGATGCGTACTTGGGGCGAGTGAGACAGAGACTCCGAGCCCAAGGGAGAAGTGAGCTGCAGGAGCTAAGGTTGTTCTTCTTGTACTTCTTTGGGAGGCCACTGTTTGCTACTGTCTCGAATAAGGTGAACCTCAAATATCTCTTGCTGGTGCGAGATTTCGATCGAGGACTCCAACTTGCGTGGGGAAGAGCGATGCTGGCGCACCTCTTCGCCCACCTGGATCCAGTGCACCCATGTTCTGGGAACCTGGGTGGTTTCACGCCCTTCTTACAAGTACGAGTCTACTCCTTCTAGGCATGTTGATTCCAAATTAAATTGATCTTTTCTTGTGTTTTCAGATTTGAGGGTACACTCGGTTCCCTCTAGGTCGCGGCACGATCCCGCGAGCCTTGATGCAGGTGGTCCCTCTAATGGCTAGATGGGAGATGGTCCGGGACCGATGCCTGGTGGCCACTAGACTTTCTGACCTTAGGATGACTTTAGATGAATACCCTCCCCACCAGGTGAGTGTTTTAGCTAGAGAGTAATGTAATGGTTCAACATTTGTTATATGTAATCAGATTAACCAAACATTCAATCTTTTATGTGGCAGGTGGTTTGGACTCCCTACGGGATGGAGGACATCACCACTCAGCCGTGGGTGAGGGAGGGGCGAGCTTGGTTCCATAGGGACACGGTGTTGTTTTGTGTGAACCTGAGGGAGCCGCTCTTCCTTCGCCTGGTACAGAGGATGCTGGTGGATCGACTGGCGGGGGCCATTGAGCGAGCCGAGGAGCGAGAGGCTAAGCTGGCCGAGACGGTGAGATCCTAACACTCAAGTTGAAGGTAACTCTCTCTTTCTACATCTTTGTTCAGCCTTACCCGATGATTCCTTTTCTGCAGAGGATGGAGTTGGCAGCCACCATGGCTGTCCGTCGGGAACAGGATGTGCGTATAGAGGAGCTGACACGCCGTCTTGGAGAGTGAGCTCCATTGAGAGAGTCGAGGGTCGCCTTGATGGGATGCTATATATGATCTAGAGGGGGGTGAATAGATCAGTCACCTAATAAAACTAACAACAACAGCTCCAAATGCGGAATTAAATCAAGCTGCTGTCAGACGACAGACTGAATAACAATACTGTGGAAGAATGCCAACCCAGCAGATTTATATCGAGACGGTCCTACACATTCATCTACTACCGATCGAAGAAATGAATCGGATGTACACAGTTTGCATAGCAATCGCACAAAGGTCATGGGATTTTAAGGTGGTTCGATCTCAAACTCGAGATCTACGTCCACCCCACACTCTAATCCGAAATGTGGCTTCCACTGCTGATACACAGCTTCGCTGATCCACAGCTTCGCTGATCCACAGCTTTAGGGTCACAACCCCACAGACAGCTGGGCATTACAGCTTATGCCATCCAGAGGAATCCTCCTCTGCAAACCGCTGGGGACTTACAGCTTTACTCGACCAGAGGAATCCACAGCTCTACAAACCGCTGAGCTTTACAGCTTGCTCCACTGACTCACAACTTGGAAACGAGTTTCTAAAACAGAACGGAAGAACAAAGCAAGAAAACAAATGAACCCACAAGGGGAATGTAGCTCATCACTGAGCAAATTCAGCTCCGGTTCTGAACCAGGAGACTGAAGAATAGACACTTTTAGTATTCTTTTAAACACTTCTCTCTTGACTCTTTCCTTCTTCTCTCTTCTCTTTTCTCTTGGATCGTGCAGGCTCTCTCTGCTTCTGCTTTTTCAGGTAAGTTCCCAATTTCGATCTACATGCTCCTCAGGAAGAAGCTTCTTATTTATAGAGCAGTGAACAGATAGGGCGTGTGGTCATCACGATTCCCGCCCGAATATCTAGGTCACGTGTTAGCATCATAGCTTCGTTGCATTCCACGTGTCACGATCCTGGCGCTTTCTTTCATTCTCGACTTATGTGCCCTTCTTAGATTCCTCGAACAGAAGTCCTGTCAAGTCGGACTTATTATCAGTTTGACTCAATCTGAAGGAAAAGAGAAGGATGCATCGAGTTAGTTCGAGATTTGAACTAAGCATGTACAGACTTGATGGCGTGTAATGCAGTATGCATATAGGAAAGTATGCACATTAAAAGAGGAATGCTCAGGCATGCCACCGAGATGTGTACAGACTTGTGAAATGATGCACGAACCTAAATGCTCATATGAACACAAGCTTGTGAAATGATGCACGAACTTAAATGCTCGTATCAATAAAGGTTGTACAGACTTGTGTCCCTGCAGCACCAAGAGTTGCACAGACTTTGTGTATTTGTGTATACGTGAGGCAAAGCGATGCACTGACTATGTGTATGTGTGAGTCAAATCGATGCACTAACTATGTGTATGCGTGAAGAACACGGGCTGTACTGACTTAGCTGCGAACTGAGCTAATGGATGAATAGTGCTTGCACTGACTTGGTCGAGTGAAGCAACGTGGGTTGTACAGACTTGATAGCATGCAGCGATGTATAGTCCCGACAGATGCAATGTACACGTATCGACTTTCAATGCATAAATAAAGTATGCACATACTATGTATACTGAAAGATGAAACATGCATTGAACCATGTATGTAGAGATTGCATGCAGAACATTTATTTATTCTAATCTTACATGACTCGTAGTGTTTGCTATCATCAAAACTGCACAATATCATCAAGGCACAAGGGGCACAACAATCTCCCTCTTTCTGATGATGGCAACACAATGAATAAATGCCATGCATGCACTACACAGACTTGTACACTGATAAAGACTCCTACGCCTTGATCATAGACTCTCCCCCTGAGGATGAATCTTAATGCAGACATCCATTCTCCCCCTTTGCCATCAGCAAATAAGGAGGAAAGAGAGGAACAACGTTCTATGCACAGTTCAGAATGTGAGCAAATTATGGCGCAACCCTTAAATTATATGAATCGAGCAAAGGGCTAGCTTGAGTTCAGTCAGGTTTAACAGTTATAGAAAGTAAAGAGAATTCACTGACATTCTGAAATAGGGTTATATACTCCATTTATAGCAATGAACCTGAGTCACATAACTATAAGAGTCTAGGTCGAGACAATACCCTAGTTACTTCAGAGAAAGTGAAAAGCAAGGAAAGTCACTTGAATTTGTATTGAGGTTAAACAATTGACACTCAAAGACATTTGTTTTCTAAGGGTTACATGAATTTTCATTCACTAGCTTCTAAAACTTAAACTTATTGAATAGACAAGTATCATTTATGCCGTTGACATTAGGTGTATACCTTGATTAGAGGCTAATACCCCCAGTTACTAAGCATAAACTACTATATCTATTTCTGATCAAAAGCTACAGGAATAGTTTACACCTTTGACGTTAAGGGTATACCTTGATCAGAGGTCAATACCCCTAGTTACTCAGTGAAATCTCCTTTGTAGATTCGACCAAATGAACAGAGTTAACCTGAGTCACTGTTGTGCCCATGTGGTTTTGATGATGGTTTTAATGGTGATTTTGATGATTGGCCTTTAAAGTGAGTTATTCACTGTGAGTCATCTTGTTGTGTGTGTCATCATGCTACTATTCAGTCATTCTCTGATCATAATACTTTCCTTTTTTCTGCTCGATTAATTCATGTTTTATCATGTAAGTGAATGGAGTTCATATGGCTGTTAGATAACATGCTCTATTTAATTCTGTCTACACTCTGTCTGCACAGTCTCCACAGTAGTGCGTCAACTCCTTGAGCTGATGTGTCGACTCTTCAGTTCAGTTTCTTCAAGTCTATACATTAGACTGTGGTAAAGTCTATTCATTCGTTTGGGTAACAAAGTCTGTACAGCCGTGTCATATGCTCCTGAAGTTCATATCATCAAGTCTATACAGTGGACTGTGCAGCCTGTTCGTGTTGGTGAAGTCTATACATCGGTCCTTCACCGTCTCATGCATTGTCTCTGCCAACGTCTCATTTAGAGTCTTCCCTGTGTTGAAGTCTGTACAGCGTCAACAGTGCATCATTTCTAGAAGTATGTACATCGGCATGCATTGCATCAAGTGTATACATTGGGTCATATATTCACTGTAGAGTCTACACATTGCTGGGTCTTATTCAATGTCTTCATGCATTCATCAAGTCTATACGCTGGAAGACAAAGTCTATACAGCGTCAACTCATTGGGCTGCAGCGTCAACTCAGCAAGTCTATACATCCTCAGTTGAACGTAAAGTATATACGTTGCAGCGTCAACTCATTGGGCTACAGCGTCAACTCAGCAAGTATGCACATCGCCTTCAGACTTTCAAGTCTATACACTCTATCTTCATAGGTTTCAAGTCTGTACAGCATGCCTTGCTATTCACAGCCTTTAAAGTCTGTACATTGGTTCAGACTCTTCAAAGTCTGTACATTGGGCCTTCAAGCTTTTGAAGTCTATACACTGGACTTCATTTCACCAAGTCTATACACTGAACTTTGTTTCACCAAGTCTGTACACTCCACATCTTTTCCTACACTTGCCAAGTCTATACACTCATACCTTTTCCTACGTTTTACTGGCCAAGTCTGTACATCGCTAAGTCTGTACATTGTCTTCAGCTCAAGCGTTCAAAGCCAAGTCTATACAACGCTAAGTCAATACATTGAACTGTTCTTCAAGTCTGTACACTGGCTTCACGTTTTCAATGTCTGTACAGTGGCTTCGCATAGGCAAGTCTGTACATCGACTTCACTCAGTCAAGTCTATACATCCACAGTGGATCATCAAGTTCATACATCCACAGTGCACATTCAAGTCTATACATCCACAGTGCACGTTCAAGTCTATACATTGGCCCTAACACTCAAAGTCTGTACACTCGCTGCACTGTACAAGTCTATACACTGGAGTCGTCAGCTGTGAGGACAGCATGTCTGTACACTGGTTCTCATGCATGTTAAACATGAAGTCTGCACACTGCATGGTCTCAACTTGCGTCTCACTGAGGATCCATACACTGTAAAGTATATACAGACTTCATCGTATTAGAGAGCGTTTCAGGCATCAAGTCCATACATCCGATCGTCTCTGTAAGCGTCTCAAGCTGAAGTCTATACATTGGCGCACTGTTCATGCATAAGGTCTCAAAGTCTATTCAACGAGGGCTTCGCATCTTCATGTCTATACATTGGTCGGTGCAAGTGTATACAATGGACGAGTCTGCATAACGCATATGTTCTAAGTATATACACTGTGTTGCATTACATGTTTTTACATCTAAGTCTATACATCTGATAGGCTTATTAATGCATCAGTCTGCAAGTCTATACACTGAGCTCGCATGAAGACTTCAACTCTATACACTCACTCAGTGTACTCACTTACTCACTTGCTGTTATTCAAAGTATGTACATCGCATAGCTTCACATATTTGAAGTCCATACATTGGAGAGTTTGTACATTGCATTTGCATTCACAAGCCTATACATCCTGAAGTCTGCCATTGCTCCCTCATTCAATGAAGTCTGTAGATTGCTGAATATTCTTCAAGTCTGAACAGTGGATGTCTTCATATGTGAAGTCTATACACTGCATGCTCACTCAACTAACTCTATACACTCGTTTGTTAACCTTCAACTCTATACACTCGACTGTTAACTTCAAAGTCTATACACTCAAGCTGTAGGTTGACTGTACACACTTTGTTAACACCTGAACCAAATATATACATCCAACTGATATCTTCTTATGTCTGTGTGGCAGGTACTGTTCGAGAAGCTGAAGGCACGTGATCCAAGGACCTGAGATGCTGACACGTGGCCAAATACCTGGGCGGGAAATGTGGAGGCCACACGCGCCCAGTGCTGCCTCTGCTCGAGTTGCTATAAAGGGAAGTCTCAGTTGTCTGAAGGAGACGGATCGAAGCTTTGAGAGCAATAGCAGAAAAGAAGAAGTGCTGAGAGTTCGATCCAGCAGAAGAAGAGAAGAGTTGCAGAGAAGAGAAGAGAAGAGAAGAGACAGAGAGAGCCTGCGAAAGAAGAAGAAAAAGAGTGAAGAAGCAGAAGAGAAAGAGAGAGAGAGAAGGAGTTCGTAGAGAAGAAATGGGAAAAGCTTGAAGATCTGTCCTCTGGCGTTTGGATCAAATCCAAGCCAGACCTGCTCCCTTGAGAGCTACATTACTTGTATTTCGTTTCCAGCTTTTGGCGCTGTGATTTTTCATCCTTTCTTATTTTCCTTTTTATCTTTCCATCTTTGTACTTCCGATCCTCTGGACTGAGGTCGGGTTCCTCCTGGTGGGTCAGGAGAAGGGAGATCTGATCTCCGGTTGCAAGTAGCTGGGAGCTACTTGTGGGTTCCCTCCGGTTTGGAGGAAGGGAGGATTGGTCCTCCGGTTCTGGGCTTGCGGGTTGCAAGTCCAGGGGTCCCTCCTGGTCTGGAGGAAGAGAGGTCTGCGACCTCTGGTTTTCAAGTGGCTGGGAGTCACTTGGGTGTCCCTCCGGTTGGGAGGAAGAGGGGAGGCTGTTCCCCTGGTCAAGCTGTGTGGCAGCAACTGTTTGCAGACTGAGTCTGCTTGGTTCTAGCGTTTGCTAGTGAAGCCTCACTCCGGTTGGGAGTGAGGGGTGGATGTAGGTCTGGAGGACCGAACCACCTAAAAATCTTTTGAGCAATGGTTTACTTTGTGTGATTGCTTCCGCTAGATGCTTGGATAGACGCGCTTCATGTGTTTGCTCATAAGTTTAATTGAATTAGTTTTATTCTGTGATTGCGTCTAGCATCTGAGTTTTTATTTGGGCATTATTCATAGAAGGATACATTCACCCCCCTCTGTATCCGGGCCTAGCACCCTAACAGTTGGTATCAGAGCGGTGTCTGCATACAAGGTCCAGCGACCTGCAGATCCGATCTTGTAGTCTTCGGTGCTTATTTGTTTTTAGTGCATCAATATTCCTGTTGCATTTTATCTGATCTGTTTTCATGGGTGAACCACCAGTTTTCAACGGTTCCAATTTTAGTGTATGGTTTGCTAGTCTGAAAAATTATGCTAAATCTGTTAATCCAGACCTGTGGAAAGTGATTTCACACGGTCCTCATGAACTACCAACGAAAAAGTCCAAATGGACTGACAGTCACAGATCAATGCATGAAGAGAATCAAATAGCTATAAATCTAATGAAGGCAGCTACTGATAGAGCTTTTCATTCATGTTTCTTTGATTGCAGATCTGCAAGGGATATGTTGGAGATGATGAAGAGAGCCGGGAAAGGAAATCAAACGAGCTGCATGATGGCTCGAGGAAGTGGACAAGACAGCCAAAATGAAGAAGATGATGATAATGAGGTGAATCCCTTTGAGAACTATACTTTGGATGATTGGGAGAATTCATATGTTGAATTATTAGAGTCTCATGCACAGTTAAGAAAACAATACAAAAAATTGAAGAATAGTAGGTCAGACAGTTTCAATTCTCCATGTGAAAACTGTGCTGAACTAAAAAATGTTCATGATACTTGTATGTCTGATATTCAAATGCTGAAGAAACAAATTTCATTGCTGAAAATTGAGAATCAAGTGCATGTAAAAGAAAACTCTAAACTTGAGAAGAAGCTTAGCCAAACTTGTCATGAGTCTGTTCAGAGTAAGGATTTGCTGAAAGAAGTTGAATGTGTTAAATCTGATCTAAACAAGCTGAAAAGTGAGAATGATTCTCTCAAAAATCTCTCCAAAGAAAATGAAAAAAGTTTAGAGAAACTTAAAAAGGAGAACACATTGCTGATTGAAAAATTAAATGCCATAAAATCTGTAAACTTACAATTACAGAAAGACTTTGAAAAATAACAAAAAGAATTGAAGGAATTTGAGGCTGGAAGAAAACATGAAGCCAATTCAGAAGATCAGCTTCTAATAAATGAATTGCTTCAAAATGACAAGCTTAAAGAAGAAGTTGAAAAATTAAAATTGTTAAACAGTGCTATGTCTGAAAGACTTCTCACATTGGAGAAAGGAAAAGTCATCTGTACAAACGAAATTGATGAAGTAGATGAGCTGAGAAAGGAAATTGAAAAATACAAAATAACTAACAAAGTTTTGAATGAAGTTGTCAACTGCAATGAACAAGAGATTGCAAGCTATGAAATAAACATTGTATCTCTCGAAAATGAGATTCAAGACTTGAGGAAATCCTTGTCTAAATTTGTTGATGGGCAAGAAAACCTAGACAAGCTGCTAGGTGTAAAAATCAACCCTAGGAAGGAAGGGCTGGGCTACAATAAGATAAATAAGAAGGAACTTCAGAACAAAGTTATGACATCTTTTGTAAGTGGTTCAGATGTAGCCACCACCTCTAAAGACAAACAGCCCATTGCTCAGAAAATGTTGGGAGCAAAGGATAATTTTAAGAAAGAGGGACTAGGCTACAGTCTAGTCATGAGGAAGGTCGATAGATCCAATTTAAAAACTATTTTTGTTAAATCTTCTGAACAGGAAAAGCCTTCTACTTCATCTCCAATTCAGTACAAGGCTAAGAAAATAGGAAAACATGATAAAAATCAGAAAATGACTGTAAATCAGAAAATAAATGAAAAGGGTTCATCAGTGCATGTTGATCACAGTCCTCACACACACTCACATGCATCTAAAAATAAGATTATCTGTCATTACTGTCATAAATTTGGTCATTTGATGCATGAGTGTGAATTAAACGAACTGGATGATTTGAATGCTGAAATGATGAATGCTAGGAAATATCATGATAGAAAACCTGCTGTTCATTCAAAGAAAAGTGAATGCTCTCATTGTGGTACATTAGGTCACACCTTTGCTCAGTGTTGGTTTGCTAATGGAAAGAAAAAACCACTCTCACATCATGCAAAATCTTATGCTAACCAACATGTTTTTAATATAAACAAAACTGCTTCTCTGAACTAGCATGTCAAATGTTTTAATTGTAACAAGCTTGGGCACAAGGCCACTGAATGTTGGGCAAGCTCTTTTAGAAGAAAGTTCCCTTTCTGCTCCCATTGTGGGAAGCATGGCCATGCTGTCAAGGACTGCTGGCATGTCCAGGGTAGGAATAGAAATTTCAAAGAATTTGATAGGAACAAACTTGTTTTTAAAAGAATTCTTATTTGCTCAAATTGCAGAAGACCAGGCCACTAGATTGCTGCTTGCAGGGTAGCTGGTCATGAAAAGAAAAAATTTCATAATAATAACAGAAACCCTCATGCTCACTCTTATAATGCTCAAGTTCATGCTAGTATACATAAGAGGAACATGAAACCTGCTAGTTCATGCCACTATTGTGGGCTGTCTGGGCATTCAATGCATAACTGTTTTATCATGAACTCTGATGACTATTTGGCACAGAAAAAGATGCAGGCAGCCCCAAAAGGGGCTAATTACTATGCAAGACCCAAGACCACTTGGGTTCCTGCTAGTGGAAAATAGGAAGGTGCCTAGCAGGTGTGCCTTGGATGGAATAAAGGGGTAATGATCCAAGGCACTCAAGAATGAAAAACCCCATTCTCACAGTTTTCAGGTAATCTCTCTGCATTTCCTATTTTGAAACTCATTGCATATCTGGTTTGATGTATTCTTGCATATCATGTTCTTAGTTTCATCTAGTGCATGCATATTAAATCTGTTCTTGCATATTCATTCATCATTTGCTAGTTGCATTATTTTCTGATCATGCACTCTGAAATTTCTGAAAATCTGAGCTGAATGTGAATATTGTTTGAAATTTATGTGTTGCAATAGCTCACTGAACATTCTGAATTGCATATAGGACTGCATGTTGAATTATCATGCATGACCTCAATGGTATATAAATGGTAAGGTACCAAAAGGCAGGGAAGTCTGTCTGGAGGTTCTTACTATGTGTGAGGTGATCTTTTAGACCAAGTGCTCCACCTAGTACCATGGGTCACTTTGCTGGTTAGGACAGTCTAAATGTGCATAAATCAAAATCATATGTTCAGTGTCTCATGGCAAACATTGTATGTTTTCAGGGGGAGTTAATTGCATGTCCTTGCATAGCATTCAGTGTTGAGTTTTTACATACATATAGTGCATTGTATTTCCTTAAACTGAAAATGCCAAAAAGATTGTCTGAATGCATGTTGTCAGGGGGAGTCAATGCATTGCATATAGGTTGTCAAATGCATACATTTGTCAGAATTCATTGCATATCCCTTCTTATCATTTTTGTTGACAAACCTTGATCATATTCGGAAAACACTAAGCTTCAAAATCTCTTCTATCAATTGGTATCATTTGGCTTCAGAAATCTATCAGTCTGTCATGAAGATTTCAATGGGACTATCTCAATCATAAATCTGAAAAATTCTTGAACTAGAAATATTCTATTATACGTTTTTATGAATGACTGAAATAACTCATGTGGTTTAAGTTTAATGTATTTAATGAGTTTGGCTTTAAAATCTCTTAAAAAATATCTGAAGCATGTTTAATAAACCTTAACCATCTGTTTCATGCTGTGTCTTATAAAATCTTCTGAAATCTGCATTATTGAATTCATGGCTTTAATTGGTTAAGTACATGAAATTATTATTGACTTGAAGCAAAGGAATTTGTCTGAATTGTCTAAAGGGTAATTGTTGTCAGAGCAATGACTTTGGTCACTGAGAAACCATGTCTAAAGGACTGTGTCATGAGGTGTCTTAGTCAACTCTGTAGAATAAAATTCATTGAAAATTCAGGCAGAGCAATGGCATGCACACTGAGAAATACAACTCACTCATCAAGAAATGATTTGTAGTGTGTCATGATGTGTAAATGTTATCTCTGTTCATATAAAGCATGACAGTTAATCACACTAAGTGCTCAGGGATATTGGCCTCTGATCAAGGTATATCCTCTAGTTACAAGGTGTGCACTGAACTAGAGTGCTCGTAAAATTTGTAGCATGAAAAATATATTGAACAACTTGAAATGTTTGAATATTGATGCTAAAATCAAATTGCTACAACCCTAGACAAAATCATATGACTTCATAATTGCTTGATCTCAATACTAATGCATGTAATTCCGAAAGAAGTCAATAAATTTGATTGTGTAAGAGAAAGGGAGATTAATCAAGATAAATATGAGGGTTTGGTTCATTTTTATTAAACCATGATTTTAGATATCAATACAGAATTTTATTGATAAACTCTGCATACATCATGTTTAAACCATGCTGATCAATAAAAATCATTCATAAGCCCTTATAATGGAAGACTTTGAAATATTCTGATTTGGATTTATGAGAATGACATTCCCTTGAAAATCTGACTGAAATTCTTGTAGTTGAAGCCTCTTTGAAAAATCTGATTATTTGAATCTTTTCTGCTCACTGTCCTTGATTCATTGAACTGACCTTATCATTGAAAGCCTCGGTGGTCTTCTTCTCAACTATCTCAATTGGAAGTCATGCAACATGCATATCAATTGGCATCTATTAAGGGGGAGTTTCCATGTCATATGCATCATGTTGCATAGAAACTCTTAAAGGGGGAGAATTGTGATCTTGCATTTTGAAATCTCCATCTGCATATGCATTCTTACCTTCCCATGATTCATCTTGACTATATCAAAGGGGGAGATTTTAGCCAAAGGGGGAGATTGTTTTTCAATTATAGCATGCTGGTTGCTTTAATTTCTCAAACTATTTTCTTTTTGATGACGTCAAAGGGGGAGAATAGTTTGAGTCATCAGATTGACTCACTGTGTAGTGTTGCCATCATCAAAAAGGGGGAGATTGTTGTGCCCATGTGGTTTTGATGATGGTTTTAATGGTGGTTTTGATGATTGGCCTTTGAAGTGAGTTATTCACTGTGAGTCATCTTGCTGTGTGTGTCATCATGCTATTATTCAGTCATTCTCTGATCATAATACTTTCCTTTTTTCAGCTCGATTAATTCATATTTTATCATGTATGTGAATGGAGTTCATATGGCTGTCAGATAACATGCTCTATTTAATTCTATCTACACTCTGTCTGCACAGTCTCCACAGTAGTGCGTCAACTCCTTGAGCTGATGCGTCGACTCTTCAGTTCAGTTTCTTCAAGTCTATACATTAGACTGTGGCAAAGTCTATTCATTCGTTTGGGTAACAAAGTCTGTACAGCCGTGTCATATGCTCCTGAAGTTCATATCATCAAGTCTATACAGTGGACTGTGCAGCCTGTTCGTGTTGGTGAAGTCTATACATCGGTCCTTCACCGTCTCATGCATTGTCTCTGCCAACGTCTCATTTAGAGTCTTCCCTGTGTTGAAGTCTGTACAGCGTCAACAGTGCATCATTTCTAGAAGTATGTACATCGGCATGCATTGCATCAAGTGTATACATTGGGTCATATATTCACTGTAGAGTCTACACATTGCTGGGTCTTATTCAATGTCTTCATGCATTCATCAAGTCTATACGCTGGAAGACAAAGTCTATACAGCGTCAACTCATTGGGCTGCAGCGTCAACTCAGCAAGTCTATACATCCTCAGTTGAACGTAAAGTATATACGTTGCAGCGTCAACTCATTGGGCTGCAGCGTCAACTTAGCAAGTATGCACATCGCCTTCAGACTTTCAAGTCTATACACTCTATCTTCATAGGTTTCAAGTCTGTACAGCATGCCTTGCTATTCACAGCCTTTAAAGTATGTACATTGGTTCAGACTCTTCAAAGTCTGTACATTGGGCCTTCAAGCTTTTGAAGTCTATACACTGGACTTCATTTCACCAAGTCTATACACTGAACTTTGTTTCACCAAGTCTATACACTCCACATCTTTTCCTACGCTTGCCAAGTCTATACACTCATACCTTTTCCTACGTTTTACTGGCCAAGTCTGTACATCACTAAGTCTGTACATTGTCTTCAGCTCAAGCGTTCAAAGCCAAGTCTATACAACGCTAAGTCAATACATTGAACTGTTCTTCAAGTCTGTACACTGGCTTCACGTTTTCCATGTCTGTACAGTGGCTTCGCATAGGCAAGTCTGTACATCGACTTCACTCAGTCAAGTCTATACATCCACAGTGGATCATCAAGTTCATACATCCACAGCGCACGTTCAAGTCTATACATCCACAGTGCACGTTCAAGTCTATACATTGGCCCTAACACTCAAAGTCTGTACACTCGCTGCACTGTACAAGTCTATACACTGGAGTCGTCAGCTGTGAGGACAGCATGTCTGTACACTGGTTCTCATGCATGTTAAACATGAAGTCTACACACTGCATGGTCTCAACTTGCGTCTCACTGAGGATCCATACACTATAAAGTCTATACAGACTTCATCGTATTAGAGAGCGTTTCAGGCATCAAGTCCATACATCCGATCGTCTCTGTAAGCGTCTCAAGCTGAAGTCTATACATTGGTGCACTGTTCATGCATAAGGTCTCAAAGTCTATTCAACGAGGGCTTCGCATCTTCATGTCTATACATTGGTCGGTGCAAGTGTATACAATGGACGAGTCTGCATAACGCATATGTTCTAAGTATATACACTGTGTTGCATTACATGTTTTTACATCTAAGTCTATACATCTGATAGGCTTATTAATGCATCAGTCTGCAAGTCTATACACTGAGCTCGCATGAAGACTTCAACTCTATACACTCACTCAGTGTACTCACTTACTCACTTGCTGTTCTTCAAAGTATGTACATCGCATAGCTTCATATATTTGAAGTCCATACATTGGAGAGTTTGTACATTGCATTTGCATTCACAAGCCTATACATCCTGAAGTCTGCCATTGCTCCCTCATTCAATGAAGTCTGCACATTACTGAATATTCTTCAAGTCTGAACAGCGGATGTCTTCATATGTGAAGTCTATACACTGCATGCTCACTCAACTAACTCTATACACTCGTTTGTTAACCTTCAACTCTATACACTCGATTGTTAACTTCAAAGTCTATACACTCAAGCTACAGGTTGACTGTACACACTTTGTTAACACCTGAACCAAGTATATACATCCAACTGATATCTTCTTATGTCTGTGTGGTAGGTACTGTTCGAGAAGCTGAAGGCACGTGATCCAAGGACCTGAGATGCTGACACGTGGCCAAATACCTCGGCGGGAAATGTGGAGGCCACACGCGCCCAGTGCTGCCTCTGCTCGAGTTGCTATAAAGGGAAGTCTCGGTTGTCTGAAGGAGACGGATCGAAGCTTTAAGAGTAATAGCAGAAAAGAAGAAGTGTTGAGAGTTCGATCCAGCAGAAGAAGAGAAGAGTTGCAGAGAAGAGAAGAGAAGAGAAGAGAAGAGACAGAGAGAGCCTGCGAAAGAAGAAGAAAAAGAGTGAAGAAGCAGAAGAGAAAAAGAGAGAGAGAGAAGGAGTTCGTAGAGAATAAATGGGAAAAGCTTGAAGATCTGTCCTCTGGCGTTTGGATCAAATCCAAGCCAGACCTGCTCCCTTGAGAGCTACATTACTTGTATTTTGTTTCCAGCTTTTGGCGCTGTGATTTTTCATCCTTTCTTATTTTCCTTTTTATCTTTCCATCTTTGTACTTCCGATCCTCTGGACTGAGGTCTGGTTCCTCCTGGTGGGTCAGGAGAAGGGAGATCTGATCTCCGGTTGCAAGTAGCTGGGAGCTACTTGTGGGTTCCCTCTGGTTTGGAGGAAGGGGGGATTGGTCCTCCGGTTCTGGGCTTGCGGGTTGCAAGTCCAGGGGTCCCTCCTGGTCTGGAGGAAGAGAGGTCTGCGACCTCTGGTTTCCAAGTGGCTGGGAGTCACTTGGGTGTCCCTCCGGTTGGGAGGAAGAGGGGAGGCTGTTCCCCTGGTCAAGCTGTGTGGCAGTAACTGTTTGCAGATTGAGTCTGCTTGGTTCTAGCGTTTGCTAGTGAAGCCTCACTCCGACTGGGAGTGAGGGATGGATGTAGGTCTGGAGGACCGAACCACCTAAAAATCTTTTGAGCAATGGTTTGCTTTGTGTGATTGCTTCCGCTAGATGCTTGGATAGACGCGCTTCATGTGTTTGCTCATAAGTTTAATTGAATTAGTTTTATTCTGTGATTGCGTCTAGCATCTGAGTTTTTATTTGGGCATTATTCATAGAAGGATACATTCACCCCCCTCTGTATCCAGGCCTAGCACCCTAACAGTCACTTCATGACTTAGGTACTCTCCATTTCTTTGATGGAGACCTCAGTTTCTCAGTGAAACTCATTCATTGCTCTGCCACTTTGTTCATTTCTTTTTCTTTGATGATCTGAATTATTGCTGCCCTTATGATTTTTGGAGTGACTTGTTTAAGAACAATACATAATTTTTTGGTTTTCAAACCTTAACCATCACTAAATCTGTCATGTTCAGATACTGTGAAGATCTGTTTTATTATAATCATGAGATGGAGGTTAAGAGCTATAAGAATTTTCAACCACCTTATTTTTAGAAAGCAGTCTTTTGAGCTTTACAGCCTATTAAAGTTAAACATTCGGTTCATTCAATTAGCACATGTGATTCTTATAGCAGAAGGATTGTAATAATTGCAGCTCACGACAATGAACCAATTACTAGACTGCTGTCCATTCTGAGAAAAGGAGTGGGCATTAAGGAACAGAGAGAGAGACGGAGTTGAGCTTAGTACGGAAGATGCTATCCTCCCCCTAACAAAATTTTGCATCGACCTTATCATGCAGTTTGGATGAAAGACGCACAGACTTACATGTGGCTGGTATGCACTATGCACCAACTTTCATGTTTCTACATGTGACTTATGCGTCATGCGTAGTATGCAATGACTCGAGAGATCATACAAAGCATAGACAATGTGCAGTACATGTATCAAGACTCTGTGCAATTTAAACACAACCATCAAACAATCTGTAGAAGACATCAACTAATCGATTGCACAATGAACTTCTTTATTCAACTGCTTAAGGAATAGGCTGACACAATTACCTCATACAACTCATGAGTAAATTTATTCATCAATCTCGTGCTGAAATTTACACAGCCCCAATTCTCGTCTTAAATAATTAAATCTTTCATTTCCAAGGGGTTTTGTAAAGATATCAGCAATTTGTTTTTCAGTTTCAACAAATATCAATTCAATTTCATTTTTGCTCACTACATCTCTAAGAAAATGGTGTTTAATTTCAATATGCTTAGTCCTAGAGTGGTGAACAAGATTTTTAGAGAGACAGATTGCACTGGTGTTGTCACATAGAAGTGGAATGCATCTCAGATTTATCTGATAATCTGAGAGCTGGTGTTTAATCCATAGTACCTAGGCAGCACAGTTCCCTGCAGCAACATATTCTGCTTCAGCAGTGAAAAGTGCCACAGTGTGTTACTTTTTAGAAGCCCAAGATACTAGACAACCACCTAGGAATTGACAATAACCACTAGTGCTTTTTCTATCTACTCGACACCCAGCATAGTCTGCATCAGTGTAGGCTAGAAGATCTAGCTCACATCTAGCACGATACCATAAGCCTAGTTCTTGGGTGCATGTTAGATACCTAAAAATCCTTTTCACTGCACTAAAGTGTGATTCCTTAGGACTAGCCTGAAATCTAGCACATAAACACACTGCAAATTGAATGTCAGGCCTGGATGCAGTGAGATACAAGAGAGATCCGATCATACCTCTGTACAGCTTTTGATCCACCAAGTTACCTTTGGTATCTTCATCAAGGCTTGTTGAAGTACTCATTGGAGCTGCAATGTCCTTGAGGTTGTCGAATTTGTATTTCTTCAGGAGGTTCCTTATATATTTGGACTGAGTGATAAAGGTTCCTTCCTTAGTTTAAGTCACCTGCAGTCCAAGAAATAATTTCAGTTCACGCATTGAGCTCATCTCAAATTCTTGTGTCATAAGTTTAGAAAATTCCTTACATAATTCAGGGTTGGTTGAACCAAACACAATGTCATCCACATAAATTTGGATAGTGATGATTTCAGGATGACGTACCTTGGTAAACAACGTTTGATCAACTTCACCTCTTGTGAACTTCTTTTCAATGAGGAATCTACTTAATCTGTCATACCCAGCTCTAGGAGCTTGCTTCAAACCATAGAGAGCTTTATTCAACTTATATACATGAGAAGGGAGTCTGAGCATTCAAAGCCAGGAGGTTGATGGACATAGACATCCTCCTTAATTTCTCCATTGAGGAAAGCAGATTTTACATCCATCTGCTGGAGAGTTATACCAAGGGAGCATGCGTAGGCCAACAAAATTCTAATAGCTTCTAACCTGGCTACAGGGGCAAATGATTCTTCAAAGTCAATTTTGAATTCTTGGTTGTACCCCTGAGCAACAAGTCTGGCCTTATTTTTGACAACATTACCTAGCTCATCAGTTTTATTTCTAAAGACTCATTTTATCCCAATGACATTTCCATTTACAGGAGGTGGAACTAGGTGCCACACCTTGTTCCTGTCAAACTGATTAAGCTCTTCGTGCATGGCATTGATCCAATGCTCATCTTTAAGAGCACTGTCAATGGTTTTGGGTTCAACATTAGAAACCAATGCATATGCATTTAATTCATTTTGAGCTCTAAGAAAGCCTCTAGTCCTAGGAGGTTCATGCAAGTCATCAATGATGTTCTCAATAGGATGGTCTCTTAAGAATCTGATATTGATAACTTGGTTACCTTGATCTTCATTTACCTCCCCCTGAACAGCAGGCTCCTCCGCATTGACTTCTTCAGCTTCTTCTTCTTGATCTGATTGGTCCTCAAGTTTTTCTTTCTTAAGAATTTCTCCGTCATCTTCTTGTCTATATTGGCCAACTTCGAGGTTACTTAAGGACTCATCAAAGACAACATGTGGAGATTCCTCAATAGTTTTAGAATTAAGATTGTACACTCTATATGCTCTAGTGTATTCAGAATACCCAAGAAAAATTCATGGATCACTTTTAGGTTCAAATTTATCAAGATCTCTTTTATCATTAACATGAATGAAACATTTACAACCAAAGACCTTGAAATAAGCAATTGAAGGCTTCTTACCTTTCAGAATCTCATAAGGAGTTTTCTGAGTGAAAGGCCCTACCATGGCTCTATTGATTACATGGCATGCAGTATTAACTGCCCCTGCCCAAAATTTTCTTGGTAAGCTACCTTCAACAAGCAGTGTACGGGGCCATCTCCACAATTGTCCGGTTCCTCCTTTCTACTATTCCATTCTACTCATGTGTTCTTGGTGAGGAGAATCGATGGGTAATTCCATTTTCCCTGCAGAAGTTTTCAAATTGTGAGTTTTCAAACTCACCTCCATGATCAGACAGAATATTTTTGATTAAATGTTCATTTTTCTGTTTCATGTTTAAATAGAACTCCTGAAATTCAGTAAAAGCATCATTCTTGTGAGTGATGAAGAAGTCCCAAGTATACCTAGAGAAGTCATCAACTAGGACATATCCATATCTCTTTCCTGACAAGCTGACTGATCGTGTGGGTCCAAATAGATCCATATGTATCAGCTCATAAGGTTTAAGGGACATGTTTTCAGTTCTTGAATTAAATGACTTTCTAGTCTGCTTGGATTGTGTACAAGTACCACACACCTTATTTTCCTTCTTAAATGAAATTTTAGGGAGTCCTCTAACCATGCTGTGTTTATTCAATTTGTGTAGAACAGTGTAACTAGCATGGCATAACCTACGATGCCACAGAAAGGCTAAGTCTTCTTTATTGGCAGTTAGACATAGGTTAGAGTGTGCAACATCATCTAGATTTACCATGTAAATATTATTCATTCTTTTTCCAGAGAATTTAACCACATCAGATTTAGGTTCAAAAATTTTACAGCTAAGTGCATCAAATACTACCTTGTGCCCTTTATCACATAGCTGGCTGATACTTAGAAGATTATATGCTAATCCATCCACTAGCAAGACTTCATCAATGCAATAGGTAGTGCACTTACCTACTTTACCTGATCCGATGATTTTACCCTTAGTGTTTCCTCCGAAGGTGACAAGGCCTCCATTCTTCTCTGTCAGTAAGCAAAATTTATCCTTGTCCCCAGTCATATGCCTAGAGCAGCCACTATCCAGATACCACATATTATGCTTGGCTGCCAGGCATACCTACAATCATAGTCACGAAGAAAATTTTGGAACCCAAAACTGTTTGGGCTCCGAAGCAGAAATAGAACAATTCATACATGACACCAAAAATTTTGGAATCCATGCTTGTTTGAGAGCTGGTTGATTTGTGGGTTTTTTGACAATTCTTCTATTGTTTATCTCCTTTTCAACATTAGCAGGCTGAATTTTTCTTGACTTGTTATTTGTCTTGCCACCATTTTTCGTTACATTCTGATTGTTCTTGTGCCAATGCGTAGGCCAATGAGCATTCAGGGAATAGTGGCCAGCGTTGGTCCTTGGCTGACTGTAAACGGGTTGTTTCCAAGGTGCCCATGTTCTAGACGGCCCAACCCACTTTTTAGCCTGAGGTATGTATGTCTGTGTGGCACATGACTGATATCTAGACCTCCCTTGAGCTCTACTCTATTCAAACCTATAGAATTGTCGAGGCTCCTCAGGATGGAGTGTCTAGACTCTAGGCTGGTGGATGTAGCTGGTCTGGCCCCTGGTGACATTGGGTCTCCCTTGCACTTTTGACCCACTGGACTTCTGTACATATTTATGTTGGGTCTTCTTCTAGACAAGTGATGGTGGGGGTGACTTAGTGGCTTTGCCCTGGGGTTTAGACTTGCTTGGAAGCTGACCACGAACTTGAGACTTGCTTTTGGGTAAAGGGCAGAATCTGCTAGGCTCACCAACCTTCTGTTTGCCTTTATCCTTGGCACTGGACATATTAGAGTTAGCATTATCAGAAATAGAATTTTCACTCACCATTTTATGAGAGGTCCCTTATTTTTCTCTGCCACAAATGATATGGTTTTCACAGTAAAGCTCTTTGTGACATTTGAGTTAAATTCGAGACCTTCTTTTCTGAAATTCACCTTTGACCCTAACAAGGCATTGAGATTATCTGAACCTTGGGTCATGTTTTCAATAATTTTCTTTTTATCTTCATTTTCTCTCTCTAGGTGATCAATTGAATTTTTTAGTTCATGGTTAACACCTAGAACAACTTCATATTTCTCATTCACAACCTTCATTTCATTTTCATAATTCTGCAATTTCAATTTTAATTCGTCAATCACATTTTTCAGATCATCATTTTCTCTTCTGGAGTCTATTAATGCATGCTTAACATTATCAACATCAGCACATGAATTTTTTAAGATGTCATTTTCAGATTGCAAGCAGGCAAGTTTATCAGACATGGTTTTGTCATTCATGAGAGAGTTTACTTTCTTCTTCAATTGTCTGTTCTCTTTACTGGTATCATCTACCTTATCTAGCAATTCTTCGTAAGCATCTTCCCAATCTAAAATAGTATAATGCTCAAAAGGAGATGATACCTCGTCCGATTCTTCCACTTCCTTTTCATCATTCCTGGTCATCAGGCAGATGGGCTTTTCTTCGTCTTCACTTTCTGATGTACTGCTCAAATTGCCCTCGTCCTCGTCGCTCCATGTGCTCACCATTGCTTTTCCTTTGGGAGCTCTTTTCTTGTCATTTTCTTTCAGATTCTGGAGCTTTGGACATTCAGCCTTCATGTGACCGGCCTTCCTGCAGTGGTAATAGACATTAGTATCTGTCTTCTTGGCAGAGTTAGATTTGTACCTGTTGTATCTTCTCCCGCCATATTGTCTTCGGCTGAAATTTCTTCCTTTTTTTCTAAGAAATCTTCTGAATTCTCTGGTCAGCATCGCTATTTGATCTCCTTCAATTTCTGATCCAGAGAGGCTCTGATCACTGGACGATCCATTGTGGCTAGATCGACTGGAACGACTCGCGCTTGCCTTCAGAGCAATAGGCTGCCTCTTTTTCTCAAGCTCCTCTATCTTTGGCAGATTCATTTCATAGGTCATCAATGAGCCTATTAGCTCGTCCACCTTGGTGTTCGGAAGATCCCTCGACTCCTCAATAACTGTCGCTTTTGTATGCCATACTGGAGTCAGGGATCGCAGTACCTTCCTCACGATCTCATAGTCAGAGTAGTTTTTCCTCAGATTTCTGAGACCGTTGGTTATGAGGGTAAGACGAGCATACATCTCGGTGATGGTCTCGCTGGGCTTCATCCTGAAGGCTTCATACTCTGAAATCAGTAAATTAGCCTTGGTCTCCCTCACCTGAGAGGTTCCTTCATAGATGACCTCCGGCTTATCCCACATCTCTTTCGCTGTGGCACACAAAGAGACTCTTGCAAATTCAGTGGGATGTAGAGCACATTGTATGGCGTTGATGGCGCTCCAGTTGAGAGTAGATTTCCTGATCTCCTCTCTTGTCCATATATCCTCATTAGTATGCAGCTCAAATGGTCCTTTACTTACCACCTTCCAGATTTCATAGTCTTTCGCCCTCAGAAACACTTGCATGCGGTTCTTCCAGTATGCGTAGTTCGTCCCATCAAAGTATGGGGGCTTCGTGGTGGAATGTCCTTCAGCTGTCATTCCTCTTGCATCCATGGCCGTTTCTCTTCAGGACGTTGATCCCTACGGAAGAGTTAGGCTCTGATACCAAGTGATGGGATGCTATATACGATCTAGAGGGGGGTGAATAGATCAGTCACCCAATAAAACTAACAACAATAGCTCCAAATGCGGAATTAAATCAAGCTGTTGTCAGACGACAGATTGAATAACAATACTGTGGAAGAACGCCAACCCAGCAGATTTATATCGAGACGGTCCTACACATTCATCTACTACCGATCGAAGAAATGAACTGGATGCACACAGTTTGCACAGCAATCGCACAAAGGTCAAGGGATTTTAAGGTGGTTTGATCTCAAACTCGAGATCTACGTCCACCCCACACTCCAATCTGGAATGTGCCTTCCACTGCTGATACACAGCTTTGCTGATCCACAGCTTTGGGGTCACAACCCTATAGACAGCTGGGCATTACAGCTTATGCCATCCAGAGGAATCCTCCTCTGCAAACCGCTGGGGACTTACAGCTTTACCCGACCAGAGGAATCCACCTCTGCAAACCGCTGAGCTTCACAGCTTGCTCCGCTGACTCACAGCTTGGAAACGAGTTTCTAAAACAGAACGGAAGAACAAAGTAAGAAAACAAACGAACCCACAAAGGGAATGTAGCTCATCACTGAGCAAATTCAGCTCCGGTTCTGAACTAGGAGACTGAAGAACAGACACTTTCAGTATTCTTTCAAACACTTCTCTCTTGACTCTTTCCTTCTTCTCTCTTCTTTTTTCTCTTGGATCGTGCAGGCTCTCTCTGCTTCTACCTTTTCAGGTAAGTTCCCAATTTTGATCTACATGCTCCTCAGGAAGAAGCTTCTTATTTATAGAGCAGTGAACAGATAGGGCGTGTGGTCATCACAATTCCCGCACGAATATCTAGGTCACGTGTTAGCATCATAGCCTTGTTGCATTCCACGTGTCATGATCCTGGCGCTTTCTTTCATTCTCGAGTTATGTGCCCTTCTTAGATTCCTCGAACAGAAGTCCTGTCAGGTCGGACTTATTATCTGTTTGAATCAATCTGAAGGAAAAGAGAAGGATGCATCGAGTTAGTTCGAGATTTGAACGAAGCATGTATAGATTTGATGGCGTGTAATGCAGTATGCATATAGGAAAGTATGCACATTAAAAGAGGAATGCTCAAGCATGCCACCGAGATGTGTACAGACTTGTGAAATGATGTACGAACTTAAATGCTCGTATCAACAAAGGTTGTACAAGCTTGTGAAATGATGCACGAACTTAAATGCTCGTATCAATAAAGGTTGTACAGACTTGTGTCCCTGCAGCACCAAGAGTTGGACGGACTTTGTGTATTTGTGTATACGTGAGGCAAAGTGATGCACTGACTATGTGTATGCGTGAGCCAAATCGATGCACTGACTATGTGTATGCGTGAAGAACACGGGCTGTACTGACTTAGCTACGAACTGAGCTAATGGATGAATACTGCTTGCACTGACTTGGTCGAGTGAAGCAACGTGGGTTGTACAGACTTGATAGCATGTAGCGATGTATAGTCCCGATAGATGCAATGTACACGCATCGACTTTCTATGCGTAAACAAAGTATGCACAGACTATGTATACTGAAAGATGAAACATGCATTGAACCATGTATGTAGAGATTGCATGCAGAACATCTATTTATTCTAATCTTACATGACTCGTAGTGTTTGTTATCATCAAAACTGCACAACATCATCAAGGCACAAGAGGCACAACACGCCTTGCTGAGACGAAGGAAAGAGAAGTTGAGGCACGTGCTCGAGAGATGGCGATGGCAGTTCGGGAGCAACGAGCCCTTGACCAGTTGGAGGCTCTGAGGCGGCGAGTGTTGCGAAGGTACCAGGGTAGTGGTGCCCGAGGAGAGGGAGCTAGACCTGCGACTCCTTCCCAGTCACTACGGTCCATCGGAGACGTGCATTTCACGATGGAGGAGCTTATGGGCATGATGCCATCTCCTGCAGAGCAGCGAGCGGTTCAGCCAGCCGCGTCAGGTTCGAGGGTTCACGACCTTCGAGACTGCGAGACATGGGAGGCGGAGATGGAGACGAGGCTAATAGCCGGCGGAGCCGACCTCGCACCGGTGCAGATTAGGAGGAGAGCTAAAGAGAGAGATGCAGCTGGGTAGTAGCTGCCCCTTTTGTACACTGGGGGTATGCCCCTAGGATGCTATATTGCTAGAATGTAATGGACATATTTTGGAAGTGGAATGAACGATCTTCAGTGTACTTGGTTTGGCTTGGACTTTGATGCCGTGTTCCTTTTCACCTGTTTCAACCACACTAACAAGGAAAAGGTTAGTGTAGTATGATTTTAGCCCCCTGCCGAAAGCAGATAATACCTTTCTTAATGTAGGGTCAGAGGGCTAAATCTTATTTAACCAGATTGAAATAAAGAAAAATAAACGTGATATGCTCATGCAAGCAAGCAGAATGCAAACAAAAGGAAATATGATCATGCATATGCACGTGCGGATGCAAGACATATTTTTGGTTTTTTGCGATTTTATGCATTTTTTTGGAGGAATATATTTGAATTTTTTTTATTTATCGATTTTGATTATATAGATTTTTTTGTGTTTTGTGTTTTTATGTTATTTTTGTGAACGCCTGGTGACCACCCATGGGGCACCTGACCTATATGGAGATAGGGGTTTTTTAAGTTACCTCCCAGGTATCTTGAGCGCACATCTAGGTTGATTTGGGCCTCTAGACTCCTCGAATGATGGTCCCGCAGGTTAAGTCTTATCCTGATGACAATGCCGTCATGCCACGCTTAGGCTCCCAGTTGCTTCCGATCGTAGGGATACACCCAAAAAGCATTCGAGATAAATGATTTGCCCGACCCGGGTCTATTTCCTCACAACTCTAGATGGTATATGATGGAACACCTTGGAACCCTAACGGTCAACCGCGTGACGCTGACCCGGAATCAGACGCCGTCGCACCCATAGGTGACGCGCTTGCATTGACCTAAGAGGTAACATAAGAAAGCGTTAAGGGTGGTAAATAGGAGTCTTGACCAGCCAGAAACACAGAGACCCCTTCGCAGCAATGGCTTCTATTTTTCGAAGTGAACAACCATATATGTATTTTTCTAAATAAGGTTGCAACCTAGATAGGTTTAGCCCTTTAGGACCTCCATCAAGCTTTCATCTTTTGAGGGGAGAAGGAAGAAGGTAGGGGGTAAACATCCTGAGAGAACCTGACAAAGCCGTTAATCCGGCGAGCTAGTTGAGGGCCTACTCGACTTTCCCCTTTCAGGCAATTTCAAACCATGCCCCGAGCATTATGACGTTAAATCCCCCTTACTATGGAAAGTTTTAATTTGATTTTTGAATATGAGGGGTTTCATTTGATAAAGTCAGGCACAGTCACGACCAGGCTTTTCATGTGACTTTGTTACATATACATGCACACATAGTTTTTTTTTCTTTTTTTCTTCTTAGGGAGAAGAATATTGTCATTTTATTTTTGAATTCCCCTTTACATGCCTGCGGGGACACTGCCCTCTTCTCGTGCTCTGACCCAGGCTCGAGGGGATGGATCCTACTCTTACCTTAAGGATCTTGATCCTTCGGCCCTCTGATGCTCAGCGTTTTAAGGGCGCCGACTGTCTCATTCGGTCAAAGAGAAGAAGAACAAAAGAGTGATGCTTTTCTAGAGACCTTCAGGTGAGGCCTTATCGTAGGTGATGCCACCCATTTCATGTAAAATATGTGAGTGTGTGCAAGTTGTTTTCCTTCTAATAAACATAGGCCGACGTGGCCAGATAGGGATCTCCACAGTTTTGGCAGACCAAGACCCGATACTTACCACATCTTGATGGTCCCTGTCTAACATGAAGGGTTGATGCAATGAATTTGGACTGCGTGATGGTCAACAAGCGTTGATTTCAATTTTCTTTTTCTTTTTTGTTTTTTTGTTGTTTTCTTTTTCTATACAAGAAATAAAAGGACACTTTTTTTGTTTGTTTTTGAATAATTATGTACAAGGTCTCATGAATAGAATTTCTTGAGGTATACCCCATTCCATGGATATGTGAGCTCTACTCCTTTGGAGTCTACCAATTTGTAAGCATTACCTGAGTAGACTTCTTTGATGACAAAAGGGCCTTCCCAATTTTCTTGAATTTTGCTTTTAAATCGATAGTTTTAGTGATCTTCCTCTTTAGAACCAGTTCACCTACCCTGAATTTTCTCTCCAAAACTTTCTTGGCATAATAACGTGCAATTCTCTTGCGATATACCTGAGCATGATCGGCCGTGATCATCTGTTTCTCATCTAATAGTTCCAACTGGGCCAAAAGATTTTCTCGGCGTTGCTCAGGATCGAGCTCGGGATCCAGCTGCACTCTTAGTGAGGGAACACATATTTCATATGGGAGTACTGCTTTTGTCCCAAAAGTGAGTGTGTACGGGGTTTGGCCCGTGGGAGTACGAACAGAAGTGCGGTAAGCCTAGAGAGCCTCGATGAGGCGATCTGGCCAGTCTGAGTAATGGTGAGATATAAATCTCCTAATGAATTGCAAACGCCCGATCAAACCACGGACCTCTTTGATGTTCTTGGGAGGAGGCATCTCGGCAATGGCCTTAGCTTTTTAGGGTTGATCTCAATTCCTCGCTTACTGACAATGAACCCTAGAAGCTTACCTGAAAAGATCCCGAAAATACATTTCTTGGGGTTCATTTTAAGTTGGTGCTCCCGCGACCATTGGAGAACTGCACGGAGTATCTCTGCATGGCCACTCCTAGTTTTGGATTTAACCATAATGTCATCCACGTAAACTTACATATAGACGTGCATCATATCGTGGAAGATGGCCATCATCGCCCTTTGATATGTTACCCCTGCATTCTTAAGACCGAAGGGCATGACGACATAGCAGTAAGTCCCCCACTGAGTGGCGAAAGAAGTTTTCTCATGGTCTTCTTCCGCTAGGCGGATCTGGTTATACCCCGAGAAGTCATCCATGAAGGAGAGCATCTCATAGCCGGCGGTGTTGTCTACCAGGACGTCTATGTCTGGAAGAGGAAAATCGTCCTTTGGGCAAGCATGATTAAGGTCACAGAAATCTATGCAGATGCGGACCCTACCGTCCTTCTTCATAATAGGGACGATGTTAGCTACCCATTGCGGATATAAAACAACCCTGATAAACTTGGCTTTATGCAGCTTGTCCACTTCTTCTTTGACTTTGAGTGAGAGCTTCGGGTGAAGTCGCCTTAACTTCTGTTTGATAGCTCGAGCATCGGGTTTCAGGACCAAGTGGTGTTCAACCATAGATGGGTCCAGACCCGGCATGTCCTCGTAGGACCAAGTGAAAGCATCGGGAAATTCTTTGAGAACCGCCACAAGAGCAGCTTCCTCCTCATCAGTCAAATTGGCACTTATCAATATATTCTTCGGATCATCCTTGGTGCCGAGATTGACTTCCTTTGTGGATTTGTCAATGGAAACATTAGGTTCGTCACATCTCTTGGTTCCATCGACGAAGGAAGCTATGGGATCACTATCATCCTCCAATGGCTCTTCTTCTTCTGCATCATCACCCTCTTCTAAGACATACACGCCTAGACCGTCATCTATTGAAGATCCATCTAGTTCAAATGCCCCTAGGGGAATGGGAGAAGATGCAAATTCAGAGACCTGACAGAGCTGTGCGCATTTATCAGCCAACTGGCTAATGTATCGCGTGGGATCCTGACGAACACTAGACTTCTTGGAAGGAAAAGATGCTATGTACAGAACTGGACTTGACCTAGGCTTTACCCTACTATGTGCAAGGGGAGTTTGTGGAAAGGATTTCAAGGTGGAAAGTGTCGACCCTTGGCCAAGGGATCCATTTTCCAAGGAGGCCGTTTCTTCAATAGTGAGCTCGCAAGCCCATGTTTGAGAATCGGCATTTTTTTTTGTGATCATGGGTGAAGGTACACACCCGGTGGGTGGATTGCCCCATAATCGGATGAGTGAGGAGCGGAGGAAATGGCAGGTGGAATGGGAAGGGAATAAAAAGGACAGGCATGGGCCTGTTTAGAGCGAGGAAGATACCCGAGGGAAAAACCTCGCTAGGGGGTTTATCCAGATGAAAGAGGGAGAGGAGACCAAAGTCCTCCTCGAGTGGTGAATCGGGTGGGATTTCTTTTCTTTGAGAGACCTGAGACACCTTATTGGGCTCCGACCGAGTTCCTGGCTAAACTGGCCCTATGACAAAGTGACCATAAACTAAACCCTCGCTTTGAGTCTCCTTGGATGGCTCTTCTGGAGAGTAACCTAAACCTGCCCGACCTTTAGCCACTTTAAACTTTCTTCTGTGCACGGGGCCTTCTCCGAGCTGACCTAAGCCCCTACCCATGGTGAAACCATTTCTGGCCATGATTTCTCATCCTTTACCGGGAGGGATATTGGAATGTGTGATTGGCCGAGGAAGGAAAGGGGAATCGGGTGGACTTAAGGCGGAAGGCCCTGCGGCACCTTCTATGGAAAGGACGGGTTTCTTGCCCTTATCTGGAATGATCATAAATGGAATTTGTTCGGAGGTAATGGCATTGAGAGTTTCCACCAGCGGGATAGTCTTGATTTTGATGACCCTACCATTGTAAGGAAACTTAAAGCATTGATGGGCAGTTGATGGGATTCCAAGGGTCTGTTCAATCCATGGCCGCAATAGAATGGCATTGTATGTAGGGTCGACATTGAGGACAAAGAAGTCTGACGTCATGACTATTGGGCCTAGGCCGAGTTGTAGGGTCACCATCCCTTTTGCACACCTTTTTGAATTATCATAGGCTGAGATGGTGGTGCATACCTCCTCTACGTTCTCTTCCTGGATGCCAATTTTCTTGATGGACTTCATGGGATAAACATTAATTGATGCTCCCATGTTAATGAGGGCGGAGTCGACCTTGACTCCGTTGAGAGAGATTGTGAGGCACAATGGGAGTGACCTGCTTTCTGGCAAAGCAAGGTGTTATGTTAGATGGAAGCACTATGTCACCACGAAGTGTGGATCTAGAGGGGGGTGAATAGATCTATGGCCTAAATTAAAACCAATATAGGGCTCTAATGCGGAATTTAAGCCGATCTACAAGATCACTAACTAGAGCGTTTGAACATAGCAGCAATAAAGCGATATGTGCCGAGAATCAAGAGAAGCAACCACACACCATATCATAGGTAATCACACAAGCACATAACACACCAGAATTTTAGGTGGTTCGGTCCTCCAGACCTACGTCCACCCCACACTCAAACCAAGTGTGGCTTACTACTGCGCAACACAGCTTGCGTCCGCTGGGCAATACAGCTTAGCCGACAACTGCTGAGCTTCACAGCTTGCTGTCCGAGACCAAGTCTCGCCCGCTGAGGAGTTACAGCTTAACCTGTCCAGAGGCTACTCCTCTGCAAACCCGCTAGGGAATACAGCTTACCCGTCCAGTGGAATCCTTCACTGCAAACAGCTGACACACAGCTTGAAGAAAAGATCTCGAAAATTAAAACAGAAGCAAACGAAAATAATAAATCCCAACAGGGAATGTAGCTCGCAATGAGCAACTCAGCTCTGGTATCTGAACCAAGAGACTGAGGAACAATGAGACAAGCTCTCTCAACTCCTCTCTCTCAATCTTCTCTTCTCTTCTCTTTCTTTTTCTTCTCTGCTCTAGGTGGCTCTCTGCTTTTCTTCACTGTGGATCGTGCTGGATGAAGTTCACTCTCTGCTCTTCTGCTTCGATCAAGCTTCTTCTGAGGAAGAGGCTTCATATATATAGATCAGCAGATAGGGCGTGTGTCTTCCACATTTCCCGCCCAATCATTTGGTCACGTGGCAGCATCTTAGGATTGCTTCAATATACGTGTCACGATCTTGGTACTCTCCTTATCCTCGGATCATGTGCCTTCATTAAGCTTCACGAAGAGTACCTGTCAGTTAGATAGATAGAGTTATTAGTCTAAGACTAACAGCTTGTACAGACTTCATTCATGCAACATGTGTGAGCATGCATCGACTTTCATGTTCTATAGAAGACTGAATGTATAGACTTGAGTAGGTGTAGTGCAGATTGTATCAAGCAAAGTATGCATAATGATAATGAGTCCACATGCAGGTCACCAAGCAGTGTATGGACTTAGATGCATGCGACAATGATGTACAAGCTTTGAAGTGTGTAATGTAGAATGCATCAAGAAAAGTATGAACATTACAAACGGATGCATGGACGTGCAGTCAACAGATGTGTGGACTTGGTGTACATGCGACAGTAGTGTATAGATATTGCAATGCTAGTGTTAAAGCGTGAGAGCACAATGCACAAACTAAGTGTGTGCATGTGTGGACTTTGAATGCATGACACTGGGTGATGTACATACTTGCCACTATCGAATGTGCAGACTCGATGAGCATGCAGCAGTCAATGTATAGACTTGCATATTTGTGCAGACTAGCCAGTGTATGGACTTTGTGAGCATGCAACACACAATGTGCAGACTTCGTGCAATGCATGAAGAAGCAATGTATAGACTTAGACCGACTTCAGCTCGTGCAATGCAGTGTACAAACTTTAGAGATAATACATGAACAAACGATGCGATGTACAGACTTGAGAAATGATGCATGCACAAGACAAATATGTATAGACTTAATGTTATGCAGCCAGACAAATGAATGCACAGACAATGTATGGACTTGCTCATGAACTATGCACAGCGAATGTATAGACTTGCTGTAAGGAATGTGCAGACTTGATGCATGAAGCAAGGCAATGAGGAATGTATAGACTTTCACGATGTATGGACTTGCCAAAGGAGTGATGCATGAGCAGGCAATCAATGTATAGTCTTAGCCAAGACGTCGTGAGCAACTGGACGATGTACAGACTTAAGCTAAGCAAGGGCTGTACATACTTGAGAGTGCACGATGTATAGACTTGCAGGTGCAACGTAGGTAAAGATACCAATGTATAGACTTGCGAGTGCAACGTCGGTAAAGATACCAATGTATAGACTTCCTATGCCTGCGTCAAATGCGATGTACAGACATGCTGGCAATGAGTGTACAGACTATGTATATGCGTGAGACAGCTTAATGCACTTGAGAGCAATGTACAGACTTGCTATGTCTGCGACACATGCAATGTACAGACATGCGAATCTGGGGGGTCGACCCACTTCTGTCCAGACTATGCTGAGAGTGATGATGCATGGAAGTATAGACTGTATAGACTTGTGACTCATAATGTTTGCTATCATCAAAACTACAGATCATCAAAACTATAGGGGCACAACAATCTCCTCCTTTTTGATGATGGCAACACTATGAGTTACACTGACTCCGAATGCATGCTATGAGATGAAATGACCAATGCAAGTTCTAACAAGATCTCCCCCTTTGCCATAACAATGTATACCATCCCCCTGAAATTCAACAAACAGACAATAGATTCTCCCCCTTTGCCATCAACAAAGAAGAGGGAAAGAAATGACAAGGGAAGGAACAAGAGAAATCATCTGACTGGCATTCTGAACAAGTAGTTCAGGAATAAGCATACTAAAGCACAGAGTCTTCAGTCATATGAATTTAGAAACTACTTTCAGATAGAGTTCTGGTTTAAAGGTTATAGAATTTAGAGTTCATGCACTACAATCATTGGATAAGTTTTCTGTGTATGATAATAGCAATAAACCAAAATCACATTTGAGCATGCGAGATTCAGTTTCAAAGTATCTTACTATCTTAGACTCAGTAAAATTTGTTAAGAGATACCAGGTCATGTATTAAAATTAAACAATTTGGCATACCTGAATTTTCGTTTGAAGGAATAGCATTTTCAATTTTATTTTATTAAGGGCATTCAGGTACCATTTGTCTTTTTGCGTAAGGGTACACGTTTATCAGACGCCAGTACCCCTAGATACTCAACATAATGAACCATTTTGCCTATGATCAAATTCAATAGAACTGATTTACACCTTTTTATGTGAGGGTACACGTTTATCAGACGCCAGTTACCCCCAGGTACTCAGTGAAACCACCCTACTGTTTTGATCATTTATACAGAGATAACTGATACACCTCATGACTTAAGTATTGTCCATTTCTTTGATGGATGACTCAGTTTCTCAGTGCTTTACCAGTCATTGCTCTGCCAACATTATTTTTCAAATATTTTTTAAGATTTTCAACATTTTCTTAGCTATCCTTTATTTGTTTCAGAATGACTTGTTTAAGGACAATACACATACTTAGCCTTCTCTAATAGGATTTCAGGTGAGATTACAGATTTCAGATACAGTTGACTTTGTATGACATGTAATGAAATGAGGGTTGAGAGCTTTATCAATTAGCAGCATTCTTATTTACTGATTGTAATCTTTAAACTCTGAAGTTTATAAAATTTAAACCATTAAGTCAGTCTTTAAGCAATTAAAATTCTTATAAAGGAAGAGGTCTGTTTTCTATTGCTTAAGAATTAGAACAGACTAACAGATTGCCATATTGTCAAACTCAACTCATTCAGGGTCAAAGAATTTGAATTTCAATAAAGTTGATGACCACTTTGAATTTCAAACAATACTCCCCCTATCTATATGCATGTGGTTTTGCAAATGAATGGTAAGAATTAGATGAGAGAGAGCTTAGACACAGTCATGGCTGAATAATATGCAATGATGATCATGAGTGTGATGCCAAATAAAAAAAATATGAATGTTATGCATGCATGGTCTGATGCAGCATTCAACAACCACAAAGTTTATTCAAACCATCTGAGAATTTATTCATCATGCTGAAATTTACACAAGCCAAGTTCTCTTCTAAGAAATTTAAACCTTTCATTCCCTAGTGGCTTAGTAAAGATATCAACAATTTGTTTTTCAGTTTCAATGAAATTCAGTTCAATTTCCTTTTTATTAACAGCATCTTTAAGAAAATGGTGTTTGATTTCTATGTGCTTAGTCCTAGAATGATGAACAGGATTTTTAGCTAAACATATAGCACTAGTATTATCACACAAAATTGGAATACATTCATGTTTTATTTGATAATCAGCTAGTTGGTGCTTGATCCAAAGTACTTGGGCTGTACAGTTACCAGCTGCGACATATTGAGCCTCAGCTATGGATAAAGCTACAGTGTGTTGCTTCTTAGATGCCCAAGATACTAGACAGCCACCAAGGAATTGACAGTAGCCACTAGTGCTTTTTCTCTCTACTTGACACCCAGCATAGTCTGCATCAGTGTAGGCTAGGAGCTCTAACTCACACTTGGCAGGATACCATAGACCAAGCTCTTGGGTGCCTAGTAGATACCTAAAAATCTTTTTTACATATTTAAGATGTGACTCTTTAGGACTAGCCTGAAATCTAGAGCATAAACACACTGCAAATTGAATATCAGGCCTAGATGTTGTAAGATATAAAAGGGATCCGATCATACCTCTATATAGCTTTTGGTCCACTGGTTTACCTTGAGGATCTTCATCTAAGCTGGTCGAGGTACCCATTGGAGTAGCTATTTCTTTGAGGTTATCCATCTTGTATTTCTTCAGTAAATCCCTTATGTACTTGGACTGAGAGATGAAGGTTCCATCTTTTGACTGTGTCACCTGCAGTCCAAGAAATAATTTGAGCTCGCCCATTGAGCTCATTTCAAACTCATTAGTCATAATCTGAGAAAACTCCTCACACAGTTTGGGGTTAGTTGACCCAAAAATAATGTCATCCACATAAATTTGAATAATAAGAATATCTGAATGACTTGCCTTAGTGAACAAGGTTTGATCAACTACACCTCTTGTGAAGTTCTTATCTGTGAGAAATTTGCTCAACCTGTCATACCAAGCTCTAGGAGCTTGCTTAAGACCATGGAGAGCTTTACGAAGTTTATAAACATGATTGGGGAAGTCTAAACATTCAAAGCCAGGAGGCTGCCTCACATAGACATCCTCACTGATTTTCCCATTCAGAAAAGTAGATTTTACATCCATCTGCTAAAGATTTATTCCTAGGGAACATGCATAAGCGAATATAATTCTGATTGCTTCTAACCTGGCTACAAGGGCACAAGACTCTTCAAAGTCCATTCCAAATTCCTGATTATACCCTTGAGCTACAAGTCTGGTCTTATTCTTAATCACATTCCCTGATTCATCAGTTTTATTCCTGAAGACCCATTTAGTCCCTATGACTGTCTCATGATCAAGAGGTGGGACCAAGTGCCACACCTTATTCCTGTCAAATTGATTGAGCTCTTCATGCATGGCATTAATCCAATGCACATCTTTGAGAGCATAGTCAATGGACTTGGGTTCTACATGTGATACAAAAGCATATGCATTCAGTTCATTTTGAATTCTTAAGTGGCCTCTAGTCCTATGAGGGTCATGCAAATTTCCAATCACATTATCTACAGGATGATCTTTTAGATATCTAATGTTGACAATTGGATCATCATGATTTTCACTTACCTCCCCCTGACCTGTAGGCTCTTCTCCATTAAGCTCTTCATTTTCTTCCTCATCTTCGGATTTGTCTGTAGGGTTCCCTTCTTTCAGAATATCACCATTGTCTTCATTCCTGCATTGACCAATATTAGTCTTTACCAAAGATTCATCAAAGATAATATGTGGAGATTCTTCAACATATTTGGAATTTTGATTATACACTCTATATGCTCGGGTGTTTTCAGAGTAACCAAGAAAAATTCCTGGTTCACATTTAGGTTCAAATTTATCAAGGTCTCTTTAATCATTTATATGAATAAAGCATTTGCAACCAAAAACCTTGAAATGAGCAATTGAAGGTTTCTTACCCTTTATGATTTCATAAGGTGTTTTCTGGGTAGAAGGTCTTACCATAGCTCTTTTAATTACATAACAGGCCGTATTTACAGCTTCAGCCCAGAACTTCCTTAGCAGACCACCTTCAACCAAGAGTGTTCGACCCATCTCCACTAGGGTTCTGTTTCTCCTCTCCACAACTCCATTCTGCTCGGGTGTCCTTGGTGAGGAGAACTTGTGATGAATTCCATTTGTCCTGCAGAAATCCTCAAACTGTGAGTTTTCAAACTCACCTCCATGATCAGTTAAAATGTTTTCAATTTTCTGGTTTATCTTAAGATAGAACTCCTGAAATTCTGTGAATGCATCACTTTTCTGTGACAAGAAATATACCCAAGTGTACCTAGGGAAGTCATCTACCATGACAAATCCATACCTCCTCCCTGATAAGCTGACAGACCTGGTTGACCCAAAAAGGTCCATGTGTATCAGCTCATAGGGTTTAGATGACAGATTTTCTGTTCTAGATTTGAATGACTTCCTAGTTAACTTGGACTGAGTACATGCATCACAGAGTTTATTTTCTTTCTTAAAAGAAACTTCAGGAAGTCCTCTAACCATACTGTGCTTATTTAATTTATGCAAAACTGTGTAACTAGCATGGCCTAACCTACGATGCCATAAGAAAGCTAAATCTTCTTTGCTAGCAGTGAGGCATAGGTTAGAATGTTGTATGTCATCTAAGTCTATCATGTAAGTATTATTTATTCTTTTACCAGAAAATTTAAGAATTTTGGAATCAGGTTCAAAAACTTTACAGCATTGAGAGTCAAAAAGAACTTTATATCCTTTATCATATAGCTGGCTGATGCTAAGTAAGTTATATGCTAAACCTTCAACTAGCATGACATCTTCAATGCAACAGGTAGTACACTTACCTACCTTACCTGACCTGACAATCTTACCCTTTGTGTTGCTACCAAAGGTGACAAGGCCTCCATGTTTCTCTGTCAGCATGCAGAACTTGGCCTTATCTCCTGTCATATGCCTGGAGCAGCCACTATCCAAGTACCACATATTATTCTTGGCTGCCAGGCATACCTGCACACACAATCAGGTAGAGAATTTTGGAACCCAATTCTGATTGGGCTCCAGAACAGATGAAATAGAAGCAAAGCAAGAAAGCAAACTTTTAGGAATCCACATTTATTTAAAAGAATTTTGTTCAGCGGATGCTCCAGATTTCTTTTTGTTATTTTTCTTCTTATTTGCACCAGCATGATTATTGACAGTGTTGTTACTTCTGTGCCAGTGCCTTGGCCAAGGTGTATTCATGAAACTTTGGCCATAGTAATCTTTGGGCTGGTTGAAGAAGTATTGGTTCCTAGGTGTCCAATTGTCATACCCACCAACCCAATTTCTGGTGTAAGGTCTATAAGACTGTGTAGCCTGATGTCCATGACCTGTAAACCTTCCCTGAGTCCTAGTCCACCCTGACCTATTTGGATAGGTTGACTATGCAGTGTAGTAGGAATGGGCTCTAGATTGGTAGAAATGGTTGGGTTGTGCTCTAAATGCATTTTGTCTCCCTTGCACTTTGGACCCTGCTGACCTATTCACAGGTGTGTATTGGGTCTTCTTCTGAGATGGTGGTGGTGGTGGAGACTTGGTGATCTTACCATGGGGTTTATATGCAAGTGTAGGCTAATCCCTAACCTGAGACTGAGCTTTAGGATTTTGCTTGGATGTACCAACTCTACCAGGCTCACTAATCTTTTGTTTGCCCTTCTCCTCAGCACTGGGCTTCTTCAGATTTACAATTTTATTCATAGAAATTTTTGAATTCATGTTAATCAGAGGTCCTTTCTCTTTTTGTGCGACAAATGAAATAGTATTCATTCCAAAACTTTTTGTTGCACTAGAATTAAATCCAAGCCCCTCTCTCCTGAAATTGACTTTTGACCCTAACAAAGCATTTAGGTTCTCTGAACCTTGGGTCATTTTCTCAATAGTTTCCAACTTGTCCTCATTATCTTTCTGAATATCTTCAATGGATTTCTTCAGTTCGGTGTTCACACTTAGGACAGCTTCATATTTTTCACTCACAATTTTCATCTCACTCTCATATTTCTGAATTTTCAATTTCCATTCATCAGTTTCTTTTTCTAACCTCTTATTATCTTCTTTAGAGGCTCTTAACTCATGCTTGATTTCTTATATTTCAGAACATGTGAGTTTCAGTTTATTTTTCTCTGATTCAAGGCATGCAATTTTATCAGTTAGAGTTGTGTCATTTTGCCTGGAATTTATCTTTCTTCTTAGATGCCTATTTTCCTTTCTAATATCATCTGTTTTATCAGCTATGTCATGATAGGCATCTACCCAATCAGCAATAGTGAAATTATCGAATCGAGAGGATACCTCATCTGAGTCTTCCTTTCTGTCTTCAGAGCTTGTTTCCATAAGGCAAATGGGCTTTTCAGCTTCTCCCTCACTGTCTGAGCTACTACTGAAGGAGCATTCATCCTCCTCACTCCAGGTACTCACCATGGCTTTCCCTTTAGTGTTCTTTCTCTTGGACTTGTCCTTGTGCTTCTGGTTCTCTGGACAATCAGCTTTCAGATGGCTGGTCTTCCTGCATTGGTAACATGTATTAGTTTCAGTTTTCTTTGCAGGATTATATTTATACCTTGTATCCTGTCGGCCGCCACCATGGTTCTTTCGGCTGAATCACCTTTCTTCTTTCCTGAGGAACCGCATGAATTCCCTGGTGATCATTGCCATCTCATTACATTCTATATCTTCTCCAATCATGCTCTCCTCGGATGATGATCCACTAGAGCTGGATTTGCTGGCACCAGCTTTCAGAGCAATTGGTTTCTTCTTCTTCTCAGCTTCCTCTATCTTTGGCAGATTTATTTCATACGCCATCAGCGAACCAATTAACTCATCTGCCCTGGTGTTGCGCAGATCCCGTGACTCTTCCATCATAGTAGCTTTGGTGTGCCAAGCATGAGTCAGGGAACGCAGAATCTTCCTTACTATATCATATTCTGTCAGTGTCTTCCCAAGACCTCTGAGATCGTTAGTAATGATTGTCAATCGAGCGTACATCTCCTTGATGGTCTCATTGGGCTTCATCTTGAAGCCTTCATACTCTGACACTAGGAAATTCGCCTTCGTCTCTCTAACCTGAGAAGTCCCTTCATGGATAACTTCCAGTGCATCCCACATCTCCTTAGCTGAACTGCAAGTCGATACACGAGAAAATTATGTGGGGTGCAGAGAGCACTGGATAGCATTTATGGTGCTCCAGTTCATAGTGGACCTTCTGATCTCTTCCTTGGTCCAGACATCCCCGTTAGGGGACAGCTCATAAGGTCCCTTACTGACTACCTTCCAAATCTCGTAGTCTTTCGCTCTCAAGAAGACTTGCATACGGTTCTTCCAGTATGCATAATTCGATCCATCAAAGAAAGGGGGCTTGGTGGTTGAGTGTCCTTCAGCAATCATTCCTCTAGCATCCATCTGTGCCTTTCCTCTTCGGGCGGTAAGTACCTGTAGAAGAGTTAGGCTCTGATACCAACTGTTATGTTAGATGGAAGCACTCTGTCACCACGAAGTGTGGATCTAGAGGGGGGTGAATAGATCTATGGCCTAAATTAAAACCAATATAGGGCTCTAATGTGGAATTTAAGTCGATCTACAAGATCATTAACTAGAGCGTTTGAACAGAGCAGCAATGAAGCAATATGTGCCGAGAATCAAGAGAAGCAACCACACACCATATCATAGGCAATCACACAAGCACATAACACACCAGAATTTTAGGTGGTTCGGTCCTCTTGACCTACGTCCACCCCACACTCAAACCAAGTGTAGCTTACTACTGCGCAACACAGCTTGCGTCCGCTGGGCAATACAGCTTAGTCTACAACCGCTGAGCTTCACAGCTTGCTGTCCGAGACCAAGTCTCGCCCGCTGAGGAGTTACAGCTTAGCCTGTCCAGAGGCTACTCCTCTGCAAACCCGCTGGGGAATACAGCTTACCCGTCCAGTGGAATCCTCCACTGCAAACAGCTGACACACAGCTTGAAGAAAAGATCTCGGAAAGCAAAACAGAAGCAAACAAAACAATAAATCCCAACAGGGAATGTAGCTCGCAATGAGCAACTCAGCTCTGGTATCTGAACCAAGAGACTGAGGAACAATGAGACAAGCTCTCTCAACTCCTCTCTCTCAATCTTCTCTTCTCTTCTCTTTCTTTTTCTTCTCTGCTCTAGGTGGCTCTCTGCTTTTCTTCTCTGTGGATCGTGCAGGATGAAGTTCACTCTCTGCTCTTCTGCTTCGATCAAGCTTCTTCTGAGGAAGAGGCTTCATATATATAGAGCAGCAGATAGGGCGTGTGTCTTCCACATTTCCCGCCCAATCATTTGGTCACGTGGCAGCATCTCAGGATTGCTTCAATATACGTGTCACGATCCTGTTACTCCCCTTATCCTCAGATCATGTGCCTTCGTTAAGCTTCACGAAGAGTACCTGTCAGTCAGATTGATAGAGTTATCAGTTTAAGACTAACAGCTTGTACAGACTTCATTCATGCAACATGTGTGAGCATGCATCGACTTTCATGTTCTATAGAAGACTGAATGTATAGACTTGAGTAGGTGTAGTGCAGACTGTATCAAGCAAAGTATGCACAATGATAATGAGTCCACATGCAGGTCACCAAGCAGTGTATGGACTTAGATGCATGCGACAATGATGTACAGGCTTTGAAGTGTGTAATGCAGAATGCATCAAGCAAAGTATGAACATTACAAACGGATGCATGGACGTGCAGTCAACAGATGTGTGGACTTGGTGTACATGCGACAGCAGTCTATAGACATTGCAATGCCTAGTGTTAAAGCGTGAGAGCACAATGCACAAACTAAGTGTGTGCATGTGTGGACTTTGAATGCATGACACTAGGCGATGTACATACTTGCTACTATCGAATGTGCAGACTCGATGAGCATGCAGCAGTCAATGTATAGACTTGCATATTTGTGCAGACTAGCCAGTGTATGGACTTGGTGAGCATGCAACACACAATGTGCAGACTTCGTGCAATGCATGAAGAAGCAATGTATAGACTTAGACCAACTTCAGCTCGTGCAATGCAGTGTACAGACTTTAGAGATAATACATGAACAAACGATGCGTTGTACAGACTTGAGAAATGATGCATGCACAAGACAAATATGTATAGACTTAATGTTATGCAGCCAGACAAATGAATGCATAGACAATGTATGGACTTGCTCATGGACTATGCACAGCGAATGTATAGACTTGCTGTAAGGAATGTGCGGACTTGATGCATGAAGCAAGGCAATGAGGAATGTATAGACTTTCACGATGTATGGACTTGCCAAAGGAGTGATGCATGAGCAGGCAATCAATGTATAGTCTTAGCCAAGACGTCTTGAGCAACTGGACGATGTACAGACTTGAGCTAAGCAAGGGCTGTACAGACTTGAGAGTGCACGATGTATAGACTTGCAGGTGCAACGTAGGTAAAGATACCAATGTATAGACTTGCGAGTGCAACGTCGATAAAGATACCAATGTATAGACTTCCTATGCCTGCGTCAAATGTGATGTACAAACATGCTGGCAATGAGTGTACAGACTATGTATATGCGTGAGACAGCTTAATGCACTTGAGAGCAATGTACAGACTTGCTATGTCTGCGACACATGCAATGTACAGACATGTGAATCTGGGGGGTCGACCCACTTCTGTCCAGACTATGCTGAGAGTGATGATGCATGGAAGTATAGACTGTATAGACTTGTGACTCATAATGTTTGCTATCATCAAAACTACAGATCATCAAAACTACAGGGGCACAACACAAGGTCCTTATCAGAGAATGAAATATATGGTCCGCATGTAAGGGCCATGATGGCCTCGGTCACACCAGTTGCCAGAAGATCTTCATTGACCATAATTTTCTTGAGGAATTGAAGCAAAGTGGCTTGGTGTGACGGAGATTTCCTAAGGAGCTCCAAGATGGAAACCTTAGTAGGGGTCCTGTCCAGATGCTGGAGAATGTCGTACTCTGCGGGAGGGCTTTGAGAATTGACCCCTTCCTCCGGCTGGGATGGCCTTTGGGATGGGGGAATGATGCGGTTCTGGAGAGTGACATTGACCGAAGCTTCTTTTGGGTCATCCTGTTCCAATGGTTTTGGGCGAATGAGCTGTAAAGGAGCTGGAGATCCAAATATGTATGAGAGAGAGGTTGAATGGTCTCTAGAGTCAACTGGAGAAGGAGAAGGGACTATTTTTGACTGCGGTGACTTAAGGAGGACCCAAGGGCGCTCCTGTCCTGACTGAGCTTTTGGAAAGACATAGGGTTCTTGGCACGGCATTTGAGGAGGGTTGACCAAGGTGAGTGGCTTTTGGGTGGCACTCGGAGACTGGCTAGATGGTGGTGAGACCAGATTTTAGGATTGGGTGAACATGTTGATATCCGCCCATGGTTCATTAGCTTCCACTTCTATCTTCCCGTACCAGCCTGAGAATCCTTCAACACTCCACATCTGGGTTCTTTTGAGAACCCGTGGTTCCATTCCAACGACAGTGTTCACCTGCTCGTTCTGCCTTGAGCTCGAGGGATCTTTGGTTGACTGATGGGTTGGCAGTGGGTTATGCACTATACTAAGGTCCCGGTTAGGCTTCTTGAGATTGGCAATAGCTAGTTTCACATCCGCCCAGTTGATTATCCCCTCGTCATTCATATCATATACCCAATCCTGGAATTGAAAGCAGTTGAATATGTCATGCCCAGGAGTTCGGTGATATGGGCAATATCTGGAGGTGTCGGCATTGGGATGGACCCGATCTCGTTGAGGGGGAAGCTGAATAGATTCTGAGGACATAAGGGCAAAGAAGATGTCACCTAAAGTTTCAGACAACGGAGGATAAGAAGCCTTTTTTAGCCTAGCAGGGCCGTAGCTTTGAGGTGGAGGGACATTGGCATAGGGCTTGGAATTACCATGCCCCTGGTTAGCCATAGCCTGGGTGGGATGGGAGACCTGGCGATTGCGGACTTGAAGGGCTGGCCAACCGCATTGACTTGCTCATTTATCGTGACGCCCTCGCTGGTGGGGACAACTGGGGTTTTCCTACTCTTGGTGCGAGACTCAAAAAAAGGAGGCAAGGTAGAATCCCTTACCTGGGCTTGAACTATCCGAGCTCAGTTGTAGAGTTGGTGAAAGATGTGGAGCTCACTAAGCATTAGAATGGCCCTAAGTTGAGGAGTGGCATTGTTCACTAGCATGGTGACAGCCTGAGACTCGGGGATAGGAACCTTCGTCCTAGAAGCCATGATCCTCCAACGATTTGTAAAGTTAATGAAGTCCTCGTCGGGCTTCATTCTCTCCATGACTAAGTCAAACAATGTGGCGAAAATAAAGGACATGTGACCAAAGTGAGCGAGGAATCGCTCGGAGACTATGTCAAAGTTGATGAGATCAATAGCTGGCAAGGAAGCAAACCAACGTAGGGCCTCGCCCTCAAGGGATTTTTGAAATAGATGGACCAATAGAACCCGATCGTGGAGCCATTGATGGGAATCCATAAGGAAACCTGAAAGGTGATGATGAGGGTCGGTGGTGCCATCGTATCTCCTATACTTAGGAGCCTTGAATCCGGGTGGAAAGTAAGCGTTAGGGAGCTTGAAATACTAGGCTAGCGAGTGGGGACGTGAGTTTGGCATACTCTCGGCCACCACCTTCTGAATGTAGCTTTGAATCTCCTGCCGGAGTGATGGGTCCATCCCTTTCAACGGGGCACCCATGGTAGGCGAAATTGGAGGTGAAGGAACCCTTTGTGGAGCTGTTGGATAGCTGAATTGGATTGGACTTTCGGGAGTGGGTCGGCTCGTGGACCCTTGGAAGGGAGTTTGAGTACGTGGAGGTGTGAGATGTGGAGACATGTGTGGGACAGCCGGAGTCTTCCCATGGGAAGCCATCGAGGCTAAGTCCGCGGGAGAATAATGGGATAGAACGTTAATCAACTCTTGATCCTCGTGCGGAGAGAGTGTAGGAGCCCTCGGGCTACCGTGGTCATGATCACTCGGCGAAGAAGCCGAATCGGCATGGACGGCCTCATTTGGCATGGACGAAAACATGCCTATGAAGGCATCCAGATGATCACCCTCCATTTGAAATAGAGGATTGCCCCTAATTCCGGACTCAAATTGGGGAGGAAATTCCTCCTCATATCTCAGATTTGTATAAACTTTCTCCATCCTAAACCAACTATTAATTGGTTTAGAATAAAGAAAATAAAAGGTTTAGGGGGGGAGTATTTCTAAACACAACAAAGTGGTGACCATAATCAACATCCCAATTTTTTTCCCTTTTTCTCTTTTCACTTTTTATTTGTCTTTTCTTTTGTTCACTCGAGGAGAGAAGGGAACTAAGGGTGTGGGATGAGCTCCGGGAGCCTAGCAGAAACCTCTCACTCAAAACCCAAGGATGAGCTATATGTACTTTCGAAGGTACAACCTGCCTGGCGACCGTGTGGGAATCCACGGTTCGACGACTCACGGAGGTTCCTAGTTGGATCGAACCAATTACACCCGAGTGGGAATCCTCAGGTGAAGGGCTCAATTCCAACAGGAAGGATTTGATGGGAATCAACACCGGGCACTGACATTTTTAATTTACATTTGTGTCCTTTTAGTTTATTTTATATCCTTTGGAAAACATATGTGCAATTGTAAGGCTTTATAAGCCAAACTGTGAGTTCTTAGGTTTTAGTGGGTTTTTGTGCAAAAGTCCAGTAGGACCAGCAAGGGGCCCCGACACTCTTTCCTATTGGTCCACCTAAGCCCTAGGGACCCATGTGGGGCTGGTCAAAGTTCTAGGTGGGCTTCTATATGGTTTGACATTCAAAGGGGGACAAGTGGTGAAAAATGTCCAAGATGCCCCCCCTTAAGTCAAGGGGGTGCCCCCCCATTAAAATGACATTTTGTATTTTCTTTTTTTAGGCCAATTGACCACATGGGGGAAGAAAATACTACCCCTACCCTCTCTCCCATGAAATTCTAACCCCCTCCCCCGTCCTCCCCTTATATATAAACCCATGTATAGTGTTTTGTAAGGTTTAATGAATGAAAAAAAATATGAATTTGGTTGGAGCCAAAGAAGGGTGTGCCCTCCTCCTCTCTCCTCCCCCCTCTTGCAGATGGAATTCTATCATTCCAGGGTGTGAGACCCATTCTATCTCTCCCTCTTATCCTCTGATTTCTGTTTCTGCCGCCGCCGCCCTCGCACCGCCATCACGCCGCCGCCACCATCGTCGGAGTTCTGTCCAAATCAGGACAGAACCTCAACTCTAGAATTTTATCTTTAGTTCTTGTTGTCTGATCGAGCACAAACTCTGAGGGCTTGTTCTACCTGTCACCCCCAGTCTCCAGTTTAAATTTCGTGCCATTTTGCTTTCGTTTGGTATTTTTCCCATATTTCTTATTTCCCCCCTGTAATCTGCCATTATACAGATCCATAGGAAAGTACCACCTATTCATATTTTCCCCACCCCCTTAGAAATTTCTTGAAAATCCAAAAAAATTCCTCAGTGTTCCTCACGTTCCCCCCTACCTCTCATAATATTTTCAGCCCCTGGAAAAATCAGTCACCCCTCAACCAAATGTCAGTTTCAGGAAGATCCCTTTCTGTCTAGAGTGTCAGTAATCAGATCCATAGAAAAAACACAGTGTTGCAGAGCCTCCCATTTCACATCCCTTTATACAGATCTGGGAGTCATCTTTCCAACGCCACCAGCCTTGTCTCGATCTGATTCCAGATCTATGAGAATTAATTCTTACCGCCGAGGTGTGCAGATCTGTTCCCTGTGCAGGTCAAAAATAACAGTCCGGGAGAAATTCACAAATAAATACCAAAAGTCAACTTCCGCGGCCCCCGCTCCCAGGAGTCGACCAGGGATGTCCTGCCAACGTTCTAGCCAAGCGGTGCCTGTCGAAGATCTTAGGAAGGTGACGTTCCTTTGGAAGCCGCGCCTTGCTGTCTAGCGAGTCAGAACTGAGTCGGCACCCCACCGAGTCGGCGCAGGACCGAGTCGGACCAGCCGGCAGAGTTCGCTCCGAATGCACCTCTAGATTGCTGCCCGTCAACCCAGGATCGGTCCTACCGGGCCCACTTGTAGCTCTTTACCTCCCTGCGTGGAGTGGGCAATAAAATTCACTATTGTAATTAAATTTTAACCGTTGTTACCGTACTTGGCCGGGAAGTCTTCCCCACGCCCGGAGCGTGGAGGTAAACTCGCTACCCTCCTCGTAGGCATTTTCTTTACCTGTATATTTTTGAATGCCGCTGCACGTGATAGGTTATTAGCCCATTTTATCAATTGTATCACTGATGCGAGAGAGCGAGAGTGAGTGACCCGTCTCGTGACTCGATCTGAGTACACGCGGAAAGCTGATACCCGAGACTCACTATCGGTTTCTCAACCGCGCATGGTCCCACGCATCCCTCACTAGGGACGATCGCAAGCTAGAGTCCCAGGTCGCGTGTCCGTCCCGCATCAAATTGGTATCAAAGCGTCGGTTGAGTCTAGGGTAGTATTTGGCTCAAAGCACACAAAAAAAGAGTCATTTAAGTCGAGTCTAAGTCTAAGTCGGTCTAAGTGTCTCACTTGCATACCATTGTTCGGTATATAAAAATGTGTCGCCCGGCCATTAGGTTACGCCTATCGGAGAGGTGATTCACTCGCGTGGGAGGATCTTCGAATCCTCAGACTCCTCCAGGTACCGGATCTTGGTTGTGTCTAGTTTCATAGTCGAGTCTGCGTTTCAACTTTGCATCGCATTTTAAGTCGTGTCTAGGTGCTTGCAATAGTTGCATAAAATTTTTCTTATAAAACAAAAAAAATGCCACTGCATGCCCATTCCTAGGGGATCCAACCCCATCTTTGCAACCATGGCCGCACCCCGAGTCCATAGTCCCGATGAAGTGGCCGAAATATTCCGAGCCATTATGGGAGCAATGGAGGGGTTGAGTACACGCCTGGATGTGTTGACTATAGGGGTAGATCGGATGGAAGGGTTGAGTACGCGAGTGGATGGCCTAGGCACACGCCTAGAAGAGAGGAAGAAGGCCTTAGAGAATAGGATATCTATTCAATTTGACGGATGCCTACCCGAGCCTCACATCCCGGTGCCACCCCAAGGACCCCTTCTCCACGAGGAGGACAGTCCTTCCTCACCCATGAGGACTCCATTGCCATCACCCACACCTTCCGAACTTTATTCAGAACCATCATATTTGGAGCCACCAAAGCCCGAGCCACCCGTATTTCTAACGGGTAAGCTTTTCATCGCCGAGCTGTTGGAGTTGGATGGAAGGCTCTTTCACCATAGAATGTGGATCTAGAGGGGGGTGAATAGATCAACAGGCTAATTAAAAATTATGCCTAGATTCAAATGCAGAATTTAAAAGAACACTAGACAACCACAGTCAAAGCACCGAAACAAGATCTGCTAAACAGACAAGCAAAGACACGAAAGGCACAAAGACTTTTAGGTGGTTCGGTCAATCCGACCTACGTCCACCCGACATTCAACTCGAATGTGGATTACTGCTGATACACAGCTTCAATCTGCTGGGCACTACAGCTTGCCAACAACGGCTGGGGCTTACAGCTTATCCCGACCAGAGGAACACCCTCTGCAACAGTTGGGCAATACAGCTTAGCCGTCCGAGACCAAGTCTCGCCTGCTGAGGATTACAGCTTCTCCTGTCCAGTGGAGACCTCCACTGCAATGCTGCCTCACAGCTTGAAGAAACAAAAGTTCGGAAATAAAAAAATGCAGAAGCAAAATGAAAAAGAAAACCCAAATGGGAATGTAGCTCGGAATGAGCAAGCCTCGGCTCTGGTTTCTGAACCAAGAGACTGAGTTACAATAAGAGCAGCTCTCAATCTAAACTCTCTCAATTTCACTCTCTCAACACATCTCTTCTCTCTTCTCTTATCTCTTTTTCTTCTTCTCTGTTTTCTTTCTTCTCACTGTGGATCGATGGCTCTCTGCTGTATATACTTTTCTTTTCTTCAGTCGATCTGCCTCCATCTGAAGACGAAGGCTTCATTATATACTATCATCAGGTGGATGAGGGCGCGTGGCTTCCACATTTCCCACCCAGAGAATTTGTCAGAACCGAGGCAATTCCATCCACATGGCAGCACCTGATCACCTCGTCCTCCTGGGATCACGAGCCATGTCAGCAATCTCAGTAGCAGATCCCTGTCAGACAGATTATAGGATTATCAGATTAAGTGAAGAACTACATACAGACTTATAAGATGAACTACATTGTATAGACTGCATTGTATGGACTTGTGAATTCGAATGCAGTGTACATACTCTGCTCAATGTATAGACCTCATCTATGGGAAGCATCCGCTGTACAGACTTCATATGTGAAGCGGCCATTATACAGATTTAAGCAATATGAAGACTTGACAGTCAACTGACGATGTATGGACTTCAAGTGTGAAGACGTTGTGAATGCAGATGTACAGACTTCATATGTGAAACAGCCGCTGTACAGACTTCACCAGACTTCATTCGTTGTACAGACTTCACGAACGATGCATGCAATGCATTGGAGGATGTACAGACTTCCTGAAGTGTGAAGGAGTTGAGTGTATATACTTCACGATGTGAAGACTTGCCAACAAAACATGTATAGACTTCACGTCGTGAAGCAATGTATATACTTAGATGAAGAAACTCTGTACAGGCTTGACCAAGGCAAGGCAATCGAGTGTAAGGACATCCACAATGTACAGACTTTATAATGCTAAGACGATGTACAGACTTCATGCCAAGAGAAACTCTGTACACACTAGCTCAAAGTAAAGCAGTTGACTGTATGGACTTCCAGTGTGTAGACATGCCAAAGATAACTGGACGATGTACAGACTTGAACAAGGTAAAGTCTGTACAGACTTGGAAATTCACAATGTGTAGACTTTGGCAAGGCAACGTCGGTAAAGCAACCACTGTATAGACTTGCTGAACAAGGCGTAGGTAAAAGTCCCAATGTATAGACTTGGAAGTGCAACGAAGAAAAGATGCCAATGTACAGACTTTGGCAAAGTAGCGATGTACAGACTTACACAGTTCCAGCTAGAGGATGTATAGACTTTACCCAGTGCAAGCTACAATGAATGAATGTATAGACTTAACAGTCTCCCTGGCTGTACAGACTTAGTCACAGGCTGAACATTCGAATGTATAGACATGCTTCCACTGACCAGTGTATAGACTTTGCAAACGTGAGACGTTGAATGAGACGGTGGTTGAGACAATGCACAGACTTCAGGTGAAACAATGCAGCTCCAGTGCAATGTATAGACATGCCTAAGACACAGCATGAGACGCTGGCTGAGACGAACACTGTATAGACTTTGAATGCAATGTATGGACTTTGCATAGACGATGCATGAGACACAGACTAATGTACAGACTTCACAAATAATGCATGAACGAGACGCTGAAGTATGTATAGACTTTAACAATGAATACATGCTGCGACGTACAGACTTTGTCCACGAACTGTGCATATGCATGAACGATGTAAAGACTCTGAAATGCACGCAATGCAGTAATGTCTAGACTTTGGGCTTTACCCTGTAGTGTATAGACTTGCTAGTCTGCTAGGAATGCAATGTGTGGACTTGCAGCTGTGCGAGCCATGCAGTGTATAGACTTCATGCATGCAGACGTTGAGCTGCAGAATGTGCAGACTTTGCCAACAATCAACAATGTAGTGTATAGACTTGGCCAATGTAGTGTCTTGAAAAACAAAAGGGGATGTCGACCCATCAGAAGGGAGCGTCGACCCATCAGAACTGTCCAGACTACACAATGAAATGTATGGACTCTATGTTCATGCTGCAATGCAATGTAGACCTGTGGGTGTGTGCATGACAGTGCAGACTCTGACTGCATTATGTACACAGACAACCTGATAAAAAAACTTTCATCAAAATAAGAACAGTTGCCAATCAATCAAAATAAGTTGTTGCCAATGAAATAAAACTTATTGTCAACATCATCAACACAGAGGGGTCACAACAATCTCCCCCTTTTTGATGATGACAACACCCTATTATATAGAATAGCAACATCCTGTCAAACAGATGTATTTTTGATGAAGGACATGATTTGTTATTCAGATTGTCATGCAGATGCTATGAATGACATGCTGAGACATGAACACAACTTTCTGCTCACAAAATCTCCCCCTATGCCATAGACATGATGCAAACACTTCCCTGGAATGAACTCATCAAGTAGACAATATATTCTCCCCCTTTGCCATCAACAAAGAGGAGGGAAATAAGATGCAATGGAAGGAACAAGAAAACTCAGCTGACTGGTATTCTTAGCAAGTAGTTCAGAAATTAAGCGGCTAAAGCACAGAACCTTCAGTCATATGAATTGAGAAACTGCTTATAAAGTGAGGTTATGGTTTAAAGGTTATAAAAATAAGAGTTCATGCACTACATTCATTGCATAGGGTAGTTGTGTAGGATAAAACAATAAACCAGAATCACATTTGCATGAGAGAGTAAGTTTCAAAAATATCTTACTGTCATATACTCAACAAAACTAATTGAGAGATACCAAGTCATGTATTGAAACTGAACAAATTGACATTCATAAAATTACTTTTGAAGGAACAGCATTTATCAATATGAGTTCATTTTGGGCAGTCAGGTACCATTTGTCTTTTTGCTTAAGGGTATACGTTTATCAGACGCCAATACCCCTAGATACTCAACATGATGGACCATTCTGCTATGATCAAACTCAATATAAGTGATTTACATCTTTTTACTTGAGGGTACACGTTTATCAGACGGTAGTTACCCCCAGGTACTCAATGAAACCACCCTACTGTTTTGATCATTTTATACAGAGATAGCTGATACACCTCATGACATGAGTGTTGTCCACTTCTTTGATGGATCACTCAGTTTCTCAGTGATTTACCAGTCATTGCTCTGCCAATGCTATATTTCAATTTATTTTCAATGTTTTTCAATATCTTTCTTAGCTGTCCTTTATTTGTTTCAGAATGACTTGTTTAAGGACAATACACATACTTAGTTTCTCTAACATGATTTTAGATGAGTTTTCAGATTTCAGATATAATTAACTTTGTCTGACATGAAATAAGATGAGGGTTGAGTGCTTTATCAATTTTTAGCATCCTTATTTAATGATTGTAGGCTTTCAACTCTAAAGATTATAAAATTTAAACCATTAAGTTAGTCTTTAAGCAATTAAAGTTCTTATGAGGGAAGAGGTCTGTTTTCTATAGCTTAATTTTAGAACTGATTAAAAGATTGCCATACTGTCAGACTCAATCATTCAGAGTCAAGGATTGAATAGACAGCGTCGACGCTGGGAGTTCAAGGCGTCCACGCATCAGTTGAAGAGACAATACTGAGATAGTGTCAGTGTGTCGACTCCACGCTATTGCAGCGTCAACTCATCAGAATAATGAAACAGAGACATTCACTGATCTAGTTCACTACGTCAACGCCTCAGTATAGCAGCGTCGACGCAGCAGTTCACCTTGAAATTCTGACAAGACTCCCCCTGTCTATATGCATGTAATTTTTGCAAAAGATGACTGATCAAATGATTTTTGAAGTTCATGCTTATTCAGACTGTACTATCATGCAACGTGACCACCAGGGTTATGCAGAGAAATGTAGTGTAAAACAGTTCTATATGCATGTGATTTTAGACATATTACTGACTAAATGATATGCAGTGATGATCATGAGAAAACAATATGAGTGTCATGCATGATCATGAGTCTGTTGCACCAATCAACCTTCACAAAGTTTTATACAGTCTATCAGATGTAGGTCCAAATCAGAGATTGTATTCAAAACAGCTGAAAATTTTATTCATCATGCTGAAACTTACACAAGCCAAGTTCTCTTCTAAGAAATTTAAACTTTTCATTTCCAAGTGGCTTAGTAAAGATATCAGCAATTTGTTTGTCTGTTTCAATGAAATTCAGTTCGATTTCCTTTTTATTCACAGCATCTCTCAGAAAATGGTGTTTTATCTCTATATGCTTAGTCCTTGAATGGTGAATAGGATTTTTAGCAAGGCATATGGCACTAGTATTATCACATAAAATTGGAATGCATTCCAGTTTTATCTGATAATCATCTAGTTGGTGCTAGATCCATAGTACTTGGGCAGCACAATTACCTACAGCAACATATTCAGCCTCAGTTGTAGACTTGGCTACAGTGTGTTACTTTTTAGATGCCCAAGATACTAGACAGCTACCAAGGAATTGGCAACAGCCACTAGTGCTCTTTCTATCTACTCGACACCCAGCAAAGTCTGCATCAGTGTAGGCTAGAAGATCTAACTCACACTTAACAGGATACCAAAGACCTAGCTGTTGGGTGCCTAGTAAATATCTAAAAATCCTCTTCACAGCCTTAAGATGAGATTCTTTAGGACTAGCTTGAAACCTAGAGCATAAACACACTGCAAATTGAATATCAGGCCTAGATGCTGTAAGATAAAGAAGGGATCCGATCATACCTCTATATAGCCTTTGGTCCACTGGTTTACCTTTAGGATCTTCATCCAAACTTGTTGAGGTACCCATTGGAGCAGCTATTTCCTTGAGGTTGTCCATTTTGTACTTCTTCAATAAATTCTTTACGTACTTGGACTGAGAGATGAAAGTGCCATCCTCTGATTGTATAACCTGCAGTCCAAGAAATAGTTTGAGCTCGCCCATTGAGCTCATTTCAAACTCATTAGTCATTATCTGAGAGAATTCCTCACATAATTTGGGGTTAGTTGACCCAAACACAATGTCATCCACATAAATCTGAATAATAAGAATATCTGAATGACTCACTTTGGTAAACAATGTTTGATCAACTATACCTCTTGTGAAATTTTTGTCGGTGAGGAACTTACTCAACCTGTCATAGCAAGCTCTAGGAGCTTGCTTTAAACCATAAAGAGCTTTATTGAGTTTGTAAACATGATTAGGGAAATCTAAACATTCAAACCCAGGAGGCTGTCTCACATAGACATCCTCACTAATTTCCCCATTTAGGAAAGCAGATTTCACATCCATCTGCTGAAGATTTATACCTAGGGAGCATGCATAAGCCAATAATATTCTGATTGCTTCTAACCTAGCTACAGGGGCAAACGACTCTTTAAAGTCTATTCCAAATTCCTGATTGTACCCCTGAGCTACAAGTCTGGCTTTATTTTTAATGACATTCCCTGAGTCATCAGTTTTATTTCTAAACACCCATTTAGTCCCTATGACTGTTTCATGATCAGGAGGTGGAACCAATTGTCACACCTTATTCCTGTCAAATTGATTAAGCTCATCATGTATGGCATTAATCCAATGCATATCTTGGAGAGCACAGTCAATGGACTTTGGTTCTATATTTGAAACAAAAGCATAAGCATTTAATTCATGTTGAATTCTTAAGTGGCCTCTAGTCTAAGGGGGGTCATGCAGATTTCCAATTACATTATCTACAAGATGATCCTTAAGGTATCTTATGTTTACAATTGGATTATCATGAGTTTGATTTACCTCCCCCTGAACTGTAGGCTCTTCTTCATCAAGCTCTTTATGTCCTTCTTCATCCTCGGATTTATCTTTAGGATCTCCTTCCTTCAGAATATCACCACCTTCTTCATTCCTGCATTGACCAACATTAGTATTTATCAAGGATTCATCAAAAACTATGTGTGGAGATTCTTCAACAGTTTTAAAATTCAGATTGTACACTCTATATGCTCGGGTGTTTTCAGAATAACCAAGAAAGATTCCTGGTTCACCTTTAGGTTCAAATTTAGCAAGGTCTCTTTTATCATTTATATGAATGAAACATTTACATCCAAAAATCTTGAAGTGAGCAATAGAAGGTTTCTTACCCTTTAAGATCTCATATAGTGTTTGCTGGGTAGAAGGTCTTACCATGGCTCTGTTAATTACATAACAAGCAGTGTTCACTGCTTCAGCCCAGAATTTCTTAGGTAGACCACCTTCTACAAGGAGTGTACAACCCATCTCCACTAGGGTTCTATTCCTTCTCTTCACAACTCCATTCTACTCAGGTGTCCTTGGTGAGGAGTACCTATGGTTGATACCATTTGACCTGCAGAATTCATCAAACTGTGAGTTTTCAAACTCACCTCCATGATCAGTCAAAATGTTTTTTAATTTTATGATTTATTTTAACATAGAACTCCTGAAATTCTGAAAATGCATCACTCTTATGAGATAAGAAATAGACCCAAGTATACCTAGAAAAGTCATCTACCATGACAAACCCATACTTCCTCCCTAATAAGCTAACATATCTGGTTGGCCCCAAAAGGTCCATGTGTATCAGCTCATAGGGTTTAGAAGACAGATTTTCAGTTCTAGACTTAAATGACTTTCTAGTTATCTTTGATTGAGTGCATGCATCACAAATTTTATTTTCCTTTTTGAAGGAAACTTCAGGAAGTCCTCTAACCATGCCATGCTTATTCAGTTTATGCAAAACAGTGTAACTAGCATGACCTAACCTACGATGGCATAAAAATGCTAAGTCTTCTCTACTGGCAGTAAGGCAAAGTTTAGTATGTTGAATGTCATCTAAATCTATCATGTATGTATTATTTATTCTTTTTCCAAAAAATTTGACAATTTCAGAATCAGGTTCAAAAACTTGCAGCATTGAGAATCAAATAACACCTTATATCCTTTATCACACAACTGGCTGATACTAAGTAAATTATAAGCTAACCCTTCAACCAGCATAACATCATCAATGCAGCAGGTTGAACACTTACCTACCTTACCTGATCCAATAATCCTACCCTTTGTGTTGCTTCCAAAGGTGACAAGGCCTCCTAGCTTCTCGGTCAGCATGCATAACTTGGCCTTATCTCCTGTCATATGCCTGGAGTAGCCACTATCCAAGTACCAAAAGTTGATCTTGGCTGCCAGGCATACCTGCATACATAATTAGGTAGAGAGGTTTGGAACCCAAGACTGATTGGGCTCCATAACAGAAGAGGTAGAAGCAAAGCAAGAAAGCAGGCTTTTCGGAATCCACATTTGTTTAAATGTATTTTGTTCAGTGGATCCTACAGGTTTTCTTCTGTTGTTGTTCCTCTTCTTTTTGTTATTTTTCTTCTTATTTACACCAACATGATTATTGACATTATTGATTCTTTGCCAGTGCCTTGGCCAAGTTGCATTCATGGAATTGTGGCCATAATAGTTCCTGGGCTGGCTGTGGAAATGTTGGTTCCTAGGTGTCCAATAACCATACCCATTAACCCAATTTCTAGTGTAAGGTCTTTGATATTGAGCAGCCAGATATGCAAGACCTGTATGCCTCCCCGGAGTTCTAGTCCAACCTGACCTATTGAAATAGGTTGACTGTGCATTGTAATGGGTCTGAACTCTGGGTTGGTAGAAATGATTGGGTTGACTCTTAGCAGCATTCTGTCTCCCCTGCACCTTGGACCCTACTGACCTATTCATAGGTTTGTTTTGGATCTTCTTCAGAGGTGGAGGTGATGGTGGAGACTTGGTTACCTTGTCCTGGTGTTTATAAGACTGGGTAGCTTGACCCCTAACCTGAGATTGACCCTTTGGATTTTGCTTGGATGTGCTAGCTCTACTAGGCTCACTGACTTTTTGTTTGCCCTTCTCCTCAGCACTGGTCTTTTTTAGATTAGCATTTTTGTTCATTGAATTGTTTGGATTCATGCTAATTAGAGGTCCTTTTTCTTTTTGTGCAACAAATGAAATAGTTCTCATTCCAAAGGTTTTCGTTGCACTTGAATTAAATCCTAGGCCCTCTTTTCTGAAATTTACCTTTGACCCTAACAAAGCATTTAAGTTATTTGTTCCTTGGGTCATTTTCTCAATGGTTCTCAGTTTATCCTCATTGTCTTTCTGAATTTCATCAATAGACTTTTTCAGTTCATTATTTACATTGAGGACATCTTCATATTTTTCAGAAACAATTTTTACTTCACTCTCACATTTCTGAATTTTCAGCTTCCATTCATCAATTTCATTTTCAAGCCTCACATTCTCTTCCCTAGAAGCTTTTAACTCATTTTTGATTTCATCTACTTCAGAACATGTGAGTTTCAGATTTTTATTCTCAGATTCTAAACATGCAATTTTATCAATTAGAGTTTTATCATTTTGCATGGAATTGATCTTTCTTCTCAGATGCCTATTTTCTTTTCTAATATAATCAGCTCTATCAGCTATATCATGGTAGACATCTACCCAATCAGCGATAGTAAAATTTTCAAATCTAGTGATTACCTCATCTGAGTCCTCTTCTCTATCTTCTGAGCTTGTTGCCATAAGGTAAATGGGCTTCTCAGATTCGGCTTCACTGTCTGAAGTGTTGCTCAAGGAGCCTTCATCTTCATCACTCCAAGTACTCACCATTGCTTTCCCTTTCGTGTTCCTTCTCTTTGACTTGTCCTTATATTTTTGATTATCTGGACAGTCATCTTTCAGATGGCCTGGTTTCCTTCATTGATAGCAAGTGTTAGTTTCAGTTTTCTTTGCAGGGTTGTGTTTATACCTTTTGTCCCTTCGGCCGCCACTGTATTTCTTTTGGCCGAATCGTCCTGCTCCTTTTCTAAGAAATCGCCTGAACTCTCTGGTCATCATGGCCATCTCAGAACGAGTCATATCTTCTTCTTCATTCGGGCTCTCCTCTGATGATGAAGAACTGCTGGAGCTAGATTTGTTGGATTTGCTGGAACCAGCCTTCAGCGCTATCAGCTTCTTCTTCCTTTCAGCTTCTTCTATCCTTGGCATATTAATTTCATATGCCATCAGCGAGCCAATTAGCTCATCAGCTCTTGTATTGCGCAAGTCCCTTGACTCCTCCATCACAGTAGCTTTCGTATGCCAAGCATGAGTCAAGGACCGAATTATCTTCCTTACTAAATCATATTCTGTCAGAGGTTTCCGAGACCTCTTAGACCATTAGTGATGATCGTCAGTCGAGCATACATTTCTTTGATGGTCTCGTTTGGCTTCATCTTGAAGGCTTCATACTCAGACACTAGGAAATTAGCCTTCGTCTCCCTGACTTGAGAAGTCCCTTCATGGATAACTTCCAGTGCATCCCACATCTCCTTGGCTGAAGTGTACGCTGACACGTGGGAGAATTCAGTAGGGTGCAGAGAGCACTGGATGGCGTTTATGGCACTCTAATTCAGCGTGGACCTTCTGATCTCCTCCTTGGTCCAGACATCTTCATTCGGGGACAGCTCATAAGGTCCCTTGCTAACAACTTTCCATATCTCGTAATCTTTAGCCCTTAGAAACACTTGCATACGATTCTTCCAGTATGCGTAGTTAGATCCATCAAAGAATGGGGGCTTGGTGGTTGAGTGACCTTCAGCTATCATCCCTCGAGCATCCATCTCTGCCTATCCTCTTCGGGCGATGAGTCCCTGTAGAAGAGTATGTCTCTGATACCAATTGTTGGAGTTGGATGGAAGGCTCTTTTACCACAGAATGTGGATCTAGAGGGGGGTGAATAGATCAATAGGCTAATTAAAAATTATGCCTAGATTCAAATGCGGAATTTAAAAGAACACTGGACAACCACAGTCAAAGCACCGAAACAAGATCTGCTAAATAGACAAGCAAACACACGAAAGGCACAAAGACTTTTAGGTGGTTCGGTCAATCCGACCTACGTCCACCCCACATTCAACTCGAATGTGGATTACTGTTGATACACAGCTTCAATCTGCTGGGCACTACAGCTTGCCAACAACGGCTGGGGCTTACAGCTTATCCCGACCAGAGGAACACCCTCTGCAACAGCTGGGCAATACAGCTTAGCCGTCCGAGACCAAGTATCGCCTGCTGAGGATTACAGCTTCTCCTGTCCAGTGGAGACCCCCACTGCAATGCTGCCTCACAGCTTGAAGAAACAAGAGTTTGGAAATAAAAAAATGCAGAAGCAAAATGAAAAAGAAAACCCAAATGGGAATGTAGCTCGGAATGAGCAAGCCTCAGCTCTGGTTTTTGAACCAAGAGACTGAGTTACAATAAGAGCAGCTCTCAATCTAAACTCTCTCAATTTCACTCTCTCAACACATCTCTTCTCTCTTCTCTTCTCTCTTTTTCTTCTTCTCTGTTTTCTTTCTTCTCACTGTGGATCGATGGCTCTCTGCTGTATATACTTTTCTTTTCTTCAGTCGATCTGCCTCCATCTGAAGACGAAGGCTTCATTATATACTATCATCAGGTGGATGAGGGGCGTGGCTTCCACATTTCCCGCCCAGAGAATTCACTAGAACTGAGGCAATTCCATCCACATGGCAGCACCTGATCACCTCGTCCTCCTGGGATCACGAGCCATGTCAGCAATCTCAGTAGCAGATCCCTGTTAGACAGATTATAGGATTATCAGATTAAGTGAAGAACTCTATACAGACTTATAAGATGAACTGCATTATATAGACTGCATTGTATGGACTTGTGAATTCGAATGCAGTGTACAGACTCTGCTCAATGTACAGACTTCATCTATGTGAAGCATCCGCTTTACAGACTTCATATGTGAAGCAGCCGTTGTACAGACTTAAGCAATATGAAGACTTGACAGTCAACTGACGATGTATGGACTTCAAGTGTGAAGACGTTGTGAATGCAGATGTACAGACTTCATATGTGAAACAGCCGATGTACAGACTTCACCAGACTTCACTCGTTGTACAGACTTCACGAACGATGCATGCAATGCAATGGAGGATGTACAGACTTCCTGAAGTGTGAAGGAGTTGAGTGTATAGACTTCACGATGTGAAGACTTGCCAACAAAACATGTATAGACTTCACGTCGTGAAGCAATGTATATACTTAGCTGAAGAAACTCTGTACAAGCTTGACCAAGGCAAGGCAATCGAGTGTAAGGACATCCACAATGTACAGACTTTATAATGCTAAGACGATGTACAGACTTCATGCCAAGAGAAACTCTGTACACACTAGCTCAAAGCAAAGCAGTTGACTGTATGGACTTCCAGTGTGTAGACATGCCAAAGATAACTGGACGATGTATAGACTTGAACAAGGTAAAGTCTATACAGACTTGGAAATTCACAATGTGTAGACTTTAGCAAGGCAACGTCGGTAAAGCAACCACTGTATAGACTTGCTGAACAGAGCGTAGGTAAAAGTCCCAATGTATAGACTTGGAAGTGCAACGAAGAAAATATGTCAATGTACAGACTTTGGCAAAGCAGCGATGTACAGACTTGCACAGTTCCAGCTAGAGGATGTATAGACTTTACCCAGTGCAAGCTACAGTGAATGAATGTATAGACTTAACAGTCTCCCTAGCTGTACAGACTTAGTCACAGGCTGAACAGTCGAATGTATAGACATGCTTCCTGTAGCACCCCGTATAAAAAAAATGAAAATGAAAAAAAATATTATTATTAATATTTTCCAAATGAAAAAAAAAATATTAAAGAAACTCTATAGGAAGCTTATGTAAGAAGTTGGAACACGGAGTCATCATATGTAAAGATTATTCACTTAATAAGTGGCTTCTTAGAGTAGTTGGTTACGTGATGTGCCTTTCAACCTAGTGACCAGGGTTTCAATCCTAGCATTTACACCATTTACCCTTTTTGCCAAATAATTATATGATTAAAGCTAGCAAAACTTGCACTTACGATTTGGGCCATGGATTAGTTGTACAAACAGTATCTCTTATCTCTCCAGCCTATCTCTTATCTCTCCAGCCTGTACAAGCTGTAAAGCCCTATTATTCCAGATCTTGCCCCCTATTCGGTCATGATAGACCCTATAAACATACCCGTAGCTACCCCATTCTAGGCTAGCTAAGGTTGGGGCAAAGCTCTGCAGGGATTGCGCAAGAAGGGTCTGCTACTACGATCTTCCAACAAGGTAGGTGTTCTCAATTTTTAACTAAACTTGTAGCTAATCTAGGATGATTAGTCTAGGCAGTTAGTCTTAGGCTCATCTCCATGCGATCTTTCACGTTTATACACCATGTGTTAGCCTCATAGTTATCATGTATTAGCTTTAATCTAAGAAAAGTAGTAAAATTAGTAAAGTAATTAGTTTCACAACGAGGATAATTAGCATGCAATAGCTTCAATCTTGGACAATTAGCAAGTATTAGTCTCATGCCCTAGATAACTAACATGAATGAGCTTTATTAACTAATCTAATAGCATACCTAATCTATTAGCATGCTTAATTAACCTGTTAATCTACCAAATCACTCAATGTCAACACCGCACATAACACTTCCATATATATATATAATGCAGGTGTTGACACCTCGTGTCAACACTTCCACACATATGTCATACATATGTCGACACTTGTATTATAGGTGTTGCACAAGTGCTGCACAAGTGTTGACACCTACGCAACACTTACCCGAGGTGTCAACACTTACGCGACACCTACGCAACACTTACCCGAGGTGTCAACACTTACGCGACACTTACCCGAGATGTCAACACTTACGCGACACCTACCCGAGGTGTCAACACTTACGCGACACCTACGCGACACTTACCCAGAGTGTTGACAAAACCAAAATTAAACCATGGATTAAAACCTTAAACACTTGATTAACAAGATGATTAAATCAAAACAAGACTTAATTAATAATAAACACGAAGACAGAACCACAGGTGTCGACACATACAAAACATTGTGAACAATAGGTGTCGACACTAGTGTCGACACATACTGTAAACTTAATGAAAACAACGTACGTGAACCTCATGTGTCGACACAGGTGTCGACACATACAATATTAACAGTATATGTAAGCCGTAGAAGAATCTCCTGTGTCGACACAGGTGTCGACACAGGTGTTGACACAGGTGTTGACACCGGTGTCGACACACAAAACATTGTAATATAACTGTACAATAGAGACGAAAAATGAACAGGAAGTGTCGACACTAGTGTCGACACATGCTGTGAACTTAATGAAAAACACCGTAAAGCCTCTTTACAAGTGAAATAAAGTATGAACAATTTATGAACCTCCATTTTACCTCTATTAACAGTATATATATAACATCTGCATATGCAAGTGTGCATATATACACCCGACACCTTAAATAAATATATATATATTTGTAGAATGAAATTATTTTTTTTGTAAAAATCTAATTTTCACCACATTAGTTTATACATACTAAAAATTATCTCCAACATGTTAAAACTATTTCCAGCATTTTAAAAGTGACTTCCAATATGATAGAATTATTTTATACATACTGAGATATAAAAATTATTTTCAGCATGTTAAAATCTATTTAAAGCTATTTTGTGCATATAAAACTTACTTTCCTATTAAATAAAGTAGTAAATTGATGCATGAAAATTACTTCCAGCATGATAACATTTCTTCCATTATGGTAAAATTATTCCAGCATGTTATAATTATTTTTGACATGTTATAGTTATTTTCAATGTATTAAAACTATTTTTCAGCATGATAATTCTATTTTCCTATCAAATAATTAGTAAATAAATGTAGAAAAATAATTTTTTGCATGATAAAATTATGTTGTTATCCAAAAATTTCTGTAATCAGCATGGAAACCTTATATTATCATCCTATCAGTAAGTTAATTAATTTTAGCATGTTAATAATTAATTTTAGCATGTTAATAATTAATTTTCAGCATGTAAAAATTAAATCCAGCATGAAAAATTTATTTTTATCACCTTACCAGTAAAGTAACATATGAAACTCATTCTCAACATGTTAATATCATTTTTAGCAAGTTAGAACTATATTCAACATAAAAACTTATTTTCATAATTAATTTCTGATTATTATAATAAATCACCATTTTGGCTAACTCATATATGTATATCGGACAGAAGATATACATACCTATAACCTCCATTATATTGGACAGAATTCTATAATCGGATATATATATACATATACATATTGGATAAAAATAATATATATATATATATAACTAATATCGACATTTGTGTCAACACTAGCAAGTTAGTCTCAAACTCCTATTGTCATTAGCATGTATCGAACGTTACGGGTTTTACTCCTAGTTCGTCCCTACATAACGATACGCCTTGGATTCTATTCTATAATCCACCTTATATACATCCTACTGGGTCAATCCTTGAAATTTCATATTGGCTATAAATGAGAGTGGATGTCGACAAACACGACCAATGCTGTGCATATAGGGCCCGGTCTGGTCCTGGGAGGAGCACCCGAAGGTACTTGTGCCCATGGGAGTTTATTGACCACGGTGTTTGGCATTGCACCGGAGTACTTGCTTGCTAGACTTTAGACACTCCACTCATTCTCGTGATATTACTTGATTGATTGACTTGAGACCCGCAGAAGGGTAAAAGTGTTTACTTGAATACATTATAAATAGCCAATTCCAGTTATACATGCTTGAAACAACTTTACTTACTATTGCTAGCTTGATTAACATGTTGCTATTCCAGTTATTACTTCTCAGTTATCACTGGCCTGATGTCATTTGCTATCACTTGCTACTGATGCTTGAAATTGTGCAATCTATATACTCTCACTTTCTACTCCTATCGATTTTACGATTCTTTGATATCTATCTGTCTGCATGCATAGTTTACCTACATTAAATAAATGGGTAATTCACTTAAAGCATGTTAGAACTTGAGATGTAAATCCTACTGAGCGATTCGCTCATCTAGTTGTTTTCTAACCTTTTCAGGTAGTTCGGATATCAGCCAGAACTCGGAAGGTAATGAGTCTGAGTTATGAGTGTAGAAATGGAGTTATCATGTTGTCTTGTTAATTGTGGTGTAGTAATTATGTCATTTGTATCCATTTATGTCATATGTCAGTTGTATTAGTCTAATTTATTAGAACTGTAATAAGGGCTTGAAGCCTAGTAGTCGGACTCGAGAAATGTGTGTAATTATCATTTGGTTAGTGGTAATAATTGTCATCTCGGATTATTTGTATTAATTTCAAGTTAAATCTTAGTTATTTGCGCACCCTATTAACTATCAAAATGAAGAATTTCATCGGATAGCTAGCTCGCTTTGGTTCTATATAAAACTGTCGCGCCACGGGTAAGCTTCAGCGCTCGGGACGTGACAGCTTTCTTGGTATCAGAGCCTAGGATTTCAATTTCCTAGGTAAAAACCTGAGTCTAAAGAGATAAATGTCTAATAGAATTGTCTATGGATAGGTTTAGATCTTACCTGGTGAGATGGGTAAAGCCAAGGGTTAAGTTTAACAATGACAATTGACCCCATAATAACGAAACCCAATATTTATTACACCTTAATTCTTTTGTAGGATTATGGCCACTGAAAGAGCACAATGGCGCGAGGTGCAGCGCACGGTGCAGGGACTTACGCATGCGCTACAGCAAGTGGCGCAAGGCGGTGTTGGCGGTGCTCACCGTGGAGCTGGTGACCTTCACCGGGATTTTCGTAACATGAACCCACCAAGATTCACGGGTTTGGTGGACCCCGATGATGCCAAGAATTAGCTGAAGGAAATTGAGAGGATCTTCCGTGTAATGCAATGCACGGATACAGAGAAGGTTCTATTGGCTACGTTCCAACTGGAACGGGATGCTCGATGCTGGTGGGAATCCGTAGAAGCAACACTGCCCGACAACCATGTCACCTGGGTGGAGTTTGTTGAACACTACAACAACAAGTATTTTTCTGACCGTGTTCAAGAGAAGAAGGCCGCGGAATTTGCCTCATTAAAGCAATGGGTCCTAAAGGTGGCCGAATATGAGGCCCAATTTTCAAGACTTTCCCGTTATGCACCCCACTTGGTGTGTACGGAAAAGATGAAGGCGAGGAGATTTCTCAATGGGCTACGGCCCCAGTATATTACCCAGCTTGCACCGATGGACATCCAAGTCTATTCGGAAATGGTTCGACGTGCTCAACTACTAGAAGACGCCACCGAATTCTCCGAAAGGATTCAAGGCAAAGACAAGAAGGAACATGTCCCTAGTCCGGGAAACTTCAAACCACCATTCGGCAAGAAGCGATTCTTCAATGGAGGAGAATTTTCCAAAGAGAAGAGGTTCCAGAAAAGCAACAAGCCCTTCTCCACAATCAACAATAAGCCTTCCTCCGCCATCACACCTTCCAAGGAAATCTGCAAGTATTGTGACAAGGCTGGTCATAAGACTGAGGAATGCTGGAGGAAACTGAGAGCATGTCTTCGATGTGGGAGTCGAGAGCATCGAATCCCCGACTGCCCCTTGATGAAGGAACAAGCCAACAAAGACGAGAAGCGTCTGGTAAAGAAACAAGGCCATCTATAACCTCTTCAAGGGATGGAACCCATGGAAGGAGGAATTGTGGAAGGTACATTAACTGTTTGCTCTAAACCTGTAAAAGTTCTATTTGATACTGGAGCAACTCATTCATTTGTTTCCAAGAGATTTACTGCCTTGTTTTCTAAAGAACATGAATGGTTAGATTTAGTAATATCTACACCTCTTGGAAACAAGTCTGATATCATGCATCACTACCCAAGTTGTGAGGTTATGGTCCAAGGTAACAATCTGCCAGTCGACCTGATATGCCTTGATATGGAGCATTATGATGTCATATTAGGAACTGACGGGTTATCCACCTACCAAGCAACGGTAGACTGCCGGCATGGCAAGATAACTTTTGCGGATTATTCCGAGTTAGTTTATATTAGCCCTTGGAATAAATCCCCTCTCATCTCGGCTCTTCGAGCTAGCAAACTTGTGAATAAAGGATGTGTGGCTTTCATAGCTTTTGTGACTGCCATGGAAGTCGAGAAGACCGAAATTGAAGACATCCGTGTAATTCGGGACTTTTCAGATGTTTTTGCTAAAGAATTACCAGGTTTACCCCCGGAGAGGGAAGTGTCGTTCACTATCGACATTATTCCTGGTGCCGGTCCTGTGTCTAAGGCACCTTATAGAATGTTTCCCACCGAGTTGAAGGAGCTAAAAGAGCAGCTAATGGATTTACTGAAAAAGGGATTCATTAGGCCGAGTACTTCCCCCTGGGGAGCACCCGTGCTCTTTGTTAAAAAGAAGGATGGAACATTTAGGCTATGCATTGATTATCGGCAGTTAAACCATCTTACAATCAAGAACAAGTACCCGCTGCCGAGAATTGACGAGCTGTTCGACCAATTGTCTGGAGCTAACTATTTCTCCAAGATTGATCTTCGGTCTGGTTACCACCAATTGAGGATCAAAGAAGTAGACATATATAAAACTGCATTTCGAAGCAGGTATGGGCATTACGAATTTACTGTTATGCCTTTTGGACTAACAAATGCCCCTGCAGCTTTTATGCAGTTAATGAACAACATCTATAGGCCTTATTTAGACCAATTTATTGTGGTCTTTATCGATGATATATTGATCTATTCAAAAACTGAAGAAGATCATGAAGTGCATCTCAAGAAGGCATTACAGATATTGCGAGACAACAAGCTATATGCCAAATTCAGTAAATGCCAGTTCTGGCTTGAAGAAGTGTCCTTCTTAGGCCATGTCATATCAAAGAATGGAATTTCTGTTGACCCTGCGAAGGTCGAAGCTGTACAAAATTGGGGACGACCAACGAATGCAACGGAGATTTGAAGCTTCTTGGGTCTAGCTGGTTACTACCGGCTTTTTATTAAGGACTTCTCCAAGATTGTTGTCCCTCTTACCAGATTAACTCGCAAGGAAGTGCCTTATGAATGGAGTGAAGACTGTGAAAAGAGTTTCCTAACTTTGAAGGATCTCTTGACTACTGCTCCGGTCTTATCTCTACCAATTGAAGGAGAGAAGTACGAGGTATATACCGATGCATCTGGTATCGGCCTCGGATGTGTATTGATGCAGAATGGAAGAGTCATTGCATACTCTTCCCGGTAATTAAAGAAGCATGAAGAAAACTACCCTGTGCATGATTTGGAACTAGCCGCAGTGGTATTGGCTTTAAAGGTATGGAGGCACTATCTCTACGGGGAGTAATTCACCGTATACTCCGATCATAAAAGCCTTAAATATCTATTCTCTAAGAGAGAGCTGAACATGCGACAAAGGCGTTGGCTCGAGTATCTCAAGGATTTCGACTTCACTATACAATATCATCCTGGTAAGGGTAATTCCGTAGCAGATGCCCTTAGTCGGAAGCCGAGAGCCCTAATAAGCAACTGTATGGTTCAAGAATGGAAGCTGCTGGAAAAATTCTCTGAACTCAATATAAGCATGGATGAGAATGACAGGTGTATTACTCTATCTCTCATAAGTGTACATCCGGATTTGCTAGCTGAAATCAAGAGGTTGTAAGAAGAAGATCCTACCCTAGTGGAAATAAAAGAAAAGCTGGACGAGAAATCTGATTTCAAGTCGGCACTCGATGGCAGATTATTATACCATGAACGGACATGTGTACCAGACAGTCCTGAGCTGAAGAAGAGGATTCTTGAAGAAGCTCACCGATCGAGGTATACAATCCACCCTGGAGCCACTAAGATGTACCAAGACATAAAAAGAACCTTTTGGTGGCCCAATATGAAAAGGGAGATAGCAGACTTCGTGTCTAGATGCTTGACATGCCAACAGGTGAAGGCGGAACATTAGAAGCCCGCTGGATGATTGCATCCACTAGATATCCCCAAGTGGAAATGGGAAGACATCGGCATGGACTTCATCATGGGTTTGCCCAGGTCTAGGGGCGGACATGATGGAGTTTGGGTAATCATCGATCGCCTTACTAAATCGGCTCATTTCTTGCCTATCAAGAGTCGGTGGTCGATTGATGTTCTTGCTGCCCTATATATCAAAGAGGTTACTAGATTACATGGAATTCCTGTGTCTATAGTATCTGATCGAGACCCACGCTTTACTTCTCATTTTTGGAAGGGTCTACAACATTCTCTGGGAACGAAACTCAACTTTAGCACTGCTTTTCATCCCCAGACAGATGGTCAGACTGAAAGAACAAATCAGGTTGTTGAAGATATGTTAAGGGCATGTATTATAGATTTTGGCGGAAGCTGGCATGACCACTTACCCCTAGCCAAATTTGCCTACAATAACAGCTACCAAGCCAGTATCCAGATGGCACCTTTCGAGGCACTTTATGGCAGGAGTTGTCGATCTCCAATATACTAGGATGAAGTCGGTGAAAGATAACTTCTAGGCCCAGATATGGTTAGAGATTCAACTGAAAAGATACACCTTATCTGAGAGAGACTCAAGGTAGCTCAGTGTAGGCAAAAATCTTATGCTGATAACAGAAGGAGAGATTTGGAATTTTAAGTGGGTGATCATGTATTTCTCAAGGTATCTCCCGGCCGAGGTATTAGAAGATTCGGTGTTAAGGGCAAGCTCACACCAAGGTTTATCGGTCCATTTGAAGTATTAGAAAGAGTGGGCGAGGTGGCTTACCGCATTGCCTTACCACCTTAACTCTCGGAAGTGCACAATGTATTCCAAATTTCTATGCTGAAGAAGTATGTGCACGATCCTCTCTACGTCATCGATCACACTGACATGGTGATACAGAAGGATCTCACCTATGAGCAAAGGCCAGTAAAGATTCTCGACCAAGAAATCCGAGTTCTAAGGAGCAAGACGATCCCTATGGTAAAAATACAATGGAATCGATGCTCGGAGCAAGAAGCAACTTGGGAGACCGAGGCATCTATGAAGAGAAGATACCCAGAACTATTTTAGTCGGCAAGTATCTTATACTTTCTATAGTATCCTTATGTAGTTGAATTTACCCTTATACAATTGAATTTGGGGACCAAATTCTTTTAAGTAGGGGAGGGTGTAGCACCCCGTATAAAAAAAATGAAAATGAAAAAAATATTATTAATAATATTTTTCAAATGAAAAAAAAATATTAGATAAACTCTATAGGAAGCTTATGTAAGAAGATGGAACACGGAGTCATCACATGTAAAGATTATTCACTTAACAAGTGGCTTCTTAAAGTAGTTGGTTAAGTGATGTGCCTTTCAACCTAGTGACTAGGGTTCCAATCCTAGCATCCACACCATTTACCCTTTTTGCCAAATAATTATATGATTAAAGCTAGCAAAACTTGCACTTACGATTTGGGCCATTGCACTTACGATTTGGGCCATGGATTAGCTGTACAAACAATATCTCTTATCTCTCCAGCCTGTACAAGCTGTAAAGCCCCATTATTCCAGATCTTGCCCCCTATTCGGTCATGACAGACCCTATAAACATACCCGTAGCTACCCCATTCTAGGCTAGCTAAGGTTGGGGCAAAGCTCTGCAGGGATTGCGCAAGAAGGGTCTGCTACTACGATCTTCCAACAAGGTAGGTGTTCTCAATTTTTAACTAAACTAGTAGCTAATCTAGGATGATTAGTCTAGGCAGTTAGTCTTAGGCTCATCTCCATGCGATCTTTCACGTTTATACAGCATGTGTTAGCCTCATAGTTATCATGTATTAGCTTTAATCTAAGAAAAGTAGTAAAATTAGTAAAGTAATTAGTTTCACAACGAGGATAATTAGCATGCAATAGCTTCAATCTTAGACAATTAGCAAGTATTAGTCTCATGCCCTAGATAACTAACATGGATGAGCTTTATTAACTAATCTAAGAGCATACCTAATCTATTAGCATGCTTAATTAACCTGTTAATCTATCAAATCACTCAATGTCAACACCTCACATAACACTTCCATATATATATATAATACAGGTGTTGACACCTCGTGTCAACACTTCCATACATATGTCATACATATGTCGACACTTGCATTATAGGTGTTGCACAAGTGTTGCACAAGTGTTGACACCTACGCAACACTTACCCGAGGTGTCAACACTTACGCGACACCTACGCAACACTTACCCGAGGTGTCAACACTTACGCGACACCTACGCGACACTTACCCAGAGTGTTGACAAAACCAAAATTAAACCATGGATTAAAACCTTAAACACTTGATTAACAAGATGATTAAACCAAAACAAGACTTAATTAATAATAAACACGAAGATAGAACCACAGGTGTCAACACACACAAAACATTGTGAACAATAGGTGTCGACACTAGTGTTGACACATACTGTAAACTTAATGAAAACAACGTAAGTGAACCTCATGTGTCGACACAGGTGTCGACACCGGTGTCGACACATACAATATTAGCGGTATATGTAAGCCGTAGAAGAATCTCATGTGTCGACACAGGTGTCGACACAGGTGTCGACACCGGTGTCGACACACAAAACATTGTAATATTAACTGTACAACAGAGACAAAAAATGAACAGGAAGTGTCGACACTAGTGTCGACACATGCAGTGAACTTAATGAAAAACACCGTAAAGCCTCTTTACAAGTGGAATAAAGTATGAACAATTTATGAACCTCCATTTTACCTCTATTAACAGTATATATATAACACCTGCATATGCAAGTGTGCATATATACACCCGACACCTTAAATAAATATATATATATATATTTGTAGAATGAAATTATTTTTTTTGTAAAAATCTAATTTTCACCACATTAGTTTATACATACTAAAAATTATCTCCAAAATGTTAAAACTATTTCCAGCATTTTAAAAGTGACTTCCAATATGATAGAATTATTTTATATATACTGAGATATAAAAATTATTTTCAGCATGTTAAAATCTATTTAAAGCTATTTTGTGCATATAAAACTTACTTTCCTATTAAATAAAGTAGTAAATTGATGCATGAAAATTACTTCCAGCATGATAACATTTCTTCCAGTATGGTAAAATTATTCCAGCATGTTATAATTATTTTTGGCATGTTATAGTTATTTTCAATGTATTAAAACTATTTTTCAGCATGATAATTCTATTTTCCTATCAAATAATTAGCAAATAAATGTAGAAAAATAAATTTTTGCATGATAAAATTATGTTGTTATCAGAAAATTTCTTTAATCAGCATGGCAACCTTATATTATCATCCTATCAGTAAGTTAATTAATTTTAGCATGTTAATAATTAATTTTCAGCATGTAAAAATTAAATCCAGCATGAAAAATTTATTTTTATCACCTTACCAGTAAAGTAACATATGAAACTCATTCTCAACATGTTAATATCATTTTTAGCAAGTTAGAACTATATTCAACATAAAAACTTATTTTCATAATTGATTTCTGATTATTATAATAAATCACCATTTTGGCTAACTCATATATGTATATCGGACAGAAGATATACATACCTATAACCTCCATTATATTGGACAGAATTTTATAATCGGATATATATATACATATACATATTGGATAAAAATAATATATATATATATAACTAATATCGACATGTGTGTCAACACCAGCAAGTTAGTCTCAAACTCCTATTGTCATTAGCATGTATCGAACGTTACGGGTTTTACTCCTAGTTTGTCCCTACATAACGATACGCCTTGGATTCTATTCTATAATCCACCTTATATACATCCTACCAGGTCAATCCTTGAAATTCCATATTGGCTATAAATGAGAGTGGATGTCGACAAACACGACCAATGCTGTGCATATAGGGCCCGGTCTGGTCCTGGGAGGAGCACCCGAAGGTACTTGTGCCCATGGGAGTTTATTGACCACGGTGTTTGGCATTGTACCAGAGTACTTACTTGCTAGACTTTAGGCATTCCACTCATTCTCGTGATATTACTTGATTGATTGACTTGAGACCCGCAGAAGGGTAAAAGTGTTTACTTGAATGCATTATAAATAACCAATTCCAGTTATACATGCTTGAAACAACTTTACTTACTATTGCTAGCTTGATTAACATGTTGCTATTCCAGTTATTACTTCTCAATTATCACTGGCCTGATGTCATTTGCTATCACTTGCTACTGATGCTTAAAATTGTGCAATCTATATACTCTCACTTTCTACTCCTATCGATTTTACGATTCTTTGATATCTATCTGTCTGCATGCATAGTTTACCTACATTAAATAAATGGGTAATTCACTTAAAGCATGTTAGAACTTGAGATGTAAATCCTACTGAGCGATTCGCTCATCTAGTTATTTTCTAACCTTTTCAGGTAGTTCGGATATCAGCCAGAACTCGGAAGGGAATGAGTCTGAGTGATGAGTGTAGAAATGGAGTTATCATGTTGTCTTGTTAATTGTGGTGTAGTAATTATGTCATTTGTATCCAGTTATGTCAGATGTCAGTTGTATTAGTCTAATTTATTAGAACTGTAATAAGGGCTTGAAGCCTAGTAGTCGGACTCGAGAAATGTGTGTAATTATCATTTGGTTAGTGGTAACAATTGTCATCTCGGATTATTTGTATTAATTTCAAGTTAAATCTTAGTTATTTGCGCACCCTATTAACTATCAAAATGAAGAATTCCATCGAATAGCTAGCTCGCTTTGGTTCTATATAAAACTCTCGCGCCACGGGTAAGCTTCCGCACTCGGGACATGACACTTCCACCGACCAGTGTATAGACTTTGCAAACGTGAGACGCTGAATGAGACGGTGGCTGAGACAATGCACAGACTTCAGGTGAAACAATGCAGCTATAGTGCAATGTACAGACATGCCTAAGACACAGCATGAGACGCTGGCTGAGACGAACGCTGTACAGACTTTGAATGCAATGTATGGACTTTGCATAGACGATGCATGAGACACAGACTAATGTACAGACTAGACAAACAATGCATGAACGAGACGCTGAAGTCTGTATAGACTATAACAATGAATACATGCTGCGATGTACAGACTTTGTCCACGAACTGTGCACATGCATGAACGATGTAAAGACTCTGAAATGCACGCAATGCAGCAATGTCTAGACTTTGGGCTTTACCCTGCAGTGTATAGACTTGCTGGTCTGCTAGGAATGTAATGTGTGGACTTGCAGCTGTGCGAGCCATGCAGTGTATAGACTTCATGCATGCAGACGTTGAGCTGCAGAATGTGCAGACTTTGCCAACAATCAACAATGCAGTGTATAGACTTGGCCAATGCAGCGTTGTATAGACTTCAAGTCAGAATGCACAATGTGTGGACTTGGAAAACAAAAGGGGACGTCGACCCATCAGAAGGGAGCGTCGACCCATCAGAACTATCCAGACTACACAATGAAATGTATGGACTCTATGTTCATGCGGTAATGCAATGTAGACCTGTGGGTGTGTGCATGACAGTATAGACTCTGACTGCATTATGTACACAGACAACCTGATAAAAACAATTTCATCAAAATAAGAACAGTTGCCAATAAATCAAAACAAGCTGTTGCCAATGAAATAAAACTTATTATCAACATCATCAACACAGAGGGGTCACAACACAAGCCACTTCTTAGTTGACTCAAGGATGGCTTGGTCCCACCTCCTTACCCATCCAAGGACCCCACCCTACCACTAGTGCCCATCAACTCCTACCACACTACCTTTCGGTCTAGTCACCATGTTGATACCTTGGATGACCTTGTTATGGGATTAGACTCACAATGGAAGTTGACGCACTCATTGACCCGAGGCTTCGACCAACCCACTAGTCTTAGCTTCACCCATCTGGCCTTAGGGTCCATTACCTCCGTGTGCACCGTGGGTTGTGTCACCACAGAGATCCTTCTATTCCTCCCTATGCCGACCGAGACCGACTTCATTCCCTTTTGCCCAAGGGAGGAATCTTATTTTTTTCACATGACCACCATCCCATTCACCATGAAGGATGAAGGTGACCACCCACACCTTCAAGAATTTCACAATTGGGACCGTGTCATATGGGAGCCCATCTCAAAGGGTCATACCTTCTTTGATCCCTTTGACCCATTCCCTAGTGGACCCCTAGACCCACCATATATACTTCACTTCTTCGAGGGAGTCCACTACCACACCCCTTCCCCATGGGTCGGGTCGTCTATACCTGCCAAGCCCATTCATGATACTCCTACATCCGACTCTCCTAGCCCTTCCAAGTCTCCCAAATCCCATAGAAAGTCCAATGTGTATGCATGGTCCACTTTCGGAGGTCTAGGAATTCCACATTCCGACAACCACCGGTTGCATCTAGTGTATGCATGGCACACATTCGGGTGTCCTGGTCCACCTTTGCATCTACATGAGTCGTACTAACCGTAGGTTCATTTAGGGTCATGTGTCAGTCTTTGTTTCGTATCGTTTGTATGTCGAGTGCATGTGCATACGTCAAGTCGAGTCGATATTTTGTACACTCACGTTGTCAGTCCCTTTCGAGTGTGATACTTGTCAGAATTTGGGATCGGTTCTACCTCACATATCGGATCTAGTCACATAAGGGACAAGCGGTGATTCCTAGTGAGCCTTTGAGCCGCCTCCCTTCATTTGAGAGTGACCCGACCCCGGAGTGTCCACCTCTAGCCTCCTCCCCAGCAGCGTGTGCATATCGAATCTATACGGGATGAGCAGGTGTCGATTACTCGGAGTAGAGCATACTCCGCGCTTCCTGGTACGATGATGGATCCGTCGGCGTCACGAGCAACCGCACCGCTTACTCGACGGGGTCGAGTTCTTTCCACCCGGGGAGAATTGATGGAAATCAACACTGGGCATTGATATTTTTAATTTAAATTTGTGTCCTTTTAGTTTATTTTTATATCCTTGGGAAAACATATGTGCAATTGTAAGGCTTTATATCTAGTCTTTATGTTTTTGTGGGTTTTTGTGCAAAAGTCCAGTAAGACCAGCAAGGGGCCCCCATACTCTTTCCCATTGGTCCACCTAAGCCCTAGGGACCCATGTGGGGCTGGTCAAAGTCTAGGTGGGCTTCTAGATGGTTTGACATTCAAAGGGGGACAAGTGGTGAAAAATGTCTAAGATGCCTCCCCTTAAGTCAAGGGGGTGCCCCACCATTAAAATGATATTTTGTATTTTCTTTTTTTAGGCCAATTGACCACATGGGGGAAGAAAATGCTACCCCTCCCCTCTCTCTCACGAAATTGCAACCCCATCCCCCTTTTTCCCCTTCTATATAAACCCATGTATAGTGTTTTGTAAAGTTTAATGAATAAAAAAAATGTGAATTTGGTTGGAGCGAAAGATGGGTGTGCCCTCCTCCTCTCTCCTCCCCCCTCTTGCAGATGGAATTCTGTCATTTCAGAGTGTGAGACCCATTCTATCTCTCCCTCTTATCCTCTGATTTCTGTTTCTGCCGCCGCCGCCATCGCACCGCCATCGCGCCGCCGCCACCATCGTCGGAGTTCTGTCCAAATCAGGACAGAACCTCAACTCCAGAATTTTATCTTTTTTTCTTGTTATTTGATCGAGCCCAAACTTTGAGAGCTTGTTCTACCTGTCACCTCTAGTCTCCAGTTTAAATTTCGTGCCATTTGACGTTCGTTTGGTATTTTTATCATATTTCTTGTTTCCTCCCTGTAATCTGCCATTCTGCAAACCTCCGGGATAGTGCCACCTATTCGTATTTTTCCCACGCCCATAGAAATTTCTAGAAATTCCACAAACATTCCTCAATTTTCCTCGCGTGCCCCCCTACCTCTCAGAATATTTTCAGCCCCTGGAAAAATCATTCACCCCTCGGTCAAAGGTCGGTTTCAGGAAGATCACTTTCTATCCTGAGTGTTAGTAATCAGATCTACAGAAGAATTACAGTGTTGCAGAGCCTCCTATTTCTCATCCCTTCGTTGGATCGACCTACCAAAATTATATTTTGTAGATCTGGGCGTCCTCTTTCCAACGCCACCAGTCTTTCCTCGATCTGATTCCGGATCTATGAGGATTAATTCTTGCCGCCGAGGCGTGCAGATCTGTTCCCTGTGCAGGTCAGAAATAACAGTCCGGGAGAAATTCACAAATAAATACCAAAAGTCAACTTCCGCGACCCCCGCTCCCAGGAGTCAACCAGAGACGTCCTGCCAACGTTCCTGCCAAGCGGCGCCTTCCGAAGATCTCAGGAAGGTGACGTTCCTTTGGAAGCCGCGCCCTGTCATCCAGCGAGTCAGAACCGAGTCGGCGCAGCACCGAGTCAGACCAGCCGACCGAGTTCGCTCCGAACGCACCTCCAGATTGCTGTCCGTCAACCCAGGATCGGTCCTCCTGGGTGCACTTGTAGCCCTTTACCTCCCTGCATGGAGTGGGCAATAAAATTCACTATTGTAATTAAATTTTAACCGTTGTTACCGTACTTGGCCGGGAAGTCTTTCCCACGCCCGGAGCGTGGAGGTAAACTCGCTACCCTCCTCGTAGGCATTTTATTTACCCATATATTTTTGAATGCCACTGCATGTGATAGGTTATTAGCCCATTTTATCAAGTGTATCACTGCTGTGAGAGAGCGAGAGTGAGTGACCCGTCCCGTTACTCGATCCGAGTACACGCGGAAAGCCGATACCTGAGACTCACTGTCGGTTTCTCAACCGCACACGGTCCCACGCATCCCTCACCAGGGACGATCGCGAGCTAGAGTCCCAGGTTGCGTGTCCGTCCCGCATCAATTTGGTATCAGAGCGTCGGTTGAGTCTAGGGTAGTATTTGGTTCAAAACACACACAAAAAGAGTCATTTAAGTCGAGTCTAAGTCTAAGTCGGTCTAAGTGTCTCACTTGCATACCATTGTTCGGTATATAAAAAGGTGTCACCCGACCATTAGGTTACGCCTATCAGAGAGGTGATTCACTCGCGTGAGAGGATCTTCGGATCCCCGCACTCCGCCAGGTATCGGATCTTGGTTGTGTCTAGTTTCATAGTCGAGTCTGCGTTTCAACTTTGCATCGCATTTTAAGTCGTGTGTAGGTGCGTGCAATAGTTGCATAAATTTTTTCTTATAAAACAAAAAAATGCCATTGCATGCCCATTCCTAGGGGATCCAACCCCATCTTTGCAACCATGGCCGCACCCCGAGTCCATAGTCCCGATGAAGTGGCCGAAATGTTCTGAGCCATTATGGGAGCAATGGAGGGGTTGAGTACACGCCTAGATGTGTTGACTATAGGGGTAGATTGGATGGAAGGGTTGAGTACGCGAGTGGATGGCCTAGGCACACGCCTAGAAGAGAGGAAGAAGGCCTTAGAGAATAGGATATGTACTCAATTTGACGGATGCCTACCCGAGCCTCACATCCCGGTGCCACCCCAAGGACGCCTTCTCCACGAGGAGGACAGTCCTTCCTCACCCATGAGGACTCCATTGCCATCACCCTCACGTTCCGAACTTTATTCGGAACCATCATATTTGGAGCCAACAAAGTCCGAGCCACCCGTATTTCTAACGAGTGAACTTTACATCGCCAAGCCGCTTCTTAGTTGGCTCAAGGATGGCTTGGTCCCACCTCCTTACCCATCCATGGACCCCACCCTACCACTAGTGCCCGTCAACTCCTACCACACTACCTTTTGGTCTAGTCACCATGTTGATACCTTGGATGACCTTGTTATGGGATTAGACTCACAATAGAAGTTGACACACTCATTGGCCCGAGGCTTCCACCAACCCACTAGTCTTAGCTTCACCCATCCAGCCTTAGGGTCCATTACCTCCGTGTGCACCGTGGGTTATGTCACCACGGAGATCCTTCTATTCCTCTCTATGCCGGCCGAGACCGACTTCATTCCCTTTTGCCCAAGGGAGGAATCTTATTTTTTTCACATGACCACCATCCCATTCACCATGACGGATGAAGGTGACCACCCACACCTTCAAGAATTTCACAATTGGGACCGTGTCATATGGGAGCCCATCTCAAGGGGTCATACCTTCTTTGATCCCTTTGACCCATTCCCTAGTGGACCCCTAGACCCACCATATACAGTTCACTTCTTCGAGGGAGTCCACTACCACACCCCTTCCCCACGGGTCGGGTCATCTATACCCACCAAGCCCGTTCACGATACTCCTACATCCGACTCTCCTAGCCCTTCCAAGTCTCCCAAATCCCATAGAAAGTCCAATGTGTATGCATGGTCCACTTTCATAGGTCTAGAAATTCCACATTCCGCCAACCACCGGTTGCATCTAGTGTATGCATGGCACACATTCGGGTGTCCTAGTCCACCTTTGCATCTGAATGAGTCGGAGTAACCGTAGGTTTGTTTAGGGTCATGTGTTAGTCTTTGTTTCATATGGTTTGTATGTCGAGTGCATGTGCATACGTCAAGTTGAGTCGGTCTTTTGTACACTCGCATTGTCAGTCCCTTTCGAGTGCGATACTTGTCAGAATTTGGGATCGGTTCTACCTCACATATCGGATCTAGTCACATAAGGGACAAGCGGTGATTCCTAGTGAGCCTTTGAGCCACCTCCCTTCATTTGAGAGTGACCCGACCCCGGAGTGTCCACCTCTAGCCTCCTCCCCAGCAGCGTGTGCATATCGAATCTATACGGGATGAGCAGGTGTCGATTACTCGGATTAGAGCGTACTCCGCGCTTCCTGGTAAGATGACGGATCCGTCGCCGTCACGAGCGGCCGCACCCCTTAGTCGACGGGGTCAAGTTCTTCCCACTCGGGGAGAATTGATGGAAATCAACACAGGGCATTGATATTTTTAATTTACATGTGTGTCCTTTTAGTTTATTTTTTTATCCTTGGGAAAACATATGTGCAATTGTAAGGCTTTATAAGCCAAATTGTGAGTCTTTAGGTTTTAGTGGGTTTTTGTGCAAAAGTCCTGTAGGACCAGCAAGGGGTCCCCACACTCTTTTCCATTGATCCACCTAAGCCCTAGGGACCCATGTGGGACTGGTCAAAGTCCTAGGTGGGCTTCTAGATGGTTTGACATTCAAAGGGGGACAAGTGGTGAAAAATGTCCAAGATGCCTCCCCTTAAGTCAAGGGCGTGCCCCCCCATTAAAATGACATTTGTTATCTTCTTTTTTTAGGCCAATTGACCACATGGGGGAAGGAAATACTACCCCTCCCCTCTCTCTCACGAAATTCCAACCCCATCCCCCTTCCTCCCCTTCTATATAAACTCATGTATAGTGTTTTGTAAGGTTTAATGAATGAAAAAAAATTGTGAATTTGGTTGGAGCCAAAGATGGGTGTGTCCTCCTCCTCTCTCCTCCCCCCTCTTGTAGATAGAATTCTATCATTCCAGAGTGTGAGACCCATTCTGTCTCTCCCTCTTATCCTTTGATTTCTGTTTCTGCCACCGCCGCCATCGCACCGCCATCGCGCCGCCGCCACCATCGTCGGAGTTCTATCCAAATCAGGACAGAACCTCAACTCCAAAATTTTATCTTTAGTTCTTGTTGTCTGATCGAGCCCAAACTTTGAGAGCTTGTTCTACCTATCATTCCTAGTCTCCAGTTTAAATTTTGTGCCATTTGGCTTTCATTTGATATTTTTCTCATATTTCTTGTTTCCTCCCTGTAATCTGCCATTCTGCAAATCCACGGGACAGTGTCACCTATTCGTATTTTTCCCACCGCCTTAGAAAATTCTTGAAAATCCACAAACATTCCTCAATGTTCCTCACGTTCCCCCCTACCTCCCATAATATTTTCAGCCCCTAGAAAAATCATTCACCCCTCGGTCAAAGGTCGGTTTCCGGCAGATCTTTTTCTGTCCTGAGTGTCAGTAATCAGATCCACAGAAGAAATACAGTGTTACAGAGCCTCCCATTTCTCGTCCCTTCTTTGGATCGACCTACAAAAATTATATGTTGTAGATCTAGAAGTCCTCTTTCCAATGCTACTAGTCTTGCCTCGATCTGATTTCGGATCTATGGGAATTAATTCTTGCCACTGAGGCGTGCAGATCTGTTCCTTATGCAAGTCTGAAATAACAGTCCGAGAGAAATTCACAAATAAATACCAAAAGTCAACTTCCGCGACCCCCGCTCCCAGGAGTTGACCAGGGACGTCCTGCCAACGTTCCAGCCAAGCGGCGCCTTCCGAAGATCTCAGGAAGGTGACGTTCCTTTGGAAGCCGCGCCTTGCTGTCCAACGAGTCAGAACCAAGTCGGCGTAGCACCGAGTCAGCGCAGGACCGAGTCGGACCAGCTAGCCGAGGTCGCTCCGAACGCACCTCCAGATTGTTGTCCATCAACCCAGGATCGGTCCTCTCGGGCCCACTTGTATCCCTTGACCTCCCTGCGTGGAGTGGGCAATAAAATTCACTTTGTAATTAAATTTTAACCGTTGTTACCGAGAGTTACCGTACTTGGCCGGGAAGTCTTCCCCACGCCCGGAGCATGGAGGTAAACTCACTACCCTCCTTGTAGGCATTTGCTTTACCCATATATTTTTGAATGCCGTTGCATGTGATAGGTTATTAGCCTGTTTTATCAACTGTATCACCGCTGCGAGAGAGCGAGAGTGAGTGACCTGTCCCGTCACTCGATCCGAGTACACGCGGAAAGTCGATACCCGAGACTCACTGCCGATTTCTCAACCGTGCACGGTCCCACGCATCCCTCGCCAGGGATGATCGTGAGCTAGAGTCCTAGGCCGCGTGTCCGTCCCGCATCAGGGTTCCTACAAAGGGGTGATGCCGGCTCTTCCTAAACCCAACCACGTTACTTAATCTACAAAGATTAATCACACAATACATGAGCAAACTAACAGAGAAAGAACACTGTTACGGGGAGAATACGGGAAGAGGACAGAGGGCGGCCAAAGTGATGGCCGTCAACAAACCTGGGCGGCGAGGTTGAGTGTCGCCCAGAGGGGAAGGCGGCCAGAGTGGTGGCCTCTTAGCAAGGAAGGGGGCGACCAGGTCGAGTGTCACCTGGGGCCCAGGGCGACCAGGGTGCTGGTCGCCCAACAGATGGCCTAGGTGGCCACTGGGTTGGTCGCCCAAGGGCCTAGGCGGCCAGGAGTTTGGCCTCCTTCTGTCCGACTTTCAGAAAATATGAAAGTAGAGATGCAGAAACTTGACTAATGAAAACGCATGGTTCAACTAATCTTTGACTTCAAGCATCAGAGACTTATAATAGGCAATAGAGAGTCCCACCGTGATCGCCACTTTGCTTGTAGGCGCCCGGGGATGGCGTTGTGGTTGGTTTGGTGGATGGACGGATGGAGAACGTCTCCTGAGTACCTACAGAGGAACAAAAAGAAACATTAGAACATCATGATCGCCAGAGGTGTTTACCTGAACCTCACAGGGGTGATGATCGCGGGGAGTTAATCCAAATAGGGAGATGATGGATTCCGTCTTCCTCATCCTTGGCCAGCCAAGGGCAAGGAGCCATGCTATGTCTCTTATGCTGAAGTCCTGCAACGTAGCTCAAAGTAAAAAGAAAAGGAAGGCCATTAGTAAAACGAAAGGTGTAGTATCTACTCTAATAGAACAAACAGAACAGGAATGATGGTGGCAAAGTTACCTGGGGGTGGTGGAAAGGAGGGATGGCCGAGGCTTTCGACCACCCACCTTCCCATTTGTTTTGGGAGGAAACCTCTAAGTGTAGGAGCTAAGGGGTTACACTACATGCAGCGTACTTACCTGGAAGCCGTGATGCAAGTAGGAAGTAGGAGCTAAGGAGTTCAAACAAAAGCAAGGGAAGCAGGAGGAAGATGACCGATGCGGCTCTTTTCACCCTCTGGGAGGAACTCTGCCAGAGTCTTCCCCGATGCCAAAACTGCTCCGATCCTCCTCAATGGCTTCCACCTCGATCCCCAGCCTGGAATGGCCTCTACCGTCCCTCTCCACATTGGAGACCGACCATTTTGTCCATTCAGCCTGGAGTTTCACATCGTGGGGAAACATCGTGCATAACGGGGGAAAGAACGTTCCCACGAGCTGGGCCACGTTCTCTGACCGAGTAAACAGAGGAGGGCGGCCAAGTCTTTGTCCTCCTTGAAGGGGAAGGTGGCCAAGCAGATGGCCACCCAGCAGGGGAGGGCAACCATCGCCCTGGCCACCCTGGACTGGGGGGCGGCCAAGTCTTTGGCCCCCCAGACCACGCTCCTTGGGCCCCTTAAGTGGATGAGGCCCAATAGCTTTAAGGCTACGGGCTGAGCTTTAAAACTCAAAACATCAGTAAAACAAGTACCACAATTAAGCGTCATTCACACGAAGGTCCATTGGGGATCCGCGGGATGTCCGAAACTAGGCGTCTATAGTAACCTATGAGTTCTCTAGAGGCGAGCACTGCTCCCCTTGAAAATGAGAAGGTAACCTATGGGTTCCCTAGAGGCGAGAATCATTCCCCTCGAAAACGAGAAGGTAACCTATAGGTTCCCTAGAGGCGAGCACCGCTCCCCTTGAAAATGAAGAGGTAACCTACGGGTTCCCTAGAGGCGAGCACTGCTCCCCTTGAAAACGAGAAGGTAACCTATTGGTTCCTAGAGGCGAGCACTGCTCCCCTTGAAAACCATGGTGACTCTAGAGTCCCAAAGAGGTGGGCACCCGTACCACCTTTAAAACGATGGCAGCCGTCAAAAGACCCAAGGGAAGACATAATTTCAGCGTGGGCTCATTAAGATGAGTATATGTGCACAAACTGAAGAGAGCATCGACACTCACTCCCACCAACACACCACACAAGAGTCTCCCACAAAGAGGTACACATTAACATGGACCCAAACTATAGGATTTTATTTTTTTAGTCAAAATACAAGCTACCAAAATCCAAAATCCGTTCTCACACGGCCAACATGCAAGCATATGAAAGAATGAGACAAGCTAAGGCTGCGGAAACATGACGGTCAATCCAGCCACCGGCACCTCGTCCATCTGGTACCGCATCTGTCAGGTCACCTGCCAGCGACCATGGAAGCAACTTCTACCGGCGACCACCCTCAGCCCATCTGTTCTGAGGAAGCCGACCAGCTGAAGAAGTCACCCGCAAAGAGACCTGCACTAGGAAAGAGGGATGGATCCTTCCTGAAGCCGTGACCCTAGAGGAAACCCAGCGACGGGAGGCAGAGGAACAATGAGGCTGGCACCTTACGAAGGCCAACACATTACACCGGCCATGCCTGCAAACTAGCATGCGAGGCCGACTGTCCCGCCCGCTGTCATCTACGAATAAAGAGACGCTTTCCCTAATTAGGAAAGACGCCTCATCACACGCCTACAAACAAGGGAATATGAGGGGGAAACAGTCACACGCCACAAGAACAAGGAGAATATGGAAGATAAGGAGTATCATTCAGAAACAGAGGGAAAAATTACAAGGAAACATCTCGTCCCCTTAGGGACGGAACCTGTCCGGCTCGAGGGATAAAACCCCCCTGCCAGCGTACAGACCTTCTCCAAGGCCTCCTGCCAGCCATCCAAGTATCCAACCATGTATTGCTCAGAGATGACATGGTTGTTCTCCCCCGGCACTGGCCACGGCCGCCACGGAGCTGGCAAAGCTTCCCTCCGCAGGATCAGGGTTGGCGACAAGCCGATAAAGACTCGTCATCTGACGAAGTACCAGACTCTCCCGAAGACATCTTGTATGGACTCCTCCCTCGAAGCCCAGTGAACCAAGGATGGCCATGAGGCCGAAATGGAGGTCGCTACTTATATAAGGAGGTGAAGTCCCCATAAGGGAAGAGAACTCTTACCGCATTTTCAAAATCACAAATATCAAAGCGACGGATCCCAAAAGTTGCGCACTCCCAGGGTAACTCTCAAGACGCCGTTCCGTATCCCCATGAGATCTCGTTGCAGTCAGAGAAAAAGGAGATACAGGGTAGAGATTTCAGAATTTACGAAAAAAAGGAAAGTCTTCCATTCCAAGACTAAAGCTTACCAAAGAAATCCTTCCATTTCAAAAGATATTAAAGGTCTACAGAAAGAAGCCACCACCCCAACGCGGCAAGAAGGAAAAATACAACAAGAAGGGAAAAAGGAAAAAGAATGGCGAGCACCCCTTAAGAACTCGCCCCAGCAGCTCCATCACACGGCCCTTCGCCAACTTTGGTCACAGTCTCAGGAGCAGGCAAGTCCTCGACCAAGTCGACAGCGCCCGACCCCTCACCTCCCGGTTCCTCGTCGCCTTCACCGGCCTCAGGGCCACATGGTGTCGGGGGAGGAGGCAGAGAAGAAGATGGGACCCCCAAGTCACCGGATATGGCTTCCAGAGCGGCTGCCCAGCCCTCTTGGAAATCGAGATCCCAAGCAGGACCGAAGACCTTGAGCACAGTCGTGTTCAACTCATCCCAATAAACCGAGGATGAGCAGAAATGCTCCACAGCTTTCACGCCAGCGGTGGCCAGTGACGAACGCAGCACCTCCGCTCACGTCTTCACCTCCTGAGCTCTACTCTTTACCGCCTCAAACTCGGCCTTGAGCTCCCCCAACTGGGCCTCTGATACCTCCACTCGGATGGACGTCTCCTGGAGAGACTCCTCAACGGCCTGGGCCCGAGCACTAATGGCATCCTGGTCCACCGCGGCTTTCACCAGGGCCCTCTCCTACTACTCAACCAGTTCCTTGAGCCTGGCAAGCTCGGCCTCATCCGTAGCATGAAATTTCTAGAACTGGGCACAGAGGGTGATGTGACACAACCTCGGACTTAAGCAAGCAATCACAAATAGCATTCAAATGGGCCTTAATGGGCCACCGCTCTCCCGTCGCACTCTATACCCGGAGTGACTTGGCGATGCCAAGTGTGAAGTATGGGAATGGGCCCTTGCTGGTAGAGGGCCAGCAAGGCCAAGGTTTGACTCCCAAAGGTTGGATGCCCAATTCAATTGGGGCCGACAAAGTGCGCAAAGGCACCGGTTCACACTACCCCACGGCGGTCACTCTAAGTCATGGACTTGAGGACCGGGTGCTCCCTCACAAATTCAGCGGCGCATGAAGCAAATATTGAAAGAGCAACACTATTGAGCAAGGATGAGACACTTACTCGACCGGTTTGAAGAAACCGGTCCCGATCGGAGACGAGGGCGAGCGGGGAGGCGGTGGTTCCCCACACGCCGCGGCGGTGTCGCTTGACCTGCCCAAAGAAGTACAAAATTACACCTCACGTAGGAGGGGGATCTTGGGGTGGGGGTTAAAATGTTACAACCAAAACTACCACCACGTAGGGTGGGGCCTTCAGCCGGCCAAGCGGGGAGGGGAGGAAAGCTCTCGATTACTAAGTGGCGCCCGGTGCGATATCAGCCTTGTTCTGGCCTGCAGGACAGGGTGATGAGGTTGAGGTTGCCACGGACTCGTACGGACTCCGAATTGAGTGAAACCACCTCCTACAGCTTCCTGACTTGAAGGGGATGACTGCAGAATTTTTGGGGATGCTCTGTTGGTCGGTGGTGACAGCTCCAGCAGCAGGAAGGAGATCACTCTGTCTGGCGGCAGGCTGATCTGGACTGGAACAGCAACTTGCAGAGGTCACTGTGCGCTCTCCCGAGCTCTGAACAACACGAAACCAGCAGTGACGTCTTCGTGGTCGAAGTAGCTTTCAGCCGAAAGTGACGGGGCAGCGTTCCAATGTCGATGGCGAGCGGGGAACCCTGAACGGTGCTCACTGGTCGAAACAGACTGCAGAAGCAGGGCTGGATAGACGGGGAGAGAAAAAATGATAACTCTTCTCCCCGCTGGCCGAATGCAGTTCCGCTTCCTGTTCTTGAAGGAGGACTGGACGGGGAAGAACTTTGTTGAAGGAACCTGGGCCTGATTCAGCTTGAGTCAGCCGTGGTACGGAAGTCTTCTAGGTTCTGATTCTGGATGAAAGCCTTCTTGCGCGATGGTGGGAGAATGGCTCTATCTGGCAGCTCCGACCTCGGATCATGTTGCTTCCACCTCGCTTGCGAAGTAGACTGGAAGGCCTTTCCAGAAAGGTAGGCCACGCTGTCAGGAACACCAGGAGGAAGCCGTGGTCGATGCTGCAACGCGGGGCTGATCTGCTGGTCTGCACAGCTCCAACCTGAAACTGAAATGAGAGGGAGAGGTGGCTTCTTTGGTGGAGGGAAGTGGTAGGGGTGACCTAAGGGTGAGTGGGGCTCTAGTGGGGTGGAGAAAAGAGCTAATGGTGATGGTGGAATGAGGGGGAGAATGGCTGGAAGCAAATGCTAGCAGGTGGAGGAGGAAGATGAGGGTGTGAGAGAGGGAATGGGGGAATGAAGGGGGCGAACTTGGCAAGAAGGGAGGTAATGGAAGGGGGCGGCCAAAACAAGTGGAGGGAAGGGAATTTCAAATTTGAATTGGCCTAGGAAGGTGGAGGATTGTGTGGGAACTAGTGGGATTGCCTTGGGAGGGAGGAGATTGTGTTGGAAGTGGAGAAGATGCCACCTAGGGACAATGGGAGTGGAGTAATGGCAACTTGGGGAAGTGGAGGGGTATTGAATGAGGTGGGTGGTGGTTGGGAGTTGAAGGGGAAGGGAGGAGAGAGAGAAGGGGGCGAACCCCTTAGTGGGAGCAGAGAGAAGAGAGAGAGGAGGGGGGGTATGGGATTCACTCCCTAGGGTATCTCACCCTATCTTAGTGGAATCTCTCCAAATTGAACAAAAGTGTAGACTTAACTCAAAAGGATTCATTTCTTCATTAACTTCAAATGAGGGGGCGTGGGGTCCTATTTATAGGCAACCCACTCTTTACAATAAGTCCCTGACAAAATAAGCAACTACAAATAACCAAGGGGGTGGGGGCACCAATGGGCCTAGCCCAACGAATTGGGCCCAATAGCCTCATTAGACAGCATGATGATACAAAAACATAGGAGAATAAGTGCTAGACCTAGGGAAATGACTGAAATAAAATGAAAATACATCAAACTGACACAAAGGAAAGCTACTAAATGGATAAGGGGCCTTAATAGAGTGAGGCCCAAACTCAACCAGCTCCTGAATGTGAAGAAGTGGACCCGAGCCAAAGGGAATCGTGGGTGATGCCTCCATCAAATCCCCTGGGCCGCGAAGAGCTCGACTCCGTCGAGTAAGGATCAATTCGGCTAAGGTACCGCTCGAGGAGGTCCGGATCCAATCGCTGGAGGTCCTCCCGACTCACCCATGAGTCTTCCGAAGGAGGCCGATCTTTCCACCTGACGAGATAGCGCTCATATATTTTGCTCCGGGTGGTAGTGACCTGCTCATCCAATATTCGTTCAATGCGATCGCGCTGAGCTCTCTTGGCTAGTGGACTCTCCTCACGGATGGGTACTCTCTCAAAGGAAGAAGTAGGCTCAATCTCCTCACTAGGTCCCACCGTGGGGCCCTTGTATGGCACTAAGTCGGCGACATTGAATGTAGGACTTACCCCATAATCCTCAGGGAGATCTAACTCATAAGCATTCGCACCAATGCGCCTCAAGACCTGGAAGGGCCCAGTCCCACGTGGCCTCAACTTGGAGTTGGCTCCTGGGGAGAGCCTCTCCGTCCTTACCATCACAAAGTCACCCACTTGGAACTCTAAGTGACGCCGGTGAGAGTCGGCCAACCTTTTATAAGCCTCATTTTTCATGCTAATGTGCTTGCGAACTTCCTCATGCAATTCCCTAATATGTTGTGCAAAAGACTCGGCAGAAATGGACACTCTAGCATGCTGGGGAAGGGGAATGAGGTCGGATGGATTTCTTGGTTTGTACCCATGCACGGCTTCAAATGGACTCATCCCTATCGACTTATTGACGGAATTGTTGTATGCAAACTCAGCCTGTGGTAAGATGAGATCCCAATTTCCTGGCCGATCCTCAACAAGACTCCTAAGGAGGTTCCCTAGACTCCGGTTGACCACTTCAGTTTGGCCATCCGTTTGGGGGTGGTAGGCAGTGGAGAATTTGAGGAGGGTACCCATCATGTGCCAAAGAGTCTTCCAAAAATAGCTAGTGAATTTGACATCCCTGTCGGAGACTATGGTCTTGGGCAGCCCATGGAGGCGGACTACCTCATCAAAGAATAATCAGGCTACATGGGAGGCATCGGATGTTTTGGAGCATGGGATGAAGTGGGCCATTTTGGAAAATCTATCAACCACCACATAGATGGAGTCATGCTTCCTAGAGGTCTTGGGTAAGCCTAGCACAAAGTCCATGCTCAAATCTTGCCATGGTCGGTCGGGGATGGGAAGTGGGGTGTATAGGCCGGTGTTTTGCTTCACCTGCTTGGCCGAAGCACACGTGCGACATTGACCCACTATTTTGCCTACATCTCTCTTGAGGCTCGGCCAATAAAATTGACCCTCAACTAAGGCAATAGTTTTGTGGACCCCAAAATGACCGGCTAACCCTCCGGCATGTAATTCCCAAACCAAGAAATCTCGAAGAGAGGTCCGGGGAATGCAAAGCCTTGTCCCCTTGAAGAGGAACCCATCCTCTAAAATAAATCCCTCATGCTCCTTGCTAGAATGAGTGGTCAAGTTGGCATAGATTTGCCCAAAGTCGGGGCAACCAGGGTACTCGTCCTTGACCTTATCAAAACCAATCACTTCTACTTGGATAGTGGATAACAAGGACATCTTCCTACTAAGGGCATCCACGGCCTTATTCTCACTCCCGGCCTTGTGTTTGATGACAAAGGTGTAGGATTCGATGAACTCAACCCATCGGGCATGTCGGGCATTCAACTTCTGTTGGGAATTGAGGTATTTGAGGGCCTCATGGTTGGAAAAGATGACAAACTCTTTGGGAAGCAAGTAATGTCTCCAGTGTCGGAGGGATTGGACCACGGCATAGAACTCCTTGTCATAGGTGGAGTATCTAGTCCTAGCATCACATAGCTTCTCACTAAAGTAGGCGACCGGGTGTCCCTCTTGACTAAGAATCCCTCCTATCCCTGTCCCGGACGCATCACAAGTGACCTCAAAAACTTTGGAGAAATCGGGAAGGCATAGGACCGGGGCTTGGGTCAACTTTTCCTTAAGCTCAAGGAAGGCTTTAGAGGCGGCTTTGGTCCAAACAAAAGTTCCCTTCTTGAGACAATCAGTTATTGGGCCGGTGATAGTGCTAAACCCTCGAATGAATCTCCTATAGAATGTGGCCAACCCATGAAAACTCCTAACCTCATGAAGGGTGTGGGGCTCCGGCCAATCAAGAATAGCTTGGACCTTGTCGGGGTCCATGGAGACTCCTTTGGTTGACACCACAAATCCTAGGAAGGTGATGGAAGTGGTCATGAAATGACACTTTCCTAGGTTGGCAAATAAGCTTTCTTGCCGGAGGACGGTGCAAACTTTCCTAAGGTGGTCAAGGTGGGCCTCATGGGTTTGGCTATAGATGAGAATATCATCAAAGTATACCACTAGAAAATTCCCAATGAAAGGCCTAAGTACCTCCGTCATAAGACGCATGAAAGTACTTGGGGCATTAGAAAGCCCAAATGGCATGACTAACCACTCAAAGAGACCATCCTTGGTCTTGAAGGCCGTTTTCCACTCATCCCCGGGCCTTACCCTAACTTGGTGGTAGCCACTCTTGAGATCTATCTTAGAGAAGATGGTGGCTCCGGCTAGCATATCCAACATGTCATCAAGCCTAGGGATGGGGAACCTATACTTGACGGTAATCTTGTTAATGGCCCGGCTATCCACACACATCTGCCATGATCCATCTTTCTTGGGGGTAAGGAGGGCCGGGACGGCACATGGACTCTTATTAATGCGGATGAAGCCCTTCCTAATGAGTTCCTCTATTTGCCTCCTAAGTTCGGCATGTTCCGTGGGATTGAGGCGATAATGAGGAAGGTTTGGAAGGGTGGCTCCCGGTACTAGATCGATTGCGTGTTGCACATCACGCATGGGAGGGAGTTGGTCCGGGAGCTCTTCCGGGAACACATCATGGAATTCTTCCAACAGTTGTTGGATTTCTATGGGATGGGGGTTAGAAGGGGTAGGTTCCCCTAAGCATATGACTACCGCACATAATGGCACCCCTTGAGCAATTTCCTCTTCAAGCTCTTTCCTAGTGATGAGATGAAGACCTTTGGTCAACCCCGTGGTTCTACTTTATTTTGGGGTTTGGATAAGGGCTTGGGTTGGAGGGGTGGAGTTCCCCGAGACTTGTGGAGTGGTGGGGTGTGATCCTTGAGGGAGAGGGTCCTTCTTGGGCATGGGTCGAGGTGGGGAGGGGTTAAGACGGATAGTCTTACCCTCATGCTCAAAGGTGCATATGTTGCTTCTCCCTAAAATGGTGGCATCCACATCATAGAGCCAAGGTCTTCCTAAAAGGATGCTACCCACTTCCATGGGTATGACGTGACACCATATTTGGCCATGGTAGGAAGAGAAAGTGAGAGGCACTAGGCATTGGGTGTTGACCGGGATGGAGTTGTTGTTGATCCATGAGACCCGGTATAGACTTGGGTGGGGAGTGAGAGTAAGCCCAAGGAGCTTGACGGTGTCGGGTGACACGGCATTAACACAACTACCACTATCCAAAATCACTTTCCTCACATGGTTCTCTATCTTGATAAAGGTGTGGAAGATTGAGGTCCGACGCCAATCCTCTTCTTGAGGTTGGGTGAGGATGCACCTAATGACTCCTAGATGGGAGTTGTTTGAAGGAGTGGAGTGATCTAGACCCGACTCTAGATATTGGGCTTCATACTCCTCTTCCCAATCTAGTGAGGCTTCATGTTCCTCAACGTCATTTTCTTGTTCCTTTTGAGGTTGAACTTCTTCCTCAATAAGCAAACTAGATAACCCCTTAGATGGACATTGTCCCGCAAAATGACCAAACCCTTGACACCTATAGCATTGTTGGCGCCCTCTTCCTGGGGTGGCTCCTACACTTGGTCCTTTGGGGTTGTCATCCTTCCGTGGGAGAGGATGACTAGGAGCGGGCTTGTTTGGAGTGATGGGTGGGGGAGGATTGTAGGACCTTAAAGGGGCATTCCCACTTGGGCTAGGAGCTCTCATGGGAGTGGGTGGAATGGGACGTGGTCCCAAGTTTTTGGGATCGGTTGGTCAGGGAGTGATAAATCGGGAACTCCTAGAAAACCTTTCCACATCTCTAGCTACTTGGTAAGCTAGCTCAAGGTTGTCAACGTCTCTCATGAATAGTTCCCTCTTGATGTGGCTTTGAAGCCCATTCCTAAAGCGGGATAAGGTGACGTCCGGATCCTCATGGACTCCACACTTTAAAAGATAGGAGTCAAAATTTTCAATGTACTCTACCACGGTCTTCCCTTCTTGGGTGAGGCTTTGCCATTCATCTAGGAGCATTTGGTGGTAGGTTCGGGGGAGGTATTTGTTCCTAAGTTGGTTTTTCATATCCGCCCAAGTGTCAATAGGCTCTTCCCGCCTAACTTGTCTTAGACCCTCTTGGTTTAGCCAATAAGTTTTGGCCAACTTTATGACATGCATCTTAGCCAATCTAACTCTCCTTTGGTCAGACATGGGGTACCATTCAAAGTATTGGTCCATGGAGGTCTCCCATTCTAGGTAAACACTAGGTTCATGTGAACCATCAAAATTTGGGGCCTCTACCTTGATCATCCTTAAAAGGGGGTCATACGGATCATCCCGTGGACGCCGGTCATGGTTTTGATGGGGGCGAGGCCTCTCATAATCATAATAATGGTCATGGTCCATATCCTCCCTATAAAATTCAGCATGTGGGTGATGGGCTCTTGGGCCATTGTTCCTTGGGTGGAACTCATCCCTATGAGGCTCTACATGTGGAGGGTGGACTCTTGGGCCTTGGTTCCTTTGGGGAAAACCATTCCTATGGAACTCACCATGTGGTGGAGGGGCTCTTGGCTCATTGACCCTTGGGTGAGGATCTTCTCTATGAGGCTCATCATGCGGAGGGGGAATTCTAGGCTCATTGTTCCTTGGGCGGAACTCTTGGTCTTCTAACCGAGCAATTCGGTTGGTAATGGACTCTAGTTGGGCAAGGATGGTTGTGAGGGCAGCATCTACCCTATCCATGTGGCCTTGGGGTCCCTCCCTAGGAACATCTTGGTTGAGTTGGTGAGGATTGGGATCCATTGGTGGAGCCGAAGATGATGAACTGGGTTGATAGCTAGCACCACTACGGGTGGACATGCAAGACAAAGGGCCAAAGTGATTGGACACACTATGCAAAGGTCCTAGGACTTAGACTTGATAGAGACAAGTCAAGGACTTGCTCTGATACCACTTGATGTGACACAACCTTGGACTTAAGCAAGCAATCACAAATAGCATTCAAATGGGCCTTAATGGGCCACCGCTCTCCCGTCGCACTCTATACCCGGAGTGACTTGGCGATGCCAAGTGTGAAGTATGGGAATGGGCCCTTGCTGGTAGAGGGCCAGCAAGGCCAAGGCTTGACTCCCAAAGGTTGGATGCCCAATTCAATTGGGGCCGACAAAGTGCGCAAAGGCACCGGTTCACACTACCCCACGGCAGTCACTCTAAGTCATGGACTTGAGTACCGGGTGCTCCCTCACAAATTCAGCGGCGCATGAAGCAAATATTTAAAGAGCAACACTATTGAGCAAGGATGAGACACTTACTCAACCGGTTTGAAGAAACCGGTCCCGATCGGAGACGAGGGCGAGCGGGGAGGCGGTGGTTCCCCACACGCCGCGGCGGTGTCGCTTGACCTGCCCAAAGAAGTACAAAACTACACCTCACGCAAGAGAGGGATCTTGGGGTGGGGGTTAAAATGTTACAACCAAAACTACCACCACGCAGGGTGGGGCCTTCAGCCGGCCAAGCGGGGAGGGGAGGAAAGCTCTCGATTACTAAGTGGCGCCCGGTGCGATATCAGCCTTGTTCTGGCCTACAGGACAGGGTGATGAGGTTGAGGTTGCCACGGACTCGTCCGGACTCCGAATTGAGTGAAACCACCTCCTACAGCTTCCTGACTTGAAGGGGATGACTGTAGAATTTTTGGGGACACTCTGTTGGTGGGTGGTAACAGCTCCAGCAGCAGGAAGGAGATCGCTCTGTCTGGCCGCAGGCTGATCTGGACTGGAACAGCAACTTGTAGAGGTCACTGTGCGCTTTCCCGACCTCTGAACAGCACGAAACCAGTGGTGACGTCTTCATGGTCGAAGTAGCTTTCAGCCGAAAGTGACGGGGCAGCGTTCCGATGTCGATGGCGAGCGGGGCACCCTGAACGGTGCTCACTGGTTGAAACAGACTGCAGAAGCAGGGCTGGACAGACGGGGAGAGAAATAAATGATAACTCTGCCCCCCGGTGGCCGAATGTAGTTCCGCTTCCTGTTCCTGAAGGAGGACTGGACGGGAAAGAACTTTGTTGAAGGAACCTGGGCCTGATTCAGCCTGAGTCAGCCGTGGTACGGCAGTCTTCTAGGTTCTGGTTCTGGATGAAGGCCTTCTTGCGCGATGGTGGGAGAATGGCTCTATCTGGCAGCTCTGACCTTGGATCGTGTTGCTTCCACCTCTCTTGCGAAGTAGACTGGAAGGCCTTTCCAGAAAGGTAGGCCACGCCTTCAGGAACACCAGGAGGAAGCCGTGGTTGATGCTGCAACTCGGGGCTGATCTGCTGGTCTGCACAGCTCCAACCTGAAACTGAAATGAGAGGGAGAGGTGGCTTCTTTGGTGGAGGGAAGTGGTAGGGGCGACCTAAGGGTGAGTGGGGCTCTAGTGGGGTGGAGAAAAGAGCTAATGGTGATGGTGGAATGAGGGGGAGAATGGCTGGAAGCAAATGCTAGCAGGTGGAGGAGGAAGATGAGGGTGTGAGAGAGGGAATGGGGGAATGAAGGGGGCGAACTTGGCAAGAAGGGAGGTAATGGAAGGGGGCGGCCAAAACAAGTGGAGAGAAGGGAATTTCAAATTTGAATTGGCCTAGGAAGGTGGAGGATTGTGTGGGAACTAGTGGGATTGCAATGGGAGGGAGGAGATTGTGTTGGAAGTGGAGAAGATGCCACCTAGGGACAATGGGAGTGGAGTAATGGCAACTTGGGGAAGTGGAGGGGTATTGAATGAGGTGGGTGGTGGTTGGGAGTTGAAGGGGAAGGGAGGAGAGAGAGAAGGGGGTGAACCCCTTAGTGGGAGCAGAGAGAAGAGAGAGAGGAGGGGGGGTATGGGATTCACTCCCTAGGGTATCTCACCCTATCTTAGTGGAATCTCTCCAAATTGAACAAAAGTGTAGACTTAACTCAAAAGGATTCATTTCTTCATTAACTTCAAATGAGGGGGAGTGGGGTCCTATTTATAGGTAACCCACTCTTTACAATAAGTCCCTGACAAAATAAGCAACTAGAAATAACCAAGGGGGTGGGGGCACCAATGGGCCTAGCCCAACGAATTGGGCCCAATAGCCTCATTAGACAGCATGATGATACAAAAACATAGGAGAATAAGTGCTAGACCTAGGGAAATGACTCAAATAAAATGAAAATACATCAAACTGACACAAAGGAAAGCTACTAAATGGATAAGGGGCCTTAATAGAGTGAGGCCCAAACTCAACCAGCTCCCGAATGTGAAGAAGTGGACCCGAGCCAAAGGGAATCGTGGGTGATGCCTCCATCAGAGGGTCCCCATTTCCTTCCGCTCCTCTCGAGTAGTCTGCAGCTCTTGCACGACGCCCGCATAGTGGTACCTCCACAGGCCAAGAGCCCTCGCAAACGAGCATATCTCCTTCACCAACAGGTCCGTCAGCTCTACTTCGGCCCCAGGCCCTCCCAGGCGCTCGCGTCGCCCCACATTCTGGGCAAGAGGGCAAAGGCCTCGTCCCGCCCTCCAAACCCATGGACAGTCCCCTCGGGCGGCAAGGGCTGAACGCTCGGACCAACTATAGGCAACCGCGGGCGAGCAACCTCGTCAGAAACATGCACCTTGTCCTTATCGGATGTTCTACCCTCCGGAACAGGTGCGGGGGGACTGGCTCCAGGATCCTCCCTCGATGACAATGGCACCCCAAACTATGACAGGGGCGGAGGAGACACCTTAGGTGGTGGCGGCGACGGAACACGACTCCGATCAATAGTGGTTTCCCATTTTCTCTTTCCCTGGCGATGCCGGTTGTCCAGCACCGTTAATTCCCCCAGATCGACCTGGACGTGCCCACCACCCAGCATGGTGGACTCTGCCTCAGCAGTACTGACAACTTCCTCAGAGATGTCCCTCTGAGCACTCGACCCACCACTAGATGCGGGAGCCGCGACCGAACTCGCTATGGGGATAGCAACAGGGATTGGACACTGTAGTCGCCCCGGAGCGAATGCAACCAAGACCTGAGGGGCAGCAAGTGTCACCTGACCGGCCCCCGGCTCCACATGATCCATGGGGCGAGGGTCACTCCGTGGCAACTCGATGATCTCATACTGTAGCCTCGACAACTCCGATGCCCCTACGAAGAAAGAATTAGTCCGACTCACTATCAGCGAATATGAAGAAGATCAATGTTGGTACCCTGAGGTAATGGGGGGCTCATCCCCAACTCTTGAAGTACCGCCGGGGTTAGCTCGAAGTCGGCATTGGGAAGGTGAAAGCAGAGAAGAGCCTTTATCTTCTTGGACTCCTCGGCCGTGGCCGAGGGCCGCCTATCAGCCCAAAAAGGGCGGAAACCTGTGAACCTCCAAGGGCCGCGATCACCCGCCCTGGTGATATATATGAAGCGCTCTGCCTAACGCTTGCGGTTGGATGTAGCCTCAGAGACATTGACTAGGTGTCGGTTAGGCCTTGCCTTGAAATAGGCGAAGGTAGTATCGGAAGGACAATTCTGGAGATAATAGAACTGCCGGAAAAGGTGAGCGGTCGGCTCCACCAAAGCCTTCCTGCACACGAAGATGAAACCGCAAAGGATATAGAAGGAGTTGGGGGAAAGCTACCCTGGCTGTCGACCATAATGGTGAAGGACAGATTCTATGAAAGGATGAACAGGGAGGCGGAAACCCACCTGGAAAGACGCTATGAAGACCCTACTGTCGCCCGGAGGCAAGCTCGACAAGTCATCGTCGATGGCCGGGAAGGAATTGTCAAACTTAGGAGAAATTTGAAAGGCTTCTTGCAACCCGTGCACCACCCTATAAGCCACTAATGACGGAGAACGGGGGCAACTAGGGCCTGCGCCTGAAGTGCTCGGAGCGCCACTGTGACCAGGATCCACTACTTCAGCAGAAGAGGTAGGGATAACTCTAGAGGCCCTTCTATGGGGTGGCATGGTTCCAGAAGGTGGGAAATGCATAAGAAAGAGGAAGACCCTCACCAGGCGATAAGGGAAGAAGCCTATAGCAAGCGTGACGACCAAACGAAAAGTGAATGGGGGTCTAAGGAAAACCTTGCAGCTACCCTTATAGCCGTCTACGACAGACTGGCATTGCGAAACCCAAGGGCAGGTGAAAAGCCACACGTCGCTGTCACGGTATGGCCACCGAACCCAGGCACCCGTTCGAAGCCCGCATTCCCAGGAAAATGCGACCGGTGTCAAGACTACAAGAGTGGCGCCGACCACCGCTAGGGGCGCCTTGCGCACCAAGTAGGCGACTGGGACCATCGGTCCCCACGATACGAGGAGATCCCCCTCAAATCCCTCACTCTAACCAACCCTCTCATGCTCGACTCTCAGATCCCTGCAAAGTGCTCGGCAACTGAGAGTAGGGGGGGCTAGTGAAGAGGGTGAATCTGGCTCGGCCCATCACCGGCCCATTGACAATGAGCCCAATCCGACTCCAGATCTACAACGGGCCCAAGAGGCACCCAAAAGCGACAGCCCATTTAAGCGCGGCACACCATGGCTTAGCATTGGATTCGATAGTGCAGGAAGGGCTTTGGCCCGAGCGTAATGACCGTCAGAAGACCCTCCGACGACCGACTGTTACCCCCACGATGTTGGCCCAGACCCCATAGCAGGCTAGCATGAACCACGAGCGCCGTAAGACTCGTCCAGAGACTGTCCGAAGCTGGGGTAATTGCCCTCCAACGGGAAACTCCTGCTATGATCGTGGGGGGCATAACTCCATGACCCGCGCCCTTCCCTGTTAAGGGATAGTGTAACGGCCTGGAGATCCGGATACCGGTAAACCAATACCAAGAACTCGGAGACGTCACCCAAGAGACTGATGAGGCCCCATAAAGGTTAGGAGGATTATTTGAGGAGGTGCATAATGACCTGGAATTACATGCACATTTTTAAGATAATAATTTTAAATGGAAGCAATATACAACATCAGAGTGATATATTCATATAATAGTCCATGTCCATCCATTACAAGTCCAAACACTGTACAGAAGTCAAAAGGAGACAACTACACGGGGCATACCCCGGTCAAAACAGAGGAGAGACCATAGCTTGCACCTAAGACTGTTTGTCAAAAGCACGAGAATCACCCGCGGACTGCTGCTGCGTCTCACCTGGAAAGGAAGGGTTAGTCTCACATCATAGACTCAGTAGGGTTCACGCAGATCCCTACCTCGTAGCTAAACTTATAAAAGTAGTTAATAATGCAATGGCATAGGAAAATAGTAATAAAATAAAGCTGTATAAGTACAAGAACAATTAACTACAGCTAAATATAAATGCCATTTAAACTCATGCTAATTCGAATGAACAATTAAACACAAGAGTCATAATCTACCAATAGAATTAAAGTTCAACATTTCCAAGTGACAGGGAAAGAGAATACCACCAAAAAAAGACCAGACACGTCCACTGATGACTTATACTGCATCTCAAGTATCTCCACTAGCCTGGAATGCGGCAAGTGAGACACGTAATAGTAACCAAAGTCAAGAACTAGTCAAGGTCACACTCATCAATGTTAGTCCACGCCCCTAACCACGTGTGCACACACGAGCTTAATGCCTTGAGCCAGGCCTCTAGCTAGTTTTCCCCTCCAGTAGGACACTACTGCCAAGCAAGGGGGCCCACGGAAACCAGCTTAAAAACCGTACAACGGGACTACCCCCCCACCTCTCCCAGGTGGGCCGACACTAAAGGTCGTCGGGCTATGACTAGTGATTTCATCACGAGGAAAGAGAAAATAACTCTACTGGGATATAAAAATTGTGCCACAGTTCATAAAAATACTTGGTGCGGACACCCGAGCAGTTGAGCGGCGTGATACGCCGAGCCACCGGTACCGCACACGGAGCACGACTCGAGTCACCTCAACGTCCATCTGGCTCGGAGATAGCCTGGAGACGCCGCCTTGAGTCTCCCCATTTTTCATATTTAATTAGACTTTATTTGTGTGTAAGGTGTGTTTATTTCATTTTATACGGTTTGCAATTATGAGTGTACGAGGGGCTTATTTGTAAATGGGACCCCTGGGCCCCACGGGACCCCCAGGCCCCCTCTCATTGGTCCATATCAGCCTTGTGGGGTTGGTCAAAATCCAAGGTGGACATCTAGAAGTCTTGGACTAGTCAATTATCCACATGGGGGACAAGGGACCAAAATGGTCAACAATTCCAACCAAACCCACCTACCATGTCCCCCCCTTGGTCAAGGTGCGCCCCCCTCCCCTTTTGTTTAATATTTTTGTTGTATTTTGATCAAACTTCATCCTAGCCATCTATCCCTAACCCCTAGATCCAACGGTGGAGGATGGATTAGATGGGTGACCTATATATGCTTGTATTTTCCCATTTTCATGAATTAATGCCATTTGAATCAAACAATTTCCAAGAGCAAGGGCTGGTGTGCCCCCCTCCTCTCTCCTCCCTCTCCCCCTTGAAGCTGTGAAGTCTTCCATTCTGAGGTGTGACGCCTCGTGTATCGGTTCCGACGATCGCCGCCGCCGCCGCCACGAGCCGCCACCGCACCGCCATCGCCATCAACGGAGTTCCGCTTGCGCAGTACCACAGTAGCTAGTTCGAATTTCACAGGTCTTCCCCGAGCTCATTTAGCTACCAAATTTGGAGGCGTTGTTCCTGGGATATTCCTCTCCACCCACAAAAATCAGGCCAGCATTCAGATCACGTTTGCTAATTTTTGATTTTCGTCCACTCTTTCATTTCAGTTCTGCCAGAGTTCTGTCCAAGTTCACATCCGTCCTGTGTTTCATGTCTTAGAGCCACTTTTTGATTTCTGTTGGTTCGCCAAATTTTATTGGGGGTTCCACCCATCCACCCCTTCATCCAAAATTTTTCTCAATTTTTGATTCGCCCATCTCTTATTTTCTAAAATTCATTCTCAGACCCATCTACAGTTCTTTCCACCTGTTCCCAGATCCGACCACCAGTCACCCCAAAAATCATAACAAATCGCCTCCACCTCCAAATTAAATTATAAAAATAGTCCCAGTTCCGTGGTTTGATCCCCTACAACTCCTAAGAACAACTCAGGAGCTGAGTCGGAGGTTTACTAGGCGGTCAATGGTGGTTCTCAGACAAGTACCCTGTAGATCTGAGATTTCGGTTACTGTACAACAGGGACTTGTAAATTCAATAAAGTTCTGATCCGGCCAGATCCAACAGATCTCTGTGGGTCTAGATCGAAGCATTTGAAGAGAGCTTTCCAACGATAGCTCATGCGTCCCGATCCGACGTTGGGATTGCTCGCAGCGGCCGTTTTCGCCGGAGCGCGCGCCGGAAGACAGCAACCAAAATCCGAGTACAACTAGTTCATCAATTGGGAATCAGGGCCGATCGACCCCCGATCGGTGTTCCCGGCCGACCGCCGTCCGTGGAGGCGCGCCACCAGGGGTCCCCATCACAGTGGGTCCCACCCCCTCAAATCCGGAGGACAGCGCCGTCCGTGGGCCCCGCGGGCCCGTAGAAGCTGCCGTTCGGAAAGCACAAAAACGAGGAGTTCGGCACCGCCGGGCGACATCAGGATGCTGCCCGTCAACCTGAGTTTCGTGATTCTCGGACCCCACATGTGACCTTTTACCTCCCTGCGTGGAGTGGGTCGACTTAGTGTATTACTGTAATAATTGTTAACCGGGAGTCCGTGATTCGGCCGGGGTTGTCTTCGCCACGCCGGGTGCGTGGAGGTAAAGGTCTTAACCTCTTGGCGTTCATTTGCTTAGCTAGTATATGGTCTTTTGCCGCTGTCGAGAGTGTAGGTACTAGCCCGTGTGTCCATGTCACCGCTGTGAGAGTGAGAGTGACCCGTCCCGCGACTCGATCCGAGTCCGGAAGTTGAGTCGACTACCCATGAACTCTGCCGGTTCTTCAATCGCGCACGATCCGCGTTTCCCTCGCTTGGGACGACGAGTGAGCTTGCGTTTCTGTTAGCGACGTATAGCCCATAGGAACTCTCCGTGTCGGGCCTAATGTCTCTCCCATCATGTGTTGCTGGTCGTGTCCGCATCTAGAGTCCGAGGTCCATACCACGTAGAGTCGGTCCCCGTGTCCATCCCGCATCAGTTTGGTATCAGAGCAGGTTGAGTCTAGGGTAGTCATTACATAAGTCTTGCATGCATCATGGTCTAAGTCGAGTCTAGGATCATCATCATATTCCAAACAAAAAAAAAAGAGTGTTTTAAAATTGCATTTCATCCTGATAACCCGGTATATCAAAAGGTGTTGTCCGAACGTTAGGTTACGCCTATCAGGAAGACCGCACACTTGCGAGAGTGATCTTCGGATCGATTAACTACGCCACGTACCGGATATTGGTTTAGGTCTAGGTGCATTAGTCGGTGTTTGCATTAGTTAGTGCATTCCAACCTTGCATAGCCAGTCTAGTGTCGTGTCCAAGTGTCGACATGTCCAATATGTAGTCCCCCCCCAATTTCCCATGGATTCCCAATCACCCGGGCAATATGGCCGTTGGTCCACCCATGGGCTTGGCAACCACCCACTCCACTTCTGTAGGCCCGAAGCCTCGGATTTTTATGGCTCCAATGGCCCGGGCGACTACCTCAAGTGGGAGGTCACCATGGACACATACTTTGATTGTTATACTATGTCCGAGGCAATGCAATTCTCTTTCGCCAAAGAGCGGCTTCTTCATGAGGCTGCTAAAAAGTGGGATTACATCGAAAGAATGAGAGAGGTTAGGGGGCAATGGCCTATCGAGTCATGGTGGGACATGAAGAGAGAGCTTAGGAAGGTCTACGTGCCCCACCCGGTCACCTCCAACCGGCCCCACCCAATCACTTCCAACCAAGTGGGTTCTAGTCGGAGGCAAAGAGTCCCACACGTAGATGAGCCAAGACCCAATCCTAGGACGGTTGACTACGGGCGAGTCCACCATGATATCCCTATTCCAACCCACTCTGTTGCCAAACTTATGCAAATGATTTTGGACCGGTTGGATGGGGTGGATAGGACACGTACTCCTAGTGATGTACTCCAACCCGAGCCTAAGGAGGTCATCGCCGGTAGTCTTTACCCGGCCCCATCAACGGAGTCCCCAAGCCCTCTCCCCATCATAGTGGATCCTCTTCTCCCACCCACGAGAGCCCCATTGCCTACACCCCCTGTCCGTCAGGAGGATAAGGGTAGGGACCCACTTATCAGGGATCGTAGTGGGTCACGACAGCAGTGTTATCGCTGCCAGGGGTTCGGCCACTACGCCGGACAATGTCCCACTCGGACATCTCTAGCCATAAGGGACAAAGGGGTTGGAGAAGCCCCACTCTCCGATCTTTATTCTAAGCCACCTCAGCCCGAGCCACCCGTGTTTCTAACGGGTATGCTTGTCATAGCCGAGCCGCTTCTTAGCTGGCTCAAGAAGGGTTTGGTCCCACTTCCCTTCCCATATATGGACCCCATCCTACCTCTGGTGCCAATCAATTCATTTCATATCACTTTCCGGTCTAGTCACTATGTGGATACATTGGATGACCTTATTAAAGGGTTAGACCGGCAGTGGACATTTACGCACTTGTTGGCTCCAGGTTTCGACCGACCCACAGGTCGTAGTTTCACTCATCCCGCTTTAGGGTCCATCACCTCCGTATACACCGTAGGTCATGTTACCACGGAGGTTCTTCTACTCCTCCCTACGCTGGCCGAGTCCGACTTCATTTCCTTTTACCCAAGGGAGGAATCTTACTTTCTACCTATGACTGTCGTCTCACCTCTCACAATGAATGAAGGTGATCATTTACACCTCCAAGATTTCCAAATGTGGGACAGCGATTTGTGGAAGTTTAGTCCGAGGGGTCATACCTTCTTTGATCCCTTCGACCCATTCTCTTGTGGACCCCGTGACCCACCATATTTACTCCACCTTTTTGAGAGAGTCCACCATCATACCCCCACCATCTCATCTCCCTTCAAGGATGAAGGAGATCAACAACACCTTCTAGACTTCCACACATGGGATCTTTAGATGAGGGAATCCATATCGAGGGGTCACACATTCTTTGATCCCTTCGATCCCTTTCTTAGTGGTCCCCTTGGTCCACAATCTCCATTCCACTTATTTAAAGGAGGTCACCATTATACCCCTCCCCCATGGACCGGGCCATCGGCACCCACCGAGTCCGTTCATGGGCGAGAGACACCCTACCCTCCAGTCCCACCCAAACCTCCCAAATCCAAAGGACCGTCTTATGATTGTACCGACCCTCGGTCACACCTAGGGTATGCATGGCACACATTCGGATGTCCTGGACCACCTTGCATATGATTGGGTAGGACTAACTATAGGGTTGTTTAGGGTTGTGTGTGCATCCGTGTGTTTTTATTTTGCTAAGCATTTTAGGAGTGCATAGTGAGTCTGCCGAGTCTAGTGCTAGGCATGTTAGGAGTCTGCATGAGTGAGGCCAGCAATGCACGTTACAAAGAGCTAGCCGATGCCCATCGACACCACCGAGAGTTCCAAGAGGGTGAATATGTCATGATCAGGGTAAGACCTGAATGGTTTCCCTCTGGAACCGTTAAGAAGTTGCAAGCTCGCGGAGCTGGTCCCTTTAGAGTGTTGAAACGCGTTGGATCCAATGCGTATGTTGTGGACCTGCCCGAGGAATATGGTATAAGCTCTACCTTCAATGTATCGGATCTTGTTGCATATAGGGACCCAGCGGTGATCCCTAGTGAGCCTTTTGGGCCATCTCCTCCCCTTGAGAGTGATCCACACCTGAGTGTCCACTTCCACCTCCAGCCCCTTTTTCACGGCAGCGTGAGCATATAGATCGTATACTGGACGAGCAAGTGACAGTTACCAGGAGTGGATCTTACCCGCGCTACCTAGTGCGATGGAGAGGACGGCCCGCTACCGAGGACACATGGATCACACATGGCGAGTTGCAGCAGATTGATCTGGACCTTCTGGAGCGATACAGGAGCGAAGCAGACCCTTACTCGACAGGCTCGAGTTTCTCCCACCCGGGGAGAATTGGTGCGGACACCCGAGCAGTTGAGCGGCGTGATACGCTGAGCCACCGGTACCGCACACGGAGCACGACTCGAGCCACCTCAGCGTCCATCTGGCTCGGAGACAGCCTGGAGACGCCGCCTTGAGTCTCCCCATTTTTAATATTTAATTAGACTTTATTTGTGTGTAAGGTGTGTTTATTTCATTTTATACGGTTTGCAATTATGAGTGTACGAGGGGCTTATTTGTAAAATGGGACCCCTGGGCCCCACGGGACCCCCAGGCCCCCTCTCATTGGTCCATATCAGCCTTGTGGGGTTGGTCAAAATCCAAGGTGGACATCTAGAAGCCTTGGACTAGTCAATTGTCCACATGGGGGACAAGGGACCAAAATGGTCAACAATTCCAACCAAACCCACCTACCATGTCCCCCCCTTGGTCAAGGTGCGCCCCCCTCCCCTTTTGTTTAATATTTTTATTGTATTTTGATCAAACTTCATCCTAGCCATCCATCCCTAACCCCTAGATCCAACGGCGGAGGATGGATTTGATGGGTGACCTATGTATGCTTGTATTTTCCTATTTTCATGAATTAATGCCATTTGAATCAAAAAATTTTCAAGAGCAAGGGCTGGTGCGCCCCCCTCCTCTCTTCTCCCTCTCCCCCTTGAAGCTGTGAAGGCTTCCATTCTGAGGTGTGATGCCTCGTGTATCGGTTCCGACGATCGCCGCCGCCGCCACGAGCCGCCACCGCACCGCCATCGCCATCAACGGAGTTCTGCCTGTGCAGTACCACAGCAGCTAGTTCGAATTTCACAGGTCTTCCCCAAGGTCATTTAGCTACCAAATTTGGAGGAGTTGTTCCTGGGATGTTCCTCTCCACCCACAAAAATCAGGCCAGCATTCAGATCACGTTTGCTAATTTTTTATTTTCGTCCACTCTTCCATTTCAATTCTGCCAGAGTTCTGTCCAGGTTCACATCCATCCTGTGTTTCATGTCTTAGAGCCACTTTTTGATTTCTGTTGGTTCACCCAATTTTATTTGGGCTTCCACCCATCCACCCCTTCATCCGAAATTTTTATCAATTTTTGATTCGCCCATCTCATATTTTCTAAAATTCGTTCTCAGACCCATCTACAGTCTGTCCACCTGTTCCCAGATCCGACCACCAGCCACCCCAAAAATCATAACAAATCGCCTCCACCTCCAAATCAAATTATCAAAATAGACCTCGTTCCGTGGTTTGATCCCCTACAACTCTTAAGAACAACTCAGGAGCTGAATCGGAGGTTTACTAGGCGGTCAACGGTGGGTCTCAAACAAGTACCCTGCAGATCTGAGATTTTAGTTATTGTACAACAGGGACTTGTAAATTCAATAAAGTTCTGATCCAACCAGATCCAACAGATATCTCTGGATGTAGATCGAAGCATTTGTAGAGAGCTTTCCAACGATAGCTCATGCGTCTCGATCCGACGTCGGGATTGCTCGCAGCGGCCGTTTTCGCTGGAGCGCGCGCCGGAAGACAGCAACCAAAATCCGTGGACAGCTAGTTCATCAATTGGGAATCAGGGCCGATCGACCCCCGATCGGTGTTCCCGGCCGACCGCCGTCTGTGGAGGCGCGCCACCAGGGGTCCCCATCACAGTGGGTCCCACCCCCGCAGATCCGGAGGACAGCGCCGTCCGTGGGCCCCGCGGGCCCGTAGAAGTTGCCGTTCGGAAAGCACGAAAAAGAGGAGTTCAGCACCGCCGGGCGACATCAGGATGCTGCCCATCAACCCGAGTTGCGTGATTCCCGGACCCCACATGTGACCTTTTATCTCCCTGCGTGGAGTGGGTCGACTTAGTGTATTGCTGTAATAATTGTTAACCGGGAGTCCGTGATTCGGCCGGGGTTGTCTTCGCCACGCCGGGTGCGTGGAGGTAAAGGTCTTAACCTCTTGGCGTTCATTTGCTTAGCTAGTATATGATCTTTTGCCGCTGCCGAGAGTGTAGGTACTAGCCCGTGTGTCCATGTCACCGCTGTGAGAGTGAGAGTGACCCGTCCCGCTACTCGATCCGAGTCTGGAAGTTGAGTCGACTACCCGTGAACTCTGTCGGTTCTTCAACCGCGCACGATCTGCATTTCCCTCGCTTGGGACGACGAGTGATCTTACGTTTCTGTTAGCGACGTATAGCCCATAGGAACTCTCCGTGTCGGGCCTAATGTCTCTCCCATCATGTGTTGCTGGTCGTGTCCGCATCTAGAGTCCGAGGTCCATACCACGTAGAGTCGGTCCCCGTGTCCGTCCCGCATCAATACTTAAACATGGCGAAGATGCAATATTAAAAGCATAATTAAATAAGCAGGATTGAATTTATGGTGCGGACACCAGAGCGATCGAGAGGCACGAACTGGTGAGCCGTCGGTACCGTACCCGGAGCACCACTCGGGCTACATCGGCTTCCATCTTGCTCGGAGACAGCCTGGAGACTCCCCCTTGAGCCGTAGTATTTAACATATTTATGGGGATTTTATCTGTGTGTAATGTGTGTTTATTTAGTTTTATTCGGATTCTAATTCGCTTTGTAAGAGGGGTTTATTTGTAATTTGGGACCACCTGGGTCCCGCGGGCCCCCCATCCCTTCTCCCATTGATCCACCTAAGCTCTTGGGCCCATGTGGGGTCAGACAACCCTCCAAGGTGGGCTTCTAGAACGGTTGGACCAAGGGGGGGACAAAGGGTACAAAATTTCAAATTTGGAAACCCAAAAGTCAAGGGGGTGCCCCATTCTATTATAGTTTAATAGGTTTTGTAATTTTATTTTATTTGGTCCAAACCACATAGGAGAAATAAATTGTAGACTCCCTCTTTTACCCCCCACCGATCCTAGATCTAGGGATAGAACTAGTCTTTTTGTATTTTCTATAAGAACCATGTATTTTCATTTTTGAGTAGAATTAATGCAAAGAAAATTGGAATTTCATCCACAAGGCAAGGGCCGCCCCTCTCTCTCTCTCCTCTCCTCCCCCTAGCAGCTGTGAAGGTTGTGATTTAGAGGTGTGAAGCCTCATCTATCTGGTGTGAAGATCATCGCCGCCGCCGCCGCCGCCGCCGCCGCCACCGCCATCGTGCCGCCATCGCACCACCGCCATCGTCGCCGGAGTTATGTCCACCAGGACAGCCCCCTCTTCCGAGAATTTATGCTCCCAGCCACGAGATCGTTTGGAGCCCAAACTTTCAGGGTGAGTTCTAGAGGTTCAACCCACATTCCATAAAACTTGGTGGGACTTCTATCATTTGTTTTCCATTTTCGTTCTCCCCCTCCTTCCAGATCTGCCTACAATCTGTCTAGTTTTCCAGAAACCAAATAGAACGTTCATGAACCCACCTTCCCCTGATCTAAATGACTTGATATTTTTATTGGAGGTTCTGTCCACCACCCCCATCACCCACGAATTTTCGTGGAATTTCTAGAGTCTTCTACCTATTTTTAAAAATCGCTGTTAGATCCAAAACTCAAATCTGTCTCTATTGTCCAGATTCGACCACCCGGTGCTAATAAATATTTTTTCCCATTCAAATATCCACCTAATCCTTCACCAAAATTATCTCTATTTTCCTCTCTCTCCCCTCTACAACTTTTGTGAAGAGCTCAACCTCTAACTCGGAGGTCTACATCACGGTCAATGCTAGTTCTCAGTCCGATCTCAGTCTGCCTGACCAGATCTGAGACTGAGCACAGCCCTATTGTAAAATCGGCCATCAAAATTACGGCCCTACGAAATTCCAGGGACCATAGAGGGTCGAAGGATTTCAAGTCAGCGTTCCAACGGCACTAGTTTCGTGCCGATCCGACATCGATGTAGATCGCAGCAATAGATCTCGCCGGGTCGCGCACTGTAAAATAGCAGCATCAGATCCGTGGGCAGCCACTCCAACACTTGGAGATCGGAGCCGATCGACCACCGTGGGGTGTTCCAATCCGGCCGCCGTCCAGGGGAGCGCGCCACCAGGGGTCACCATCACAGCGGGACCCACCCCGTCCGACCCGGAGGACTGAGCTGCACGTGGGCCCCATGAACCCGCAGATCGCACCGTCCGGACCGCACCAAAACGCTGGTTTCGGCACTATTGGAGCGACATCAAGATGCTGCCCGTCAACCCAATTCCTGTTACTCCCGGACCCCACATGTGACCTGTTACCTCCCTACGTGGAGTGGGCCGAAACACTTGTACCACTGTAATATTTGTTAACCGGGAGTACGGATTTGGCCGGAGTTGTCTTCCCCACGCCGGGTGCATGGAGGTAATGGTCTTAACTTCTCGGCATTACACTTGCTAGTTTAGTATATGGTCATATGCCACTGTGAGCGAGTAGAATTCTAGCTCGTGAGTTTATGTCACTGCTGTGACGACCCAGAGCTCCAGATACCGATATATCGATAAAATAGATACACCGATACCAAGAACTGGGGAAGTCACCCAAGAGGCTGATGAGGCCCCTGAAGGGTTAAAGAAGTTTGTTGAGGAGTTGTATAACGAATTGGGACCGCAGGCGCGCAATATTAATTAGGACAACAATTAATAATTAAGTGCGAAAGTAATTAAAATATCAGAGTGGTAGAAAATATACAATAGTCCAGATTTACAATAAAAAGAGGTCCACTGTACAACTACACGGGACATACCCCGGCACAACAGAACAAAAGACAAACCAACACAGCTGGCTATCTAACGACGCTCGGCACAACCACGAGAAGGACCGGCGGACGACTGGGGCGGCTCACCTGAAAGAAGGAAGGGTGAGTCATAGCCAGACTCAGTAGGGGTCACGCGGATCCCTACCCCAAACTAAATAGACAAGCAGGCAAACACAAAAGCAATTAGAGCATGCATTTAAATAATAAGGCAGATGCACAATTTAATAAATAAATAACAACAAAAAATAAATCTACCAATAGAATAAACCACTGCTAACCAAGTGAAGTGAGAGATGGAACAACCCACTAGAAGAACAAGACCAGACGCGTCCCCTGACGACTTACACCGCATCTCGGCAACTCGCAAGTCTGGCTCACGACAAGCGAGAGGCGTAACAGGACCAAACCAAGTACTAGTCAGAGCGACACTCGTCAGTGCCTGTCTAAGTCTCCGACCACGTGTGCACACACTGACTCCTGCCTAGAGCCAGACCTCTAGCTAGTTTCCCCCCCCCCATTGGACGCAACGGTAACCACAGGGGCCCACGGTAACTAGCTTACAAACCGTTCCTCGGGAACACCCCTCACCTCTCCCGGGTGGGACGACATGCTCGGTCGCTGGGCTACGACTAGTGGTTCCATCACAAGGAAAGAGAAATCAATTCCATCGGGATCTAATAACAAGCCATCACTCATGAAGCAACTTAAACATGCCATGAATGCATTAGAAATTGGCCATGCATGCTTTTAAAAACTAAAGGGGTGTAACGGTCTAGGGCTGCCACGTCACAGAGTGTGACGGCCAAGGGAAGGAGCGTCACAATGGCTGTGACGGTCAAGGTAGGGTGCATTACAAGGGCTGTGACGCACCCCAGGTGGGCCGTCAGGGCCACCAAAGTTAAGAAGGGCCAGGGGTCTCTACACTGTGACGCACCTAGAGGGGCGCGTCACATGGCTCTGGCAGTCGCCCGATAGACCGCCAGGCCAACCGCCTTAACAAGGTCAACGGTCAAACGGGTCAAGTAACGGTCCATCAGATGACCACCACACCAAGTGTGACGCCCCCGCTATGGGCCGTCACACGCACGTAACGCACCCCACAAGGGCCATTACAGTGTGACGGCCTCTGGAAGAACCGTTACACCAGCTGAGAGCTTAAACCGAAACAGTCAAAACCAAACCCCCTCCTGGTCGAGCCGGATCGATGGGGAACGTGGAAAAATTGTAAAACCTGCCAAACCACGACATTCTACAACTAATCCATCCATCAAAACATAAAAACAATGCCCATGAAGTGATTTTCATGGATTTAGCCTAAATTACACTAACATGGAATTTTGCATGGAAAATGAAAAAAATGACGTCGGATGGACATGCATGCTATGCCAATGCGATCCTAGCGAGGCAAGGATTCCATCCCCCTACCTTAATAGCGACGAAAACCGGATTTGGGCCGCATGCAAGCAACGGGTCGCCGCGGCTCCTCCCGCCCCGTCTCACCTCCACGTCCCACGAACCGCGACGAGGTCAGTGCCTATGCGTTCCTCGTGACGAGCCGGTTCCGATGACACCTCTCGCGCCTCGATCCGCGGCCGTCTGGACCGAAACCGAGAGAGTGGGGGCAGAGCGATCGCGAGAGGGAGAGAGAGAAAGAGGGAGAACAAGTGAGGGAGAGAGAAATCGATGGGGAGAGAGAGAGAGAGAGAGAGATATATATATATATATATATATATATATTAAAATTTTTATTATTATTATTTTAAAAACTTAACCCCAATTGCCATTAATCTCAAACAAATTCTGATAAATGCCAAACGAACGCCTAAAAATCCACAAAAATAGCCAAAACGATCAGGACAAAGCCTTGATCCGAACCACTAAGGATCCGCTAAGGCACGAGCGCTACAGTCCCTCCCTCCTTAAAGAAATTTCGTCCACGAAATTTAAACAGAAGGTGAAAGGAAGGAACTGCAAAATTAAAGCATACCTTGAAAATAAAAGGTCGGCTTCCCACGTGGTATAAAATAGACGCGCTTGTATATATAGTCAACCACGACACTATACAATTCCAGCCAGTCCATGCCCAGAATAGCATCATACTCGGCCAACTTCAATGCATAAAGCTTCACAGGCATCGGCCGATTACTGACGACAATAGGGGAATCTTCCAGGCACACCGGAGTGGACATGAAATCTCCGGAGGGTAACTCCACGAGCAAATTACAGAACACTTCGGTCATCGGCTCCTCGATACGGGCAAGAAAATCCTCGGACACAAAAGAATGAGTAACACCAGAATCGAAAAGAACATGAGCTGGACGACCGAAAATTGAAACCGTACCTTCTACCAGATTAGCTGCCACAACCTCTGCACGAGTGATGTGAGTGACCCTGCCTCTCGGAGGGCGGCTAGCTGCAGAAGACTGCTGGGAAGAAATTGGAGTAGGTAGATAAGACGACTGAGGTTGAGGCGGCGGAGGAAGATGAAACTGAGGCCGCTGCGGCTGGATAAACTGTGAAAACTGAACCGGCGTCGACTTCAGCGGACAGTCTCGAACCACATGACCCGGCTGATCACAGCGATAACAGATGATTGGCACGGAACACGGCACGCCTGGATGACTGCCACCACACCTCAAACACGGACGCTGCTGACCACTGGAAAAATCTTGACGCGGTCGAACAAAAGGAACGGACAGCTAACTCGGATCGGAAGGCGCCGGATGCTCAAACTTCCTCTTTGACTTGTTGTTCTTGAATTACCGGAAGTGGGAGTCAGAAAAAGAAGAAATACCGCTGACAGCAGGAACGGCAGAAGGAACTCCTGGGACAGACGACTGGTAAGTCGACTGAAACTGCACAGTCGGCTGCACCATTCTTGCCTAAGAAATCCCTCGAGTCCTCGCCATTTCCATCTCCACTGAAACAGCTGCCTGGTACGCTGAATCCAACTCAGACACTCGGGTAGCGAACAACGGCAAGCTCAATTCCGCTTTCAGTCCGCGCAGAAACTACTGAGTCTTCATAGCGTCATCAGCAAAAATATGGGGCACGTACCTGCCCAACTCGATGAACTTATCATGGTACTGCAGCACAGTCATGTCACCTTGCGTCAGCTCCAGAAACTGGTACATCTTCGCTAACTTGAGGCAGGCTGGAGTGTAAGCACGCTCAAAAGCAGCAACGAACTCAGCCCAAGTGATTTGTCGAAGCAGACGGGAACGGAAGGCAACCTCCCACTCTACAGTCCACCACGTGCGTGCGGTACCTTGAAGCTGATAAGTGGCCAACATGACTCGCTCATCATCCGCGCACTCCATCAACTGGAACACACACACAGTGGCATCGAGCCACGATCTAGCTGCCTCCCGATCTGATTGACCCTCGAAAGTCGGTGGGTGGAACAGCATAAATTCCTTTAACGCTCCACCACGGCCACCGGGCACTTCTTCACGCGGAGCAGGGTTAACGGAAGCTGGCACAGCTGGGGTAGAGGAAGTGCCACTCTTTTCCCAAGGAGCCCGAGCCTTCTTCCATCTACGAGGCAACATCTTGAACCTAGGAAACACACGATAACGGAAAAACCATCAATAATCACGAGAAATATCCTAAGCCCGCAACAAACAACTCAGTGGACTAGCTCTGGACCAGCGCAAGTTCCAATTCCTAATACAAATCCCTAACACAGCTCTGATACCAACTGTGACGACCCAGAGCTCTGGATACCGATATACCGATAAAATTGATACACCGATACCCAGAATTGGGGAAGCCACCCAAGAGGCTGATGAGGCCCCTGAAGGGTTAAAGAAGTTTGTTGATGAGTTGCATAACGAATTGGGACCGTAGGCGCGCAATATTAATTAGGAAAATAATTAATAATTAAGTGAGGAAGCAATTAAAATATCAGAGTGGTAGAAAATATACAATAGTCTAGATTTACAATAAAAAGAGGTCCACTGTACAACTACACGGGACATACCCCGGCACAACAGAACAAAAGACAAACCAACACAGCTGGCAATCTAACGACGCTCGGCACAACCATGAGAAGGACCGGCGGACGACTGGGGCGGCTCACCTGAAAGAAGGAAGGGTGAGTCACAGCCAGACTCAGTAGGGGTCACGCGGATCCCTACCCCAAACTAAACAGACAAGCAGGCAAACACAAAAGCAATTAGAGCATGCATTTAAATAATAAGGTAGATGCACAATTTAATAAATAAATAACAACAGGAAATAAATCTACCAATAGAATAAACCACTACTAACCAAGTGAAGTGAGAGACGAAACAACCCACTAGAAGAACAAGACCAGACGCGTCCCCTGACGACTTACACTGCGTCTCGGCAACTCGCAAGTCTGGCTCACGACAAGCGAGAGGCGTAACAGGACCAAACCAAGTACTAGTCAGAGCGACACTCGTCAATGCCTGTCCAAGTCTCCGACCACGTGTGCACACACTGACTCCGGCCTAGAGCCAAGCCTCTAGCTAGTTCCCCCCCCCCCCCGTTGGACGCAACGGTAACCGCAGGGGCCCACGGTAACTAGCTTATAAACCGTTCCTCGGGAACACCCCTCCACCTCTCCCGGGTGGGACGACACGCTCGGTCGCTGGGCTACGACTAGTGGTTCCATCACAAGGAAAGAGAAAGTAATTCCATCGGGATCTAATAACAAGCCATCGCTCATGAAGCAACTTAAACATGCCATGAATGCATTAGAAATTGGCCATGCATGCTTTTAAAAACTAAAGGGGTGTAACGGTCTAGGGCTGCCACGTCACAGAGTGTGACGGCCAAGGGAAGGAGCGTCACAAGGGCTGTGATGGTCAACGTAGGGTGTGTCACAAGGGCTGTGACGCTCCCCAGGTGGGCCGTCAGGGCCACTAAAGTTAAGAAGGGCCAGGGGTCACTACACTGTGACGCACCAAGAGGGGCGCGTCACATGGCTCTGGCGGTCGCCCGATAGACTGCCAGGCCAACCGCCTTAACAAGGTCGACGGTCAAACGGGTCAAGTAACGGTCATTTGACGGTCCATCAGATGATCGCCACACCAAGTGTGACGCACCCGCTATGGGCCGTCACACGCACGTAACGCACCCCACAAGGGCCGTTACAGTGTGACGGCCTCTAGAAGAACCGTCACACCAGCTGGGAGCTTAAACCGAAACGGTCAAAACCAAACCCCCTCCTGGTCAAGCCGGATCGACGGGGAACGTGCAAAAACTGTAAAACCTGCCAAACCACGACATTCTACAACTAATCCATGCATCAAAACATAAAAACAATGCCCATGAAGTGATTTTCAAGGATTTAGCCTAAATTACACTAACATGGAATTTTGCATGGAAAATAAAGAAAACGACGTCGGATGGACGTGCATGCTATGCCAATGCGATCCTAGTGAGGCAAGGATTCCATCCCCCTACCTTAATCGCGACGAAAACCGGATTTGGGCCGCATGCAAGCAACGGGTCTCCGCGGCTCCTCCTGCCCCGTCTCACCTCCACGTCCCACGAACCACGACGAGGTGAGCGCCTACGCGTTCCTCACGACGAGCCGGTTCTGATGACACCTCCTGCGCCTCGATCCGCAGCCATCCGGACTGAAACCGAGAGAGTGGGGGCGGAGCGATCGCGAGAGGGAGAGAGAGAAAGAGGGAGAACGAGTGAGGGAGAGAGAAATCGATTTGGATATATATATATATATATATATATATATATATATATCTATATATATATATATATATATATTAAAATTATTATTATTATTATTTTAAAAACTTAACCCCAATTGCCATTAATCTCAAACAAATTCCGATAAATGCCAAACTAACGCCTAAAAATCCACAAAAATAGCCAAAACGATCAGGACAAAGCCTAGATCCGAACCACTAAGGATCCGCTAAGACACTCACGCTAAAACTGCTGTGAGCGAGAGAGTGACCCATCCCATGGCTCGATCTGAGTACAGAAGTGAGTCGACCACCCTTGACTCTGTCGGTTTCTCAACCGCGCGGATCCACGCTTTCCCTCGCTTGGGACGATGAGTGAGCTTGCGTTTCTGCTAGCGACGTATAGCCCATAAGAACTCTTAGTGTCGGGTCGAAGTGTCTCTCGTATTCGTATGTTGTCGGCCGCGTCTACATTTAGAGTCCGAGGTCTGCATCACTTAGAGTCGGTCCCTCTATCCATCTCGCATCAGTTTGGTATCAGAGAGAGTCGAGTCTAGGGTAGTCGTTGCATAAGTCTTGCATGGTCTAAGTCGAGTCTAGGATCATCATTATTTTCAAAACAAAAAATGTGTTTTAAAATTGCATTTCATCCCGATAATCCGGTATATTAAAAGGTGTTGTCCGAACGTTAGGCTACGCCTATCGGGAAGGCCGCACACTTACGCGAGGAGATCTTCGGGTCGACCCTCCGCCATGTACCGGATATTGCCTAAGTCTAGGTGCATTAGTCTGTGTCTCCTAGTCAGTATGTCAGTTGCATGCCCACCCGTCGAGGCACCCAATACTCGCCACCACCACTTATGGCGGATTCCCGAGCCCGTAGTTCCAATGAGCCCTCGACGGTCGAGATGTTCCGAGCCCTCATAGATCATCTCGATACGCGTATGGATGGCCTTAGTACACGTCTAGATGCCGTAGGAACGCGTCTAGAAGGGAGGATGAAAGCCTTAGAGGATCGGGCCGAAGCATCGGACTAGTCCATTCAGGGTCTTGTAGGGAGGATTGCTGTCCTTGAGAGGACCCAATGGCGGCGCATCCCGCGCCGACGAATGGCCAGGATGCCCAGCATTCAGACGATACACACTTGGGGGTCGTCAGATGTATTCTCACCTAGCCACAGGCCAGTGAGGATTGGCGTTGGACCACTATCTTTCATACATACTGTAGGCTGGGCGGGCAAGTGTGTAAGGTGATTATCGATAGTGGGAGTTGTATCAATGCAATCTCCACGGGCGCTATCTCTCATCTTGATCTTACTCCCGTGGACCATCCTTGCCCATATCGAGTATCATGGGTGGATTCTACCTCCATTCCGATTAGGCTGCAGTGTTTGGTCCCACTGCAGTTCCATGCCTACCGTGACGAGATCTGGTGTGATGTCCTCCCCATGGAGGTGGGCAGTATTATTCTTGGTAGGTCGTGGTTATTTGATCGGGATGTCACACTCCATGGCCGTTCGAACACTTGTACCTTCGACCATGATGGCCAGCGGATTACCCTCCACCCCTCTCAGCCCAAGAAGCCTTCAGTTAGGGGTCCTATTGGTCCTAGTACTCCGGAGCCTTCCGTCCCGGGACCCAGTACCCCATCCCCAGCTAGGGCCATGACCGTTACATCGAGCACATGCGAGCCCTCTTCTAGGAGGTTGATGATGATTAGCTCCCGAGAAATGGAGCGGGAGGCTAGTAGGGGCAGCCCGGTGTTTGATATTATGGTCCGAGAGGTGGAGCCAAAGTCCGAGGGTGAACTCCCACCCGATGTCATTCCTATTCTGCAGGAGTTCGTTGATATTTTTCCCGAGGAGCTTCCCAAGGGATGCCCACCTATGTGGGATATTTAGCATGCTATCCACCTAATTCTGGGCTCCTCATTGCCCAATCTTCCTCATTATCGCATGAGTCCCACGGAACATGCCGAGCTAAAACGGTAGGTCGATGAGTTGATGCAGAGAGGGTCTGTTCGGGACAGCATGAGTCCGTGTGTTGTTCCCACATTGCTCGCCCCAAAGAAAGATGGCACGTGGAGAATGTGCATTGATAGTCGTGCCATCAACAAAATCACCATAAAATACAGGTTCCCTATTCCCCGCCTGGATGATATGCTAGACATGATGGCTAGTGCCACTATCTTCTCGAAGATCGATCTTAAGAGTGGCTACCATCAGGTAAGGATTAGGCCAGGTGATGAGTGGAAGACCGCACTTAAGACCAAGGATGGTCTATATGAGTGGTTGGTTATGCCCTTTGGGTTGACCAACGCCCCTAGCACCTTCATGCGACTCATGACTCAGGTCCTTCGACCATTCACTGGAGTCTTTGTGGTTGTGTATTTTGATGATATCCTTATATATAGTAGCACTAAAGGGGACCACTTGGACCATCTACGGCAGGTCTGTCTACTTTTGAGGTGAGAGCAGTTTTTTGCAAACCCACAGAAGTGTGCCTTCATGACACCTCAGCTTACCTTCTTGGCTTTTATTGTGTCTAGTACTGGGGTCTCCGCTAATCCGGAGAAGGTCCGGGCCATTGTTGAGTGGCATGAACCCCGTACGGTCCATGATGTCCGCAGCTTCCATGGCCTCGCGACTTTCTATCGCCGTTTCATCCGCGAATTTAGCTCCGTCACTGCCCCGATCACGGACTATATTCGGAAGGGCACGTTTGTATGGACGAAGGCCGCTGCTGCTGCCTTCAAGGACATCAAGGAGCGCATGACCTAGACACCTATCCTTTGATTGCCATATTTCTCAAAGGTGTTTGAGGTCTCTTGTGATGCGTCGGGTGTAGGGATTGGAGGAGTGTTAAGTCAGGAGGCCCACCCGGTTGCATACTTCAGTGAAAAGCTGAATGACGCAAAACTGCGATACTCCACTTATGATAAAGAATTCTACGCAGTTATTCAGACTCTTAGGCATTGGAGGTACTATCTTTTACATCAGGAGTTTGTCTTGTACTCCGATCATGAAGCTTTGAGGTTCCTCCATTCCCAAAAGAAGCTTAATGCGCGTCACAGCCAATGGGTTGAGTATCTCCAGCAGTACACATTTGTGCTTAAACATAAGGCTCGAGTGGATAACAAGGTGGCTGAGGTCTTGAGTCGGCGTGCTTGTCTGCTGACTACCATGAGTGCCGAGGTCATAGGGTTAGAGAAGATGAGAGAGGCCTATGTTGACTGTCTTGACTTCGGTCAGATTTATACCACTCTCTAGGCCAGACCCTCAAGAGACCTTGATGATTATGTGCTTCAAGAGGGTTACCTCCTTCAAGGAGGAAGACTTTGTGTTCCCTGAACTTCGGTTTGAGACTTCTTAGTCTGGGAACTACATGCGGGAGGTCTAGCCGGCCACTTTGGTCGGAACAAGACTATCGAGGCTATTGAGCACAGATTTTATTGGCCAAGTTTGAAGAGAGATGTTGCTCATATTGTGACCCAGTGCCGTACATGTGCTACGGCCAAAACGAAGAAGCAAAGTTTGGGCCTTTATACGCCTCTTCCCGTGCCTGATGCTCCGTGGCATGATGTTAGCATGGATTTTATTTTGGGATTGCCATGTACCTCTAGGAAGCATGACTCGGTCTATGTGGTGGTTGACCGATTCTCGAAGATGGCCCTTTTCATTCCCTGCTCGAAGACTTCGGATGCTTCGAGGGTAGCCTTCCTTTTCCTTACTCGTGTGGTGTGCAAGTTCGGGTTGCCTCGTACCATAGTGTCTGACCGTGATGTTAGGTTCACTAGTTATTTTTGGAAGACACTGTGGCATATGTTGGGTACTCACCTCAAGTTTTCCACTGCATATCATCCCCAGATAGATGGTCAGATTGAGGTGGTCAATAGGAGTCTGGGTGACCTTTTGAGGTGTCTTGTCAGGGACCGTGTAGAGGATTGGGATCTCATACTACCACTGGCAGAATTTTCATATAATGATTCGGTTAACAGGTCTACCGGTATGAGTCCGTTCGAGATTGTCATAGGTCGTAGGCCTAGGAAGCCGGTGGATCTTGTTCCCATGCCCATTCATGCACGAGCGTCTGAGTCTGCCGAGTCTTTTGCTAGGCATGTTAGGAGTCTGCATGACGACATCCGTTGTCACATTGAGGCCAGCAATGCATGGTATAAGGAGCTAGCCGATGCCCATAGACACCACCGTGAGTTCCAAGAGGGTGAATATGTCATGATCAGGGTAAGACCTGAACGGTTTCCCTCTGGAACCGTAAAGAAATTGCAAGCTCACGGAGCTGGTCCATTTAGAGTGTTGAAACGCGTTGGAGCCAATGCGTATGTTGTGGACCTGCCCGAGGAATATGGTATAAGCTCTACTTTCAATGTGTTGGATCTAGTTGCATATAGGGACCCAGCGGTGATCCCTAGTGAGCATTTCGAGCCATCTTCCCCCATTGAGTGTGATCCCACACCTGAGTGTCCACCACCAGCCACATTTCCACGACAGTGAGAGCATATAGATCTTATATTGGATGAGCAGGTGACAGTTACCAGGAGTGGATCCTACCTGCGCTACCTAGTGCGCTGGAGAGGGTGACCCGCCACCAAGGATACTTGGATCACCCGTGGAGAGTTGCAGCGGAAAGATCCGGACCTACTGGAGCGCTACCAGAGCGATGCTGACCCTTACTCCACAGGGTCGAGTTTCTCCCACCCGGGGAGAATTGGTGCGGACATCAGAGCGATCGTGAGGCACGAACCGGTGAGCCGTCAGTACCGTACGCGGAGCACCACTCGGGCTACATCGACTTCCATCTGGCTCGGAGACAGCCTCCAAACTCCCCCTTGAGTCTTAGTATTTATCATATTTATGGGGATTTTATCTATGTGTAATGTGTGTTTATTTAGTTTTATTCGGATTGTAATTCGGCTTGTAAGAGCAGTTTATTTGTAATTTGGGACCACCTGGGTCCCGCGGGCCCCCCATCCCTTCTCCCATTGATCCACCTTAGCTCTTGGGCCCATGTGGGATCAGTCAACCCTTCAAGGTGGGCTTCTAGAAGGGTTAGACCAAGGGGGGGACAAAGGGTACAAAATTTTAAAATTGGAAACCCAAAAGTCAAGGGGGCGCCCCATTCTATTATACTTTAATAGGTTTTGTAATTTATTTTATTTGGTCCAAACCACATGGGAGAAATAAATTGTGGACTCCCTCTTTGACCCCCCACCAATCCTAGATCTAGGGATAGAACTAGTCTTTTTGTATTTTCTATAAGAAACATGTATTTTCATTTTTGAGTAGAATTAATGCAAAGAAAATTGGAATTTCTTCCACAAGGCAAGGGCCGCCCCTCTCTCTCTCTCCTCTCCTCCCCCCAGCAGCTGTGAAGGTTGTGATTCATAGGTGTGAAGCCTCATCTATCTGGTGTGAAGATCATCAGCGCCGCCGCCGCCATCGTGCCGCCATCGCACCACCACCATCGTCGCCGGAGTTCTGTCTACCGAGGACAACCCTCTCTTCCTAGAATTTCTTCTCCCAACCACGAGATCTTTTTGAGCCCAAACTTTCAGGGTGAGTTCTATAGATTCAACCCACGTTCCATAAAAATTGGTGGGACTTCTAGGATTTGTTTTCCATTTTTTCATTTTCGTTCTCCCCCTCCTTCCAGATCTGCCTACAGTCTGTCCAGTTTTCCAGAAACCAAATAGAACGTTCATGAACCCAGCTTCTCCTGATCTAAATGACTTGATATTTTTATTGGAGGTTTTGTCCACCACCCCCATCACCCACAAATTTTCGTGAAATTTCTGGACTCCTCTACCTATTTTTAAAAATCACTGTCAGATCCAAAACTCAGATCTATCTCTACTGTGTATATTCGACCACCCAGTGCTAATAAATACTTTTCCCCATTCAAATCTCCACCAAATCCTTCATACAAAGAATCCCCGTTTTCCTCTCTCTCCCCTCTACAACTTTTGTGAAGAGCTCAACCTCTAATTCAGAGGTCTACATCACGGTCAATGCTGGTTCGTAGTCAGATCTCAGTCTGCCTGACCAGATCTGAGACTGAGCACAACCCTATTGTAAAATCAGCCATCAAAATTACGGCCCCGAAAAAATTCCAGGGACCACAGAGGGTCAAAGGATTTCGAGTCAGCGTTCCAACGGCGCTACTTTCGTGCCAATCCGACATCGGTGTTGATCGCAGCAATAGATCTCGCCGGGTCGCGCGCTGTAAAACAGCAGCATCAGATCTGTGGGCAGTCACTCCAACACTTGGAGATCAGAGCCGATCGACCACTGCCGGGTGTTCCAGTCCAGCCGCCATCAAGGGGAGCGCACCACCAGGTGTCACCATCATAGCGGGACCCACCCCGTCAGACCCGGAGGACTGAGTAGCACATGGGCCCCACGAACCCGCAGATCGGGCCGTCCAGATAGCACCAAAATGTTGGTTTCGGCACCGTCGGAGCGACATCAAGATGCTGCCCATCAACCCAATTCCTGTTACTCCCGGGCCCCACATGTGACCTGTTACCTCCCTGCGTGGAGTGGGTCGAAACACTTGTACCACTGTAATATTTGTTAACCGGGAGTAGGGATTTGGCCGGGGTTGTCTTCCCCACGCCGGGTGCGTGGAGGTAATGGTCTTAACTTCTCGGCATTACACTTGGTAGTTTAGTATATGGTCATATGCCGCTATGAAAGAGTAGAATTCTAGCTCGTGAGTTCATGTCACCGCTGTGAGTGAGAGAGTGACCCGTCCCATGGCTCGATCCGAGTACGGAAGTGAGTCGACCACCCTTGACTCTGCCGATTTCTCAACTGCGCGGATCCACGCTTTCCCTCGCTTGGACGATGAGTAAGCTTGCGTTTCTGTTAGCGACGTATGGCCCATAGGAACTCTTAGTGTCGGGCTGAAGTGTCTCACCTATTCGTATGTTGTTGGTCGCATCTACAATTAGAGTCCGAGGTCCGCATCACTTAGAGTCGGTCCCTCTGTCCGTCCCGCATCAATTTATAAACTACAGGGATCAAACGGTCTAGTCAGGGCAGCAAGGCCCAGGTAAGAGGTCGAACGATTGGCCGCTTCACAGACCCAGGTGGTCTCACCATGACCGCTTAGCCACGGTTACTTTTTTTTCCTCTAAATCCAAGTCATCACAGGGCATAAGGGAGAGTGCACCCCCATTCCAAAGGAAGGGAATGTTCCCACTCCACCAAATGCCATGAGATGCTTTTTTTTTATTAACTTTTCAAAGAATTACATTGTCTAAAGGCCAATTATTGAATGTACAAATGAATCTCAAAACTTAGAAAAGCCTATACAAAAGCCTATACAATCTTTCTCCGGAAATTGTAGATGCCTCTTGCGTCAGCTATGGCATAGCTTTTAGCTATTAAAGGGAGGTCACGGATTGATGTAAACTCTTCATTGCACCCAACCTGCACAGCATGATTGGCCAATGAATCCGCAAGTTGATTTCCTTCTCTGTATGAGTGGTATATGGGGCAATGAAACCTGGATATCATTTGTAACAAAGAGTTCCACCATGGGACCAAAGACCAAGGCGGGTTGCTTCTATTTCCCAGCATCTGAATCAAGGCCAGAGAATTAGTGCAGATGGCTGATATGTTGATCTTGTGATATTGAGCAAGCCTAAGACCATCTAATAGGGCTCGGCCTTCAGCCACCATATTAGATCCAACACCATAGTAATATGAAAACCCAAGTTTTAGTTGGCCATTCTGATCTCTAAAGCACCCACCACCCCCAGCAGCACCTGGATTCCCTTTGCTAGCCCCATCTACATTCAAAATGTAATCTCTGTCAGGGGCCTTCCATCGGACTAAAATGAATGTGGCAGATTGGCAGCTCACCTGGATGCCATATAATTACAAAGCTGCCTGATATGCTATGCTAGCTTTTAATTTGAATTTTATATCATGTTCACTATATATTGAACATGATATAAAACGGTCTTGGACAGGGCCGCCTGATCAAGAAACGGTCGCGCGACTGACCGCCTAGTGATGAAAAATGGTCCGGTCTAGGCTGCTACACTTACACCGCCTCAATCGGGATGAAGGAGCTTAGCGGTCGGTTGCTGGGCCGCTATGTTCTACAGACGATTGGACGAAGGATCGCCATTAATAAGAAACGGTCAGCCGAGACCGCTAAGGTCCACTGCCTTATACAACTAATAAAACGGTCCCTGGAAGGACCGCTTGCCTTCCAGAGAACCCGAAACGTGTGGAATTCAAATGAAACCCCTCCCAATCGATTCCAATCGATGGGATTACAACTTTAAACCTGTTTCCTGCCATCACACATCCATTCCATAGCATCTTTACATCCAAAAATACAAAGACAATGGCCATGTTGTGATTTTCATGGATTAAAACATAAATGACTATGTTCATGCCTTTTTTACTCAAACCATGGGAAAACATAGAGCAATGGGCATGCAATTAGAAGTAAAGCATCCTAAGAGGAAGGGTAATCCATCCCCCGACTTATTTTGTCGATTGCTACGACGTTCCTCGCCGTTCTTCACTAAGGAACCGCGCCCTACTCCCGGGGTTTTCCACCTCTACGCTGCATGGTCATCTCCACAATGACGACATCACTCCTCCTCCTCCTTGGGCTTGCCAAGGACACCTCCTGCCGATCCTGCAAGGCTTCGAGGTGATCACACCACCAAGAGAGCAAGAGAAGGGAGAGAGAGATGTGGGGAGAGAGGAGGAAACCTCCCTACTTGCGATCAAACAAATGAGCATTGATTTCCTATAATGTTTTTGTTATAAAACCAATTATTGTAAAAAGGCATTCAAAGAAGTAAAATTGCATATATGCCCTATCTAACTTCTAAAAGCTTATAGAAAATGGCTAAGCCCACTAAACTAGGCCCATTAATCCCATAAAAATATTCTAAACTCATGAATCTTTTTATATTTTGATACCGATAAGAATCCGTTAACTACCGGGTCTTACAGTCCCTCCCTCCTAATAGAAATTTTGTCCTCGAAATTTATAAGGAAACACGAGGAGAGAACTGAAGAGATATACCTCAATCAAATAAAAATGGAAACTGTTGACGCATTTCATCCTCACGTTCTCAAGTAGCCTCATTACCGGAGTGACGCTACCATACTACCTTTTATCAAAGGGATAACCTTAGTCCTCAGTCGTTGCTCACGATGATCCTCAATCCGAATCGGATACTCTGGTGTGGATAGATCCTCTGTCACCTCATGCCACATTGAATCACCTAATACATGAGATGTATCAGAAATATACTTCCTTAATTGGAAAACATGAAACACATCGTGGATTGCTTGCATCGCCGATGGCAATTGAAGTCGATAAGTCACTTGGCCCACACGCTCCAAGATAGGAAACAGACCAATATACCGGGGACTAAGCTTTCCATGCTTTCCAAACCTCATCATGCCTTTCATTGGAGATATTTTCACAAAAACAGAATCTCCAAGCTCAAACCGCAATGGTCTTCTACACCGATCTGCATAGATTTTCTGTCGACTTTGGGCTGTCAACATCTTATGCCTGATCAGACGTACCACATCGACACAATGTTGTACCATATCGGGTCCTGTTAACAATCGATCACCAACTTCAAACCAATTTAACGGTGTACGACAAGGATGCCCATACAAAGCTTCATACGGTGCCATATCGATACTGGAATGATAGCTATTATTATAAGAGAATTCTACCAATGGCAAGTGTTGACTCCACGAACCCTGCCAATCTAGGAAACACGATCGCAACATATCTTCCAATGTCTGAATAGTCCTCTCAGACTGACTATCAGACTGAGGATGATACGCTGAACTGAATGCCAACTCAGTGCCCAACGCTTTCTGGAAACTCCGCCAGAAGCTAGAAGTAAAACGTGGGTCACGATCCGACACAATGGATATTGGAATTCCATGTAATGGCACAATCTTCGCAACATAAAGCTCAGCCAATTTCTGAACATTCCACGTTACCTTGATTGGTAACATTCTTACTGCCTTAGTTAGACGATCAACTAACAGCCAAATACCATCATCGCCTTGTGAAGTCCGAGGTAAACCCACAACAAAATCAGTAGTGACATGATCCCATTTCCACATTGGAATCTCCAAAGGTTGAAGCATTCCTCCAGGCCTTTGGTGCTCAGCTTTGACCTGTTGACATGTTAAGCATTTAGATACAAAGTCTACTACATCCCTTTTCATACCTGGCCATCAGAATTGCCTTTTCACACTATGATACATCTTCGTGATTCTGGGGTGAATGGCATAACGGGATCCATGCGCTTCACGCAAAATAGCATTTCTCAACAAATCATCAGCTGGAACATAAAGTCTACTTCTGAATCTAACTACTGAATCATCACAGAACTACACATCTGGCATTAACACAATGCGAGATAACTCAGAATCTGCATGTTGTGCCTCCCTGATCTGCTGGTAAATAGCTGGAGTCATTGCCAGACTAGCAAGAACAGCTACCATTGGATTACAGGGAATTTCCAATCTGAATGTCTCACAAGGAAACTATTCCCACAACTTCCATTCTTACATCAACAAATAGTTGATCTGCACTTTTCTGCTCAGTGCATCGACCACCACATTCATCTTACCAGGTTGATAAGACAGAGTAAAATCATAATCTTTCATGTACTCCATCCACCTACGCTGACGAAGATTCAAATCTTTTTGAGAAAACACATACTTCAAACTTTGATGGTCTGTAAAGATCTCAAATTTCTCACCATACAAGTAGTGTCTCCAGATTTTCAATGCAAAGATCACTGCCGCCAACTCCAGATCATGAGAGGGATAATTTTCATCCTGCGGCCTTAATTGCCGAGAGGTATATGCCACAACCTTACCATGTTGCATAAGCACTGCACCCAAACCTACTCGAGAGGCATCCGTAAACACAACGAATCCACCCGAGCCAGAAGGCAAAACAAGCACTGGAGAAGTAGTGAGCAACCTTTTCAATTCATTGAAGCTTTGTTCACACTTATCCAACCACACAAATGGCACATCTTTGCGAGTCAACTGAGTCATTGGCACGGCAATCCATGTAAAACTTTAAATGAATCTTCTATAATAACCAGCAAGACCCAAAAAGCTTCTAATCTCCGTGATTATCTTTGGGCTTTGTTAGGTTCTATGTGCCCCCTCCTTGTCTTTGACAATGGTTTTGATGACTCCAATATATTGTGTGTTTTATGTTTAATGACATCTTGATGATAAACAAGCTAACATGATGATATCATGCTTTGCAGGTTGAAATTCAATGGTCCTTCATGGATACATCTTTGATGTTGACTTTTTCATTGGAGCTTTCATGAGAAATCTATGACTCTCAGTGGACTGTCATATGGTCTAATTAAACTGCCTAGGATGTTTTTTACTTGACTTTGCATGAGATTTTAAATGGTCTTGAATGATTGATATTTATCGGTTTTACATTGGCTTGATAAAGCATGTTACTAAAATAATCAACTATGTTGCTCATGTTTCATGAATTGTTCTCACAAGTTTGAAATGGTTTCCTCTAAATGCATGAGTAAATGAATTAAGTTCAGATTGATTTTGACTAAGGTTGAAGGTTTCTCAGATTGCTTTGGAATGCCCTTAATTGTAATTGGACAGAACTTGGATTACTTGCTTTGGACTGTGTCTATTTGAGATTGATCATGGTGACAAATGGATATCCAGTATACTCGTTTAGCTCTTGTGGAATTCTTGCTGGTCTTCGATGAATTGAGTCTGAATTTAATTGGACTGAACTTGAATGCTTTGAAGTTGGTTTTCATGAATGCTTGGCTGAATTTTATTCAGAAATGGTTCTTCATGTTTGAAGCAATTTTTGATTTGATATGGAATTCATGCCCGTGCTTTTCATAGGATATGGTTTGGTGATAACATGGCTAGGCTCAATACTGTTAACTGCCAGTAAAGCTTTCCTTGAACTGGAAATGGGTAAAGATTTGCATTGTTGTATCTTTCATGAGAATGAGCTTTTTGTGTGATGTATCTTGCATTGATGGTTATCATTGCACGGACCTTGTCCATCTTTGCACCGACCCTATCAAGGGTATTTCAATATGTGCACCGACCTGATTGTATATTGCACCGACCTTGGTGTTCATTGCACCGACCTTGTGGTCCATTGCACGGACCTTGGTCTGCATTGCACAGACTTGTCCCTTGTATGCAAAGACTCTTTCAATGATGAAGTAGTTTAAGTGCATGTTAATATTGTCCTCAAAGTGATGGATCCAGAGGTAAGAATTTATGGATGAATGTATTTCATGTGGCTAGATAGGACTTGTTCCATTCTACATATTTTTGGGGTTTAATTTCATGTGCACGATTAAAGGTTGATATGAATTGAATTTCCAATACATGCAGGGTGAATTTTATCAAACAACTCTTGGGTCCATGGTAAGCTTCCACTCTTGGTTACAATCCCTTGGATCCTTGGTATGAGTTTATGTTTATGTGGATTTCCATGAGCCATTACCTTAGTTCAATGCTTGGTAGTTTGATTTTGAGGTTTGATAGAGGAAAATTGGCTTTTCAATTGAGTGTTATTGTGTTTTCACTTCTTTCAGTAAAAGTGTCGACTCATAGAGTCGACACTTATTTTAGGTTGTTCTGTCTGATGCGTTGTTTTACATGTCCAGACAGAAAGTGTCGACTCTAGGAGTCGACACTTTCTAGCCAGCTTGCTGGCTGGACACTGCTGGCTGCAAGTGTCGATTCCTAGAGTCGACACTTATAGGTCGGAGGTCTGTTTTCAATGAAAACAAAACCTCTGGTGAGAAGTGTCGACCCTATGAGTCGACACTTTCACCCGGGTCCTATTTTTATATAACGGGACAGAACGTGTTGAGAAAAGTGTCGACTCCATGAGTCGACACTTTCTCTGGTTCATCCGGATCGTGATATCCGGATTGTTTACGAAATGCCCATTAAAGTGATCCGTTGGCCTTGGCTTTTTACCCCAATAGCTTTAGGGTTTCTCTTATCTATTGGGTGTTGGTTTGAAGGGTTTTTAACATGGGCTATTATGTGTAGCAACCCTGGTAAATTAAAGGACTAGAAAGTCCAAATAAATTAAAAATATATATATGTGATAACACGAGGCCTGGACCTTGTACATAACCCTCTTACATTCTGAAAAGTCTTACGAAATGTACCCATAGACTTTACCAATATATTATAATACATTTAAGAATAACATGTTATTTTCAGTAGCCATTAGATGCACAAAATAATTTTAATTGAATTAAGAATCATTAAATCTGGAAGAAAATATCAATTTATATTTTATTATTAATTTAGAAAATTTAATATTCCAGATTTATTATATTATAACCTTATTAGAAGGGAGAAGTAGATATATATATGATTTAAATACATTAAAGAGATATAAAAGGGTAAAAGAATGGGCATATATACAATATCGATCCTTTAGAGGTTAAGGGAAAATTGCCAAACGCAATTGACGTCTCTTACTGCAGCCGTTATTTTAAAAACAGACGACATGGGATATGTCGTTAATTAGTTAAAGTATAAATAGCATAAGAAAGGACATATAAATAAAGATTTCTAGGATATAACCACGATTTTGCTTCTTTCAGGGGTGTGGGGCAATAACAACATGTAAAAGATGGCATGGTCGTGGGCGTCAATTTCATAAGAGATGACTTTGAATAAGTCGTCAATTCAAATTAATGAATAGTGCCATTTTTCGACTAAAGAATTTTGGAAAAATAATTATATTAAAAAATAGAGAAAATGGAAAATTAATACTCTTAAAATTTCTCACCTAGATCACATCCAGGAAAAATGATAAAAATCCAGAAAGGATTAAAGGGAAGGAATTGAAGACTTCAGGTGTGGGCGTCAATTTAAAAATAACGCCTCAACTTGAGGCGTCAATTTCAAACTTTCCGTTTGTGTTATGTTCGAACGAGGATATGATCTGGGGTAAGTTTTAAGATTTTACGACGTGTATAATCAAGTTTAGTAAGGACTCTATCAAGAAAATTTTAGGTCTAATCGAATTCTAACCTTATTGGGTTCCTGAAAACCTATAAATATCCCTCTCATCGACTTGCCCTGAAGGCTCTTTTCTTCGTCAAAACTTATTGGTGCTGTTCCGAGCGTGAAGAACATAAGGGAGTTCTTCTTCTTCCTCTGGGGTGAGGATTACATCTTCTTTCTCTTCAACCTGATTGTAGAGAACGTGAAGAACATTAATGATTCTTCATCTTTCTTCTGCAGGTTGTCTGCAACGAGAAGGAGCTGTTGCCGTTACTGCATGAAGAACATTGCTTGTTCTTCATCCTTCCTTCTTCCTCCTTGTTGCACGAAGGATTGAAGGCTATAGTCTTTCTTCCCCGTTGTTATTACGAGCTGCTTCCTTCTACGCGGTTACTATGTTTCAAACAGAGTATCGTATTTTCTTCAGATTCTTCACGATCTGCCAAACCAAGTCTACCCACAGGTAGGTTTTGTTGTGTAGTGGACAGCGGATCTAGAGGGGAGGGGTGAATAGATCAGCCCCACTTTTCGCAATGCGGCCCTCTAAACAGCTAGTTAAAATGAATTGCAGCGGAATAGAAACTAGCTTCCAAGAATACTATGATTCACTTAGCAAGATAAGCAAGATATATAATAATTCGATCCTAAGCATGCATCTAGAACGAATCAATCACACAAGCAAACCACATTAGACAGGATTTTTAAGGTGGTTCGGACTGAATCCTCAGCCCTACATCTACCCCTCACCAAAACCCGGTGAGGCTTCACTTGTGCAGCGCACAGAACCGCAAATCGGAAACCACCGATTGCCTTCCTACTCACCACCTGGTAGGGACGTCAACCGTAAATTGGAACACCCTCCAATTGCCTTCCTACTAACCACCGGTAGGGATGAATCACACTTTCAATGTTTAAACAATAATGAAAATGAAACAAATGTGAATGAACTAAAACAAGAGATTGAGTTATGAGTGAAAATGAATTGGCCCTTGTATGGAATGTTGATCAGCAACAAGGCTCCTCTTGGCTTCAACTCAATCTTCTTGATTCACCCTTGATTGGATGAATGTTCTTCACGGAGTACTGTTCACGTGAACAGTACCTGTTCCTTCAATTCTTCTCTCTTGATCTTCTCTTTGAATTTCTTTGAAGGAATGAAGGAGATGATGAAGCTACCTTGAATCTTGATTGCTTCTTTAGCTTCTAGGAGTTTGAATGCTTGAAATATCACCTTGAATGAGCTTGAAAGAGCTTGAATGGATGTAGATGATTTCCTTTGAAGAACTTGAATCAAACCAGCTTCCTTGGATCACTTTGATAGCCTTGCTTTGATGTAATCTTCCTTGAGGTTTGCTGGCTTTGATTTGAGCTTGATTCCCCTTTGATTGGATGAAGAACACCTTCACGAACTACTGTTCACGTGAACAGTAGCTCGTCTCCAAGCTCTCTTGCAGCCACCCTAGATCTCACAAGAAGCCCCTTGAAGCATTAGGTTTTCCATCCCCTCATGTGTTGGTTTTATAACCCTTGAATGGTCCATATATGCCCCCTAGCATTTCGATCCAAACACTTTCATATGTGAGAGAGAGGGCTTTTTACCTTTTAGCAACTCATAAGGAGTCTTTTTGGTGTGTGGCCTTACCATAGAGCGGTTGATAATGTAACATGCCGAGTTTACCGCTTCAGCCCAAAATCTCCCGAAATTTTAAACTCACCATCCTGCTTTATCTTCATGTAGAGTGCCTGAAACTCATCAAAAGCATCATTTTTGTGTGTGAGAAAGAAAACCCATGTGAACCTAGAGAAGTCATCCACCAAGACATATCCATATTTTCTACCACTTAAGCTAGCAGTTCTGGTTGGGCCAAACAGGTCCATATGAAGTAGCTCGAGTGGTTTGGATGATGTATTTTCAGATTTTCCCTTGAATGATTTTCTAATTTATTTACCTAGGGCACATGCATCACACAATTTGTTTTCTTGTTTAAAGGATAGTTCAGGCAAACCTTTCACCATTGAATGCTTTAACAATTTATGTAAGACATTGTAGCTAGCATGTCCTAGTCTACGATGCCATAACCAAGCAATTTCAGATTTTGGTGCAGCAAGACAAAGATTTGCATGAGCAGGATCATCTAAGTCAATCATGTAGACATTGTTGACTCTTTTACCAGAAAATTTTACCTTGTCAGATTTTGGTTCAAGGATTTTACATGCATGAGAGTCAAACAATACTTTATGACCTTTATCACACAATTGACTTATGCTAAGCAAGTTGTATTTCAATCCTTTAACTAACAAAACATTTCCAATGGAGTTGGAGAGGTTCTTACCTACATTACCTGTTCCAATGATTTTTCCTTTGTTGTTTCCTCCAAATGTGACTATCCTCCTTCCTTTTCTTCCAAGAGACAAAATTTTGATTTGTCTCCAGTCATGTGTCTTGAACAGCTCCTATCAAGGTACCACCTGTTATGCATGGCTGCAAGACACTCCTGCACAAGCAATTAAGCAATGGTGTTTGGAACCCAACCACATTTGGGTCCCTTCAAACTTTTCAGAATTTCAAAACATGAAACCATTCCTTTTGGAATCCAAACCTTCTTAACATTCATGCTTTGTTTGCTTGGAGCAGGGATTTGGTTTTTCTTTTCAACCTTGACATTCTTTTTCTGTTTGGAGGCTCTTGGTTGGAATTTGTGAAAGTTTGATGAAGTTGGTTTATTAACCCATTGAGGCCGGTGGTTGGTTTTGGGTTGAAAGTGATTGTTTTGCCACCTATGGGATTGATGAACACAGAAATCACAATTGTCCCAAAGATAGGGAGGTGTTGGCCTATATGAATGTGGAATCCAATTATGGTGATATCTGGAAGATTGAGCATGCAATGGCCATAGAAGTGTTGACCTATGCTGCGTGGAAGATCGACCTTTCTTAAGCTTTTGGATAGGCTTTTTGGGAATGTTGGTGACAACCTGTTCAATCTTTTCTTTCCCTTTCTCCTTTTATTTTTCCTGGTTTTGAGTGGAAGTTGTGTTTGAGGTGGAAGCTTCGGAAGATGAAATGAATGTAACAGTTTTGAGCCCAATTGGCCTTTTGTTTGTTGGTTCAAAACCCAACCCTTTCTTGTTGAAATTCATTCTAGTACCTAGCAATGCATCTAGGTTTTCTCTTCCATCCACAAATTTTTCTAAGGACTGTTGTTTATCCTTCAACTCTTTTTGTAGGTTTTCGATATTTTGAAGAAGTTGAATGTTGATTTGTTTGACAGCTTCATACTTTTCATTACTCAATTTACTATCTTTTTCATAGCTTTGCATTTTGAGCTTCATGCTATCAATTTCATTTCTCAAATCCTCATTTTCAGTTTCCAAGTCAGCCATTTCTTTTCTTCCTTCCTCCAAATCCTCAATCATCTTCTTAAGATCTTCAATTTCAGTCTCAAGTAGAGCATTCTTATGATTGGTTTCATGATCATGCACAAAAGAATTGATTTTCTTTTTCAATGATTTATTTTCCTTTTTGTACATGTTATATTTTTCAATCAGTTGTATATATGCTTCCTCCCAATCATCAACAGTATAATCTTCAAATGGAGAAGTTACCTCGATTTCTTCGTCACCTTTGGCCATAAGGCAAAGATCTCCTCTTTCCTTGTCCGAGGAGCTGGTTTCATCATTACTTTCTTCCTCGTCGCTCCAAGTGGACACCATGGCCTTGTTCTTCTTCTTGCCCTTCCATTTGTCAGCCTTTTTGAGTCTGTCAGGACAATCAGTCTTGTAATGCCCTGGTTTATTGCAAGAATAACAAATGATTTTGTCAGGTTTCTTGAAATTTTTAGAATTAGTTTTGAAACCATTTCTCACCTTAGATCTTCCTCCCAAGAACCTCTTACCTTCTTTTCTCAGAAATTTTCCAAACTTACGGGTAAGTATAGCCACGTCATCCTCATCTCGCTCACTAGCTGAATCCTCACTTTCATCGGAGGAGCTTTGACGGCTAGATCCTGCTTTAAGAGCTAAAGACTTTTTCTTTGGTGCCTCAGCCTCTTTGTTCTTGAGGTTAATCTCATAGGTCATTAATGACCCAATGAGTTCATCTACCTTGGTGGTTGCGAGATCTCTCGACTCTTCAACCACGGTAGCCTTTGTGTGCCATGCTGCAGTCAGTGATCTGAGAATCTTTCTTACAATTTCCTGTTCTGAATATTTCTTTCCCAAATCAGTCAAACTGTTAGTAAGCACAGTTAATCGAGCATACATATCTTGAATTGATTCATCAGGCTTCATGCGGAACATTTCATATTCAGAAACTAAAATGTTTGCTTTTGTTTCTCGTACCTGAGACGTTCCTTCGTAGATTACCTCTAACTTATCCCACATTAGTTTTGTAGATGCGCAGGTAGCCACTCTTGAGAATTCTACTGGATGGAGTGAGCATTGCATGATGTGTTTAGCATTCCAATTGACAGTGGATTGCCGTATCTGTTCTTTAGTCCACAAGTCCTCATTATCCGTAAGCTCATACGGACCTTTGCTGATCACTCGCCAAAGTTCGTAGTCTTGGGCGCGAATGAACACCTGCATGCGATGTTTCCAATAAGGATAGTTAGCTCCAGTAAAGTAAGGAGGCCTATTCACAGCATAACCTTCGGGTAGAAAACCCTTGGACGCTGATCCACCATTTCCCTCAAAGTCGTTGGACCCCATAATGAGAGATTAGGCTCTGATACCACTTGTTGTGTAGTGGACAGCGGATCTAGAGGGGAGGGGTGAATAGATCAGCCCCACTTTTCGCAATGCGGCCCTCTAAACAGCTAGTTAAAATGAATTGCAGCGGAATAGAAACTAGCTTCCAAGAATGCTATGATTCACTTAGCAAGATAAGCAAGATACATAATAATTCGATCCTAAGCATGCATCTAGAATGAATCAATCACACAAGCAAACCACACTAGATAGGATTTTTAAGGTGGTTCGGACTGAATCCTCAGCCCTACGTCCACCCCTCACCAAAACCCGGTGAGGCTTCACTTGTGCAGCGCACAGAACCGCAAATCGGAAACCAGCGATTGCCTTCCTACTCACCACCTGGTAGGGACGTCAACCGCAAATTGGAACACCCTCCAATTACCTTCCTACTAACCACCGGTAGGGATGAATCACACTTTCAATGTTTAAACAATAATGAAAATGAAACAAATGTGAATGAACTAAAACAAGAGATTGAGTTATGAGTGAAAATGAATTGGCCCTTGTATGGAATGTTGATCAGCAACAAGGCTCCTCTTGGCTTCAACTCAATCTTCTTGATTCACCCTTGATTAGATGAATGTTCTTCACGGAGTACTGTTCACGTGAACAGTACCTCTTCCTTCAATTCTTCTCTCTTGATCTTCTCTTTGAATTTCTTTGAAGGAATGAAGGAGATGATGAAGCTACCTTGAATCTTGATTGCTTCTTTAGCTTCTAGGAGTTTGAATGCTTGAAATATCACCTTGAATGAGCTTGAAAGAGCTTGAATGGATGTAGATGATTTCCTTTGAAGAACTTGAATCAAACCAGCTTCCTTGCATCACTTTGATAGCCTTGCTTTGATGTAATCTTCCTTGAGGTTTGCTGGCTTTGATTTGAGCTTGATTCCCCTTTGATTGGATGAAGAACACCTTCACAAACTACTGTTCACGTGAACAGTAGCTCGTCTCCAAGCTCTCTTGCAGCCACCCTAGATCTCACAAGAAGCCCCTTGAAGCATTAGGTTTTCCATCCCCTCATGTGTTGGTTTTATAACCCTTGAATGGTCCATAGATGCCCCCTAGACCAGATCCACAAATCATGGAAGATTAGGTAAGATTTGATTAAACAAATCCATGGAAAGGGGCTAGCCATGAGGTGGATTTCGAGGTCAAACAAGGCTGCATCGGGGCTAGCGGTCGACCGGAATTCATGGGCCGGTCGACCGGAACCTGCTGTAGCTAGAACGTTTCGGCTCTGGCAAAACCGGTCGACCGGACGCCTGGGGGCGGTCGACCGAAACCTGTAACAATGTTCTCATTTCGGTTATGGGAAAACCGGTCGACCGGAAACGTAGGGGCAGTCGACCGAAATCTGTAATTCCTGGAGTGTTTCGTTTCTGGAAGAACCGGTCGACCGGAAAGGTAGGGGCGGTCGACCGAAACCTGTAAAACGTGGAATTCTTAGGCTCTGGCAAATCTGGTCGACCGGCCAAGGTGTGTAGGTCGACCGGAAACACCTATACCTGCAAAAATGAAGTGTTAGACCAATGAAACATGTTCATAAGTCAAGATATTCATGTCCTCATCAATGTCATGTATTTTGGGATTGAAATCAACATAGAATATGCTTTGAGTATTTCTAAATTTTGTTCCGGGGGCTCCGCCCCCGAAAACCCCCGCAAGGGGCGCTGCCCCCTTGACCCCTGCGACCTGACCGGGCAGGTCGATCCGCGTGCGAGGGCGCAACATTGAGCTTTCACGTTCGCCATTTCCACTTGATTCCTTGTCCATTCATTGGCGCACCTGTCATGAACAAAAACATCACATATGTCAATCACATGAAAGTGAAAAACATCAATGACTAATAGTGTTTAGCCATTATCAAAACCAAGAATACCACAGAACTCATATGACCATAGAATGATGTCGAATGACCCAAGTGACCATATGAACTCAAATGACCATAGGGGCACAACAGGTTTTCTCAAGGCTTAGTAAAATCCTGTAACTAGCAAGTTATAATCATGCATATAGGACTGTAAGAACCTCAGTTTCGTGTTGATTCTGTATTTTCATTAAATGATGCCCTAGATATAGGCGTTATTTTGATTGTTAATGCCCTTCGTGACGGTCGTCAATTTGCAGTTAATTAATAAATGCCCCCTGTTCAAAATTTAATAACTTTGAACCTTGATGTAATAATCAATGCATGATCATATTGATAAATTCTTCCTATTTTTCTCGTTCTGTTCATATCTCTAGAATCCTGTTTGGTTATGGCTCAAAATTCCATGTGCCTCTGTTCATATGAAATAACGACCATGTCCATGTCGTCAATTGAATGGACGCCCTCACCCATAGGCGTCAACTTAGTGAGATACCCGGTGAAATCCACTTGATTATTGAAATGACGACATATACCATGCCGTCAGTTTTGTATAAGATGCCTGTAACTAAGGCGTTATTCACAGAATTAATGACTTAAGCAAAGTCGTCCATTGCGTAATATCTAAAAAATTGAGATTTTTATATATATTAAACTTGTATGTAACGATTGAGTGAACAGTCGTCATAATGTGAACTGACGACCCAGAGAAGGGCGTCAATTCCTAAAATGAAGACTTGACATAAGGTGCTATTTTCCTGGTTTCTGATTTTCGTGAGTGTATATATATATATATATATATGCTGTAATATCCCGGACCTTTCGGATCCTTCTTTGTGGGTCTCGGATCTAGTTTTCGGAGCGTTCGGCTCTGTTGTGTCCGAAATTTCGTTTCGGACATCTTTCGTGTTCGGATCGGCGCGATCCGGAGTCGTTTCGGAGGCCCGGAGGCGTTTCGCGGCTTTTCCGTGCGTGATTTCCGATTTCCGGCGCGGGTTTCGGCTTTTCTCTTCGGACGCTCGCTGCGGGTGAACCGGGCTGTTCACACGGGCACGAGTGGTACCGTTGTGATCGGTACGTTCCGAGGATCGTGGGGGTGTAATTTCCTAATTTTTGGAATTTTCTGGATTTTCTGGGTTTTTCTATAAAACCCTTTTTCTTTTCTCTCTCCCCCACCATCTTCTTCTTCCTCTCTTCTTCTTCCTCCTTCCTCCTCCACCGTGTCTCCCTCCCTCTCACTCTCTTCCTCCCGGTTGGCCACGGCGAGCTCCCCTCCGGCTGCAGACGGCGGCGGGGCGACGGCGCGGTGACGTGGGCGGCGGCGAGGCGGTCGTGGGGGCGTGCGGCGAGCGTGGGAAGCTTAAGGAAGAACGAGGGTTTTCAAGCGTTCTTCGCGATTCGTGGACGATCCGGCGGAGCATTCGCTCCATTGAGGTAGGGTGACGTTCCCTAGCTCTTCGCCGTTCTTTTCCGTGGTTTGTAGGCCTCGGGGAGGCCGAGAGAGGCATGTTTGGGCATTTTTGGGGTTTTTCCATATTTTGGGGTGAGCCGCCCGATCTATGGTTTTAGCCCACGAATTTGTGTTTTGGTGGCTTAGATGCATGCTAGGGGTCCCCATGGGTCTTCCCCCTTGTTTTCCCCCTCTCCGGTGGAGGTATGGGGGCGTGGTTGGCATTTTTGGGGTTTTCCCGCCGTAGCGTGCTCGGAGGCAAGCGACGGTCCTTCCAGTGACCGCCACTTGCATGTGACGCCCCTAGGCAGGAGCGTTAATTCTCCTGGGTGTTAGCTCTTGGGGTCAGAGGGCAGTGACGGCCCTACGACTGACCGCCGTTTGGAGCGTGACGCGCCAGGGCAGAGCCGTCACTAGCTTTCGACCGTTGGTTTTTGACCGTTGGGGGTCAGGCCATGTAACGCACCAGGCTAGGCGCGTTACATGCGTGTAACGCACAGGGGCAGGTGCGTTACTTCCTGTTCTTACCCCAGGTGGATGGGCCAAGTGACGCACTGGGTCGAGCGCGTTGCTTACTAGTGACGCGCTGGGGCAGGCGCGTTACTTCCCCTTCCCACCCCGAGCGTAAGGGCCATGTAACGCGCTGGGCTAGGCGCGTTACATGCGAGTAACGCACCAGGGAAGGCGCGTTACTTCCCTTGTGGCATTGGAGGGTGTGGGGCGCCGTGTGACGGCCTGTCTCAGGCGCGTTACTTTCAAGCGACGCACTGGAGCAGGCGCGTCACTTCCCCTACCCCTCTGGCCGTGTGACGGTCTGCCTTAGACCGCCATTTTCAAGTGACGGCCCTAGAGTGGACCGCCATTTGGCTGTGACGGTCCAGGGTCGGACCGCCACTTCCTGGGTTGCCCCATGAGGGTGGCAACCTCACTTTTCTCCGACCGTGGTCTCCGTGTGACGGGACTAGTGCGTGGGGTGATTCCCACACGTTGTCGGGCTCGGGCGTTGTTTTCCGTGACTTGAGAGTCTACTCCTTTAGCGACCCTCCACTAGTCGTAGCCCACCAGTACGCGGTGCTGGTCTCACCTGGGAGTGGTGTACGGGCACCCACCTTTCGAGACGGTTTGTGGACCGGTTACCGTAGGCCCCTCGTCGTAGCCAGAGTCCGGCTGCGGGGGAAAACCGGTCAGAGGGCCAGACCTAGGACGCGTGGTCTGTGTGTGCACACGTGGTTGGGGGGGGTTGGACCCACGTCGATGGGCGTGACCCCAGCTAGTCACTTGTTGTGAGTTACTTTTCGGTGTTCGCGCCTTGGGTAGGACCTACCACGTCAGGCGGTTCACCTGTGGCGCGGTGTCAGACGTCAGGGGACGCTACCGGCTGTGCTTCTAGTTGGTGGTACTCCTATCGAGCACGGAGTGACAGACTGTCAGTCGTGTGCTCCCGACCTTCGGGTTTGTCGGTGACCGTTGAGCTTCGGTCTTCTCTCCGTAGCACGTGTGTCAGTTTGCGTGCCGTAGAGTCTTGCTTTGTAGAGTACAGGGCTTTCCTTTCCGAGGTACTCTCCTACCGCTAGAGTAGTGGTTTCTCGTTTTACGAGGTAGGGTTCGAGTGATCCCTACTGAGTCTTGTTCCGAGACTCATTCCCTACGTGTTTTCACCGTGTTTCAGGTGAGACGCCACCTTCGGGGAGCGCGTCCGGAGCGCAGCGTGGTGCGGGTGCCCATAGGTAGTGCCAGAGGTCTGAGCCGGGGGATTCCCCGTGTAGCTGTACTTTTCTTTCTTGTCACTGTACTAGTCGTGGACTGTTGTTGTGGTTATTTTTATTGTGGACCATGTAAATCGTTATTTAATTCCTGCTTCATATTATAATTGTTTAATTTCTGCAATTACTTGTGATAACTATGTACTTTCCACACCATCCTTTTAACCCTTCCGAGTCTTCGGACTCGTGGGTGGCGGTGCGAGTCTCGGGTTATCGGGCCTTCCCGGTAATCGGATTCTCGGGTCGTTACATAGGCACTATATTCCAGTCCGTGAATATAGTCCCATGTTTCACGTTGTTTTACCGATTACACAGTATTTCTCGGTGATAGATGAACTCTCCATGGGACATTCCGTTCCTTTGGACTAGTGACTTTATCATAGAGACCTCCGTAAGACTCCGCTAGCTTTGGATTCCCTCAAAACAGCCGAGCGGGTTGCACCCTTAAAACACATGACACTTCTTAATTGCCATGTCACTCTAAAGAAACATGGTATACCGGCCCTCACGACATGATGTTTGTATGTCATGAGAATATTCTTGAAATAATGGGATGGGTAATCCATACCATTCATATCCTTTAAAGAATAGTGTGCCGTACTTGTGTACACTAATTCTATATACCTTATCATGTACAAGAACGAGCGACCATGTTCATATGGGCGCTTATTCCTATCGTCATGGCACCCGAGTTAGGGAGCCGATTCCACCTAGTTTTATCGTTAATTGTGATTATACCGTTATTATCATCATTATACCACATGTTCAAATCCTTGAAATGCTATTCCATAAGATCTACCTTAAAAGTTCGTACAAGCTTATTCCTTGAAATTCCATATTGGCTATAACTATAGTTGATGTCGAAAAATACATGATCAATGCCTGCGCATATAGGGCCCGATCAGGTCCTGGGAGGAGCACCCGAAAGTACATGTGCCCATGGGAGTTGTAATGATCACGGTATGGTATTATACCAAAGTGCATGACTAGCTTGATTAGACATTCCACAATCTCATACTCGACTTGACATGACATGACTTGCGTGACCCGGAACAGGTATTTATATACTTGTTTGAAACATGATAGCCAGTTCCCGACATGACATGATGAATATACTTGCTTGAATATCTTGACATTTATCGATATAAGTTCTTGAAAGACATGCTAGTTCACGCAATTATCTCTTGTTATACTCTCTCTCTTGTCGTTTTACGTAAACATGCATAGCTTTATTGCATTCATGTAACATGTAATTTACTTAAAGCAAGCTAGCTCTTGAGATATAATTCCTACTGTGCGTTCGCTTATCTAGTGTTTTTTCTTATTTTTCAGGTAAGTCCGATGATGAGACTCAATCGGATGGGGAAGGTCAAGAGTGAAGAGATTAGAGCTCTCCATCTATCCAAGCATCTACTAGTCCTATCTTTCAAATTTCTTAAGTCAACCATTGTACTTTTCCTTTTATTGAGTCTTAGCACTTTCATTAAGTGAATTGTAATAGAAGTTCTTTTGAGGTTGTGATTGAATAAAGGATTGGGTTATCTTTACTTTTGCGCACTCTGTCTTTGTGTTGAATACACTAACGCTCTGATTGACATGATCGATATAAACTCGTCATGCATCTCCGGGTTCCTTCCGCGCTCAGGGCGTGACAGTTTTTGTGGTATCAGAGCCTAGGATATTCAATTCCTAGGAAACCCAAGTCCAAGGATAGGTTTAAAACTTTTAACCTGTGAGATTGGGTAGAACCAAGGGTTAAGTTAACTTAGAATCAAAAACCTTTGAACATTATCACATATTAATATAGTTATTGTAATTGTAGGACAATGGCTGCCGAACGTGCCCAGTTACGCAACATGCAACGCACTCTGCAAGGCATGACCCAGGCACTTCAACAAGTGGCACAAGGAGGTGTATATCGTGGAGCAGGAAATCTCCACCAAAGCTTCATGAACATGAACCCTCCTAAGTTCATGGGATCCACTGATCCGGATGACGCCAAGCACTGGATCCAGGAGACCGAACGTATCTTTCGGGTTATGCAATGCACGGACCAAGAGAAGGTCTTATTAGCAACATTTCAATTAGAAAGGGACGCCCGCTATTGGTGGGAGTCGGTAGAAGCCACATTAGATCAAGGACAAGTTACTTGGGAAGAGTTTGTTGAACATTTCAACAATAAATATTTTTCGAACCGAGTTCAAGAAAAGAAAGCCGCTGAATTCGACGCACTTAAGCAACGATCATTATCGGTGGCCGAGTATGAGGCGCAGTTCTCAAGGCTGTCTCGGTACGCTAAACACTTAGTTAGCACTGAGAAGATGAAAGCTAGAAGGTTTCTAAACGGGCTCAGGCCCCAGTTTATCACTCAGCTGGCGCCGATGGACATACAGGTCTATTCGGAGATGGTACGCCGAGCTCAGTTACTAGAAGATGCCACAGAGCTATCTGATAGGATCCGTGGGAAGGATAAGAAGGAACAGGTCACTAGTTCGGGTTCCTTCAAACCCAATTTCAACAAGAAAAGGCCAAGTAATGGAGGAGAGTCTTCTCAGGAGAAGAAAGTCAAAAAGATTAACAAGCCGTTCTCCATCACCACCACACCTTCTTAAGTGGTGTGTAGACACTGTGACAAGGCCGGACACAAGGCCGAAGAATGTTGGAGGAAACTTGGAGCGTGTCTCCGTTGTGGGAGCCGTGATCATCGGATTCCCGACTGTCCCCTACTCAATGATCAAGCCGGTGACGGAAAGTGCCCGGTGACAAAGAATGCGCGTCTCCAAGCTATTAAGGAGGCGGAACAAGATGAAGGCGGACTGGTAGAAGGTACACTGAAAGTTTGTTCCAAGTCTGCACATGTCTTATTTGATACGGGTGCATCACATTCCTTTATTTCCAAAAGGTTTGCTGATCCATTACCTATGGAACCGGAATGGATAAAAATAGTTTTATCTACTCCTCTCAGAAACGAAACCGATATTACTCATCATTATCAGAACTGTGAAGTCTTGGTAAAGGGCAGAAACTTTCCTGTCAACCTAATATGCCTAGATTTAAAGGAATATGATGTCATATTAGGAGCAGATTGGTTATCCATGTATCAGGCAACGATGGACTGCCGTAATAGCAAGGTTACTTTCAAGGAATTCTCGGAACTAGCATATACTTGTCCAAAGAGTCGGAACAAGTCACCCCTCATTTCGGCTCTCCGAGCTAGCAAGCTAATAAGGAAGGGATGTGTATCTTTCCTTGCGTTTGTCACCATTAAAGAGACTAAGGAGACTAAGCTAGAAGACATCCATGTTGTGCAAGAATTTCCGGACGTGTTTCTGGAAGATTTGCCTAGATTACCTCCACAACGAGAAGTGGCCTTCACCATCGATTTGATCCCTGGTGCTGGTCCAGTTTCTAAGGCACCATATAGGTGTCCCCTGCCAAACTCAAGGAACTAAAGGAGCATTTGATGGAACTTCTCAAGAAAGGATTTATCAGACCAAGTACTTCCCCGTGGGGAGCACCTGTGCTATTTGTAAAGAAGAAAGATGGATCCATGAGGTTATGCATCGACTATCGACAGTTGAATCATCTCACTATCAAGAACAAGTATCCACTACCAAGAATCGATGAGTTATTTGATCAAATATCTGGATCCAAGTATTTTTCAAAGATTGATCTCAGGTCGGGATATTACCAACTAAGGATCAATGATGAGGACATTTATAAGACCACATTCAGAAGCAGGTATGGGCACTATGAATTTGTTGTTATGCCTTTTGGACTAACAAATGCCCCTGCTGCCTTTATGCAATTGATGAATAGTATATTCAGGCCTCATCTAGATCAATTCATAGTGATTTTCATTGATGATATACTAATCTATTCAAAGACCAAGGAAGAACACGAGAAACATTTGAGAATTGCATTACAGATATTGAGGATGAATCAGTTATATGCAAAGCTCAGCAAATGTGAATTCTGGTTAGAAGAAGTAACTTTCTTGGGGCATGTTATATTAAAAGATGGTTTATCCGTAGATCCATCAAAGGTTGAAGCTGTAAGGAATTGGGAAAGACCGACCAATGCTAGCGAGATCCAAAGTTTCTTAGGTCTTGTAGGCTATTATAGGCGATTCATCAAGGATTTCTCCAAGATCGCCGTACCACTCACTAGACTAACGTGCAAGGAGATACGTTATGAATGGAGTGAGGAATGTGAAAGAAGCTTCCAAGCTCTCAAGGATCACCTAACTACAGCCCCGGTCTTAGCTCTACCAGTCAAAGGAGAGAGGTTCGAGGTATACACTGATGCATCTGGCATTGGCCTCGGATGTGTTTTAATGTAACAAGGGAAAGTTATAGCCTACTCTTCTCGCCAATTGAAGAAGCACGAGGAGAACTACCCAGTTCATGACTTAGAATTGGCTTCGATAGTGTTTGCACTGAAGATATGGAGACATTATCTGTACGGAGTGCAGTTTATTGTATACTCTGACCATAAAAGTCTTAAGTATCTCTTCTCTCAGAAGGAATTAAATATGAGGCAAAGACGTTGGCTAGAATATCTTAAGGACTTCGACTTCACTATACAATATCATCTTGGAAAGGGTAATCCCGTAGCCGATGCCCTCAGTCGAAAGCCAAGAGCACTATTAGCCAATTGTATGATTCAGGAGTGGAAGTTGCTAGAACAATTCTCTAAGCTTAATATAAGCATGGACAAGGACAGTAGGTGTGTCACATTATCCCATATGAGCATATAGCCAGACTTGCTATCCGAAATACAAGGACTTCAAGATAGTGACCCAGTACTAGTGGAAATCAAAGACAAAATAGAAGAACAAACTGATATCAAGATAGCCTCGGATGGAAGATTGATGTTCAGGAATGGAACATGTATACCGAATTGTCCAGAGCTAAAGAAGAAAATCTTAGATGAAACTCACAGATCGAGGTACACGATTCATCCAGGGTCTACCAAAATGTACCAAGATTGAAAAGGACCTTCTGGTGGTCCAATATGAAAAGAGAAGTAGCAGACTTTGTGTCTCGCTGTCTCACGTGTCAACAAGTCAAGGTCGAACACCAAAAGCCTGCCGGTAAGCTACATCCTCTAGACATTCTCAAATGGAAGTGGGAGGATATCGGTATGGTGTTCATTATGGGTCTGTCTAAATCAAAAGGAGGATATGATGGAATATGGGTTATCATCGACCGATTGACCAAATCGGCACACTTCTTGCCAATCAAGAGTCGATGGTCAGTGGATGTTCTTACTGCATTATACATTAAGGAGATAGTCAGGTTACATGGAGTACCTGTCTCAATCGTGTCTGACAGAGAGCCCCGTTTTACTTCTCACTTTTGGAAGGGTTTACAACATTCACTGGGGACGAGACTTAACTTTAGTACAGCTTTTCATCCTCAAACGGATGGTCAGATCGAGAGAACTAATCAGGTAGTTGAAGATATGCTCAGAACTTGCATCATTAATTTTGGTGGAGGTTGGCATGATCACTTGCCTTTGGTTGAATTTGCATACAATAACAGCTACCAGGCAAGTATACAAATGGCACCTTTTGAAGCTTTATACGGAAGGAGTTGCCGATCGCCTTTGTGCTGGGACGAAGTTGGCGAAAAATAACTATTAGGTCCAGACATGGTAAGGGATACCACTGAAAAGATTCAGTTGATTAGAGAAAGACTTCAAGTTGCTCAGTCTAGACAGAAGGCTTATGCTGATACACAAAGAAGAGATCTCGAATTCTAAGTGGGAGATCACGTATTTCTCAAGATATCACCTGGACGTGGAATAAGAAGATTTGGTGTTAAGGGAAAGCTTACACCAAGGATTATCGGACCTTTTGAGATACTAGAAAGAGTTGACGAGGTTGCTTACCGCGTCGCGTTACCTCCTCAAATGTCCGAAGTTCATAATGTATTCCACATATCAATGTTGAAGAAATATGTGCACGATCCGTCACATATCATTGATCATGGAGACCTGGTGATTCAAAGGGATCTCACTTATGAACAAAAGCCCATGAAGATCCTCGATCGTGAGGTACGAACATTAAGGAATAAAATTATTCCCATGGTTAAGGTGCAATGGAGTAAATGTTCAGAACACGAAGCCACATGGGAGACCGAGGAGTCTATGAGGAAACGATTCCCAGACTTATTCTAAAAAGGTGTGTACTCTACACTCTCCACGTTTATACGCGATTGAATTTGGGGACCAAATTCTTTTAAGTGGGGGAGGGTGTAGCAACCCTGGTAAATTAAAGGACTAGAAAGTCAAAATAAATTAAATATATATATATGATAAAACGAGGCCTGGACCTTGTACATAACCCTCTTACATTCTGAAAAGTCTTACGAAATGGACCCATAGACTTTACCATTATATTATAATACATTTAAGAATAACATATTATTTTAAGTAGCCATTAGATGCACAAAATAATTTTAATTGAATTAAGAATCATTAAATCTGGAATAAAATATCAATTTATATTTTATTACTAATTTAGAAATTTTAATATCCCACATTTACTATATTATAACCTTATTAGAAGGGAGAAGTATATATATATGATTTAAATACATTAAAGATATATAAAAGGGTAAAATAATGGGCATATATACAATATCAGTCCTTTAGAGGTTAAGGAAAAATTGCCAAACGCAATTGACGTCTCTTACTGCAGCCGTTATTTTAAAAACAGGCGACATAGGATATGTCGTTAATTAGTTAAAGTATAAATAACATAAGAAATGACATATAAATAAAGATTTCTAGGATATAACCACGATTTTGCTTCTTTCAGGGGTGTAAGGCAATAACAACATGTAAAAGATGGCATGGTCGTGGGCGTCAATTTCATAAGAGATGACTTTGAATAAGTCGTCAATTCAAATTAATGAATAGTGTCATTTTTTCGACTAAAGAATTTTAGAAAAATAATTATATGGAAAAATAGAGAAAAATGGAAAATTAATACTCTTAAAATTTCTCACCTAGATCACATCCAGGAAAAAGGATAAAAATCCAGAAAGGATTAAAGGGAAGGAATTGAAGACTTCAGGTGTGGGCGTCAATTTAAAAATAACGCCTCAACCTGAGGCGTCAATTTCAAACTTTCCGTTTGTATTATGTTCGAACGAGGATATGATCTGGGGTAAGTTTTAAGATTTTGCTATGTGTATAATCAAGTTTAGTAAGGACTCTATCAAGGAAATTTTAGTTCTAATCGAATTCTAACCTTATTGGGTTCCTGAAAACCTATAAATACCCCTCTCATCGAGCCGCCCTGAAGGCTCTTTTCTTCGTCAAAACTTATTGGTGCTGTTCCGAGCGTGAAGAACATAAGGGAGTTCTTCTTCTTCCTCTGGGGTGGGGATTCCATCTTCTTTCTCTTCAACCTGATTGTAGAGAACGTGAAGAACATTAATGATTCTTCATCTTTCTTCTGCAGGTTGTCTGCAACAAGAAGGAGCTGCTGCCGTTACTGCATGAAGAACATTACTTGTTCTTCATCCTTCCTTCTTCCTCCTTGCTGCACGAAGGATTGAAGGCTATAGTCTTTCTTCCCCGTTGTTATTACGAGCTGCTTCCTTCTATGCGGTTACTCTGTTTCAAACAGAGTATCGTATTTTCTTCAGATTCTTCACGATCTGCCAAACCAAGTCTACCCACAGGTAGGTTTTCTCAAGGCTTAGTAAAATCCTGTAACTAGCAAGTTATAATCATGCATATAGGACTTTAAGAACCTCAGTTTCGTGTTGATTCTGTATTTTCATTAAATGACGCCCAAGATACAGGCGTTATTTTGATTGTTAACGCCCTTCGTGACAGTCGTCAATTTGCAGTTAATTAATAAATACCCCCTGTTCAAAATTTAATAACTTTGAACCTTGATGTAATAATCAATGCATGATCATATTGATAAATTCTCCCTATTTTCTCGTTCTGTTCATATCTCTAGAATCCTGTTTGGTTATGGCTCAAAATTCCATGTGCCTCTGTTCATATGAAATAACGACCATGTCCATGTCGTCAATTGAATGGACGCCCTCACCCATAGGCGTCAACTTAGTGAGATACCCGGTGAAATCCACTTGATTATTGAAATGACGACATATACCATGCCGTCAGTTTTGTATAAGACGCCTGTAACTAAGGCGTTATTCACAGAATTAATGACTTAATCAAAGTCATCCATTGCATAATATCTTAAAAATTGAGATTTATATATATATTAAACTTGTATGTAACGACTGAGTGAACAGTCGTCATAATGTGAACTGACGACCCAGAGAAGGGCGTCAATTCCTAAAATGAAGACTTGACATAAGGCGCTATTTTCCTGGTTTCTGATTTCCGTGAGTATATATATATATATATGTGTGTGTGTGTGTGTGTGTGTGTGTGTGTGTGTGTGTGTGTGTGTGTGTGTGTGTGTGTGTGTGTGTGTGTGTGTGTGTGTGTGTGTGTGTGTGTGTGTGTGTGTGTGTGTGTGTGTGTGTGTGTGTGTATATCTTTATAGGCACTATATTCCAGTCCGTGAATATAGTCCCATGTTTCACGTTGTTTTACCGATTACGCACTATTTCTCGGTGATAGATGAACTCTCCATGGGACATTCCGTTCCTTTGGACTAGTGACTTTATCACAGAGACCTCCGTAACACTCCGCTAGCTTTGGATTCCCTCAAAGCAGCCGAGCGGGTTGTACCCTTAAAACCCATGATACTTCTTAATTGCCATGTCACTCTAAAGAAACATGGTATACTGGCCCTCACGACATGCTGTTTGTATGTCATGAGAATATTCTTGAAATAATGGGATGGGTAATCCATACCATTCATATCCTTTAAAGAATAGTGTGCCGTACTTGTGTACACTAATTTTATATACCTTATCATGTACAAGAATGAGCGACTATGTTCCTATGGGCGCTTATTCCTATCGTCATGGCACCCGAGTTAGGGAGCCGATTCCACCTAGTTTTATCGTTAATTGTGATTATACCGTTATTATCATCATTATACCACATGTTCAAATCCTTGAAATACTATTCTACAAGATCTACCTTAAAAGTTCGTACAAGCTTATTCTTTGAAATTCCACATTGGCTATAACTATAGTGGATGTCGAAAAATACATGATCAATGCCTGCGCATATAGGGCCCGATTAGGTCCTAGGAGGAGCACCCGAAAGTACTAGTGCCCATGGGAGTTGTAATGATCACGGTATGGCATTATACCGATGTTCATGACTAGCTTGATTAGACATTCCACAATCTCATACTCGACTTGACATGACATGACTTGCGTGACCCGGAATGGGTATTTATATACTTACTTGAAACATGATAGCTAGTTCCCGACATGACATGATGAATATACTTGCTCGAATATCTTGACATTTATCGATATAAGTTCTTGAAAGACATGCTAGTTCACGCAATTATCTCTTGTTATACTCTCTCTCTTGTCATTTTACGCAAACATGCATAGCTTTATTGCATTCATGTAACATATAATTTACTTAAAGCAAGCTAGCTCTTGAGATATAATTCCTACTGAGCGTTTGCTCATCTAGTGTTTTTCCTTATTTTTCAAGTAAGTCCGATGATGAGACTCAATCGGATGGGGAAGGTCAAGAGTGAAGAGATTAGAGCTCTCCGTCTATCCAAGCGTCTACTAGTCCTATCTTTCAAATTTCTTAATGCAACCATTGTACTTTTCCTTTTATTGAGTCTTAGCACTTTCATTAAGTACGTGAATTGTAATAGAAGTTCTTTTGAGGTTGTGATTGAATAAAGGATTGGGTTATCTTTACTTTTGCGCACTCTGTCTTTGTGTTGAATACACTAACGCTCTGATTGACAAGATCGATATAAACTCGTCATGCATCTCCGGGTTCCTTCCGCGCTCGGGGCGTGACATTATGTCTTTTGCTGCTGGCTCCTCTTGTATATGTAGGTCACGATCTCCATCATAGGAAAATAATCCTTGCGCTAATATTGTCCATCTCTTGCAGGGAGAGGAGCTAAGGGCGTCGCCACCAGGTGTAGGGGGAAGAGAAAGAAGAGGAGATCGCCAACAACAAGCCTCATCTGCCGATCCGATCCAATTTCGAGCACAGCTGCTGAAGATACTTTCACCTTGGGCGTCTCCTGCGATCGTAGCAAGCTTCCACTCCGCGGACAGATTTTTCGGCGCACCCACTACTCCTTTGAGAGGGTTTCACTGTAGATTTGAGGGGGATTTCTTCTTCACTCATTTCTATTCTCCTATTTGAGCATAGATTAAGATTTGGGTGTTCATTGTATATCCTCTTATTTCATCAAATTGAAAATATGTTGTGTGTGGGAGGAGTTGTATCTCCGCGTGTATGGTGTTATTATGGGGAAAGGATCCCCGTGTTTAGTTGTGTGTGGACGGAGCTGTGACTCCGTGTGGTTGTCGTGTCCAAGGTACGTTCCCCGACCGTGTGTGTGTGTGCTGCAATGGCAGCGTGTTGAGGCAAGGCCTCGTGCCGTCATGCGTGTATTGCTGCGGAAGCAGCGTGTGTCTGGTTAGGGTTCGTCCCCGTGTTGCTACGAAAGTAGCATGTTGTGAAGCCTCACCGGGTTCGGTGATGGGTGGACGTAGGGAGCCCGTCATGGTCCCGAACCACCTAAAAATCTCGTGTTCCGTGTGAATGCCTGTGCGATTGACCATTTCCTCTATCTCCCTTCACATGTCCGTTAAATAGATTTTTAATTCACTGCATCATCATACACTGCTACCTCCGTCATCTGTGTTAAGCATGATTTCATTGTCTAGTTGCATTAGTAATTCGAGTGAGATCGGAAAGCTTGAGAGAATATCTTAATCTCATGATTGTTTAGGCCAATCAATGTTAGTTATTTCAATTCCATTGTGATTAGCTTAGAAAGATTTTTAAAATGCGTCATCTCGACAAGGAGACAATTCAACCCCCCTTCTTGTCTGCCATCTCACTGGGCCAACAATTGGTATCAGAGCCATGTCTCTGATTTTTATTCGCAAACCTCATGGTCTAGGAGAAAAGATCGTTTCATGATGGCTAGTGTAAATGTGCTTCATATCTTTGATGGTTTTGATTTTGCATCATGGCTTGGAAAATTATGTGTTTGCATTTCTAGTACTAATCCAAGGCTTTTGAACTTAATGACTAATGGTCCTCATGCTTTACCAAAAGATAAGTCAAAGTGGACCGATGAGCACAAGAAAAAGGATTCTGATAATCTTTTTGTTTTGAATATTCTTAAGGCTGCAGTGAACATTGACGTATATCCCTTCATTTCATCTTGTAGGTTAGCCAAAGATATCTTGGATGGGCTAAGCAAGGCCCAAAAAGGAAGCTGTAACAATGATGATTGCCTCATGGCAAACAAAGAAAATGAATGTCAAAGCGAGGAAAACTCTAAGGTAAATTCTAATTTTGATGAAGAGGATGAGATTAGCTATGATGAACTTGTGATTGCTTATGATGAACTGTTTGAAAAATACAAAACTATAAAATCTGATAACAGAAAATTGAAAAGGAAACATGACAATCTTTCATGTGGAAAATGCACCGAACTTGAAAGATTAGTTGAATCTCACATGCTTGATGATGAAGAACACAAAGAGATAATTACATATCTTAAATCTGAAAACAAATCATTACTGGCTAAAATTTCAGAACTTCAACAAATAGAAAAGGAAAATGAGAAGCTGAAAATGTTGAATATCGCCATATCTGAAAAATTACTTCTTCTTGAAGAAAGGAAAGCTATTCTGAATGTTGACAAGTTTGAAAAGCTGAAGGAACTGAGAAAGGAAATAGAAAGCTTCAAGAATATGAATAATAAATTTGAATGCAATGAAACTATGAATAAAATGGTTGATGAAAATGTGAGGTTTCAAATGAACGAACTCAAACACACTTCCATGAACAAAAATTTATTTGACAAACTCCAAAATGAAAATAGTGCTTTGTTAATTCAGATTTCATTGCTTGAAGATAAATTGAAAAGTCTTGAAAAGGTTGAGAAAGGAAAATGTGTGATCATTGATGATTGTGACAATTTGCATATTCTTGAACAAAAAATTGAAAGTCACAAGATTGTTAACTCTTTGTTAAATGAGAAAATTGCATCTTGTAAGGAAGAATTGGATAGTTCCGAATTGCATATCTTGTCTTTAGAAAATCAAATAAAAAGTTTGAATGAACTCATGTCCACATCTGTAAAAGAAAATGAAAAACAGAAAAATATTATTGATTGCTCTTATGTGCATGCAAAATCACATGTTATCAAACATAATCATGCAACAAGTAAAAGTAGAAATGTTTCATGTTATTACTGCGAAAAATTTGGTCATGACATGTATGATTGCTCCTTGATGAAATTTGATGATAATGAGGTATTGAAGTCAAAATTAAAAATTGTTGATGAATCTAAAAATCATGAAAAACCTATGAAGAAAAACTTCAATGTTCATTGTTACTACTGTGGGCTACATGGTCATGTGTTTGAATATTATTTTATAAAGAAAAATGGTGATGACTTGTTTGTCAAAAAGAATTTTTCATGTTATTACTGTGGCAGTTTTAGACATGTAATGGATAATTACTTTTCAATGAAAAATGATGAAAAATGATTTTTGAAAAGAAAATCTTCCTATTGCTATTACTGTGGTGAGAATGGTCATTCTATAGATGATTATTCCACAATGAGATATGATGATGATTGGTGTTCTAGGAGACATATGAACACATTTGCATATGCTAGAACTAACCCCTCGGGACCCAAGATGGCTTGGGTACCCAAATCCCTAAAATGAGAATTTGTTTTGCAGGGTTGCCTTGAGGAGGACGAATTTTTTGATAAATAACGATCCTTCAAGGCAAGAGAAATGATGAGCTCTTCTGGTAATGAATTTGGTATATTGGTTTGTGAATTATTCAACTCAGGTAAGAGTTTGAATTTTGAGAAAAATAGTGTGCTTCTAAATCTAAATCTATTGTCATGTTGACTGTCCATGCTTACTAGGTTGTATATTTTGTAAATAAAGTCAAATCTGACATTCATCTGAATCTATACTACAATATGTGACTTTGGTAGTCGTGAAAGAAAATGGTTTGTTTTGAAATTTGTTTCACTTAGGTTCACCTTGAAAAATCTGAAAAGGTAAAAAATATGTTGGAGGAAAATGTTTGCAATGTTGGTTCACTGATTTTGGCATCCTTTGAAATGTTGAGATCTTTTGAGACTGATGAGTAGTTGTCTAGAATGCTTCTCTTTGCACATCTTGTGAATAATTTCAGTCTTGAATGCTTTAATCTGTGCATAAAGTCTTTCACACTTTCACTTACATCATGCAAATAACAATTCACTTTTGCATACACAGTTTACATACTTAGTTGCATGATACACATTGCACATATCATACACATCTTTGCATGTTAGTAAATAAAGAAAGTCTTCGATCATCTGTTCATTTTCTTGCATATACTTTATACTTGTGTGCTTAAATGTCATGATTGACCGGTATATAAAATGATATTAATGGAAAGGTGGATTACGTCCATCTGGAAGCTTTCCTTATGCGTGAGTAGGGTCTTTAGACCTTTATCTCCGCCACGCACCGGTAATCAACCTGTGTGAAAAATCCATTTCAATGCATGCTTGAATATATATAAGATATCACCCACCTTTTTGATTCCTTATATGACTCATCCCTTACTAAATGAAATTACATTGATTTAGACATGTTTATTACATGGCATATATTAAGGAGGAGATTTTTTATAACCGTGCATACATTTAGGGGGAGACATTACTGTGATAAGACTATTTCATCTTTTACATTCAATACAACCACCCACACAAAATACACCTTTTTGAGATAATGAAATAATCTAAGAAGGATTACTATTTTCTACTCTGCACTTTTTAGAACTCTTGATTCTTTACATGGAAATTACATGACTCATGAGGAAAGAGTTGTTCACCCCATCAAAAGTCATATAAGTGGAACGTGGATCCGAGTAGCCGGAAATCCCCCCTGAAATAAAGGAGGAAACTCGCGCCGAAAGGAGAAACAAATCCACAATGAAAATAAGTGTGATTTGTCACCGAGTAGTCGGGAAGTGCCCCTGAGATAAAGGGTACAACTCGCATCGAAAAGTGTCTCATCCACATCATAAAAAGTGATGAAATTGAGTAACCGAGAATTGCCCCTGAAACAAAGGGCATGACTCGTGTCAAAAGGTTAGTCACACCATTTATAGTAATTAAAAAAAATAGGGTCATACGAAGCTACCAATATTCGAGCATTGTGTATGACAGTGTATGGATGATAAGTTCTTTTTAGTGTTCTTTAGAAAATCTGATTTTTCATATTATCTTGGAACTCATTGCTCAATCTTCACATATGCACCTTGGGTTTGATTGTGTGAATGTTCCTTATGAATCAGTCGTTCTTCATTGTTTATACAGTATCTTATTTATGTAAGCACGACCTTCTTAGTATTGTTCATGCACATCATGTTCAACAATCAATTACATTATCCTTACACCCGTCCCAAAGGGACTTGCATGAGTCTATATTTAACTATGCATGCTTGAGTGTTTGAATGCTTGATCCGTCTTGTCCATAACATATCTCATTTCATCTACATGCATCTCCAGGTTATACTTGTAAATAAAAGGTTAAATAACCCATTGTCAGTTGGTTTTTGTTCTTGACAATTGTGGGAGAATAACGTGCTCTTGAGCACTATACATTTTCTGCATAGCTTAGTTTCAAATTCTGCATATAGTCTAGTTAAATCACTCACTTGTGCATAGTTCAATCATACTTTGTGCACATAGTTCAAAAACTGAGCATTTGCACATATAGCTATCATCTTGCATGTTGCTTGTTCATAATTCTAACACCTTCCTCTCATCTTGGGTTCGTGCACCATAGGCTTTATATATCCGTCTATTTTTGTTTGCACTTCTCCATCTGTTCTCCTTGGGCCCCCACTTTTTGATAATGTCAAAGGAGGAGAGAGTTTTGGTGGTCACAATATATTGTCATCATCAAAAAGGGGGAGATTGTTAGATTCTGTGCACCCCTCCTTATCTTTGACAATGGTTTTGAGGACTCCAATATATTGTGTGTTTTATGTTTAATGGCATCTTGATGATAAATAAGCTAACATGATGATATCTTACTTTGTAGGTTGAAATTCAATGGTCCTTCATGGATACATATATGATGTTGACTTTTGCATTGGAGCTTTCATGAGAAATCTATGACTCTCAGTGGACTGTCATATGGTCTAATTAAACTGCCCAGGATGTTCTTTACTTGACTTTGCATAAGATTTTAAATGGTCTTGAATGATTGATGTTTATCGATTTTACATTAGCTTGATAAAGCATGTTACTAAAATAATCAACTCTGCTGCTCATGTTTCATGAATTGTTCTCACAAGTTTGAAATGGTTTCCTCTAAATGCATGAGTAAATGAATTAAGTTCAGATTGATTTTGACTGAGGTTGAAGGTTTCTCAGATTGTTTTGGAATGCCCTTAATTGTAATTGGACTGAACTTGGATTACTTGCTTTGGACTGTGTCTATTTGAGATTGATCATGGTGACAAATGGATATTCAGTATACTCGTTTAGCTCTTGTGGAATTCTTGCTGGTCTTCAATGAATTGAGTCTGAATTTAATTGGACTGAACTTGAATGCTTTGAAGTTGGTTTTCATGAATGCTTGGCTGAATTTTATTCAGAAATGGTTCTTCATGTTTGAAGCAATTTTTGATTTGATATGGAATTCATGCTCGTGCTTTTCATGGGATATGGTTTGGTGATAACATGGCTAGGCTCAATACTGTTAACTGCCATTAAAGCTTTCCTTGAACTGGAAATGGGTAAAGATTTGCATTGTTGTATCTTTCATGAGAATGAGCTTTTTGTGTGATGTATCTTGCATTGATGGTTATCATTGCACGGACCTTGTCCATCTTTGCACCGACCCTGTCAAGGGTATTTCAATATGTGCACTGACCTTTGTGTTCTTTGCACCGACCTTGTGGTCCATTGCACAGACCTTTGTCTGCATTGCACAGACTTGTCCCTTGTATGCAAAGACTCTTTCAATGATGAAGTAGTTTAAGTGCAGGTTAATATTGTCCTCAAAGTGATGGATACAGAGGTAAGAATTTATGGATGAATGTATTTCATGTGGCTAGATTGGACTTGTTCCATTCTACATATTTTTGGGTTTAATTTCATGTGCACGATTAAAGGTTGATATGAATTGAATTTCCAATACATGCAGGGTGAATTTTATCAAACAACTCTTGGGTCCATGGTAAGCTTCCACTCTTGGTTACAATCCCTTGTATCCTTGGTATGAGTTTATGTTTATGTGGATTTCCATGAGCCATTACCTTAGTTCAATGCTTAGTAGTTTGATTTTGAGGTTTGATGGAGGTAAATTGGCTTTTCAATTGAGTGTTATTATGTTTTCACTTCTGTCAGTAAAAGTGTAGACTCATAGAGTCGACACTTGTTTTAGGTTGTTCTGTCTGATGCGTTATTTTACGTGTCCAGACAGAAAGTGTCGACTCTAGGAGTCGACACTTTCCAGCCAGGTTGCTGGCTGGACACTACTGGCTGCAAGTGTCGACTCCTAGAGTCGACACTTATAGGCCGGAGGTCTGTTTTCAATGAAAACAGAACCTCTGGTGAAAAGTGTCGACCCTATGAGTCGACACTTTCACCCGGGTCATATTTTTATATAACGGGACAGAACATGTTGAGAAAAGTGTCGACTCCATGAGTCGACACTTTCTCTAGTTCGTCCGGATCGTGATTTCCGGATTGTTTACAAAATGCCCATTAAAGTGATCCGTTGGCCTTGGCTTTTTACCCCAATAGCCTTAGGGTTTCTCTTATCTATTGGGTGTTGGTTTGAAGGGTTTTTAACATGGGCTATTATGTCTTTTGCTGTTGGCTCCTCTTGTATATGTAGGTCACGATCTCCATCGTAGGAAAATAATCCTTGCGCTAATATTGTCCATCTCTTGCATGGAGAGGAGCTGAGGGCGTCGCCACCAGCTGGAGGAGGAAGAGAAAGAAGAGGAGACCGCCAACAACAAGCCTCATCTGCCGATCCGATCCAACTTTGAGCATAGCTGCTGAAGATACTTTCACCTTGGGCGTCTCCTGCGATCGTAGCAAGCTTCCACTCCGCGGACAGATTTTTCGGCGCACCCCACTACTCCTTTGAGAGGGTTTCACTACAGATTTGAGGGGGATTTCTTCTTCACTCATTTCTATTCTCCTATTTGAGTGTAGATTAAGATTTGGGTGTTCATTGTATATCCTCTTATTTCGTCAAACTGAAAATACGTTGTGTGTGGGCGGAGTTGTATCTTTGCGTGTGTGGTGTTATTGTGGAGAAAGGCTCCCCGTGTTTAGTTGTGTGTGGACGGAGCTGTGGCTCCGTGTGGTTGTCATGTCCGGGGTACGTTCCCCGACCGTGTGTGTGTGTGCTGCAGTGGCAGCGTGTTGAGGCAAGGCCTCGTGCCGTCGTGCGTGTATTGCTGCGGAAGCAGCGTGTGTGTGGTTGGGGTTCATCCCCGTTTTGCTACAAAAGTAGCGTGTAGTGAAGCCTCACCGGGTTCGGTGAGGGGTGGACGTAGGGAGCCCGTCGTGGTCCCGAACCACTTAAAAATCTCGTGTTCCATGTGAATGCCTGTGCGATTGACCATTTCTTCTATCTCCCGTCACAAGTCCATTAAATAGATTTTTAATTCACTGCATCATCACACACTGCTACCTTCGTCATTTGTGTTAAGCGTGATTTCATTGTCTAGTTGCATTGGTAATTCGAGTGAGATCAGAAAGCTTGAGAGAATATCTTAATCTTACGATTGTTTAAGCCAATCAACGTTAGTTATTTCAATTCCATTGTGATTAGCTTAGAAAGATTTTCAAAATCCGCCATCTCAGCAAGGGGACAATTCAACCCCCCTTCTTGTCCGCCATCTCACTGGGCCAATAGGCTTTGCCATTAAAGAACAGCTTCAATCTTAACTGGGTCAACTGCAATCCCATCACCAGAGATCACATGGCCAAGAAAATGAACTTCCCAAAGCCAAAACTCACTTTTGCTGAATTTTGCTTAAAGCTCATGATCTTGTAGAATCTGCAGTACAACCCTTAAATGCTGAACATGTTCTTCCTCAGAAGCAGAATAGACCAAGATGTCATCCACAAAGATCAGCACAAATTGGTCCAAATATGGACAAACACCCGATGCATTAAGTCCATAAATGTTGCTGGAGCATTGGTTTACCCAAATGGTATAACCAAAAATTCATAATGACCATACCTCGTGCTAAAGGTAATCTTCTCCACGTCAGATTCCCTGATCCGTAATTGGTAATAACTAGATCGAAGATCAATTCGAGAAAAGACACATGCCGACTGAAGTTGATCAAATAAATCATCAATCCTGGGTAAAGGGTACTTATTCTTGACAGTCACCTGATTTAATTACCGGTAATCAATACATAGTCTCAGGCTTCCATCTTTCTTCTTTACAAATAACACAGGAGCACCCCATGGGGAAAAGCTAGGACGGATGTAGCCTTTTTCCAGCAATTCTAACAACTATGCTCTCAATTCTTTCAATTCTGCAGGAGCCATATGATAAGGTGCCTTTGATAAAGGTGCCGTACCTGGAATTATTTCAATCACAACCTCAACCTCTCGTTGTAGAGGTAAGCCTGGCAACTCATCAGGAAAGACATCAGAAAATTCACAAACCACAGGAATATCACCTATCTCCTACTGTGGTACCTCAACATCAACCACAGAAGCAAGGAATCCCTGACAACCAGCATTAAGTAATCGACAGACTCGAATAGCAGAAATAAGTAAGCGAGAAGTACGCGACCGAATACCTTGGAAATAAAATGCCGCTTTCCCAGATGGCTGAAAATAAATCTTCTTGGTTTTACAATCAACCATGGCTCCATAATCTGCTAACCACTCCATACCCAGAATAACACCATAGTCTACCAGCTTCAAAACATATAACCTAGCTGGCAATTGCTGATTCCCAAACACTATAGGAGCTTTATCAAGACAGAAAGGAGTATACATGATCTCCCCAAAAGGTAATTCAACAACTAACTCACAAGACATTTCAGATGTCGGCTCCTCAATACAAGCAATAAAGTCTTCAGAAATAAATGAATGAGAAGCACCTGAGTCAAATAAAACACGTGCTCCATGACCATAAATCATAATAGTACCTTCTACAAGATGAGATGCAACTGCTTCTGAATGAGTCATATGCATGACTCTCCCTTTTTGCTTCTTCCCACCTGCAGTAGACTGCTGCGATGACGACACTGATGCCTGAGAATACTGCTGCGACTGTGATGGTGGTGGAGGTCGGAACTGTTGTGGTTGTGAAAATGTCATACGCTACTTCAGCCTCAATGGACAATCATGGACCACGTGTCCTACCTGATCACGCTGAAAACACACCACGGGCATCGAACACGGTCTACCCAAATGGCTACCACCGCATCTCGGACATGGTCTCGACTGACTGCCCACCGATCCCTGTCACTGAAACGAAGAGGGTGTTGATTGTTGCACACCACCAGAGGAAGCTTGCCGGTCATACTACTTTTTAGATTTTCTGAACATCCGCCTGTATTTGGATTTCACAGGTGGCATAAGGAATAGAAGATGGCACCCCCGTCACACTCGGCTGACCTCTAGCTTGCTGATGCTATACACTCTGTTGCACCGGCTCAACCTGGCTTCGCCCTTGACTTCTTGCCATATCAAGTTCCAGTGCTGCTGTTGCTTGATAAGCCACATCTAACTCTGCCACTCTGGTTGCAATAAGTGGTTGCCTCAGCTCTGGCTTCAAGCCATGCAAGAATTGCTCAGTCTTTAAACCTTCATCAGCCAGAATATGAGGAGCATATCGGTCCAATTCCATGAATTTATTGCGATATTGCAAAACTGTCAGACCATCTTGGACCAACTCCATAAATTGATGCATTTTATCCATTCTGAGATAAGTTGGACTATATGTACGCTCAAATGAAGTCACGAACTCCTTCCATGTGATTAGTCGCAGAGGACGAGACTGGAGAGTCACCTCCCATTCTGTGGTCCACCACGCGAGCGCTGCCCCTTGCAACTGAAATGTAGCTAAGATCACTTTTTCATTCTCGACGCATTCCATAGAACGGAACACATGCTCAGTAGCATCCAGCCAAATTCTAGCTGCATCTGGAACAGATTGTCCTTCATATGTTGGTGGGTGGAATAAGAGAAATTCCTTTAAAACATGACCACGACCACCTTGAGGAGCTAAATCGTCACCAGCAATAAAATCTGCACGGGCTTGCCCTTGAACATTCGCTGGAGGAATAGAAGAACCACTTCCTTCTCCGGGAACATCTCAGGGCACATTGGCTTGCACTTGTACTCTACGTCTAGGCGCCATTATTCTAAGCTTAAACAAACATATAGAACCAAAAAAAGCCATAAGTAATTGTGGGAAAACATCCTAAGCCAGCAATCGTGGTACACATGGACTTGTTTTGGACTATTAAAATTTCAATTCCTTATACAACACCCCAATCACGCTCTGATACCAACTGTAACAGTCCGGAGATCCGGGTACCGGTAAATCGATACCAAGAACATGGAGATGCCACCCAAGAGGCTGATGAGGCCTCGTAAGGGTTGGGAGGATTGTTTGAGGAGGTGCATAATGAACTGGAATTACATGCGCATTTTTAAGATAATAATTTTAAACGGAAGCAATATATAACATCAGAGTGCTATATTCATATAATAGTCTAGGTCCATCCATTACAAGTCCAAACACTGTACAGAAGTCAAAAGGAGACAACTTCAAGGGGCATACCCCGGTCAAAACAGAGGAGAGACCACTGCCGACACCTAAGACTACCTGTCAAAAGCACGAGAATCACCCGTGGACTACTGCTGCATGTCACCTGGAAAGGAAGGGTGAGTCTCACATCATAGACTCAGTAGGGTTCACGCAGATCCCTACCTCGTAGCTAAACTTATAAAAGCAGTTAATAATGCAATGGCATAGGAAAACAGTAATAAAATAAAGCTGTATAAGTACAAGAATAATTAACTACAGCTAAATATAAATGCCATTTAATCTCATGCTAATTCGAATGAACAATTAAACACGAGACTCATAATCTACCAATAGAATTAAAGTTCAACATTTCCAAGTGACAGGGAAAGAGAAGACGACCAGAAAAAGACCAGACGCGTCCACTGACGACTTATACTGCGTCTCAAGTATCTCCACTAGTATGGAACGCGGCAAGTGAGACACGTAACAGTAACCAAAGTCAATAACTAGTCAGGGTCACACTCGTCAGTGTTAGTCCAAGCCCCTGACCACGTGTGCACACACAAGCTCAATGTCTTGTGCCAAGCCTCTAGCTAGTCCCCCCCAGTAGGACGCTACTGCCAAGCAAGCGGGCCCACGGAAACCAGCTTAAAAATCGTACACCGAGACTACCCCGCCATCTCTCCCAGGTGGGCCGACACTAAAGGTCGTCGGGCTACGACTAGTGATTTCATCACGAGGAAAGAGAAAATAGCTCTACTGGGATATACAAATTGTGCCACAGTTCATAAAAATACTTAAACATGGCGAAGATGCAATATTAAAAGCATAATTAAATAAGTAGGATTGAATTTATAAACATCAGGGATCAAACGGTCTAGTCAGGGTCGCAAGGCCCAGGTAAGCGGTCGAACGATTGGCCGCTTCACTGACCCAGACGGTCTCACCATGACCGCTTATCCACGGTTACTTCACTATATATTGAACAGGATAGAAAAAGGTCTTGGACAGAGCTGCCTGATCAAGAAACGGTCGCGCAACTGACTGCCTAGTGATGAAAAATGGTCCTGTCTAGGCCGCTACACTTACACCACCTCAATCGGGACGAACGAGCTTAGCGGTCGGTTGTTGGGCCGCTAAGGTCTACAGACGGTCGGACGAAGGACCGCCATTAACAAGAAATGGTCAGGCCAAGATCACTAAGGCCCACCGCCTTATACGACTAATAAAACGGTCCATGGAAGGACCGCTTGCCTTCCAGAGAACCCAAAACGTGGGGAATTCAAATGAAACCCCTCCCAATCGATTCCAATCGATGGGATTACAACTTTAAACCTATTTCCTGCCATCACACATCCATTCCATAGCATCTTTACATCCCAAAACACAGAGACAATGGCTAAGGAGTGATTTTCATGGATTAAAACATAAATGACTATGTTCATGTATTTTTCACTCAAACCATGGGAAAACATAGAGCAATGGACATGCAATTAGAAGTAAAGCATCCTAAGAGGAAGGGCAATCCATCCCCCTACATATTTTGTCGATTGCTACGCCGTTCTTCACTAAGGAACCGCGCCCTACTACCGAGATTTTCCACCTCTACGCTCCACGGTCGTCTCCACGATGACGACATCACTCCTCCTCCGCCTTGGGCTTGCCAAGGACACCTTCTGCCGATCCTGCAAGGCTTCGAGGTGATCACACCACCAAGAGAGCAAGAGAAGGGAGAGAGAGACGTGGGGAGAGAGGAGGAAACCTCCCTACTTGCGATCAAACAAATGAGCATTGATTTCCTATATATTTTTTTGTAAAATCAATTATTGTAAAAAGGCATTCAAAGAAGTAAAATTACATGTATGCCCTATCTAGCTTCTAAAAGCTTATAGAAAATGGCTAAACCCACTAAACTAGACCCATTAAGCCCATAAAAACATTCTAAAGTCATGAATCTTTTTATATTTCGATATCGATAAGAATCCGTTAACTACCGGGTCTTACAGATAGGGCTTTCACTCTAGGACAAACCACTATAAAAAGGACCTCGAAAGAGGAGAGAGACACGGTGGAATCTTCTGCCAAAAGTTACACACAGAGAATAGAGCTTCCAGCCTTGCTACACAGAGAGAGAGAGAGTGGTCATGCCCGTCTACGCTCTAAAAGAAAATTCCTCCCGTACGACCTTACCACCCAGCGAGCACCCCCCGAGTGCCCGGAGCGGCGATCACTCGTCCTAAAATCACCTGCGACGACCTCCGTCTTCTCCTCTCCCCAACTCTTCTCTGTTCCTTCCTTAAACCGTTGCTGACTTAAGTATCGGAGGGTTGTCCCGTGAGATAACGTCCGGAGCTCCTTTTGACTCCCTTTTGACTTCTGGTGTGTGCAGGTTTCCACGGGTGCCGGACGACATCCCCGACAAATAAATAGAGAAGGTGATACGTGGCATAGAAACCTGATTTATGTCTCTACACCAAGTAATTTTTTTTTAAAAAAATTTTGTAACACTAGATCCGCATCACTCAAACTTATCGTACAAGATACACTTCCATCCGATTACCAAAAAATTTAAACAAAAAAAGTCTAATTTAAGAAAAAAGTGGGTCCAACACTATTTATTAAATCTAATTTTTATTTTTAATTTTTTTAAATCTTCACGTGAGAGTGTGACTTGTACGATAAATTAAAGAGACGTGAACCATATGTCACAATAAATTATTTTTTTTAAAAAAATTTTTATTTGGTGTAAACTCTGAATATATAATTAACCCAAAATATGCATTAAATATTTTTCATCGGCTTACGATTTGACATGAAATCCACCCAACGTGGGCTTCCAGCCTAACACGGTGGAGCCAGCCAACAACACACGTGGGTTAGGTAAGGTGGGCTTTACTTTTTTTTCCTGGCTTTACCTAAATTTCGTCCCACGTAGAGATTTTACGCCATGTGGGCCTGAAAACTGCTTACGCCAGGCATGAAGTCTACCCAACGTGGGCTTCCAGCCCAACATGGTGGAGACCGCCGGCCAAGAAACAACACAGGTGTGTTGGGGAAGGTGGGCCTCACTTTTTTCCTCTCTCATCGTCACCATCGTCCCTTCTTAAATTATGGGTATCGAAAGTGCCTGACACATGACACTCACTATTAGCTAAATTTACTTGTAGCCTCTCTTTTTTTTGGAATTTTGCGTATGCGCTCTTATAAATATCTGTTCTATCAAATAAACCTCCCACGTAGACCTATTATATACCATTGAAATAGTTCAAATGCACGTGGTTATACCATCATCATAATCCCACTGTTTAACTATATTAAAATGTGGGTGGAGAATGACTAACCTCTCTCTCTCTCTCTCTCTCTCTCTATATATATATATATATATATATATATATATATACACCTTAGACATGGCGGAAGATGCGGGGAGAGGGCAGGGGTGGCCACGATGGGGAAGAGCGGGATCACTTTGGTGGGGGGAGAGGGGGGTCGGCAGCAGCGGTGCAGTCACCTAAGGGTCATGCATTGATCCCCTTTCTTCTTCCCACGGCCCCTAGGGCTGTCCAAGATCACAAGAGGTGTCTGGCCCCCCTTGGTACACCAGGAGGGCACCTAGACAATGCCGGCATGAGCAAGTGGCCCACCAAATGTCTTGTGCACTAGTTGGAGGCACGACAACACATGCACGAGCAGGAGCCCACTGGACTCCTTGATGCATTAGGATGGGAGAAGAGGGCTCTGCCGCAGCCCTTCGGACAAAGAGAGAGAGAGAGAGGGGGGGCCTTGCACATGGGAAGAGGCGATGGGATCGGGGGGGGGGGGGGGGGGGGGGGGGTAAAGCACCGTCACATATGGGGAGAGAGGTGTGATCGGCAATTGCAGAGGCGGGTGCTAGGGAGTAAGCGCCAGCACGCATGGGGGGAGAGGTGTGGTTGGCCACTATAGAGGAGGGTTGGGGTTTTAGAGGGAGAAAGAAAGAGAGAGGAGGGGAGGCTACGCCGCTAGAGAAAGAGGGAGATGACGCAGACAGATCATGCTTGCTGGTGGTTATGCCCGGCAAAAGATAGCGATAGGTGGTGGTCGTTCTCAGGTAAAAACCCTAGTAAAGAGGTGGTCACAGGGGATGGGTGCATGGGTGGGGGGAGAGGGGGGCTCGTCGGAATGGGAGGAGAGGGGGAAAGGGGGGTCGTCGGGGGTGGGGAAGAGGGAAGCCACCGAGGTGGTCTCTCGCTCCATCTCTCTAGAGTAGCGAGGGCATTTTAGATATTTCACATCTCCTAACGTTTGTCAACACATATTTCTCCAAATATTTATCTCGAGTTGATAGTCGGGAACCACAAAGATTTAGTTGCAAGCATTCGAGCTATACGAAGGGTTTATTTGGCAACACCAATATTTATAGGGATATATATGTAAACATTATTTTTATTTACAAATAGGAGTGTTTTTTATTGATGATAAAACATCCACTAAATTTACTTTTAGTCTTTGAAATATATTACATTTTATCCAATGATGTAAAAAGTGACAATAGGAAAGTTTCTTATTACTTGGTTAGGAAAAATGCATCATCTCTCTCTCTCTCTCTCTCTCTCCCCATATATATAGGGAGGGGCTATTATTAATGAGAAGGGTAAAATTGACATGGCCTATGCGCGGCCCATTGACACCAGGTCCACGTCGTCCCAAGGTCCGTAACGCGTATGACGAGCCCCCGACAGCCATGGCCCACCACAGACGACCCAATGAGGCCGGCCATCGGATTCGCCAGCCTAAAAAAGGGCATCAATCTGGGCATATCGGACGCCGGATGACCCTCCGGTGACCAAACGTTACTCCTGCGATCATTGGCCTCGACTCCAATAAAGGCGAGCACGTCCCACGGGTGCCGTAAGACTCGCCTGAAGGCCGCCCGACTCCGGAGGAACGGATGCTCAATGGGAAACTCCCCATGATCGCAGGGAGACATTACCTCACGACTCACGTCTTTCCCTGCTAAGGGATAGGCCTCCACAGCTAGGATAACCCCTATAAATGGGCCTACGACTAGGGACGAAGAGGGGGACGGAGACACATGCACAGAAAGTAGGCTCTTGCGCACACATCAACAGATCGATAGCTACAGAGAGTGCCTTAAGCAGAGGAGAGCCCCAGCTTCCGAGCACTCTTCCAGTCTAGCAAGCTCCTCCGAGCACTCGCTGGGCGTGGCAAGCATTCCTTTGGAACTCCGATCCTCACTCCATGCTTGATCAATCAGCCCTCATCTCTCTCTCTCTCTCTCTCTATCCTCCCTTGATCCCCTCATAACAAGATTCTGACTTAAGCATCGGAGGGTTGTCCCCTGGAGTAACGCCCAGGGCTCCTTCTGACATCGTTTCTCTGGTGTTTGTAGGCTTCCACGGGTGGTCGGACGATCTTCCCCGACAAACAAATGTTAAAAGTGTGGTATGAGGTTCGAGAGACCATTTTCTTGCCTCCACACTTTTTGGCGTCGTCTGTGGGAAGCCGATCGAAAAGCCATGGCACCCCGTGGGAGCTACCGCAACACCAGCAACCGCGGTCGAGGGTCCCACCAGGGCCCCAGTTCCCGTCGGGGATCTCAGGAGACATCTTCTTCTATGCTGCCACATCAGGATGTCGTAGTCGACGAACTGGCAGAGATGCGTCGTCAGCTCCAAGCCTTGACGAATCTCTGCCAAGGCCTCCTTAACAGGCGGATGGGGAAGGAACGTGCCCCAATGGAGCAACCTCTGAATGGGGGGGGCTCCGAGCGTAGCAGACTCTCACCGAGTGCGGGAGACCTCCCATGCTTCTGCCACACAGGCCCGGCATCCGCGCAGCTCGCCTACACCAAGGCCACACAGTCCGCTCCACTCCAACCCAGAGATGGCCAAGCAACTATGTCGCTATGAAGTGGTACAACGCGAGATAGAGGGCAAAGTTCGGTACTTTGAGGATGTCCTACACGCCGCAAAAACCCATGGCCTCATCGACAATGACATAGACTTCCACGCTCCCTCTTCCAGGGAGATCATGGAGGCCCCCATTCCTCCAAAGTTCCAACTATCATCTTTTACCCCCTATGACGGCACCATCGATCCTGCCGATCACATGCACAGCTTCGAGTCCAACCTGATGTTTCACTGGGCCTCGGACGCTGTGAAGTGTTTGGCCTTCGTCACCACCCTCCCGGAGAACGCACGGACTTGGTTTGAGTCCCTACCGGCTGGGACCATCGCCTCCTTCCAACAACGGAAGATGCTGTTTAAAGAAAATTTCATAGGCTGCCGGAAGGAGGCCAAATCAGCGATGAGCCTGCTCGCCATCATGCAGGGTTGAGAGAAGACCCTCTAGGACTACGTGTCTCATTTCTTGGCAGAGGCGCTCCGCATTCCCCGCCTGGACGTCAGCATCGCTACCACCGCCCTGACGCAAGGGACCCAGGACTCCATCCTCCGACGATTGTCAGAGTCGAAGCCCCAGCGACCTTGATGGATCTCCTTGCCCTAGCCCAAAAACACGCCAGTTGAGAGGAGAACACTACGGCCCTAGGCCGCACGGCCGAGATTGGTCAACCCGACTGAAAGAGGTCCGCTGACTCCCCTCCCTCGGGAGGGGCGGAGCAAGCGGGAACGTCGAGACCGGGAACACCGCGACTGCTCGGAGACCAGAGAAAGGGGCCAATATCGGCGCTACATGCCCCTAACGGCCCCGCCCGAGCATATCCTCATGTAAATCTGAGAGGAGCCCTTCCTCCAATGCCCTAGGAGCAAAAGAAGGTCGGTGGAAATCAACACCGGGCACTAACTTTTATTTTTATATTTGTGTCCTTTTAGTTTGCATTTATATCATTGGGAAGTAGGTTTGCAATTGTATGGCTTTATAAGCCAATTTATCATTCCTTAAGGATCTTTGGGTTTTTGTGTAAAAGTCTAGTAGGACTAGCAAGGGGCCCCGATCTCCTTCCCCATTGGTCCACCTAAGCCTTAGGGCCCATGTGGGGCCAGTCAAAGGTCTAAGGTGGGACTCTAGATGGTTTGACAATTCAAGGGGACAAAGGGTTACAAAATTCAAAAATGAAGGCCAAGGAAAGTCAAGGGGGCGCCCCCTATATATTGTATTTTATGTGGTTCCAAAGCACATGGGAGAATTAATTATGATCTCCCCATTTACCCCTTCCCTAATTTAGATCTGAGGTTAGTTTACGTCTTTTTACATTTCTTATAAATACCTTGTATTTTATGAATTAACTTAGCATTAATGAAGGAAATTCCATTATTCGCTCAATTGGCCCAAGGGCGCCCCTCTCTCCCCCTCTAGAGCTGTGAGAGCTCTCCCTTCAGATGTGTGATGCATCTCCACCACCACCTCTCTGAGTGCGACGCTCAACTCCACCGCCGCCGCCGCCGTTCATGCCGCCATCGCGCCGCCACCGCCACCGCCACCGCCGGGGTTCTGTCCAAATCAGGACAGAGCCCCCTTGTCCGATTTTTGGCTCCCAATCCACAAATCTTTTGGAGCCCAAATTTTGAGGGTAGGTTCCCCACGCAAATACCCTCTCCCAAAAAATGTTTCCCAATTTCTAGTTATCGTTTTCTATTTTTCCAATTTCGTGTTCCTCAGCCTTTCAAATCTGTTTGTGTTCTGTCCTGTGTCACAGCAAGCTAGTTCTTCCATAGTTCGACCCCCTTCCCCTTTTCTGATTGAGTCCAAATTTGGACTGGATGTTTTGCCCACCAAAGCCCATCTCTCATAATTTTTTCTCGAATTTAGAAGTTCTTTTCCCTCCCAACAAATTAAAACTCAGTTAAATTTTAATTCTATCCTGTGCAGTCCAGATCCGACCCACCAGTGTCATAAAATTCGTTTCCCCAACCAAACCTCCTCTAGAAATTCCACAAAAAATATCTTCGTCTTTCTTACTCGTCGCTCTACAACTTTCATGAAGAGGTCAACTTCCAGATCCGACGTTTGAGTCTCGGTCAACGTCTGTTCTCTGGAAAACCCACCTCTGTCCTGAGCTTTCTATGTCTATCAGCTAGCAACTTGTAAATTCAACCAAGGCCATCAAGGGGAGATTCAAAATTCTTTCTCTAGCCCTACATCGAATTATTTTGAATCAGCTTTCCAACGGCACCAATTTCGCGTCGATCTGACATCGGGATTGATCCCAGCAGCTGTTCTCATCGGGTCACACGCTGCAAAAATAGAAGTCCAGATCCGTGGACAGCAACTTCAACAAGTGCCGATTGGAGCCGCCTCGCCTACCACAAGGCGAACCGGCGCGTCGCCGCCCCAGGGAGCATCCCTCCAGGAGCCACCGTCACAGCGGTGCCACTCCGAGCCCACTCGGCCCCACCGACCAGCACGTGGGCCCCACGTTCGTGAGTACGCGTTCCGACGAAGCGGATCAAGTGCTGCCCGTCAACCCAAGAACGGTCCTCCCGGACCCACTTGTGTAGCCCTTTACCTCCCTGTGTAGAGTGGGCGATAATTCACTGCTGTTATTATTGTAATATTTAGTTACCGAGAGTTTCCGCACTTGGCCGGGATCGTCTTCCCCATGCCCGGCGCGTGGAGGTATCGTGTTCGCTCCTTCACTCGGCATTTGCTTTACGCGTATTGATTTGTATATGCCGCTGCTAGAGAGCATGTGATAGGAAATTAGCTCATTATCATATTGTAATTCACCGCTACGAGAGAGAAAGTGAGTGACCCGTCCCGTGTCTCGATCCGAGTATACGCGGAAAGTCGATACCCGAGACTCACTGCCGATTTCTCAACCGCGCACGGTCCCACGTTTCCCTCGCCAGGGACAAGTCGCGAGCTAGAGTCCCAGGTCGCGTGTCCGTCCCACCTCAAATTGGTATCAGAGAGGAAGGTTGAGTGTAGGGTAGTATTTGTTTAAAAAATAAAAAAAAAGAGTCATTTAAGTCGAGTCTAAGTTTAAGTCGGTCCCAGGTTTCATCGCATACCTTTATTCGGTATATAGAAAGGTGTGTCCGAACGGTAGGTTACGCCTATCGGGAAGGCCGCACACTTGCGAGAGAGGATCTTCAGATCCCGCAACTCCGCCACGTACCGGATCTTGGTTATGTCTAGGTTCATAGTCGAGTCGACATTCCAACCTTGCATTGTCGTTTTAGTGTCTTGTCTCTTTGTGTCGGCATGTCCATCGTGTAGTTCCCAAGTGTCCAATGGACTCCAAGTCACCCATGCGATATCACCGGTTACATGACACCCATGGGTTGGGCAACCATCCCCTCCACTTCCATAGGCCCGAAGCCTCAAATTTTTATGGCTCCAATGACCCGGGCGACTACCTCAAGTGGGAGGCCGCCATGGACACATACTTTGATTGTTATACCATGTCCGAAGCCGGGCAATTCTATTTTGCCAAGGAGAGGCTTCTCCACGGGGCTGCCGAAAAGTGGACAGACATCGAAGGCTTGAGAGAGGTTAGGAGGCAATGGCCTATCGAATCATGGTGGGACATGAAGAGAGAGCTTAGGAGGGTCTACCTTCCCCATCTGGTCCCTTCCAACCCGTCCCACCCATTTACTTCCAACCACGTGGGTCACACCTACAACCGACCCCACCCAATCACCTCCAACCAAGTGGGTCATAGTCGGAGGCAAGGAGCCCCACACTTAGATGAGCCCCAACCAAAGCCTAGGCCGGTTGATTACGGGCGAGTCCACCACGATACCCATACTCCAACCCATACCGTTGCCGAACTTGTGCAAATGATTTCGAATAGGGTGGATAGGAGGTGTGCTATTTTTGAGTCATTGGTCTCCCCTTGCCCACCTCCGAGACCGGACGTAGCCACCACCAAACCTAGGGTGGTCATAGCCGGTAGTCCTAACCCGGCCCCACCTACGGGGTCCCAAGGGCCTCTTCCCCTCCTAGTGGACAGCCCTCCCCCACCTCAGCCTAAGCCACCCGTGTTTCTAACGGGAACACTTTTCATCGCCGAGCCACTACTTAGCTGGCTCAAGAATGGCTTGGTCCCACCTCCCTACACATCCGTGGACCCTACACTACCATTGGTGCCCATCAACTCCTACTACACTACATTCCGGTCTAGTCACCATGTTGATACATTGGATGACCTTATTATGGGTTTAGACTAGCAATGGAAGTTGACACACTTATTGGCCCGAGGCTTCGACCAACCCACAAGTTGTAGCTTCACCCACCCCGCCTTAGGGTCCATTACCTCCATGTACACCGTGGGTCATGTCACCACGGAGGTTCTTCTACTCCTCCCCTTGCCGACCGAGCCTAATTTCATTCCTTTTATCTTAAGGGAGGAACAATACTTTCCATATGAGACCACCGTCCCATCTCCCTTCATGGATGAAGGTGACCATCAACACCTTCTAGAATTCTACACATGGGACCTTGAGATGAGGGAATCCATATCGAGGGGTCACACATTCTTTGACCCCTTTCTTAGTGGGCCACTTAGCCTACAACCTCAATTCCACCACTTTAGGGAAGTCCTCTACCACACCCCTCCCATTTGGGCCAGGCAACCTCCACATAGCAATGGGTCTGAATCATCATATGTGGGTAATGAAGACTTTGGCTTTCCTAGCCCACCCAAATCTCTCAAACCTCCCAAGCGCAACGGGAAGTCACTACTGGATTGGTTCACACTTGGAAAGTTATGAGTCTCTAATGACCCCAACCTCAAGTTACATCAAATGCATGCATGGCACACATTCGGGTGTCCGGGTCCACCCTTGCATATGCATGGGTTGGACTAACCATAGGTTTATTTAGGGTCATGTGTGAGTCCATGTTTTTTTTCTTGTCGAGTGCATGCATCGAGTCGAGTCGGTCTTTTGTACGCTCGTGATGTTTGTCCCTTTCGAGTGCGAGACTTGTCGACATTTGGGATCGGCTCGACCGTTCTCTATCTCAGATCTAGTCACATATAGGGACCCAGCGGTGATTCCTAGAGAGTCTTTGAGCCGCCTCCCTCTTTTGAGAGTGACCCCACCCTGGAGTGTCCACCTCTAGCCTCATTTCCACAACAACGTGAGCATGTCGAATCTATACGGGATGAGAAGGTGTCGATTACTTGGAGTGAAGCGTACTTCGCCCTTCCAAGTTCGGTGATGGATCCGCAGGAGTCTCACGAGTAGCTGCACCCCTTACTCGACGGGGTCGAGTTCTTTCCACCCGGGGAGAATTGATGAGAATCAACACTGGGTACTAACTTTTATTTTTGTATTTGTGTCCTTTTAGTTTGCATTTATATCCTTGGGAAGTAGGTTTGCAATTGTAAAGCTTTACAAGCCAATTTGTCATTCCTTAAGGATCTTTAGGTTTTTGTGTAAAAGTCCAGTAGGACCAGCAAGGGGCCTCCATCTCCTTCCCCATTGGTCCACCTAAGCCTTCATGTGGGGCCAGTCAAAGGTCCAAGGTGGGCTTCTAGATGGTTTGACAATTCAAGGGAACAAAGGGTTACAAAATTCAAAAATGAAGGCATAGGAAAGTCAAGGGGGTGCCCCCTATATATTGTATTTTATGTGGTTCCAAATCACATGGGAGAATTAATTATGATCTCCCCCATTTGCCCCTCCCCTAATTTAGATCTGAGGTTAGTTTATGTCTTTTTACATTTCTTATAAATACCTTGTATTTTGTGAATTAACTTAGCATTAATGAAGGAAATTCCATTATTTGCTTAATTGGCCCAAGGGCGCCCCTCTCTCCCCCTCTAGAGGTGTGAGAGCTCTCCCTTCAGATGTGTGATGCATCTCCACCACCACCTCTCTGAGTGTGACGTTCAGCTCCACCGCCGCCGTTCGTGCCGCCATCGCGCCGCCACCGCCACCGCCGGAGTTTTGTCCAAATCAGGATAGAGCCCCCTTGTCCGATTTTTGGCTCCCAATCCACAGATCTTTTGGAGCCCAAATTTTGAGGGTAGGTTCCCCACGCAAATATCCTCTCCCAAAAAACGTTTCCCAATTTCTAATCTTCGTTTTCTATTTTTCCAATTTCGTGTTCCTCAGCCTTCCAGATCTATTTGTGTTCTGTCCTGTGTCACAGCAAGCTAGTTCTTCCATAGTTCGACCCCCTTCCCCTTTTCTGATTGAGTCCAAATTTGGACTGGATGTTCTGCCCACCAAAGCCCATCTCTCACAATTTTTTCTCGAATTTAGAAATTTCTTTCCCCTCCCAAAAAATTAAAACTCAGTCAAATTTCAGTTCTGTCCTGTGCAGTCCAGATCCGACCCACCAGTGTCATAAAATCCGTTTTCCCAACCAAACCTCCTCTAGAAATTCCACAAAAATACCCTCGTCTTTCGTACTCGCCCCTCTACAACTTTCATGAAGAGGTCAACTTCCAGATCTGACGTTTGAGTCTCAGTCAACGTCTGTTCTCTGGAAAACCCACCTCTGTCCTGAGTTTTCTATATCTATCAGCCAGCAACTTGTAAATTCGACCAAGGCCATCAGAGGGAAATTCAAAATTCTTTCTCTAGCCATAGATCGAAGTATTTTGAATCAGCTTTCCAACGGCACCAATTTCGCGTCGATCCGACTTTAGGATTGATCCCAGCAGCTTTTCTCGCCGTGTCGCACGCTACAAAAATAGAAGTCCAGATCCGTGGACAACAACTTCAACAAGTGCCGATTGGAGCCGCCTCACCTACCACAAGGCGAACCGGCGAGCCGCCACCCCAGGGAGCATCCCTCCAGGAGCTACAATCACAGCGGTGCCACTCCAGACCCACTCGGCCCCACCGACCAGGACGTGGGCCCCACATTAGTGAGTACGCGTACCGACGAAGCGGATCAAGTGCTCCCCGTCAACCCAAGAACGGTCCTCCCGGACCCACTTGTGTATCCCTTTACCTCCCTACGTGGAGTGGGCGATAATTCACTGCTGTAATCATGGTAATATTTAGTTACCGGGAGTTACCGCACTTGGCCGGGATCATCTTCCCCACGCCCGGCGCGTGGAGGTATCGTGTTCGCTCCTTCACTCGGCATTTACTTTACACGTATTGATTTGTATGTGCCGCTGCTAGAGAGCATGTGATAGGAAATTAGCTTGTTATCATATTATTATTCACCGCTGCGAGAGAGAAAGTGAGTGACCCGTCCCGTGACTCGATCCAAGTACATGCGGAAAGCCGATACCCGAGACTCACTGACGGTTTCTCAACCCCGCACGGTCACACATTTCCCTCGCCAGAGACGAGTCACGAGTTAGAGTCCCAGGTCGTGTGTCCATCCTGCATCAGAGGTACTGTCGCTTCCACCGCGACCATGGGTACAACACGGCCGACTGCATCCAACTGAAGGATACCATCGAGGATCTCATCCAACGAGGACTCCTCGATAAGTTCGTTACTAAGGCGGCAGAGAAGCGACAGCGCGAGCAAACCCCTCCACCCATTGACAACAGACCCAATGGGAAGGAGATCATGATGATCTCAGGAGGGCCGGCATCAGGCGGAGACAACTCCAGGAGACGCTGCCGGTACGCGTCGGAAGTCAATTCCATGGATCACGGCAACAGTTTCCATCGCGAATCCACCACCCAGGAGCACCTTAAAGATCCGATCGTCTTTTCAGGTGAAGATCTCGAAGGTGTAACCACCCCCCATTCCGATGCTTTGGTGGTCTCAGTGACTATCAGCCAATGTACTGTGCGATGAATTCTTTTCGACAATGGAAGCGGGCCTGACGTGATTTCTTACGATTGCCTCGTACTTATGGGTGTGGATTTGTCATGAATAACGGCACTGCACACACCTCTGTATGACTTCTCTGGCATGACCGTCTTGTTAGTTATGTATGTCCTCAAGCCAATCATAACATGTACAATCTTGTTCATTAATAATGACAAAGGCTTTTAATATTCATTATGTGTGATTCATTTATTGTTTCATAATGAAGTCCATGAATATATGCAATGGATATTAATTATGATGAGATCATAACAATGAGATTAGTATCCTTTAAATGCATATTCTTAATTGTTCCTAGTCGGGGATGTCTGAGAAGGACATTAGATATCCAGTAAGATTAGTACAGGTTGCACCTGCTCATGATGAGGGTGGATGGTCTCATAGACACTTGTGTGGAGACACTAAGGTGAACCTGTAGGTGCTCATTGATGAATGAGTTCACTGAACTGATCCAACATGAATCACTGGATGATAATATTACCTGACTATCAACCAGTTAGATTCATCGTCACAGTGGCGTGATTGGTCCTTTGACTTGAGACACCAAGGACATCTTGTCGGTGGACTTCTGGGTTTTGACCTTAGCTTATAGATCTCTAGTCATGAGGTCTTAATCAGTTATGTGATCGAATCCAGTGGAATACCTTCGAAGGTGATTGTGTGATCAATACGGGATCATTCACTCTTGGTAATTGAGAGAGAATGCTCTAGGGAGTGATGCCTAGGAGTCCCTGGCCAGGGCAAGACAACATATCAGAAAAAGGAGTTTTCAGGTAATACTTTTATGGCATCTAATCTAAGTGAGTGTGTGTTCTTGGGTTTGACAGTTAACTATACCCTCAAGCATACTCGAGAGCATTGTACGAGTGAAGGACTATAGTCACGTGGTAACTGTTGACGGAAGGGTTCCTTGAGCGGGTTGCTAAACCCCAATGCCTTCTAGGGTCATGCGGTGTTGCTTGGCACCCAACTTGATCAGAAGCCCAATCAATTATCATCAGATGATAATTAGATGAAGTGTTTATTTAATATGAGATAATAAATAAACTAATTTTACCAATAAGGGGTTATTGGGCTATTGGGCTATTGAGCTGAAAACTGGACTGGCACTTGAGCCTAGAGGGTCACACGCATATAGGTTCTTTGGTTAGGGGATATTAAGTGGGTGTTTATATTAATCCGGGGACTTTTATGAAAAGTGGAATGGATTAATATAAATACATGCCAAAGGGAAACCCTGGGCGAAGCTCCAGGGTTTTCCCACACTGTGGCAGCCACCCCTTCTCAACCTCTTCTCTCTGGTCCCCCCTTTCTCTCTCCCGTGGGTGCACAAGGTCGCATGCCACCCCGAGTGCCCGTGACGAGGAGTCGAGCGAGAGATCAACCGGTGAGAGACGAGACGAGGACGATCCCTCAACCTGAGAACTGCGTGGATACCGCTGGAGGCCGAGCACCTGCGCGGCTAGCGGCGTCGCTCAGAAGGAATCAACCCTCGGTCGCGGATCCGATTCCGCGCAAGGTGAAGATCTGATCTTCTATCACTTAGGTTTGTAGAAAGGGATCAAGGACCGCGGGGATTTAAGAGAAGAAATTTTTTAAATTCCACTACATTCTCTTATCTCTCATATCCCATCTAGTCCCCTTGCGATCCTTACAATGGTATCAGAGCCAGGTTTTCGCTTTAATCCATTTCTACTTTATCTGTAATTATTTTCTTTAGTTTCCTTGCATTGATCTTGTCTTCTCTGTTGGGCTATTGGCGTTCCTGGGGTTTTGAATCCATGATGGAATGCCTCAAATAGCGGTAGCGTTGGTTGCTGCGACCACCTCCCTTGGCCAACCTTGTGACGCCGGCGACCCGCCTAGCGGTGTTCCGCCTAGCGGCGTTGTGTGACTGCACCGCAGGTTGATTATTCGCTTCAACTTAATCGCAGGCGGCCGTTCTCATCCTCCTGTGCAATGATACACGCTAGGGTTGGGAACCCTACCCGTCGTCGCTCATGTCGGGTGAAGACAACAGGGATCGTGGGTCCTTACCAGGTCATGCGGATTCGTCCCGTGTTGGTTCGAGCTGTTCAGATCTCTATCGGACAATTCGATTATCTGTCCAATAGAAAACACTCGGATCCCTATTGGATAGGGTATACCATGGGACCGGGGTGGTGCTGCCCCCTGGCACCCCCCCAGCAGGGGGTGGGCGCTGCCCCCCCCCTTGATCCCCCCCACCGCGACCTGACCGCACAGGTCGATCCGCGTCTTTGTACCGCCTTAAAATTTGTTTAAGGGTAAAAGGCATATGGAATGGTTCCATATCGGTGGAGGGATGCATAGGAACTTATGGATAATAATTTCAGATTTTTGTTTGAACATGTTGACATGTTACAGCTTTTAAATGTAGATTTAAAGGCATGATAGAATATGGAATTTTTGAAAATTATCCATGCACCCAATTTTAATTGGATCCCTGGTTTTATGAAAACCAAAGCTATTTATTTTTGAAAATTCAACCTCACTTGATGTGCTTTATCATGTGTGGTGTGATTAAATGTTAATCCTCGGTGGTCATGGATATGCACTTAAAATATTTGCTGTCATGTGATGATATGTGTGTGGATGTGAAGTTGTATGTCGGTTTGATGGATGTGTCATATATTGAGGCCTGCGAGCCGCCCTCTATATCTCCACTTCGATGTAATTCTACCTCCCTCCATTTATGTACTCGCCATAAGGCAATTTCTCATTATGAATGTAAATTCTATTGTATTATTTACTTTGTAATCAAACCTGCCTGTCGAGGAGGAATGAGGATGATCCACAACTGCAGCTAAGAAAACTTCAAAAGATGAGATCTATTGAGTTTGTGTATGCTGCAGGTTAATATAATTGTTATATTAATTAATATGGTGACTAATTGTGTGACTCCGATTGGTCACCGTGCTATCCATTGCCACCACCAATATCATGTATGGGTAATGCATGCTTCTTTTATTTGATTATGAATCAAATGTTATTATCTAGGTATGGTAAATATCTATATATATGATATATTTATTTACTATCACTTAGGATGAGACCAAGATAAAATTTGTCAAAATCCCTCCTCTTTCAAATTTTAAGCTGTAGCGCAATCATTAAGAATGAGATGCATGGCCCTCCATCATTATAGTTTTTGGATTGAAATCAGATTAGACAGGTTTGTTGTGCTATCCACAAGGCTTGTCAAATCTGAGGACAAACTAAAACTATGGTATGATGATGCCTTAAACGGGATAGAGGAACGGTGCAGCTTTGTTGTGCTATCCACAAGGGCTACATCCAAATCTATGCCTATTAAGTAATGATGGTACTGCTTAAACTGGACTTTGATGGCTTGTTGTGCTATCCACAAGGCTATCAATGATCCAGGGGCCAAAATATGATTAGATATTGCAAGAGTTGCAAGTGTCAAGAGTTGATGCTCTCTGATCATGGTGTGGTTTGTTGTGCTATCCACAAGATCATACTATGAGTCAGTGAGATTCTGATCCCCGCTAGGAGACCGTCGACGTCTCTCATTTTGTATATTTGAGGGCTATATAGTTCGTCGAATATAGTGGGAGTTAATCTTCATTAAAGTCCTGATCTAGATTTAACCATTATTAAGAACATCTGCTTAATGCTCTTACATTTCCTTTGTAGGCAAAAATGTCATCACGTAACCCACTTCGTGGCATATTGGATGCCAACAAATTGACTGGCCCTAACTACTCTGACTGGCTCAGAAACCTGAAGATTGTCCTCAGGTCTGAACATATTGCCTATGTCCTGGAGGGTGAGATTCCCCCTGAACCACCCCTCGATGCACCTGAAGGGGAGTTGATCGCATATGAGAAATGGAAAGAGGATTCCATTCTAGCCCAATGCTACATGCTTGCCTCAATGAGCAATGAACTGCAAAGGCAACATGATAAAATGGATGCTAGATCCATCATTCACCACTTGCAGGAGCTTTTTGAAGAGCAGAGCAGGGTCGCAAGATATGAGATATCTAAGTCCTTGTTTAGAGCTAGGATGGCAGAGGGCACTTTAGTGCAGACCCATGCGTTGAAGATGATAGAATGGATTGAAAGGCTCGAGGGACTGGGTTTTCCTCTTGACAAAGAGCTGAGTACTGACTTGGTCCTTCAGTCACTACCAGATTCATACTCCCAGTTCATTGTTAACTTTACAATGAACAAGATTCAGGTTAGCTTGGCTAAGTTGCTTAACATGCTTAAAAATGCTGAGGGCAACCTTCAGAAGGAAAAGCCCGCTGCTCTTATGATTGAAAGTCCAACAAGAAGAGAAAAGCAGCCCAAGCCTTTAGGAAAGGCAAAGCAAAGCAACAGACCAAGCAGAAACAAACTCAAAAGAAGGACAAAGGCAAAGGAGTGGAAAAGGGCGAATGCTTCCACTGTAACCAGAAGGGTCACTGGAAAAGGAATTGCAAGGAATATCTTGCATTGAAGGCTCGGGAGAAAAAGAAGCTTGGTGAAGCTTCAGGTATCTATATGATAGATCTTCACTTGTCTATTAGAGATTTAACATCATGGGTATTAGATACTGGATGTGCTGCTCATATCTGCAATGATGTACAGGTACTGACAAGTAGAAGAAAGCTCAGCAAGGGCGAGGTCAACTTGAGGCTTGGAAATGGCGCAAGCGTTGCGGTGGTTATTGTTGGGACTATAAAGCTCAAGTTACCTTCAAGAGATATGATCATATTAGATGACTGCTATTTTGTTCCTAGCACCATTAAGAACAGTATTTCTATTTCTTGCTTAGACAGAATTGGATACAAATTTACCATTGGGAACAATAGTTGTTCAGTTTATTTTAGAAATAAACTTGTTGCTTTAGCACATTTGGTGAATGGTTTGTATCTGCTTGATGTTTCTTATGATAATCTCCACCTTGATGTTTCTCCTAAGAAAAGTAGGAATAGTGTGAACTTAACCTACTTGTGGCATTGTGGGCTTGGACACATTGGCGAGAATAGGCTTCAGAAGTTGCATAAGAATGGATACCTGGATCCATTTGATTATGAATCATATGCAACTTGTGAATCTTGTTTAATGGGTAAGTTGACCAACTCTCCATTTAGTGGACATGGAGAGAGGGCCAAAAACATATTGGAACTAATACATTCAGATGTATGTGGTCCAATGTCTACCCAAGCCAAAGGTGGCTACTCATACTTCATTACATTCACTGATGACTACTCCAGATTTGGATATGTGTACTTAATGAAGTACAAGTCAGAAGCCTTTGAAAAGTTCAAAGAATTCAAGAATGAAGTTGAGAAGCAAACTGGAAAGAGTATTAAAACTCTTCGCTCAGATCGAGGAGGTGAATACTTGAGTACGGAGTTCATACAATTCTTAAAGGATAATGGTATCCTTTTTCAATGGACTCCTCCTTACACACCACATATGAATGGTGTATCAGAAAGGAGAAATCGCACCTTGTTAGACATGGTGCGATCCTGATGGGGGCATCCCTTGCCCCTCCACTTTTTTGAGGCTCGGATCGTCGTCGACTTATGCCATTATGTCCTTCATGTGTTCGTGAGTCTAGTCATGTAATTTTTATATTTTATTTGAGTCTTAAACCATGTAATTTTCCTATTATTTGAGTCATGTACCTAGGTTAGTAGGTTATCTACCAAAGTCTTGTGTCATTATGTTGGTTTGTTAAGCTATTGGGCCCAACTAGTGGGCTAGGCCCAGGGGCACCCCTCCCTTGGACTGCTTTGGTCATTAGTTAGTTTGTCAGGGTCATTATGGTCATATGAAAGTATGGAGCCTATAAATAGGCCTCCCCTCCCTCTCATTGTAACAACTTTTGATGAATCTATTTGAATAGCAATATTTCCCACATCTCTTCCCTCCACTAAATTTCTCTTCTCTTACTCTCTCATTACCTCTCTCTCTCTCTATCTCTCCTTATCTCTCCCACCAGGAAAGGGGCGAACTCCTCCTCTCTCCTCCCCCTCCCAACCACTTCCAACCCCCACCTACCTCCATTAACTCCCTACAACTTCCCATAAGCCATCTTTACTCCACTTCTAGTCCCAAGAGCCTCTCCTCCAATCCTCTTCCCACCTTCCAACCCCCAACTATCCCACTCTCCTTCCCTAGGCACCCCACCACCTTCCCAAGGCTGAATTAACCTCTCCCAAAGCCCAAATTCGAAATTCCCTCCCCTCTCCCATCCCTCCCACACCCTAGGTCGACCCAAACCAGACTCCCCTTGGTCTGGTCGCCCTCCTCCTCCTCCTCTCCATCTCACCCTCTCCCTAGTGCACCTCCACCCCTATCACCACCTCCACCAGCTGCAGCCCCCTTCACCCACCTCCTCCCTGCTTCTCCAGCCAGCCCAACAGCCATCCATCAACCCCTAAACACCTCACATTCCCCTCCCATAGCCATTAGACACACCCTCCACCTCTTACCTTCTTGGCTATCCCCTTCCCCACACCTTCTTCTTCCCCTCATTCTGTCTCTGTTTCAGGCAGCATAGTTACAGTGACTTGCAGAGGCAGCCACGACCCTCTCTCAAATATTCAGGTGGGAAGGCCTACATTGCTGGAATCATCTGCGAGTTAGCTTTCCAACCGTGGTGGTCTCGTCGGCTTCTGAGGTCGGAGCTGTTCGTAGGAGCAGATCTCGTCCGACTGCGTCTGCTGTCCCTGTCTGAGGACCTGAAGCTGAAAGCTGGAGCCACCACGACCAGCTCGAGACAGGTCTGGGCGCCATTTTCGGAGGGCAGGAACTACGTCCAGTTAGCTTTCATATCCAAGAAGAAGGACCTCAATTGGCCACCGAAGCTATTAGTTACCATTTTCTTTGCCGGAGTGTGCAGTCTGCCACCTGTGAGTCCAGGTTTGACCTGTCTTCACTTATCTGGCCACCATTCTCCTCTCCGACCTCGGATTGTGCCCGTCAACTTCTACTCGAATCTACTCCGACCAAGATCGCGTCACCGCCAGTTTCGTTCGATTTGGAGTTCGGGAGCGACCGTAGTGCCTTCTGCAATCCACTGCATCAGTTCTGCATCAGTCAGAGGCAGAGTGTTGCTGTCCTGCTCCAGTCGCCGGTCCGATCAGCCCCAAGTTCCAGAGCTTCCCCAAAAATTTAGGCATCATCCTCGGCTAGTTGGGGAACTTTTGGCGCCAGTTTCATCAAATTTGGAGCTTGTTTGAGGCCGTGGCGGCATCTTCATCAACAACCTGTTTAGCAAAACTGAAGAGTGGCAGAACCGGCGAAGCTTGGAGAGTCGGCTTTCTCTTCATAGTTTCCCCACCCCGCTTGGCCGGCTGAAGGCCCCTCCCTGCGTGGAGGTAATTTTGGTTGTAATAAGTCTAACCCCCACCCCAAGAGCCCCCCTCCTGCGAGAGGCATAGTTTTGTAATTCATTAAAATTTCAGGTCAAGCACTATCGCTGCAGCGTTCGGGTTCATACCCACGCTTCCCGACGCGCCCACGTCTTCGAACGGGATCGGTGTTTTCACACCGATCAGGTGAGTGACTGATACAACCCTTGCTTGCCTATATTTTGCAAGTTTAGTATCGCCTTGAATGCTCGTCGGACTGTGAGAGAGTGGCCAATTCCGCATATACTCAATTGTGTGCCCACCGCGGCTCGTGAGTGAGAGCTAACCAATCCCACGCCCCGGGCGTGCCGGCCTCCCACAAAGTTGGGAATCTCAGATCCTTTGGGGGTTAGCCTAAGCTGACTTAGCCACTTAGAATCATTGGTTCCTGCCTCGGACCCTCGCCCACATCCCCGGTGCCTTCGGGAGATTGCATGTGTCGTACGAGTGAGCCACTAGTGTGAGTCCGTTGCTCAATCTTGAATGCTTGTGGGTCTAGGACCGAGGTCCATCAAGTCAACCGTAGTCAAACTTGGGCTGTGCCACATCAAGTGGTATCAGAGCGGTCATAGGCTTGTCCTCACAAGTCTAGTCTTGGGTCATCATACTAGGTCAAAGGTGCATCCGCACACCCGTGCATAGCCCACCCAACCTTGCATGACCACTCATAGTGGTACTCACTATCAACCCAATACTTCATCTTCCAATCCCACTATGAATCCAAAACCCCAAGGTATACCTACCACTAACACCCATGACTTCCCTGGCCACGTCAGTTACCTCATGAAAACCTTGACCCATGCCAGTGGCAAGCTTGATAACCTATCTAGATGACTTGACCAACTAGAAGAAAATTGGCCCGCCCCAAGGATGAATGATAGTAGGGCTCCTCCCTCACCTCTCACCTTTGATGGGACTCATCATAATGAGTATTTAGAATGGGAGGCTTCCATGGACCATTATTTCACTTGGTATCCAATGACCGATGAAGAGAAGGCCCAATTTGCCAAAATGCAACTTTCTAAACGCGCCCAAACTCAATGGTTGCACATTGTCGGGATAAGGGTGCTTAGAAGGGAACCTTCCATCACCACTTGGGGGGACATGAAAGAACAACTTAGGGCTAGATATGTTTCCCCCTCCTACTCAAAACACCAAAGCCTAAGGAGCACTTCAACTCCTTCACCCCCTCCTGGCCAACCCATGACCCTAATCTCCCATTCCCCACCACTTCCCACCTATCCTACCCCGACCACCACATCTACAACCTACCTACCAGTCCTCACCACAACCATAGCTCCACAAACCCAATTGAGCCCCATGTCCACCCCTTCACCAAAACCCATAATGTCCACCACTCCCCAACCCAAAACCCCTCACCAAATTCATACCCTACAAAATCCCTTGGAATCCACCACTACCCCTCCATCATCCCCCAAAAAAGTCACACCTCTTAAGACCAACACTTCTCACCCAACCCATCTCCCACTCCCAACCCCAACCCCACCATATCCTAGGCCCCCACTACTTCCCCTACCTATCCCAACCCCAGTCCACCCTTACTCACTTCCCCAGGCGCGCACATTGCCGGCTATCACCAACCCACTTACCATAAACCTTCATACTCCACTGTCCTTGAGAATTGTGACCCCCACACCCACCCAAGTAAGGGTGGTGGCCAATCCGGATCCACCTCCTACCATAGGCGAAATCCAAGAGCCACATGTCTCACCCACCCCTCCTCCTCCAAGTACACTAGAGCCACACCCCCTCCTCATGGATGAAACCATACTCCAATGGCTAAAACAAAACCCCACCCTCCATGACTTGAACCCATACCTCCTAGCCATGAGACACCAGACCCAACTAGTGCCCCTCCGGCCTCCCCATATCACCTATCAAACCTCCTATCTTGTAGAACATTTGGGAGACTTAGTGGATTGCCTATACTGGCAAGTCCACTTGACCGGTCTGCTAGCTAGGGAGTCGCCAAGGCCTAGCACCATTAACTTCACTTGCCCTACCTTTGGCTCCATCACTACTATCTGCACGAGAGGTCACTGCACTAGTGAGATCATCCTCCTTCTCCCCATAACGGAAGAACCCATCACAATCCACTCCCCAACCATTAAGATCCCAAGGACATTGGCCAACCCACCCACTCACTACACCGGCCCAATCATCCTAATAGATGAGGAAAACCCACCTTGTGAAGACCTTGAGAACATAGGGCACTTCTCCCTAAGAAGCCTAATCCACGACCCCTTCGATCCCTTCCAAAGGGAGCCTAGTTACCCATATGGCCCACCCACCTTACTCACAACCCACCTTTCCCGACCCACCATGTTGGACCGTGCCCACCTCTTCCAAGACTCGAGCCACACAAAGGGAACCATCGCCATAGGCGACATATACCTAGGAAGCAAGGAAGAGCTCCTCTCCATAATGTCCACCTTCCTAGATCCCTTTGACCCTTTCACATGAAAGTTCAAAGGCCATTCCCCACCCATACACATCAAAGACATCTTTGGGATAGGAGTACATAAGTCTTGGCACAACACACCACTTCGCATGATTAGAAAGTTGGGTCCATTCATTCACATCACCCACATGTCAAGTCAGAAACATGAGTGGTCCCTATTTGGGTGTAATGGTCCTCCCCAACTCAACATTGGTCTTATGAATGATAGGAGCATCCTTGGATGTCATGGTCCCCCAACATTGGTCACACTTATGCATGATAGGTTCACTTGTGGGTGCCCAGGGCCTCCCTCATCTAGCAAACTTGATTGTTACCACTTACGTGATAGATCCACATATGGATGCCCAGGTCCTCCCATTCTAATCAAGTATAGGCATGATAAGTCCACTTTTGAGAGTTCAGAATCTTGGAAATCTTCATTCACAAAGTCCATTATGCACCACCCCTCAAAGTTGCCTGATGTCATCCACAAGCATATAGGAAAGAGCAATGAGACTTACAAAAGGTAGGCAGATGCTCGGCATCGCCACTGTGAGTACCACGTGGGAAACTCGGTGATGGTGAGAACGGAGCGGCTCCTTTCGAGGCTTGCCTCCAAGTTGAGGGTACGGGGTTCGGAACCTTCTCGAGTTCTGAGTCGACTTGGTAATAATGCTTATGAGCTGGACCTACTTAAAGGTTTTGGGAGACACCCTACCTTCATTGTGGCAGACTTGGTACCCTACAAGGGCCCCGCGATGGGACCCAGTGAAGAGCTCGAGCCTTTACCCCCCCCCCCCCCCTTGAGAGAGGCACCCACGGTGGGACTCCACTTCCTAGCCTGAGAGGCCGACAAGAGCAGATAGAGGCAATACTGGACGAGCAAAGTACCATCACCAGGCACAGGGTGTATCAACACTACTTGGTTAGGTGGAAGAACCGTCGCCCAATTGAGGATACTTAGGCGAGTCAGGAGGACCTGCTGCGACTTGACCTCGACATTCTGGAGCTGGTACTACAGCCAGGCGGACACATACTCGACGGGGTCGAGTTCTCCCCACCCCGGGGATATGATGGGGGCATCCCTTGCCCCTCCACTTTTTTGAGGCTCGGATCGTCGTCGACTTATGCCATTATGTCCGTCATGTGTTCGTGAGTCTAGTCATGTAATTTTTATATTTTATTTGAGTCTTAAACCATGTAATTTTCCTATTATTTGAGTCATGTAACTAGGTTAGTAGGTTATCTACCAAAGTCTTGTGTCATTATGTTCGTTTGTTAAGCTATTGGGCCCAACTAGTGGGCTAGGCCCAGGGGCACCCCTCCCTTGGACTGCTTTGGTCATTAGTTAGTTTGTCAGGGTCATTATGGTCATATGAAAGTATGGAGCCTATAAATAGGCCTCCCCTCCCTCTCATTGTAACAACTTTTGATGAATCCATTTGAATAGCAATATTTCCCACATCTCTTCCCTCCACTAAATTTCTCTTCTCTTACTCTCTCATTACCTCTCTCTCTCTCTATATCTCTGCTTATCTCTCCCACCAGGAAAGGGGCAAACTCCTCCTCTCTCCTCCCCCTCCCAAACACTTCCTGTGGAGGCCACACGCGCCTAGTGCTGCCCCTGCTCGAGCTGCTATAAAGGGTAGTCTCCGTTGTCTGAAGGAGGTTGATCAAAGCCTTGAGAGCAATAGCAGAAAAGCAGAAGTGCTGAGAGTTCGATCCAGCAGAAGAGAAGCAGAGAGCAAAAGAAGAAGAAATAGAAGAAGAGTGAGCCGGTAGAAGAAAAAGAGTTGCAGAGAAGAAGGAGAGAACAACGTGAGAGAAAAGGAGAGCAGAGGAGAAAGAAAGAGAGATAGAGAGAGAGAGAGTTCGTGGAAAAGAAGGAAGAAGCTATTGAAGATCTGTCATCTGGCGTTTGGATTAAATCCAAGCCAGACCTGCTCCTTTGAGTGCTACATTCTTGTTCTTCATTTACAGCTTTCCGATCGCTGTGTATTTTCCATTCCTTATTTTTTTCCTTTTCATCTGGTTATCCTTGTTCTTCCGATCCTCTGGTCTGAGGTCGGGTTCCTCCTGTGGACTCAGGAGAAGGGAGACTTGTCTCCGGTTCTGGGCTTGTGGGTTGCAAGTCCAGGGGTCCCTCCGGTTGGAGGAAGAGAGGTCTTCGACCTCTGGTTGCTGGTGACGGGGAGTCACTGGCAGGTTCCCTCCTGGACTGGAGGAAGGGAGACTTCGGTCTCTGGTTTCCAAGTGGCTGGGAGTCACTTGGGGTGTCCCTCCGGTTGGGAGGAAGAGGGGAGGTTGTTCTCCTGGTCAAGCTGTGTGGCAGCACCTTGTTCGCAGACTGAGTCTGCTTGGTTCTAGCGTTTGCTAGTGAAGCCTCACTCCGGTTGGGAGTGAGGGGTGGATGTAGGTCTGGAGGACCGAACCACCTAAAAATCTATTGAGTAGTGGTTTGCTTTGTGTGTTTGCTTCCGCTAGATGCTTGGATAGGCGCGCTCCATGTGCTTGCTCATTAGTTTAATTGAATTAGTTTTATTCTGTGATTGCGTCTAGCATCTGAGTTTTTATTTGGGCATTATTCGTAGAAGGATACATTCACCCCCCTCTGTATCCGGGTCTAGCACCCTAACAATTGGTATCAGAGCGGTGTCTGCATACAAGGTCCAGCGACCTACAGATCCGATCTTGCAGTCTTATGTGCTAATTTACTTTTGGTGCATCAATATTCCTGTCGCATTATATCTGTTTGTCTCCATGGGTGAACCACCAGTTTTCAACGGTTCCAATTTTAGTGTATGGTTTGCTAGTATGAAAAATTATGCTAAATCTGTTAATCCAGACCTGTGGAAAGTGATTTCACATGGTCCTCATGATCTACCAAAGAAAAAGTCCAAATGGACTGACAGTCAAAAATCACTGCATGAAGAAAATCAGATAGCAATAAATCTAATGAAGGCATCTACTGATAGAGCTTCTCATTCAAGTTTCTTTGATTGTAGTTCTGCTAAAAATATTTTGGACATGCTGAAGCGAACTCAGAAGAGGAATGAGGACAGCTGCATGATGGCTGACAGAAGCAATCAAAGCAGCAGCCAAAATGAAGATGATGATGATGAGGTAAATCTCTTCGAGAATTTTTCTCTTGATGATTGGGAGAATGCATATGCTGAATTGTTAGAGTCACATGAGAGCTTAAGAAAACAGTATAAAAAGTTGAAGAAGGGTACTGGGATAGATAGTTCTAGCTCTCCATGTGAAAACTGTTCAAGTACGAAGCAATTTCATGATGCATGTCTGTCTGATAATCATATGTATAAAAATCAGAACGCAAAACTGAAGAAGGAACTTGAATGTGCTTACTCTGAACTAAACAAGCTAAAATCTGAAGATGACTCTCTCAAAAAACTCTCCAAAGAAGATGAAGAAAAATCAGAGAAACTTAAACATGAGAACAAATTGCTGATTGAAAAACTTAATGCCATAAAGTCTGTAAATATAGAATTACAGAAAGATCTTGAAAAACGGCAAAAAGATATGAAGGAAATTGAAAAAGGAAGAAAGTATGAAGTCAATTCAGAAGATCAACTTCTAATAAATGAATTGGTTCAAAATGACAAACTTAAGGAAGAAAATGAGAAGTTAAGAATGCTGAACTTCACCATGTCTGAGAGACTTCTAGCTTTAGAAAGAGGTAAAAGTGTTTGCGTTGAAGATTCTGATAAACTGAGCAATCTGGAACAGGAAGTTGAAAAATACAAAACTGCTAACAATGTGTTAACTGAATGTGTGAATTGCAGTGAGCAAGAGATTGCCGGTTACGAGTTGCATATTTCCTCTTTAGAAAATAAAATTCAAGACTTAAAAAACTCTTTGTCTAAATTTGTTAGTGGGTAAGATAATCTGAACAAATTGCTGGGAACAAAAGTCAATGTCAAAAAGGAAGGGTTGGGCTACAACAATGTCAATAAAAATGCTTTTCAGAACAAGCTAATGACATCATTTGTAAATGCTTCAAATGTAGCCACAACATCAAAAGACAAATAGCCCACTGATCAGAAAAAGTTGGGAACAAAGATTAATTTTAAGAAAGAAGGACTGGGTTACAGTCCAGTCATGAGGAAGGTTGATGGAGTCAACCTGAAAATTATTTTTGTTAAATCTTCTGAACAGGATGAGGCTTCTACTTCATCTCCAACTCAGTATAAGGCTAAGAAAATAGGAAAACATGATAGAAATCAGAAAAGGACTGTAAATCTGAAAATAAATGAAAAGGGTTCATCAGTGCATATTGATCACAGTCCTCACACACACTCACAGGCATCTGAAAGGAAGATTATCTGTCATTACTGTCATAAATTTGGTCATCTGATGCATGAGTGTAAGTTGATGGAGAAGGATGATAAGAATGCTAGGAGATCTCATGATAAAAATCATTCACCTCAGAAAAGGAGTGTCACATGTTCTAATTGTGGCAAATCAGGACACTCAATTGCTCATTGCTGGTTTGCTAGTGGTAAGAAAATATTTTATTCATATCATGCTAAATTCCCTGGAAACCAACATGTTTTTAGTAAAAATAAATCTGTTTCAATGAACCAGCACATCATCTGTTTTAACTGCAACATGATTGGTCATAAGACCTCTGAATGCTGGTCAGGTTCTTTTAAAAGAAATTCATTCAAATGCTCTCACTGTGGAAAGCATGGCCACAGGGCCATTGAATGCTGGCTGAATGCTGGTAGGAGAAACTCTATTTCATGCTTTGAATGTGGAAAGAGTGGCCACAGGGCCATTGAATGCTGGCATGCTCAGGGTAGAAATGAGAATTTTAAACATGCTAAAATCCCTACAAATAGACATGCTTTTCATGAGAATTTTAAGAGAATGAATTCTTCTCATTATTTTAACTGTGGGAAGCCAGGCCATAGAGCTGCTGAATGTCGGCTGGCCGATTTTAGTAAACAGAATTTTAACTTTGTTAACAACAAAAAATTTCATGCATACGCATATGGATTTCATGCTAACAAGAATGTGCATAGATTAAATATGAAATCTGGAGCATCTTACTATCATTATAGTAAACAGAACTCTCTCTCTGCCAATAAACTTCATGACAATAGTAATGTGCATAAGAAGAATTTGAAATCTACTAATTCATGTCATTACTGTGGTCAAATTGGTCATTCAATGAATAATTGCTACTTGATGAAATCTGATGACCATGCTGCTGGGAAAACCTGCTAGAAGTAATACTGTCATGTCAGGACCCAAAACTTCTTGGGTGCCTATTTGTGCAAAATAGTTTGCTAACCTGCAGGTGTGCCTTAGAAGCTGAAGAATAAAAGGGGTTAATAAACCAAGGCACCCAAGTTGATAAACCCCATTCTCACACTGTTCAGGTAAATTCTCTGCATTTCCTATTTTGAAACTCATTACATATCTTGGTTGATGTGTCCATGCATAATTGCTTTTTTTTTTGCATAGCATATTCACTCTTCATCTGCATTGTCTAAATTGAAGCCTCTGAACTCTCCACAACTGAAATTTATGCTTTGGACACTATGAGTATTCACATCTCTCAATGCTCATACTGTTTTATCTGTTTAAATCTGAACTGCATATGAATGTTGTTGAAATCTATCTGTTGCATAGTTCATTGAAAATCTGAATTGCATATAGGACTGCATATTGAATTATCATGATTGACCTCAATGGTATATAAATGGTAAGCTACCAAAAGGCAGGAAAATCTGTCTGGAGGCTCTTACTATGTGTGAGGTGATCTTTTAGACCAAGTGCTCCGCCTAGTACCATGGGTCACTTTGCTGATAGGACAGTCTGATTGTGCACAAGTCACAATATCATTTGGAATCATATGTTCAATTTTCAGTGCAAACATTGCATATTTTCAGGGGGAGTTAGTTACATATCTTTGCATAGCATTCAATGTTGAGTCTTTGCATGTCCTTGCATACATATAGTGCATTACATTTCCTTATATTGAAAATGCCAAAAAGAGAGTTTGAATGCATATTGTGAGGGGGAGTCAATGCATTGCATATAGGTTGTCAAATGCATACATTTGTCAGAATTCATTGCATATCCTTTCTTATTGATTTTGTTGACAAACCTTGATCATATTCTGAAAACTTTGAGCTTCACAATCTCTCTTAACAATTGGTATTTCTCCTATCAATTGGTATCATTTGGGTTCAAAATTCTATCAGTCCTTCATGAAGATTTCAATGGGCTATCTCGATCATAAATCTGAAAACTTTTGAACTAGAAATCTTCTATTATACGTTTTTATGAATATCTGAAATAACTTAGGTGGTTTAAGTTTAATGTACTCAAGGGTTGACTTTAAAATCTCTTAAAAATATCTGAAGCATGTTTAATAAACCTTAACCATCTGTTTCATGTTGTGTCTTGTGAAAACTTCTGAAATCTGCACTTTTGAATACATGACTTCAACTGATTAAGTACATGAAATTATTATTGACTTGAAGCAAATGAATTTTTCTGAAAAGTCTAAAGAGTAATATCTGTCAGAGCATTGACCTTGGTCACTGAGAAACACATGTCCAAAGGACTGTGTCATGAGGTACCATAGTTAACTCTGATTAAGAATTCATTGAAATTCAGGCAGAGCAATAGCATGCACACTGAGAAATACAACTCACTCATCAAGAAATGATTTGGAGTGTGTCATGATGTGTAAACGCTATCTCTGTTCATATATAGCATGACAGTTAGTCACACTAAGTGCTTAGGGATATTGGCCTCTGATCAAGGTATATCCTCTAGTTACAAGGTGTGCACTGAACTAGACTGCTCGTAAAATTTGTAGCATGAAAAATTGTTGAACATATCTCATTATCTGAATATTGATGCTAAAATCAAATTGCTACAACCCTAGACAAAATAATATGACTTCATAAGTGCTTAATCTCAATACTAGTGCATGTAATTCTGAAAGAAGTCAATAAATTTGATTGTGTAAGACAAAGGGAGGATAATCAAGATAAATATGAGGGCTTGGTTCATTTTTATTAAAACATGGTTTTAGATATCAATACAGAATTTTATTGATAAACTCTGCATACATCATGTTTAAACCATGCTGTTCAATAAAGCTCATTCATAAGCCCTTATAATGGAAGACTTTAAAAACTTATGTTTTAGATTTATGAGATTGATATCTCTTTCAAAATATGGCTGAACTTCTTGTGTTTGGAGCATCCTTGAAAAATATGTTAATTGAAACTCTTCTGCTCATGTCCTTGGTTCATTGACCTGAACTTCTCCTTGTTTGCCCATGTGGTCTCATTCTCATCTATCTCATAAGATTCCACTTATTGAGGAGGAGTTTCCATGTCATATGCATCATGCTGCATAGAAACTCTTAAAGGGGAAGATCTTGCATTCTGGTATCGGCATCTGCATTCACCCCTTCCCATGGTTCATCCTTACTATACCAAAGGGGGAGATTGTTTGCCAAAGGGGGAGAATTATGTTCTTGCAAGGGGGAGAAATTGACTGAATTTTTATACATGCTTTAATTTCTCAAACTATTTTCTTTTTGATGAAGTCAAAGGGGGAGAATAATTTGAGTCATCAGAATGCCTCACATCATCAGAATGACTCAATGTGTTGAAAGTGTTGCCATCATCAAAAAGGGGGAGATTGTTGTGCCCCTGTGGTTTTGATGATGGTTTTGATGATTGGTTTTTGATGTGAGTTAATCACTGTGAGTCATCTTGCTGTGTGAGTCATCATGTTGATGTTCAGTCACTTTCTGTTCATAATACAGTCTTTTTCAAATGTTCAGTCAAGCATTGCATATTCTGATGTTCTGTCTGATTATCAAAGCATTGTATTGCTGTTCAGTTAGTTTAACAGAGTTAAAGCATTGCATGTTTTATGTTAGTCATTTTGTCTGCTGCATAAAGCATGTTCAGTTATGCTGTCTGTTTGTGCAAGTCTACACATCCTATTTGGTCACTCTCCAAGTCTATACACTGCCAGCACACACGTACAAACTATCTTCATGTGAAGTCTTCACATCGACTGTTCATGCAAAGTCTAGACATTTGATCAAGTTTGTACACTGGTCTTGGGATATGGATTCATAAAGTACATACACTCTTCGGTTGACTTCAACTAAAGTATGTACATCTGCATGCATTGCATCAAGTGTATACATTGGGTCATGCATTCACTGTAGAGTCTACACATTGCTGGGTCTTATTCAATGTCTTCATGCATTCATCAAGTCTATACGCTGGAAGACAAAGTCTATACAACGTCAACTCATTGGCCTGCAGCGTCAACTCAGCAAGTCTATACATCCTCAGTTGAACGTAAAGTATATACGTTGCAGCGTCAACTCATTGGGCTACAGCGTCAACTCAGCAAGTATGCACATCGCCTTCAAGGCATCAAGTCTATACAGTGGACTGTGCTTCAAGCATTGGCCAAGTCTGTACATCGACCTGTTCACTCGTATGAGCAAGTCTGTACATTGGTCGGTGGCAAGTCTATACATTGCTTTGCTTTACCTACGTTCAAGACCACCAAGTCTGTACATTGGGTAAAGTCTACACATCGCCTTGGTCACTTGCTTCAAACTCTATACACTGTGAACATTCAAGTCTGTACAGACTTCACTTGAATCAAGTCTGTACATCGTTAAGCTGCCTTTGTGCCGAAGGAAGTCTATACAGTGGTCTTCATTTCGTCAAGTCTGTACATTGGTTTCAACTCTCCAAGTCTAGACATCGCTTGCAGCTTCAATGTCCATACAACCATAGCAAGTCTGTACATTGACACCTTACCTTCATTCAGAACCTCAAGTCTATACACTCGTTTCTAAGGCAAAGTCTATACAATCGTCTTCATAGGTTTCAAGTCTGTACAGCATGCCTTGCTATTCATAGCCTTTAAAGTCTGTACATTGGCCTCGCATTGGCAAGTCTGTACATTGGCTTCATATGCTCCTAAGTCTAAACATCGGTCCTCAAGCGTTACAAGTCTGTACATTGGTTCAGACTCTTCAAAGTCTGTACATTGGGCCTTCAAGCTTTTGAAGTCTATACACTGACTTACTCTTCAAGTCTGTACAGCCTGCCTTGATTCAGAGTCTATTCATCGCTGTTGAGTTAAAATCTGTACATCCGTTCCGTTGGCTAAAGTCTATACATCGTGTAGTCTATTCACTCGATTGCCCTGCTTTGCTTCAAGTCTGTACAGTCTCTCCCTCAGCAAGCCTATACACTGGAGTTGTCAGCTGCAAGGATAGCATGTCTGTACATTGGTTCTCATGCATGTTAACACCAAGTCTATACACTGCATTCATGCATTGTTCTTCACAGAAAAGTCTGTACACTGTGTTCTCTCGCATGCAAACAAAGTGTGTACAGCCTGTGCTTGCATTAGTAAGTCTACACACTCGATTCATTCATGCATTTCACAGAAGTCTATACACTCATTCCTATTATGATAATGCATTCTTCAGCAAGTATATACACTGAGCTCGCATGAAGACTTCTAAGTCTATACACTCCCTCACACTGTACACACTTGCTGTATTGATATCTATAAGTCTATACATTGCTGAACTATGTACAGCCTGTGTTAATTTTGTCCATCGACTGAACTCCTCAGTTACTCTTGCAGGTGTTCTGGCACGTGAACCAAAGAAATGTCTGGCACGTGATCCAAGAAGCTGAGATACTGACACGTGGCCAAATACTTGGGCGGGAAATGTGGAGGCCACACATGCCCAGTGCTGCCCCTCATCGAGCTGCTATAAAGGGTAGTCTCCATTGTCTGAAGGAGGTTGATCGAAGCCTTGAGAGCAATAGCAGAAAAGCAGAAGTGCTGAGAGTTCGATCCAGCAGAAGAGAAGCAGAGAGCAGAAGAAGAAGAAATAGAAGAAGAGTGAGCCGGCAGAAGAAAAAGAGTTGCAGAGAAGAAGGAGAGAACAGCGTGAGAGAAAAGGAGAGCAGAGGAGAAAGAAAGAGAGATAGAGAGAGAGAGAGAGTTCGTGGAAAAGAAGGAAGAAGCTATTGAAGATCTGTCATCTGGCGTTTGGATTAAATCCAAGCCAGACCTGCTCCTTTGAGAGCTACATTCTTGTTCTTCATTTACAGCTTTCCGATCGCTGTGTATTTTCCATTCCTTATTTTTTTCCTTTTCATCTGGTTATCCTTGTTCTTCCGATCCTCTGGTCTGAGGTCGGGTTCCTCCTGTGGACTCAGGAGAAGGGAGACTTGTCTCATGTTCTGGGCTTGTGGGTTGCAAGTCCAGGGGTCCCTCCGGTTGGAGGAAGAGAGGTCTTCGACCTCTGGTTGCTGGTGACGGGGAGTCACTGGCGGGTTCCCTCCTGGACTGGAGGAAGAGAGACTTCGGTCTCTGGTTTCCAAGTGACTGTGAGTCACTTGGGGTGTCCCTCCGGTTGGGAGGAAGAGGGGAGGTTGTTCCCCTGGCCAAGCTGTGTGGCAGCACCTTGTTCGCAGACTGAGTCTGCTTGGTTCTAGCGTTTGCTAGTGAAGCCTCACTCCGGTTGGGAGTGAGGGGTAGATGTAGGTCTGGAAGACCGAACCACCTAAAAATCTATTGAGCAGTGATTTGCTTTGTGTGTTTGCTTCCGCTAGATGCTTGGATAGGCGCGCTCCATGTGCTTGCTCATAAGTTTAATTGAATTATTTTTATTCTGTGATTGCGTCTAGCATCTGAGTTTTTATTTGGGCATTATTCGTAGAAGGATACATTCACCCCCCTCTGTATCCGGGTCTAGCACCCTAACACTTCCAACCCCCACCTACCTCCATTAACTCCCTACAACTTCCCATAAGCCATCTTTACTCCACTTCTAGTCCCAAGAGCCTCTCCTCCAATCTTCTCCCCACCTTCCAACCCCCAACTACCCCACTCTCCTTCCCTAGGCACCCCACCACCTTCCCAAGGCTGAATTAACCTCTCCCAAAGCCCAAATTCGAAATTCCCTCCCCTCTCCCATCCCTCCCACACCCTAGGTCGACCCAAACCAGACTCCCCTTGGTCTGGTCGCCCTCCTCCTCCTCCTCTCCATCTCACCCTCTCCCTAGTGCACCTCCACCCCTATCACCACCTCCACCAGCTGCAGCCCCCTTCACCCACCTCCTCCCTGCTTCTCCAGCCAGCCCAACAGCCATCCATCAACCCCTAAACACCTCACATTCCCCTCCCATAGCCATTAGACACACCCTCCACCTCTTACCTTCTGGGCTATCCCCTTCCCCACACCTTCTTCTTTCCCTCATTCTGTCTCTGTTTCAGGCAGCATAGTTACAGTGACTTGCAGAGGCAGCCATGACCGTCTCTCAAAGATTCAGGTAACAAGGCCTACATTGCTGGAATAGTCTGCGAGTTAGCTTTCCAACCGTGGTGGTCTCGCCGGCTTCCGAGGTCGGAGCTGTTCGTAGGAGCAGATCTCGTCCGACTGCGTCTGCTGTCCCTGTCTGAGGACCTGAAGCTGAAAGCTGGAGCCACCACGACAAGCTCGGGACAGGTCTGGGCGCCATTTTCGGAGGGCATAAACTACGTCCAGTTAGCTTTCATCTCCAAGAAGAAGGACCTCAATCGGCCACCGGAGCTATTAGTTACCATTTTCTTCGCCGGAGTGTGCAGTCTACCACCTGTGGGTCCAGGTTTGACCTGTCTTCACTTATCTGGCCACCATTCTCCTCTCTGACCTCGGATTTTGCCCCCGTCAACCTCTGCACGAAGCTACTCCGACCACGATCGCGTCACCGCCAGTTTCGTTTGATTTGGAATTCGGGAGCGACCGCAGTGCCTTCTGCAATCCACTGCATCAGTTCTGCATCAGTCAGAGGCAGAGTGTTGCTGTCCTGCTCCAGTCGCCGGTCCGATCAGCCCCGAGTTCCAGAGCTTCCCCAAAAATTCAGGCATCATCCTCGGCCAGTTGGGGAACTTTTGGCGCTAGTTTCATCAATATTGGAGCTCGTTTGAGGCCGTGGTGGCATCTTCATCGACAACCTATTCAGCAAAACTGAAGAGTGGCAGAACTGGCGAAGCTTGCAGAGTCGACTTTCTCTTCATAGTTTCCCCACCCCGCTTGGCCGGCTGAAGGCCCCTCCCTGCGTGGAGGTAATTTTGGTTGTAATAAGTTTAACCCCCACCCCAAGAGCCCCCCTCCTGCGAGAGACGTAGTTCTGTAATTCATTAAAATTTCAGGTCAAGCACTATCGCCGCAGCGTTCGGGTTCATACCAACGCTTCCCGACGCGCCCACGTCTTCGAACGGGATCGGTGTTTTCACACCGATCAGGTGAGTGACTGATACAACCCTTGCTGACCTATATTTTGCAAGTTTAGTATCGCCTTGAATGCTCGTCGGACGGTGAGAGAGTGGCCAATTCTGCATATACTCAATTGTGTGCCCACCGCGGCTCGTGAGTGAGAGCTAACCAATCCCACGCCCCGGGCGTGCCGGACTCCCACAAAGTTGGGAATCCCAGACCCTTTGGGGGTTAGCCTAAGCCGACTTAGCCACTTAGAATCATTGGGTCCCGCCTCGGACCCTCGCCATCATCCCCGGTGACTTCGGGAGATTGCATGTGTCGTACGAGTGAGCCACTAGTGTGAGTCCGTTGCTCAATCTTGAATGCTTGTGGGTCTAGGTCCGAGGTCCATCAAGTCAACTGTAGTCAAACTTGGGCTGTGCCACATCAGATCCATGATGAGTTTCTCAAAATTACCAGTATCCTTATGGGGGTATGCGCTAGAGTCAGCAGCATATCTTTTGAATAGGTTTCCCATTAAATCTGTGTCTTCTACTCCATATGAGATATGAAAAGGTAGAAAGCTCGACTTTAAACACATTAAAGTGTGGGGCTGTCCAGCCCATGTGAAGAGACATGATGCAGATAAATTGGAATCCAGAACCGATAAGTGCAGGTTTGTTGTGTTGAGTTATGATTTTGATGATTGTTGTGATTGTTAACTTATGGTTTTGATGATAACTAAACTTAATGTGTGATTAAGTGATGATAACTAAACTTGTGGTTGATTGCTCATGCTCTTGTTATCTATGTATGTTTGAGATGGGAAATGGCAATGGTTACATGGCCTTGATGCTTGGTTTGCATATGTTGGTTTTACAAGAGGCAAGAGGTTTCATAACCTCTTCAATGTGAACGAGCATGGTATCAACCCTGACTATCTTGCTTGCAGGATCAAACTCATGGCAGTCGCCTGGTAAACCGTACGTATGGATAAGTACCTTACTTTTCTACAGGTCAATGTTAGGGTGCTTGGCCCGGATACAGAGGGGGGGTGAATGAATCCTTCTACGAATAATGGCCAAATTTAAAAACCGGATGCTAGATAAAGAAACAGAATAGAACCAATTCTATTCAACTCAAATACAATCACATTGAGCGCACCTATTCAAGCATCTAGCGGAAGCAAACCAGACAATCAAGCCACTGCTCAATAGATTTTTAGGTGGTTCGGTCCTTCAGACCTACATCCACCCCTCACTCCCAACCGGAGTGAGGCTTCACTAGCACACGCTAGAACCAAGCAGACTCAGTCTGCAAACAATTGCTGCCACACAGCTTGACCAGGGGAACAACCTCCCCTCTTCCTCCAAGCTGGAGGGAACCTCTGGACTTGAATCCACAAGCCCAGAACTGGAGACAAGTCTCCCTTCCTCCAAACCGGAGGGAACCCACAAGTAGCTCCCAGCTACTTGCAACTGGAGATCAGATCTCCCTTCCTCCTAACCGGAGGGAACCCGACCTCAGACCAGAGGATCGAAAAGCACAGCAAACCAGAAAACAAAGGAAAAATAATAAACGAAAATGACTTCAGCAAAACAGAAAGCTGAAACACGAGATGCACAATTTGGCTCCCACTGGAGCTGACTGGCCTGGATCTGATCCAAGGTCTAGTGAGGACAGATCTTCAGGTAAGCTTCTTTCTTCTTCTCCATAAACTCTTCTCATTCACTCTCTCTCTCTCTTTCTTTCTCTTAAACTCTCTTCCTCTTTCACACGATCACTATCTCTCTCTCTTTTCCTTTTTCTTCTTCTGCTGGATCGAGCTCTCTGTAACACTGCCTTTTCTTTCTTAGCTCCGATCACCCTTCATCGGTGGGCGAAGGTTTCTATTTATAGCGGCAGCAGATGGATAGGGCACTAAACGCGTGTGCCTCCCACGCTCGATCCAGAACCTTCCTGCCATGTGCCCTTTGTGCATTTGTTCCTTCAGTATCGGATCATGTGCACCCAGACACTGATGAATGTTCTTCCTCGGACCTGCAACGAGATAAGAGCCATTAATATTGAGTGCCATATGAACTAGAACTGCATGAGGTTAGTGGACACGACAAGAGGTACTAAACAGAGAACGACACGAGATACAGTGGTGACACAATGAACATTACTAAGAGACCTTTACGAGGTAGACAGAAAAACAACGCGAAGACACGAAGACAAGAACAGAAACCAACACTGAGTATGGTTTCAATACAAGAAAGACACGAGGACAGGATAGAATAAAAAATGACACGAAGAAGCAACAAGATAAATGACACGAGGTGAAGATAGCACGAAGGCGAGACAGTAATCGACACGGGTTGAAAACAACACGAAGTCAAAATGGTAATCGACACGGGTTGAAAACAACACGAAGTTGAAACAGTAACCGACACGAGTTGAAAACAACACGAAGTCAAAACGGTAATCGACACGGGTTGAAAACAACACGAAGTCGAAACAGTAATCGACACGGGTTGAAAAACAACACCAAGATGAAGTACAAGAATTGACACGGAGTTGTAAACAACACGAAGACAGAACAGTGATTTGACACAAAGTGAAAAAGACAAGAAGTAAAATGACACGAAGTGAAAACAAAGAAAATGACACGAAGTCAGAGAGACCAGTGTGAGGAAAAACGACACGAGGTGAGACGACACGAAGTGAAGTTGACATGAAATGAAAAACAACACTAAGTATGATGAGAACAGAAAATAGACACGGAGTGAAGACAAGGATGACGCAGGAGTTAAAAACAACACGGGGTTCACTGGGAAACGACTCGAAGTTCATCAAAACAGAAACCAACACGAAGTGTGGTTTCAACATAAGACAGACACGAACTGACAACGACACGAAGTCGAAACAGTGAGACCACGATAAAGACGACTCGAAGGACAACAGTAAGTGTCACGAAGTGAACTTTGACAGAACCACACACTACACGGAGAATGATACGAAGACGATGAAAACAACACGAAGTAAAGATCAAATGACACAAAATGTAGTGGAAACAACACGGACGCACGACTTGAAGGACAGTAAACATGAACAACACGTGGTAAGAGAAGATGACACGGCGTGTCGGAAATACAAACAGTACTAGAACTAAAACGACACTAAGACAAGCAGAGCAACACGAGGTGTTATATACAAAACAAGACGAGGTGCCAACCAACACGAATACAGTCCCTGAAAGATACCTGAAGTGAAATGAAGGTTCATTCTTCAACAAACATGTTCTTTGTTCATTTTCACATAAAAATATTTTTGTTAAATTTTCACATAGACATAATTTTTGAAGACCACTAAGACTTATAGTGTTGTCATCATCAAAACATGTAAAGATTCAACAAGACTCAACAGTCAACACAGGTGGTATATGTCATTTATTGTCAAGAACCATTGGTAAGATGCTTACCTCGTCATAGTCATCAATCTCACCATGGGTATTCTATATACCTCTCATTTCTAAACTTCATTCATGATATTTGAGTTTCACAATGATAACTTGGATTGATAACTTCCAAGTTCACTCTTCAAATGCATTAGTTTCTCATTCTTTTTTTAAGGCAAATATGGCCTTGGATTGATCGGGGAGGGTGAGCCCATCCAACTGGGTGAGATCACTCTACTAGGTCAATGCCGAAGGCAGTTTTATTGAAAAATTGGTAGTTACAATATCTTCGGGGCATACCCCTGCATAAGAAGAGAGGTAAATGAAAGATTACAATCTCAAGTTTGGAATACCCATCCTATCTAGCCTACAGGCTCCACGAAGTCTAGCTGGGATCATGTCCAGATTGTTATGAAAAGTAGAACTGAAATTACAATGGCAAGCAAAGTTGGCGAGACCATCCACAGGCTGGTGGCCTTCTCTAAATATGTAAGAGATATTTGTCTTCACTTTCCGGACTAGCTCGCGTAGCTCAGCAATGATGGATAGCAGCCTCCATGGATAGGAGCATTCCTCCTTGATGATACTCACTAGTATCTTGGAATCATATTCCACAATGTGAAGATTGATGCCAAGAAGTGCAGCATATCGCAAGCCGTCAAGCATGGCACGAGCTTCTGCTATTAGACTGTAACATCTGCCATAGTAGTGGCTAAAGGCTAAGTAGATGTCACCATTGTGGTCCCTAATCAGACCTCCTCCTCCACCATTACCAGGGTTGCCTTTGCTGGCACCATCAATGTTGAGCTTGAAGGTTCCATGAGGGGGAGGAGACCAATATACAATGATCGGATCCCTGTGCTTTTGGAGATTGGTAGCAATAGAGAGGTGTTGTAAGGAGCTCAGGGAAGAAAGATCTCCCGTCATGGAGCAAGCAGGGAATTTGGTGTTATTGATTCTTTGAGTAATCCTGTGGTATATGGTCATCGGTGAGCTATGTTTGCCTTCGAACCGACGCTTGTTCCTTTCACACCAAACATCCCACAGCCATAGAGAATCTAGAAGTAAGGACACCATGCCAGCTTGGGTAGCTATACGGGTCTGTTTAATAACTTGGCGCAAGAAAGCTTGACCCGAGCCACAATTGGCAGGATTAATTTGGAAGCAATGGCCCATAATTCTCCATGTTGTTCTAGCAAGCTCACTGCACAAGAGGAGGTGAGAAGCAGTTTCAGTTTGGGGAGCTTGACAGCAAGAACATTTGGAGCAAAGAAGGATGCCACACTGCTGAACTTTGTTGTCAGTGGGTAGAATTCCATGAATAACCTTCCACAGAAAGACTGAAAGTTTCGGTGGTATATAATTAGTCCAAATTTGCTTGAAGGGAAAAGAACCAGGGGGGTTGACAATAAGCTTCCTCAATGATTTAATGGAAAAGGAGCCAGCAGAATCAAGACACCAAATGCGTTTGTCCTGATTCAGTGGTTTTCTTGGCAGAGCAAATTCACTTGCTTCCAAAGAATCTGCAGGCAATAATTGGAGAATCTGATTCCAGGCTGGGTTGTTAGGCTCTGAAAGAGAATAGTTAGTGATGTTTTTATCTTCAACTTGCTGCCAATGGTCATCAATGATCAGGTCTTTGAGAGCATAGTCGCCCATCCAAATATCCTTCCAGAAAGAAAAATTACCTTCCCCTTGAAAAAATTTGCTGTGTTTCAAGATAACATCCCTGGCTAGAATCCAGTCTCTTCTCCCATTCCCTTTCCATCTATTGAAGTCAGCTTCAGAAAGGTGTCACTTATTCATATGCTTGGCCATGAAGTATCTTCCCCATAAAGAGCTCTGAGAGGTTAGAGCATTCCATAGCATTTTGACCTTGAAAGCTTTTTGCATGTCATTCAAGGATAAGATGCCTAAACCCCCATTCTCAATAGGTCTGCAGACTGAGTTCCAATTTTTCCAATGTCTTTTTGGATTGCCTTCCTTGGAGCCCGAAAAAAAGTTGGAGAATGATCTGTTGATTAAGTTGATGACAGTGGCAAGCAAGGAACAACATGATAAAATATGTAGAGGAATAGAAGCTAGAACATGCTTTATCAGACAAAGTCTCCCAGCAGAGGATAAAAAAGCAGAACTCCAGCTTTGTATTCTTGCCTGTATTTTGGAAATTACGGGGGTAAAGTTGTTTATTTTAGCTCTACCAGGGAAGAGTGGAACACCAAGATATCTGAAGGAGAATTTGCTGTGGCTAATACCAGTGATGCCCCGAAGTCTTTGATTGAGAGATATATAAGCTTTGTCATGAGTATAGTAGGAGCTCTTGGAGATGTTAATAAGTTGTCCCGAAGAGTCTTCGTATGAGTGCAAGAATTCCATCAGGTTCTTCAGAGAAGCTTTACAACCATTGACAAAAACTAAGGTATCATCAGTGAATAAAAGGTGTGAGATTCTTGGGCATCCTCTGGGAGTGTAGAAGTAACCTACTTTCTTAGAGAGAAATAGGTTGGAGAGGCCTCTACTTAATGCTTCTTCAGCTAAGATAAAAAGGGTTGGGGCAATGGGGCCACCTTGCCTAACTCCCCTAGTCGACTTGAAGAAACAAGTCAAGTTTCCATTCAAAAGGATGGAGAACCAAGAATTGGATATGGGTCTGAAAATGAAGTTATTAAACATATCAGAAAATCCAAATTTGCTCATGACAGCAATCAGAAAATCCCATTCCAACCTATCATAAGCCTTAGCTATGTCAAGCTTGAAAACCACATTTTCACCTCTTGATTTCCTGCCAATTTCATTGATGATCTCCTTGGCAAGCAAAATGTTCTCCCCAATAAACCTAGCTTTGACAAAAGCACCTTGCTCTACAGATATAATAGAGGGCAAGAATATAGAAATTCTATCATTCAGGATTTTAGATATGATCTTGAATGAAAAATTGCAAAGACTAATTGGTCTAAAGTCCTTGATAGAATTAGCTTTGGATGTTTTAGGGATGAGTGCAATAGTAGTGGCTGACATGGCTCGGGGGATGTCACTGCCCACAAATATTTCTCTGATAGCCAATCATAAGTCTTGCTTAATAATGTGCCAGCAACATTGATAAAAAAGGCCTGTGAACCCATCAGGGCCAGGGGCACTGTCAGGAGAGAGGGAGAACACAGCCTTCTTAATTTCCTCTTCCTCTGGGACATCACATAAGACTGCATTATCCTGCTCAGATATGAGCTTAGGTATACATTGAAGAAAAGGCTGGGATATAGTATGAGGCTGAGAACTGAAAGCTTTCTCAAAGTGGTTGACGGCCAAAGATTGAAGTGCAGCTTCATCAGTAATGATATTTCCACTGTCATCCTTGAGTTCAGTTATTAAATTCCTCCTCCGATTGTTGGTCACTACTGCATGGAAGTATTTGGTGTTGCGATCCCCTTCTTGAAGCCATTGGATGTGAGATTTCTGTTTCCAGAAAATTTCTTCCTGAATATACAATCTTGAAAGGGCATCTCTTTCAAATTCAAGACTTTCATAGTTGCTGCTAGAGGGGTCATTGTCATAAGAAACTTGTGCTTTAATAACTTTGTCCTCCGCCTCAGAAATGTTGTTGAATATGTTACCAAAAACCTGTTTATTCCATTCCCTGAGCATAGACTTCATAGTTTTGAGTTTAAGCTGGAAAGTCAGAAGTGGGGAGTAAGAGATGGGGTCAGTCTTCCAGCTTCTTTGGGCTGCTTCCATGAATCCCTCATGGGAAGTCCACATTTTATGAAAAATGAATCTTGATTTATAGCATTGTTGATCCGTAAGAAGAGACACAAGGATGGGGGCATGGTCCGAGGCTTCTCTAGAAAGGTGAGTGACAGTAGTGGTGTGCTGGAAATCCAGGAAGAGTTAAGGAAAACCCTATCAAGTCTGGCCCATATAGCATTGCCCCCTTGCTGGCCATTGTGCCAAGTAAATTTACTGCCCTTGAAACCTGCATCTTGAAGGCCCAAAGAAGAAATACAGTCATTGAAGTCTGAAGAGCTGATAATGAGAGGGTGTCTACCCCCAGCCTTTTCTTCACCTGATAGAATGGCATTGAAGTCTCCTGCTAGGATCTAGGGAGAAGTGCAGTTGGAGTATAACAAAGTAAGAGAATCCCAGAGGGGTCTTCTGTCCATATAATTGCATTTGGCATGTACTATGGTAACAATGAAATCAGGACTTATAGCATCCCCGGCATACAAGGATAAGAATTGTTCATGTTGATGCAAAATGGTAAACTGAAATGGGGATTTCCAGAAGAACCAAATATGTGCTCGACCAGTCCCATTAGCCACTGCCTGATCCATGTTCAACTTTCTTCGAAAATTGTCAATTTTGCCTTCATCCACCTTAGGTTCAATGATAGCCAACATATTCAAGTTGTGAGCTTTGATAAGAAACTTCAATCTACCGATAGATAGATTGTTTGATACTCCTCTAATGTTCCAGATTAGGATATTCATTAAGAACTATTGGGGCTAAGGTGTCCGACGAAGCAGACTTATTAATCATGCTTCTAGTAAATGGCCTAGGCAATTTGTCTTGGAGGGGAATTTGCAAAATGAGGTTTTCCTTTGAGACAATTCTGCAAACATCTGTTGGACAATTAACTTCAATAACATTAGAAGAGTCCCTAGATGCACTGGCATCTTCACTACTGAAAACAGGGGGAAGTAACTTCTGAACGGGAGGTGGAGGAGTAGCATCAAATTCTCCAGTAGTCGACTTTGGCCCAGAAACAGTATCAGCCTCATTGACATTTTTGGAGTCATGCAAGGACAATAGTTGTTGAGGGAATTCCTGATATTTGCCACACGTCTCAAGGGAACTAGAAGCCATAGGGGTCAAAAGGTTATTTAAAGTACCTGAATGCTCATTGTCCATTCCTTTGTCATCATCCAGAACAGCTGCAATAGGATTTTTGTCCCCCAAAGCTTCAAGCTGATCGAAGGCATTAGATGTGATCACAGCTATATTATGAGATGGCACTTTAGACTGTTGTGAGTTAGCCTGATTCCTGGGCCCCACTGGTATCCACACAGTCTCTTTATTTTTGAGCATAATAGCATCCTCATTAGTTTCTCATTCCAATCATGATAACATGCTCAAATGGTCTTGATGTTTCTAATGCATAAACCAAGTGAAATCCAACCCCCAAATATATGAAATAAACATCTACTTAAAGTCATTGTAATTTGGATGTATTTCATTGGGCTAACACTTCAACTTTGTAGGACTAGGTCATTCCGGTCAACCAGAATCACCAAACGTGAAAAGTCTCATACTGTAGAACTGGCGGTCGACCGCCCCAGGTCGACCAAAAATTCTAGGGATCAAATTTTTACAGGGTTTCTCAATAGCGGTCGACCGCCAGCTTCCATAGGTCGACCGCCAGCCCCGAGCCAACAAAAGTTGACTTTGTTCTCCACTTCGAGAAGAGCCATTCTCCTTGTATTTCTTTAATCCTAATGACACCCAATCATCCACAAAATGTGGATCTAGTCTGGAGGATGTCCAAAGACCATTCAAAGGTTATAAAACCTACACAAGAAGGGTTGGAAACCTTAATGCTTCATTTTGGAACAAGAGAGATCAAGGGAGGCTAGAGGAGGTGATTCACGAGTACTGTAGCACCTCCGTGAATAGTGCTTCGGGCTGGAGTTCTTCATCCATCCAAGGTGATTCAAGCTTGTTTTCTGAAGCCATCTACCTCCAAGAAGGTGTAGAAGCAATCAAGGTTCAAAGCTACATCCATGCACATCTTCATCAACTCAAGGTGATTCAAGCTTATTTTCTGAAGCCATCTACCTCCAAGAAGGTGTAGAAGCAATCAAGGTTCAAAGCTACATCCATGCACCTCTTTATCAACTCAAGGTGATCGAAGGGAAGAAGAAGAAGGATGCTACAAGGAAGAAGGAGCCATTCAAGCATCATCTGAAGGTACTCTAGCTCCATTTGAAGTCAGCAATCTCAAAGGAAGAGAACAAGCTCACAAGTATCAAGAAGATACAATGATTTATCCAAGGAAGAAGGAAGGGTACTGTAGCCGTGAACAGTACTCCGTGCAAGAAGATCTACATCAAATACAAGGCCATTCAAGATGAGTCTCAAGCTATTCAAGTGAAGAAGGAATCAACGTGAACATCCAGAGCATAGACTCAGGGGGAGCCTAAATTAGGAGCTTTCTAAACTATGGTTTATTCATATTGGTGTTTTATGCTTTATAGTTTCAGATTTGTGTTTCTTATAAACTGCAAACTCATGTGTGTGTGGATCGTTGTTGGATCCGTGGTCGTGTGTGTGTGTGTCGTATTTGATTCGTGTGTGCGGAGGTCTTCTTAGATCTGCATGTGTGTGTGGATTTATCCAGATCTTAGTGTTTGTGTGTGTGGAGTGCTACACTTGTCGCAGCGTGTGTGTGTCTTGTTGATCCGCTTGTTAGATCGTGTTGGAAACTTCGTCTCCGTGTGTGTGTATGTTTTCGGGCGCGTCCCCGTGTGTGTGGGCAGGCGTCGTCCTGCGTTTGTGGTTGGAGCATCTTCTCCATTTGGGGATTTATCCCTGAGTGAAGCCTCACCGGGTTTGGTGAGGGGTGGACGTAAGATTGCCATCGTTGCATCCGAACCACCTTAAAAATCGTTGTGCATTGTGTGCTATTTGTGTGGTTTGATTGTTTTCGTTGTATGGTCGTGTGGGAACGGAAAGTTTGAGAGAATTGGTTAATTAGTTTTATTTGCTAATTATTATTTATCACATATTTTATAAAAAAAGGCCAAAGTTTTCGTAAAATTTGTTATCACCCAATTCACCCCCCTCTTGGGTGTCATTGATCGCGGGACTTCAATTGGTATCAGAGCCAAGGCTCTACTTTTTATAGATCTAACGATCTAGAGTGATCTAGATCAATGACTACCATTATGTATACTTTGAATTCTCCGCCGGTGTTTGATGGTTGCAATTTTGATTTGTGGTTAGGTAGAATGTGCAGTCTTGTCAACTCATATGACCCTAAGCTATGGAAGCTTGTTTCATATGGTCCTTATGAGTTGCCTAAGGACAAAAATGTCTGGATTGGAAATCAAAAGCTTAAACATGATCAAAATTGTTTGGTATTAAAGTTGCTAACTGCTGCAGTTGATTCTAATTATTTCCCCTTTGTCTCCCATTATAGATCTGCGAAGGACATCTTGGATGGATTAACCAAAATCCGGGAAGAGCATGGAGACCAATGTCTTGTGGCAGGCACGAGTGAACAAGGGAGTGGTCAGTCAAGTAGATCAAGTTCAAAGGTAAATTCTGATTCTGATAATGAAGATGAATTTAGCTATGAAGATTTGTTGATTGCATATGATGATCTTGCTGATAAATACAAGAAGGTAAAATCCAAAAACAAAAAATTGAAAAAGAATGTCGAACAAAATAATTGTAATTCCTCTTGTAAAAAATGCTCACATTTAGAGAAAATGATTGAGTCTTCTATTTTCGATCTTGAATTCCATAACAATCAAATCTCTTCCTTGAGAAATTAAAATAAAAAGCCGAGAGAGAGAATAAGTTCAATGGACAATGGTCAGACTGAATTTGTTCATGATAAGAAACTTGAAAAAGAAAATGAGAAACTGAAGGAATTGAATAGGACCATTTCTGAAAGATTGCTTGTTTTTGAAAAAGGAAAATCTGTGAATATTGATGAATCTGAAAAAGTGCATACTTTGTTGCAAAAAATTGAAAGTCATAAAACCATCAATGCTACTTTACATGAACAAGTCAATTCGTGTGAAAATAAGATTTTCCTATGAATTGCGCATTTCATCACTTGAAAAAGAAATATCGGACTTGAATGCTTCATTGTCTAGATTTGTGGATGGTCAAGAAAATTTAGACAAATTGTTGAGGAAGAAAGTGAACTTTCAAAGAGAAGGACTGGGGTTTAATCCTGTGAACAAGAAAAAAAATTGAAAGCAAGTTATACACTTCATTTGTTCATAGCACATGTACACCCAGCACCTCTAAATCTAACTCCCAACAACCCATTGTGCCAAGAACTCAAGCCAATCTGAAAAATAGTGTGAATGTTCAAAATGTGCATGCTAAAAACTTTCATGCGAAATCCCATGCATCCAACAAAAGAAACATGTCTTGTCTTTACTGTGAAAAACTTGGACACCTAATGCATGATTGTTTCACTATGAAGAATGATGACTTGAGAGCATGTAGAAACCAAGCTGTTTTGAAAAATGCAAAGAGAGCTTTCACCATAAAATCTTCCATGCATTGTAATCACTGTGGTAAAAGGGGTCATACAACTTCACATTGCTGGTTATTGTTGAAGAGAAAGAACTCCCACTCAACACATCATGCTCACACACACAAATCAGTAAAACCCATGAGAAGAAAGAATATGACGCCACGTGCCTTCTACCATCACTTAGGCAAATCTGAGAATGTTCAGCATGATTATTTTCTAAAAAAATGATGATTTGAATGTTGTCAAAAATTAGAAACCACATGCCCATGTTGCTGCTAACCCACAAGGACCCAAGACGGTTTGGGTACCTAAGAATGCCAAATGAGAAATCTGTTTTGCAGGTGTGCCATGTGAATGTAAAATATGAAATTTATCTTCGTCAAGAAGGTAAGGCACACGAGTCAAGTGGCATAAGTCAGATTCGAAGAAAAATCAAAAATTGAATTTGAAGATCAGGTGATATCCCTTCTACTTTCTGTAGTGATTGTGTCATATTTTAACTTACTTTGTGTCATATAGTCATGTAATCTTGCATATGTCTGTACATACATTTCATTCATAGTTGTTTACATATTTATGCGCATATCAATTGTCATATAGCATCTTCGTGTAAAGAAGAGCTTGAAGATTCATCAAAGCATGATTTCACCACATACACTGAGTATGCATATACCTTCACGTGATGTCTTGCAAATATTGAACATTGTGTATTCATGGCATAATACATTGCAATCCTCCTGCCTTCGTCATCCATGATTACATAGTATATAAAATGGAAGGGCATGTTAAGCCTGTCTGAAAACTATCACTACGTGTGAGGTGATCTTCAAATCTAAGTTCTCCGCCTGGTACTATGAGTCAATTAGTTACATGCTGCACATGGTATTAGGACGTTAATGAACATCTTGCATTCATGCACACACTAAGGGGGAGCAACCACATTCGTCATATGAACTTAATGTTTAGGTTCACACATGAGTCATGCATTGCATCTAGAGCTGTCCAGGGGATGTTGGTTGTTAAAATAATCTATCATACCATTTTCAATAAATTTGAATCGAAATTGACAACTCAAGTCCTCTTGTCCTTGGATGTAGATTATACTCCCAAATCCAAATGATGATGGTCTAGTCATGGCCAAACTTGAGTAAATGAAAGGAATACCTTGTAAGGATAAAAATGATGAGAACCCTCTCAAGTTGCTACAAGAAGATGAGATACTTTATGTAGAACAACCTCCAGGATCGACTCAAGTATAAGGTGGTGAAAGTCCTTGTACGTGCTAAAGCAAGTACCCAAGGCACGGTATGAAAAGCCCGCATCTTTTGATTGAGAACATGTTCAATAGGTAAGGTTGATCAAACACCTCTCACAAGGTAAATCAGGTAAAAGACATTTTAGTGGTTCAAGCATACGTGGATGATATCATTTCTGAGCTACTAATAATGCCTTTTGTGAATATTTTACAGGGATTATGCAAGAAGATTTTAAAATACACTCAATGATTAAATTGAATTTTATTCTTCTTTTGGATTGCAGGTGGAAGGCTTGGAAGAAAATAGATTCTCAAGGCAAAGGTAAGAAAGCAAAAGCTGAAATATCAACCTTCGTGAGGTTGGTGATTTTAGTGATTGAAGGCTTCCATCTTGTCTCCTGAACTATGGTAATTCAACCTTGTTAATTCATGCAATGGCCGTCTTTGTCACTTGGTGACACTCTCAAGTGATAGGTATTGATTCTAAAAATTTGAATTGGCATTTACTAGCATGTTGTGATGAATGTGCCTAATTGACTGAATCAAATTAAAAATCTTGAAATATGTGTATGAAGTGGTTGCATACTGTATATTCTCAATATGAATTGCATGATCACACTTGAATTGAATTACATATCTGGTATATCAAATGGCGTCTGTGGAAGAGTGGATCATGTCCACTTGGAAGCATTCCCTATGCGTGAGCTGGGTCTTCGGACTAAAATCTCTGCCTCGTACCAGATCTTGACGATTGTGACTAGCTTGTGAATGGTTGATGTGTGAATGAATTCTTGAGTTGAACTATGTAAATTGAAAACATGTCTGTGATTAAATGATTCATACATTTGACTCTTGGATAAATTCTCATTTCAATACTTGTGAATGACCTTTGAAAATCTATTTTTGAAAAATTCTGAAAATTAGGTTGCATTGCTTAATTTTGATCTTTTAAGCACCCTTATCTCATAAAGGTCATGTCATGCAAAAGCTTGTTGACACATTGATAAAATGTGAATGCTCTAATGTGGAACTTGTCTCATGGTGTGTAAATCAAAACCCTCCCTTGCATGTTGTCTTGGCATATTGCATTTCCATTCCACTACTATATGATCAAAGGTTACATTGCATCAGTACTAATGCATTAGCTGCACTCATTCAAATGAAAATCAAAAGTCTGAATCACTTTGCACATTGCATCGCATTCTTATATGCTCATACGTTGTATTGCCTTGGAACTCAAGCATTAGTCGCACTTAGTTCATTCAGTTGGCATCCATTTTTTTTTAAACGAGGCCAAGAGATACATATTGGGGAGTCCACAAAGTGTGCTAGATCCGCGAATAGTATCTGGCCCCAAATTTTATTGATATCAGCATAATCAATTACAAATTGAACCACGGGGCATCCCCCTAGGTATGAGCTAAAAAGAAAAGAGAGAGAATAAATAGAGATCTATACAAGTCTCATCTCCTCCAGCTAGGGAGACCAGCTGCATCAACTGTGGCACAACCACGAGCTTTGCTTGGAAGGTCCCTCCAGCTACTATAGTCTATGTTGGTTTTGTTGGCACATGCTATAGAGGCTAGTACATCCGCTACCGAGTTGCCCTCTCTGTAAATGTGCTTAATGTTCCAGCCATATCTCGCAAGAATATCTCTTATTTCATCCCACCATTTACAAATCCTCCATGAAGGCTTGTCATTGGATTGTATCAATGATATAAGGGCTTTGGAATCAGAATATATCACTGCTGCATGCAACCCACTCTTAATTAAAATTCTAAGTCCATCCAGTAGTGCTCTTGCCTCAGCCACCATATTACTCCCCACACCATAATAGTAGGAAAAACCATATATGAACTCACCTCTGCACCCTCTGATGCATCCTCCTCCACCAGAGTGACCTGGGTTTCCTTTAAAGGCCCCATCAACATTTAGGGCAACGCCTATACTCGACCAGGACCATTTAATGATTTTCGGGGGCTTCTTTGCAGCACTGAACTCAAGTTTAAACTGATTCATAATAGCTCTGTCTCTAGCTGAAGGGACCCTGTTGAAAGAGGTCTGTTTCATAGCAAAGTCCAGATGCTTCACAATTTGCTACTGTAAGACTCTAACAGATGGCCCCTTGTCTTCATATTTGAGCTTGCACCACGCTTTCCAAATCTCCCACAAGATGTTCATCATGGTGAAAATGGCTGCAAAGCCAAGAGGAGAATTGTTATCAGCTATACAAATAACATCCCAACAGAACCCTATGACAGAACTGAAGTTTCTGCAGCGGGAGTCAAATAAGGTCCTAAAGAATAACCACAACGGTTTGGAAAGTTCACTCTCTAAGAATAAATGATTCATATTTTCTTCCTGATTGTTAGACTTGCAGCAAACGCATTTAGATGGGAGGCTAATTTCACTAATCTTCACCATACTATCAACCGGGACTGCAATATGCAGAACCCTCCAGTAAAACATGGAGATCCTTGGAGGGATTTTTACTCCCCATAACTTTTTAAGAGGCTATCTTCTGTTCCCTTGCTGTCTAACTGCATTGTATGCAGATTTACTAGTGAATGTACTATCTATGTTAGGAGCCCAGACACGCATATCCGCCTTCTGTTCCAGCTGTATTGTTCTGGCTTTTTGTACCATGCTGAGTGGAATATGAGACCAGACCAAGTGGTTTGGATTGGAAATGGCATCCCTAAGAGTAATCTTCGGGAGATTAGCATGAGGTGCCAGCACAGTACCACACCAATTGTCCTTCAAAATATCAATGGTGTTTCCATCCATGGGGATCCACTGAGTGCTGGACAGCACATTATGCTTAGCCATATTGAAAACATCTTTCCGAACACCAGTAGGGAATGGCTTCACTATACTGCTTAGGTGCCCTTTAACATATCTCGAAGTTGCATATTGAGACCACAAGGAGTTTTCATTTAATATCCTCCACAATTGCTTTGCCACCATAGTGATTTGGATGTGGTTCAGGCTTTTTATCCCAAGACCACCTTCCTCAATAGGTCTGGTGATGTTAGCCTAGGAAACCCAATGGCGCTTAGTACCTTCATTGCCATTCCAGAAAAAGTTTGCACAAATCTTGTTAATGGTTCCAATAACAGTAGCTGGAAGACAAGAAGCACTGGTAGTATATATGGGGATGGATTGAAGCACTGAGTTGATAAGGCACCTTCTACCTGCTTGAGATAGGTACTTGGACTGCCAACTATCTAACCTTGTACAAATTTTATCCAACACATATTTATAATGTGAGATTATTTTTCTACCTTCAAATAATGGAACCCCAAGATACGATTGGAGGCCCATCTTGTGTTGAAATCCAGTATTATCCGCAATTCTTTTGATGGCTGCAGGTGCTACTTTATGTGACACTATGAAACTGCTCTTATTACTGTTTACTTTCTGACCAGAGGATTCTTCATACTCCTTAATGAATTGTAGAAGCCTTTTAATATTTTTTGCCATTCCATTTAGGAACACCAGGGTGTCATCATCATATAATAAATGAGTGATCTGCTTACAGCCTCGAGGCACCTGAAACACCTGAACCTGCCCACTAGTGAACAGCTTGGAAATCCCTCTGCTTAGGGCTTCTTCAGCAATGATAAAGAGGGCCGGGGCTAAGGGATCACCTTGTCTTACACCTCTAGAAGATTTAAAGAAATCGGTTGGGGATCCATTGAATAGGAATAAAAACCAGTAGTTGTTAAGCATCATAGAGATCAAGGTGCAGAATCTTCTAGAGAAACCAAAAGCATTCATGACAGCAATCAAAAAGCCCCACTCAATTCTGTCGTAAGCTTTGGCCATATCTAATTTGAGAATGATGTTATTGCCTCTGGTTTTCCTGCTCAGTTCTTTCATCATTTCAGCAGCTAATGATATTGTGTCCACTATATTTCTTCCTTTGACAAAAGCTCCTTGATTTTCAGAGATAATTTTAGGGAGGATATAAACCATCCTATTACTGATAATTTTAGAAATGATCTTATATGTGAAGTTGCAAAGACTAATTGGCCTCATCTCTGCAAAGGAGCTTGGAGAAACCACCTTTGGAATCATATCAATTAGAGAGGATGTAGTACCTGTTGGTAGAGGCATGCCTTTAAAGAAACCCTGGACAGCCTAAATGACATCATCTGAGAGGATATCCCAACAGTGAGTAAAAAACCTCCCCGTGTAGCCATCAGGCCCAGGGGAGCTATCAGGGGACAGGGCATATACAGCAGATTTAATCTCCTCCCTATCAGGAACATCTGTCAGAGCTCTATTTTCATCTTCAGAAATCAGGCATGGTATGTGCTCCAGTACATGAGGCTTAATTTGATGCTCAGCAGTTTTGAACTGCTGTTCAAAGAATTCCACCGCTTTGACCTTTAGCACATTTTCATCCTCACACCATTCTCCACTATCTAGCTTTAATATGTGAATTGCCATTCTAGCTCTCTTTTGCTTCACGTGCAGATGATAGAACTTGGTGTTTTGATCCCCCAATTACAGCCAATTTGTTCTAGCTTTTTGGCCCCAGAATATTTCCTCCAGATGTAGACATCTCCTCAACTTGGCTTGAGCAGCTTGTAGGGCTACTCTATTATCCTCATTAGGGTATGCATCAAAAATAGATTCAGCCAGTAAAACCTCTTCTTCAGCTGTTTCTTTCCTTTCAAAGATATTTCCAAAATGTTCCTTGTTCCACTATTTTATCGTAGGTTTAATGGCTTTGAGCTTGTGCTGGAAATTGCAGAATGCATTGTAGCTATTCACTGGAACTGCATCCCAAGCTTGTCTTACCATACTTTTGAAATCATCCTCCTCTAGCCACATGCTTTGGAAAACAAATCTACTAGGACCAGACCTTGATTGGAGATTGTATAAAAGCAACGGGGAGTGTTCCGAAGGTTCTCTCAGCAGGTGTTTTACTGTTATCGCTGGGCCTTTTTCAATCCAGCAGTCATTAAGCAACACTCTGTCCAACCTGGCCCTTATATTGTGCACCCCAGTTTGATTATTCGACCATGTAAATGGGTGACCCACATAACCAGCATCCATCAGACCAGCCACAGCACTGAATCCCTAAAAATCTATCATGGAATTAATGAATCCCATAGTACCCCCTTTCTTTTCCTATGGCGCCATTATTGCATTAAAGTCACCACCCACTAGCCAATGTTGAGTTATTGAACTACTAAACTGAATAAGATCTTCATACATCTCTCTTCTAACAGCTACATTACAGGAGGCATAGACAAAAGTAGCAAAATACTCCACACAACTGCCTTGCTGAATTTTGACAGTGATGAATTGGATATTGCTTTGCACAACCGTAACTGCCACAGAACGTTGCCAGAGCAGCCAGATTTTAGAGTTCTCCTCCTGATTCACACAAGCACAATCAAATTTAAGCGTCTGTCTTACATTATCCAATCTATCAGCACCAATCTTAGGTTCGATAATACAGACCATTTGAGCTTCATGTTTGTTAATGTGATTCTTTATGCTGCGCATAGCCTTTGCATTGTCGATGCCTCTAATGTTCCAAATCAATATTGAACCAATCATTGGGAATGAGAGCATGGTTGCTGACCACCAGCTAAGAGTTTAGCTTTAGCCCTCGTCAATGGTTGTTTCATATTTTTTCCAGAGTTTGTTTTTTTGACCTTCAGAGCACTTTGTAGCCTCTTGATCATTCCCCATAGAAACCTCCTGCATGAATATGTTCTCTGCATTAGATTGGGCAGCCACTGACAAATCTCCAATGCTATTTGGGAAAGAAGAGAGGAATCTGCTCACATTGACAATATCAGATGTTTTAATAACATTCCCAAGCTGATTGCTATCTTCACACCCCAGAGCATATTTCCTGCCATCATCACCGCTGCTAGTTGAGTTTTTAACAATTTCCATACCTTCCTCTACAACAAAATCTGGGTGTGTACATGAAACTGACTCATGGACAGCATGATCCTGCAAGGGGGCTCGAATGTCAGCATGGTGATCACCTGAATTAGTGTTGATATTTTGTTCCCCGTTTTTATCCTTGGATATTGCTTTAGCCATCACTATTTGGGTTGAATGGAGCCCTAAACCTCCAAACTGATTGGAGGTGGAGGGATGATTTGCATTATCAACTTTCTCCAGAGATACATTGTTGTTCATTGATTTGTCCTTGGTTCTGACTACTAACTCTGAGGTGTTCAAAAATTCCTCACCAGAACCCATCAGAACCTCTGTCTCACCTTGCTCTAAAGTTTCATTTTTCTATAATGCAGAGAATCTATTGGACATTGAGGCTATCTGTCGAACACCTTGTGGACCTGCTACCTTGGGCACAAAAACCTTCTTAACAGGCTCATTTCCAACGTCATTCCAGGACTGCTGCTTAATAATATTATTCATCTTTTTCTTCTTACACTCAGCTGCCATGTGTCTTAGCTTGTGACATAGTGAGCATAGCACTGGGACTTGGTGGTAGTTCACCGGTTGCCAAAACCCTTCCCCATCCAAATCTATCCACAGTCTTTCCTTCCTAGGAGCAGATAAATCTAACTCCACACAAGCCAATGCCTCCGCAGTGTCTGTCATGGCTAAAGTTTTTTCATGAATCCTCAGCACAGAGCCAAAGTTACCGGCAATAGACTTTATACAATCTTCATGATAGAGGTTGGCAGACAGCGATGGAAATCCCAGCCAAACCAGAGCCGAAGGAGGATCCGCATTATAATCAAAATCCTTTGTCCATCGAAAGAATTTAAACATGTATACCTTTATATAGAGATTCTTCTATAGTAGCAATTTCAGGAAGTCATCTTCACAGCCAAGTCGTAAGAGGAGATGCCTTTGATTCAGCCTGGTAATGATAAAGTCCATCAACAAGGGCATCCTCTGTGTTAGACAGGACTTAATCTTAGGAAAAGCCGACCTTCCGTAAGAACATTTCTCTATGATTGCAAAGTTCAGGCACTGCATGGAAGCTTGGATTTCCGCCTTAGAGAAGAAAACAACCGGTTCTCCTTGGTCAGTGAAGCGTGGTCCCTTCAAAGGAATCACTAGCTTGGCTTTGTTCTGAGATGAAATCAACATTTATGCATAAGTCCTCCGTGGACCCGAATGCTCCGACGAGGCAGCGACATCAGTAGTGGTTCCACCAGAGTAAAGGGCTAGAGCCGCCCAGGGAGAAGACGCTGTGGCTATTGGCGGCGGGGGCTCCCCCACCGCCACCTTCATTTTCGGCGGCGCTAATGGTGCCATCTAGGTTTTCGATGCACATGTGATGAATAATCAGTTGGCATCCATTCAATTGGTATCAAATTGTCCATTCCATTGGTATAAAATTGACATCACATTGCTCGCATGCATGTCATAATGCATGTTGCATACATTCCCTCTATATGCTTGCTTGATACTATATGCTATTCACCCCCATCCTTTGGCATTTCTATGGCTGTATATCTCCTTGCTAAGTAATGCTGCATTTGAGTCATTATTGGAGTGTTTCATGTCGTACACTCTGGGGGAGTTCTTATTTCATAAGTGCATCTATTTAGGGGGAGTTACACTGTTATGTATTCATGATATTTTTGTATACATGCTGAATCAAATTCACACACTTCATGCACAAAATATGAAAATGAGTGTTAATGATAAGGATATATGAATTTCTTTTCAACACTCTCGAGATGTTAAACTTGCTGCATGTATGTTGAAGATACAGTTGAGGAAAAAGCTGTCTACCCATCCTTGTTGAAAAATCTGAAATGAAAATGAAAGATAGAGTAATGCTGGGTCTCACTGAGTAAACTGGGCACATGTCACCTGAGACGTGATATGGTTCATATCTGAAAAGTGTTGACTAGTATCTCTGTTCAAAATGAGGTGAAATGGTTCAGTATTCTGAGTAACCGGGGATTCTGGCATGAGCTCCATGTGTCTACTCACGTAAAAAGGAATTATTTGAACCTGATCACTCTTGAAAAATTCTGACTATCATGTGATATTGGTTGAGTTGAAAAATATTGGTGAAAAATCATTGTGGTGGAGCGTAGCCTCCAATATGCTGTTCTCAAAATTGAAGTGCAGTCTGTAAAATATCTCCTTGTGTTAATCTGAAAATCTGAATATCCATATTGCAACTATCATTTTTCATGTTACTCACTTACACATCTGGAAATTTGATTCATTATGGATTCAGAAAATTGATTGACTGCTTTAGCAATTGCATGAATCTCCTATATGATTGCACAATTTACCATATGCTACACATGTGCATTCCAGTTGTCATGACTCTCTTGTATCTTTCTTATACCCATTCCATTCTTATATATGTACGGGGGAGATTACTTGTATGTTTATATGTAACTGTTTGGTTGCATTGTGTGCACTTCATGAGTCATCATCTGCATATACATAGTTTCATGCATTTTAAACTAAAATACAAAAATCAAAAAATTTAAAAATCAAAGAAAATCCTTTTCATATGCCCTCCTGCTCTTGTTTGTTATGAAAATCTGACATGGGATCTATCTCTTGTATGCTATCATGCTGAACACCTCATCCTGTGAACATCTTCCTCCACTGGTTCATATCCTTGAGGCCAATCACCACCTTCAATTGGTATCGATACATGCTTGACTGTATTTGCTTTGGATGGTTTCATATTGATTTGTGATAATAATCACCAATTAGTTTCTTCTGATTGGAATCATATTGCTTTGTTCATCCATGATTTTCCCTTGCTTCTTCTGATTTGATAAGATGGGCTATTGCTGTTTCAAAGGGAGATAAGCTTGTTGATATTGTTGATCATGTCACAGGGGGAGAAAGATTTGCATTATCCCACTTTTTGATTATGTCAAAGGGGGAGAAAAATTGATGATTGTGTGTGACAAGGGAAGGGGAGAAGAACTTTTGTGCCATTCTATTAGTTGTATCATCATTAATAAGTTTATCATTAAGTTTGTCATCATCACTAAGTTTGTCATCATCAAAAAGGGAGAGATTGTTGAGTTATGGTTTTGATGATTGTTGTGATTATTAAGTTATGATTTTGATGATAACTAAACTTAATGTGTGATTAAGTGATGATAACTAAACTTGTGGTTGATTGCTCATGCTCTTGTTATCTGTGTATGTTTGAGATGGGGAATGCCAACGGTTACATGACCTTGATGCTTGGTTTGTATATGTTGGTTTTACAAGAGGCAAAAGGTTTCATAACCTCTTCAATGTGAACGAGCATGGTATCAACCCTGACTATCTTGCTTGCAGGATCAAACTCATGGCAGTCGCCTGATAAACTGTACGTATGGATAAGTACCTTACTTTTCTACAGGTCAACACAGGTGATATATGTCATTTATTGTCAAGAACCATTAGTAAGATTCTTACCTCATCATAGTCATCAATCTCACCATGAGTATTCTATATACCTCTCATTTCTAAACTTCATTCATGATATTTAAGGTTTACAATGATAACTTGGACTGATAACTTACAAGTTCACTCTTCAAATGCATTAGTTTCTCATTCCAATCATGATAACATTCTCAAATGGTCTTGATGTTTCTAATGCATAAACCAAGTGAAATCAAACCCCCAAATATATGAAATAAACATCTACTTAAAGTCATTGTAATTTGGATGTATTTCATTGGGCTAACACTTCAACTTTGCAGGACTAGGTCATTCCGGTCAACCAAAATTGTCAAACGCGAAAAGTCTCATACTACAGAACTGGCGGTCGACCGCCCCAGGTCGACCGACAGCAGCGGTCGATCGCCCCAGGTCGACCGAAAAATCCAGGGATCAAATATCTACAGGGTTTCTCAGTAGCGGTCGACCGCCAGCTTCCATAGGTTGACCGCCAGCCCCGATCTAACAAAAGTTGACTTTGTTCTCCACTTCGAGAAGAGCCATTCTCCTTGTATTTCTATAATCCCAATGACACCCAATCATCCACAAAACGTGGATCTGGTCTGGAGGATGTCCAAGGACCATTCAAAGGTTATAAAACCTACACAAGAAGGGTTGAAAACCCTAATGCTTCGTTTTGGAACAAGAGAGATCAAGGGAGGCTAGAAGAGGTGATTCACGAGAACTGTAGCACCTCCGTGAACAGTGCTTCGGGCTGGAGTTCTTCATCCATCCAAGGTGATTCAAGCTTGTTTTCTGAAGCCATCTACCTCCAAGAAGGTGTAGAAGCAATCAAGGTTTAAAGCTACATCCATGCAGCTCTTCATCATCTCAAGGTGATTCAAGCTTATTTTCTGAAGCCATCTATCTCCAAGAAGGTGTAGAAGCAATCAAGGTTCAAAGCTACATCTATGCACCTCTTCATCAACTCAAGGTGATCCAAGGGAAGAAGAAGAAGGATGCTACAAGGAAGAAGGAGCCATTCAAGCATCATCTGAAGGTACTCTAGCTCCATTTGAAGTCAGCAATCTCAAAGGAAGAGAACAAGCTCACAAGTATCAAGAAGATACAAGGATTTATCCAAGGAAGAAGGAAGGGTAATGTAGCCGTGAACAGTACTCCGTGCAAGAAGATCTACATCAAATACAAGGCTATTCAAGTGAAGAAGAAATCAACGTGAACATCCAGAGCACAGACTCAGGGGGAGCCTAAATCAGGAGCTTTTTAAACTATGGTTTTTTCATATTGGTGTTTTGTGCTTTATAGTTTCAGATTTGTGTTTCTTATAAACTGCAAACTCATGTGTGTGTGTGGATCGTTGTTGGATCCATGGTCGTGTGTATGTGTATCGTATTTGATTCGTGTGTGCGTAGGTCTTCTTAGATCTGCGTGTGTGTGTGGATTTATCCAGATCTTAGTGTTTGTGTGTGTGGAGTGCTGCACTTGTCGCAGCGTGTGTGTGTCTTGTTGATCCACATGTTGGATCGTGTTGGAGACTTCATCTTCGTGTGTGTGTATGTTTTAGGGCGCGTCCCCGTGTGTGTGGGCAGGTGTCATCCTACGTGTGTGGTTGGAGCATCGTCTCCATTTGGGGATTTATCCCCGAGTGAGGCCTCACCGGGTTTGGTGAGGGGTGGACGTAGGATTGCCCTCGTTGCATCCGAACCACCTTAAAAACCGATGTGCATTGTGTGTTATTTGTGTGGTTTGATTGGTTTCGTTGTATGGTCATGTGGGAACGGAAAGTTTGAGAGAATTAGTTAATTAGTTTTTATTTGCTAATTATTGTTTATCACATATTTTGTAAAAAAAGGCAAAAGTTTTCGTAAAATTTGTTATCACCCAATTCACCCCCCTCTTGGGTGTCATTGATCACGGGACTTCATGTTGGATACCCAAGAGAAATATTTGGGTATTACTTTTACCACCCTAGTGAACAAAAGGTGTTTGTTGCCAGGAGAGCTATCTTTTTGGAAGAGGAATACCTTATCCAGGAGAACAGTGGGAGTAAAGTAGATCTGGAAGAGGTTCTAGATCCACAAACCATGCAAGCTTCATCAGATGAGCCATCGGTTCTGAAGCCCATTCAGGAACACACATTGGTACCCCGTAGGTCTGGTAGAGACACCAAAACAACCTGAAAGATATGTTGGACATATCGATGAAGGTGCATGTTATACTGAGGATGGTGATCCTCAAACCTACATAAAGGCCATTGAGAACCCACACTCTGGGAAATGGCAAGAAGCAATGAATTCTGAGATGCAGTCCACGTACACCAACCAAGTTTGGAACTTGGTAGACTTACCTGAAGGTATTGTACCTATTGGGTGCTAGTGGATCTTTAAGAGAAAGATTGGTGCAGATGGACAAATCGACACTTATAAGGCAAGGTTGGTGGCAAAGGGTTATCGTCAAAGGCAAGGGATTGACTATGACGAAACTTTCTCACCGGTTGCCATGATAAAGTCGATCAGAATTCTTCTTGCCATTGCGGCACACTTTGATTACGAAATTTGGCAGATGGATGTGAAGACTGCATTCCTCAATGGAAACCTTGAGGAAGAAGTGTATATGATACAGCTCGAAGGCTTCACATCCAAAGAATTTCCAAATAAAGTATGTAAGCTTCAAAAATCCATTTACGGATTGATGCAAGCCTCCCGGAGCTGGAACATGAGATTTGATGATGCTATCAAATCTTATGACTTCATTAAGAATGAGATTTGATGATGCTATCAAATCTTATGACTTCATTAAGAATGATGATGAACCATGTGTATATAAGAAAACTAGTGGGAGTGCAGTCACTTTCCTTGTACTTTACGTTGATGACATCCTACTCATTGGGAATGATGTGGGAATGTTATCATCAGTAAAAGTATGGTTATCAAAGAACTTCTCCATGAAGGATTTAGGAGTAGCATCGTACGTATTGGGAATACATATTTATAGAGATAGATCTAAGAGGATGCTTGACTTGAGCCAATCCATGTACATAGATACCATTGTTAAAAGGTTTGGCATGGAGAATTTTAAGAGAGGTCTCATACCAATGAGACATGGAATTATTCTCTCTAAGGACCAATCTCCCGACACTCCTGAAGAGAGGGCATACATGGATAGAGTTCCCTATGCTTCTACGATAGGGTCTATCATGTATGCCATGATATGTACAAGACCTGATGTGGCATTTGCTCTAAGTGTTACGAGCAGATATCAGGCAAATCCAGGTGATGCACACTGGAAGGCTGTGACATGCATCCTTAAGTACTTGAGAAGGACTAAGGATATGTCTCTAATTTATGGAGCAGGAGACTTGAAACTACGAGCATACACTGACTCAAGTTTCCAGTCTGATCCGGATGATAGTAAGCCTACTTCCGGATTTGTGTTCACATTGAATGGTGGTATAGTGAGCTAGAAGAGTTCCAAGCAAGAAACCACTACAGATTCTATGACAAAAGCTGAGTATATTGCTGCAGCTGAAGCCGCCAAGGAGGCAGTGTGGATGAAGAAGTTCATCACCGACCTTGGAGTGGTACCGAGTATCTCTGATCCAATCCCATTGTTATGTGACAACAATGGGGCTATTGCACAGGCGAAAGAGCCACGGTCTCATCAGAAGTCGAATCACATTCTGAGGCAATTTCATCTGATCAGGGAGATTATTCACAGAGGAGATGTATTGGTGGAAAGGGTTCCTTCCACTGATAACATAGCAGATCCACTGACGAAGCCTCTGACTCAAATTGTGTTTGAACGTCACCTAGAGTCTATGGGTATACGACATAAAGGTGATTGGCTTTAGTCCAAGTGGGAGATTGTTAGTTATGTATGTCCTCAAGCCAATCATAACATGTACAATCTTGTTCATTAATAATGACAAAGGCTTTTAATATTCATTATGTGTGATTAATTTTATGTTTCATAATGAAGTCCATGAATATGCGCAATGGATATTAATTATGATGAGATCATAACAATGAGATTAATATCCTTTAAACATATATTCTTAATTGTTCCTAGTCGGGGATATCTGAGAAGGACATCAAATATCCAGTAAGACTAGTACAGGTTGCACCTGCTCATATGATGAGGGTGGATGGTCTCATAGACACTTGTGTGGAGACACTAAGGTGAACCTGTAGGTGCTCATTGATGAATGAGTTCACTGAACTGATCCAACATGAATCACTGGATGGTAATATTACCTGACTGTTAAATAGTTAGATTCATCGTCACAGTTGCGTGATTGGTCCTTTGACCTGAGACACCAAAGACATCTTGTCGGTGGACTTCTGGGTTTTGACCTTAGCTTATAGATCTCTAGTCATGAGGTCTTAATCAGTTATGTGATCGAATCTAGTGGAATACCTTCGAAGGTGATTGTGTGATCAATACGGGATCATTCACTCTCGGTAATTGAGAGAGAATGCTCTAGGGAGTGATGCCTAGGAGTCCCTGGCCAGGGCAAGACAACATATCAGAAAAAGGAGTTTTCGGGTATTGCTTTTACGACATCTAATCCAAGTGAGTGTGTGTTCTCCTGGGTTTGACAGTTAACCATACCCTCAAGCATACTCGAGAGGATTGTACGAGTGAAGGACTATAGTCACGTGGTAACTGTTGACGGGAGGGTTCCTTGAGCGGGTTGCTGAACCCCAATGCCTTCTAGGGTCATGCGGTGTTGCTTGGCACCCAACTTGATCAGAAGCCCAATCAATTATCATGAGATGATAATTAGATGAAGTGTTTATTTAATATGAGATAAGTCCCCCCACCGGCTCCGGTTCCCCCTCCGCAGGGCCCCCCCTCCGGCTCCGGTCCCCCCCTCCGGCTCCGGTATTAAATTTTAATATCCTGCTATATTTGATTTCTGCTCTTATGAATGTGTTGGATGTTAAAATAAAATTCATGCTTGGAGTGGTCTCTGATCTCAAACTAGCCCACCCACCTCCTGTTGCTACAGTACCATTAGGAACTGGGAACAATCTTCCTTTTGCATTTGGCTGGGTAGGTTACATTTCCACATGTATAATGTACATGTACAATTTGACTTGTTCATGCATGTGCATGTGGTTTGGGGCTCAGGGGATGCTGATCATGTACTTGCTTTCACAATTAGACAAGCTAGTCACATTGGGGTTCCTTAATTTCCATTTGTGTACATGCTCCCAATTTTAACCATTTTTGAGCCTTCTTCTGAGCCTTAATTGGCTACATTATGTTGATACTTAATAGTGGTGAGCAATGCATTATGCATTCTGAGGACCCCGAGTGGGTCGATAGAACAAGTTACTTCCTTTTCCTTGATTTTCAGATGATGTATTCAATTTAGAATTCATCACGTTATCCAACAAATGGATGCACATGAGATTAGATGCCTTTATTTTTCTTTTCTAAGTCCTAAGGTGAAAGCAACTGCTGTTGTAGGGAAAGAAGAATCCTGGTAATGGATGTATATGTATTTGGAGCTGATAATCAGTGGTGTACCCAAAATAAATAAACTAATATAATAGGTATTAATATGATGTTTAAATTTTATTTTATGAATACTTGATCATTAGATTAAATTAATGGATGATATTAAAGGATAAAATAGTAATTTAAGTATTATTCAATTATCTGATATTTATATGATACCTATAATACTGTAGCTTTTCGATAGAACTATAGGGTCTTATAAGACAGTTTAAGATGGTAGTTTCCTTGTTGACTTGGATTTGGATGCACCCGCACCCCATATCTGCACCAAAATCAGACCTGTTCATCCTTAGCCTGGATCTAAAGATTCAATTATGTTCAAAAGCATCTGGCAGCATGATTTCTTCATGTGTTTGTGGGAGTGGATCATACATTCGTATGCATGCACTCAGTCAGAATCTTTTTTCCTTTTTCCCTTGTCCGTAGTCCAAATGGAATGATATGCAAGATATATATCTGACTATCACAACCTTATGATGTAGAGAGTTTGCTGCTGATTTTATTTTTTCTTTATGAAATGTAATTCAGTTGGCATATAATCATGAGGATGAGAATTCCTAAAGAAGGCTCTTGTGATCCTGTGGCGCTTCTAATCAGATTTCTAAAACAGAATGATGCACCTAACCTTATTTAGATGCTGGGCGGTTTGATCACGTATCTTGCAATATATCCATGCTCTGTCTAATCAGAATACTGTGTCTGAAGACCACTGTTCCGTTGTTTATTTTTTCTTTTTTGTTATTTAGACTTGTAGCATTTCTAAAATAGTAATTATATATGAAGCTAGAGATAGTTGGGTGTTACTTGCAGCATTTCCAGCACATTCATAAGAGCATGAATTTTATTTTAACATGTTACTGCTATGTTTTTAGAATGTGTTATTATCTTGTCAATATTTAATTAGTTGGGTGTTGTATGTGAGCTAAGTATTATTACTACTCTTTCTCCTTGTTAGGCCAATGACAAATTCTGACTAGTGTGCTCTCCATATGTAGGTTGAAAATGGTTTTATTACTGATCAAAGAATTCGAGAGAGTAGTTATAGCCCATCGAAAGTTGCACGTACATATCCAGCATTTATTGTGAATGGGTATAGATTTCACACTAGACAATATGGGCAGAATAAGTCAACAATGAACAGCGGGGTATGTGTGAAAGGAAGTACATATAATGAAAACGAACGTGATTATTATGGTATTATTGAGGAGATCTTAGAATTGCAATATCTCGGAGATGACAACCATATATTTCTGTTCAAGTGTCATTGGTTTGATCCCAATTCTGTTCGAAATGACACAACATATGGGATTGTCGATATCAGACATAAGTCTAAATTGAATACTTATGATCCATTCATTTTGGCCGCACAAGCCCAGCAGGTCTATTATACAAAGTATCCATCGTCTAGAAATAAAGAAAGAAATGATTGGTGGGCAGTTTGCAAGGTTAAGACAAGGCTTTTCCCGGATTATGAGTTGGATTTGACTAAAACAGTAGAGTTGGATGTGAATGCCGAATTCTTTCAATCAGACTTGGGTGATGATGTAGAGTTGCCTGCTTCTAGTGATGAATCTGTGGAGGCACTGTCTTTATCTAAAGAGAATGAAGTGGAAGAAGTCGATCCAGAACAACCTGAAATACAGTTGGGGGACTCCGAAGAGGAGGAATATATTAGTGATCAAAATGAATCTGATAATGAAGATGTGAATGTTGAATTTGATATATCTCCAACATCTGAAGATGAAATGGAGAATAAACTAATTTTAACAATAAGGGGTTATTGGGCTGAAAACTGGACTGGCACTTGGGCCTAGAGGGTCACACGCATATAGGTTCTTTGGTTAGGGGATATTAAGTGGGTGTATATATTAATCCGGGGAATTTTATGAAAATTGGAATGGATTAATATAAATACATGCCAAAGGGAAACCCTGGGCCATGCTCCAGGGTTTTCCTACACTGCGGCAGCTGCCCCTCCTCAACCTCTTCTCTCTGGTCACCCCTTTCTCTCTCCCATGGGTGCACAAGGTCGCATGCCGCCCCGAGTGCCCGGGATGAGGAGTCGAGCGAGAGATCAGCCGGTGAGAGACGAGACGAGGACGATCCCTCAACCTGAGAACCGCGTGGATACCGCTGGAGGCCGGGCACCTGGGCGGCTAGCTGCATCGCTCAAAAGGAATCAACCCTCGGTCGCGGATCTGATTCTGCGCAGGGTGAAGATCTAATCTTCTGTCACTTAGGTTTGTAGAAACGGATCAAGGGCCGCGGGGATTTAAGAGAAGAAAAATTTTAAATTCTGTTGTATTCTCTTATATCTCATATCCTATCTAGTCCCCTTGCGATCCTTACATGTCCTCGACGAAGGGTGGATTTCATTGCCGATCACGGTGGGGACAACGCCCAGAGACGTGACATTCCTCGCGGACTTCCCGGTTGTGCGCGGGGTGACCGGGTACAATGCTATAATAGGGAGAGGCATCCTCGGCACTCTAAGGGGCATTCCCTCGTCCTACCACCAGAAGTTGAAGTTCCCCACCCCCCGCGGGGTGGGAGACATTCGGGGAGACCAAGGCGAATCGTGGAGGTGCTATTTGATCTCTACTCGAGACAGGCAGGCCGAGGAGACTCCCCCCGAGAAGAAGGTGAGGACAGAGGACCTAGGGCCTAGTGGGAGTACCTTAGCCAAGGATCTGTACCTCATCTAGGTGGGGGAAGACCCGAGTAGGACCCTCCGTGATGTGACACCACCTATGGACCTAAATTGTAAGCAAGCAACTTGAGCAGCGGACTCACTCTAGCGAACACGTTCGCGTAGCACACACTAGTGCCCGTAGGCGACTCGGCGATGATGGAGAGGGACCGAGGTGGGACCTTGATGCTCCAAGGGTTGGTTAGCTTGGGGAGGACCCCAAATGGGCTAGGGATGTCCAATTCACGGGCGGCCAGCACACCAAGGGCGTGGGATGTAGGGGATCCCTCATAACTCGCCTGCGGTGATCACTCACGTCAATATCATATTTGGGCCGAGCTATCACTCTCCGTCTGACGAAGCAACAGAGATAATACTATGCTGAGCAATGAATTGAAACCAAACAAGAGGGGAACCGAGGCTTACCTAGTCGGCGTTAAGATGCCGACCCCTGCCGGAGACGATGACGAGCGGGGAGGCATGGGCATGCACCCGCATGCCACGTCGGTGTAGCTTCGGATGGTGACCTGCTAATACATGCACTACACCCCTTGCAAGGGGGTTGGACTAGGGGTGGGGGAGTAGAATTATAACCAAAATGTCCCTTCACGCAGGGAGGGGCGCTCATCCGGCCAGGCGGGGAGGGGAAAAGCCGAGCTAGGAACTAATTGGAAGGCGGTTGCTGATTCTGTCCGCTCTCTAGAACAGGGGACATGCAGTCGATGGCGGCGCCGCTGTGGCCACTCCTAGACTACGTTTGCTACGAAACTAGTGGCAAAGCCTCATGGGTTGGCCCAGAAGTATGTCAGATTTTTGGAAGGACTTCTGGTTACCGGTGTTGGTCGGAGCAGGGCCATGAGTAGGGTCTCTGTTCTCTGGTTCTGTCTGCTTCAGCACCACTGCCGCAGGAAGATGACGTCGCCACGGGTGCTCCTGGGCTCTGATTCAGGCATGGCTGGAGTCGCTGGATTCGTTGTGGAGCCCTCTTTGAAATGAGACCCATGAGGATGCTGTAGTAGGTCATAGTAGATAGGGACAGCCCGAATAGTGAATGGGTGTCGATTCAGTCCCAGAGTGGACATAACAGCGCACCCGAGGGAGAAAATTGAGAAATCGCTGCTCCGGATGCCAAACGGAGTGCCGTTTCTTGATAATGACAGAAGACTTGTGATAGAAGCTCTCACATAAGTGGGGCCTCAAGAAGCATAGGAATGTGGCCGTGGGAGCTTCTGGAAGTTGCTTCAGGTTACTGACCGGACCTATCCTGTGCAGTCGGAGAAGAACGGCTCTCCCTGGTAGTCACGAACTTAGACGGAGACAAGACCACCACCGTTGTAAAGCTGACAGGAAGATGAATCCAACGGTATATGGTACACCCTCTAAAGCTTCTTGGTGATGTCGTGGAAGCCTCAGAAAGTAGCTAGTACTCTGCTGCCTGTGAGCTGGGAATAGAAGGGAAACAAGGGGGGAATGGGGAGGGCGACCAGGGTAGGAAGGGGGTGTTAGGGAGGGGTGTGGGGCAGCTAGAAAGAAAGGGAGATTCAAATTTGGGCCTTGGGTGAAGCCCCTTCAGCCTTGCGGAGAAGGAAGGGTGCTTGGGAAAGGGTAGTGGGTGGTTGGGGGTTGGAGGGTGGCTTGGAGATTGGTGGGTTCTACCTTGGGGGTTGGGGGGACTTGAATGAGTGTATGGGGAAGGGGGGGATATTAATGAAGAGTGAAGTGGAGGAGAGAGAAGAAATTTCAACATTTGGGGGTAGGGAAGAGAGAGAGAGGGGGGGGACCCCTTAGAGAGAGAGAGAGATATGAGAGAGATAGGGGAGGGATGTGGAGAGTCTCACTCCAAGGGAAGAAAATTCTCACAAAGGTTTTCTTTCTATTCAAATATTCATCAAAGGTTACAAATGAGAGAGGGGAGGGGGCTATTTATAGACTCCATGCTTTTCGTAGGACCAAAGTGACCCTGAGAAACCCACAATTGACCAGCCTGTCCCAAGGGGGGGGGCCTGGGCCTAGCCCAATGGATTGGGCCCATAAACCTATCTAATAAACATAATGACTGAGAACTTGGATAATCGACCCTTAAACCTAGGTACCTGACTCAAATGAAGAGAAAATTACATAATTATGACTCAAAGAAAATATAAAAATTACATGACTAGACTCAGAAAAATACGACGAACACAATGGCGCATGCCGACGAACAATCTGAGCTTCGAAAAAATGTGGAGGGGCAAGGGATGCCCCCATCATACCCCCGGAGTGGGAAAAACTCGACCCCATCGAGTATGGTTCCACCGGGGAAGTGGCACACCAAATGTAGCTCCGAGCGAGCCACGATCTCCAAACTCAACCCCGCGTCCATAGCTGGGGGACGGCGCTTTAGCTTCTCAAGATGGAACGGGCACACCCTCTTACCAGCGATGATACCCTGCTTGCCTAGTATTGCCTCCGTGTGCTCACGTCGGGCTCTCAGGCTGATATGAGGTGGCACTCCGAGGGTGTCTCTCTGAAAGATAGGCATAGGCTCGAGGCACTCACTAGGATCCACCGCGGTGCCCATATAGGGTGCCGGGTCTGCCACATAGGAAATGGGGTGAATCCCAAAACCCATTAGTTCGTCCAACCCGTAAGCCGGTTTGCCAAAGCCACTCAGAACTTGGCAAGGTCCAAGTCCTCATGCCCTCAAGTTGGAGGTGACCCTATGATGTGACACAACCCCTCGGACTTAAATTTGCAATCAACACAACGATTTAGGCAACGTGACACAAGCGGACTCACTCGCGTTGGCACACTCGGGTCCGTAGGAGGACCGGTGATGGCGGTGAGGGTCCGGGGTTGAACCTCAATGTTCCAAGGGTATGGCCAGCTAAGGCTGGACCACAATGGGCTAGGGATGCCCCAATTCCGTGGGCAGCCAGCACGCCACGGGCATGGGATGTAGCGGCTCTCACAAATCGCTCCGCGGCGGACACTCGAATTGATGGTTTTGGATCGGGCGCTCGCCTCACCACCGACGGGCAACTAAAAATGATACTAAGCTAAGCAATGGTAATAAACCAGCAAAGAAGAGTGGCCAGAAGCTCACCTGATCGGCGTGAGGACGCCGATCCCGGCCGGAGACGAGGGCGAGCGGGGAAGCGTGGGCTACCCGCACGCCGCGCCGATGATGCTTGAATCCTGTTTAGTTAATTACAATCACTACACCTCGCGCAGGAGGGTGACCTCGGGGAAGGGATGATCAAATACAATCAAACACTACCTCCACACAGGGAGGGGCGGTAAGCCGGCCAGGCGGGGACGGGAAAACCGTCGGAGAACGGAAGAAGGAAGCCGAAGTTGTTTCCACTTGCAGGCTGTGATGGCTGACAGCCAGACGGTCCCGGGGCTGTAGATCACGTTCCTGAATTTCGCTGGAGGCGAGACCAGCGTGGGGATCTTCGTATCTGGCGCGCGGATGGCTCCGAATTTTCTCGATTTCTTCTACTGCAGCTGCTGGTCCGGGTCGAGCTTCGAACAGGGTGGCAGAATCTGGCCGCAGCAACTACCTGATATGATCAGTGACTTGCAGAAGCTACACCGGCTGCTCCCGACCTCTGAATCATGAGCCGTTGGGATTTCTAGAATCGTGGTCGAGTCTACCTTGCAGCGAAACCGACGGGGAAGCCGGATGAGGTCGGAGGAGATCGGGGGACCCGAGACGGTGCTGGCAGGTCGTAGCAGACTTGGGGAAGCAGCATGGAGCAGTCGGAGGAGAAACTTGATAACTCTGTCCCACGGAACCTAAATGCAGTTCCGTTTCCTGATCCTGGAAGAGGATAGGACGTGGGAGAACTTTGATGAAGAAACCTCGGCTTGGTTCTGCTAGGGTCCGCCGTGGCACAGCTTTCTTTCAGGTTCAGGTACTTGGTGGCAGTAACTCGGCAACAGCTACCTGATACGAACAGTGACTTTCAGAAGCTATCCTGGCCGCTCCCGAGCTCTGAATCACGAGCCGCCGGAATTTCTGGAACCGTGGTCGAGCCCTCTTCGCAGAAAAACTGGCAGGGCAATCGTCTGATGTGGTTGAGGATGGGGAGACTCAGAAGAGTGGAGGTAGGTCGCTGCAGACTGTGGGAGGCAGGCCCAACCAACCGAGGGAGGAAAATGAGAACTCCGGCCTCCGGATGCCGAACGTAGTTCCGCTTCTTGATCCTGGTAGAGGACCAGAGGAAGAAGAACTTTGCAGAAGGGCTCGTAGTCTGAATTTTCCGTCGTTTGTCGTGGTACAGCTTCAAGTCGGGTTCTGGTACTCTGCAGGGGGAGATCTGCGCAGCCGAGGGAGAATGGGCACCACCAACTGTAGCGACGTCGGAATGGGATGATTCCACCTCGCCTGCGAAGTTGACTTGGAGATCTTTCCGACGATGTAAGCCACGCCCCCAGAAGCTTCGAGATGAGGTCGTGGGCGGCGCTGCAACAGGGGAGGGCGGTTCTGCAGAACTACAGCTGCTCACTAGTATATAGAAAATGGGATAGATGGGGTGGGAGATGGGGTGGATGTGTGTGGGGGGCGACCCCGGGCTGTGTGGGGGTCTGGTATAGGGTGATCTAAGGTGTGGGAGGGGCAGAATGGGGGCTGGAAGATGGTCTAGCAGGTGGAGGAAGGGGGAGTTGCGAATTTGGGTTGGGATAGAGAGAGAGGGAGATCTCTCTCCTTTGGTTTGAATGAGAGGTTAATGGGGTTTAATGTTGTTTTGGGAAGGGGAAGGGTTGTGTTGGGAAGAGGAAGGTGTGCTTGGGAGAAGGGATTCTCCATTGGGAAAATGAAAGGTTGTATGGGGAAGGGGAAAGGTTGCTTGGGAGGAGGGAGAGGTGCCTAGGAGAAAGGGATTCCACCTAGGGGTTGGAGGGGACTTAAATGGGAGGTATGGGGAAGGGGGAGGGGTCTTAATTAGAGGTGAATAGGGAGGAGAGAGAGTGAATTTCGAATTTGGGGTGGGGAGGAGAGAGAATGGGGTTCGCCCCCTTTAGAGAGAGAGAGAAGAAGAGAGAGAGAGAGCTAGAGAGAGAGAGAGAAGCACAAATCTTGTGGCAACTTTTTTTATCAAATCTTCATTAGCTTACAACTGAGGGATTGGGGTCCTATTTATAGGAAACCCACTTTTACATATAAGACCCTGACTTTTAACATACTAACAGATAACCAAGGAAGGGGGGGTGCGCCCATGGGCCTAGCCCAAAGAAATAGGCCCAATAGCAAGCACCATAGCCTAATGAGACTCGAACTTAGGGAAATGACTTAATAACCTAGGTACAAGACTCAAATAAAAGGCAAATTACATGAGTAGAAAATGAAAATTACATCATAGGACTCGAAATAACGTGGTGAACAAGATGTAGCTTAGGCGGCGAGTATCGGGATCCTCGATCATATGAAATTGCTGGTGATGTCCTCATCATACCCTCGGGGTGCGGAAAACTCGACTCTGTCGAGTATGGGCCCACCGGGGAAGTGGTCCTCTCCAGAAACTCAGAGTGAGCCTCAACTTCCAAACTCAACCCTGCGTCCGCAACCAGGGGACGGTCCCTCATCCTCTCGAGGTGGCTCAGGCGCACCCTCTTGCTGGTGATGGGACCCTGCTTGCCTAGTATTGCCTTCGTGTGCACACGTCGGACTCTCAGGCCATTTTTTGGTGGCTCTCCGAGGGTGTCCCTCTCAAAGGAAGATAAAGGCTCGAGGCACTCACTAGGATCCACCGCGGTGCCCATATAGGGTGCCGGATCCGCCATGTGGATAATGGGGTGAATCCCAAAACCCATTAGTAAGTCCAACCCGATGGCCGGGTTGCCAAAATCACTTGGAACTTGGGAAGGTCCAAGTCCACGTGCCCTCGAATTGGAGGTGACCCTAGGGTAGAGCCACTCCAATGCCATCATCACCAGATTGCCTACTTGGAATTCCAAGTGGCGCTCGCAAGCTTTTGCCCGCTCTTTGTGAACCTCACCGCTCGTTGTTAGATGCTTGCATGAATGTGTATGCCATGCACTATGATGCAGTGAGTGGGTGTGGAAGAGGATAGTATGCAAAGGTGGACCGGGGCAACCGTACATAGACCTATCATGCATAGATGTGATGAAGACTTTCATGACTCTGGGGGGCCGGGGCAACCATAGGTGGACATATCGTGCATGGTGGCGTTAGTTACCGGAGGACCCGGACATCCATGTATGCTCCATTCATGCGTAATGGTTATGACGAATGTGGGTGGACCAGCACATCCAAATGTGGGCCAGTCATGCATTGGGCCTAGACTGTGTGTGACGTGTATGGGAGGGCTGGACTTGTGACCCTTGTCGAATGATGTGATATGCCAAGATGGGTGCATTCCTATCCTATGGGTGACGACCATGTGTGTGGGTATGGGGTGGTCTTTGAGCTCCCACTTATAAGGGTCGAAGGGGTCAAAGAAGGTATGCATCATGGGGTGGGCTTGGTCCGATAAGGTTGGATGGGATAGGGACAGGTTGGTGGTGAGTAAGGTGGGTGGGTATAGGAAGGGATCGAAGGAGTCATGGAATGTGTTTCCAAGGAAGGGGTATTCTATCTCCTCAAGGTTTTCAAATGATGGTGAGTCCTCCTCCTCAAATGTAGTATTTGAACCGAAGTCCTTGGCGGGTTGGTTGGCCATGAATGGAGGGCTTGGCATCCTACCCGAAATAAGCAACTCTAATTTGTGGAGAGCATCGGGCTCCTCGGGTGTAGGGAGGAATAACAGAAGGTCACTAGTGTAGCAACCCATAGTGTAAGTGGAGGAGATGGATCCGACACATAGGTGTAGGAGGTCAAGGCTCCTAGGTTGGTCGGCTACAGTGGTCAACAGGTCAGTTAGCTCCATTTGCCAAGCTATACCCTTAAGAAAGTCCCCTAATGTCTCCACCTGATAGGATGATTGGATTGTGGTGTGGTAGGTGGGTAAGGGTACTATAGGGAGGTTTTGTTCCATAGGAGGGCAGACATGGGCCATGAGATCTCTAAATGGGTTCTCCTTTAGCCAACGTGAAAGGGGTTCTCCTAAGATGAGCTCGGCCCCTACTAGGGAGGGTGGTGTAAGGTGAAGTCCACCATGTGAAGTTTCTTCTTCTTCCTGGACATGGGTGATCTCCATGGCGGGGGTTGGGTCCGGAGTATTCACCACTATGGGGTCGGGTATGGGGATCATGGTTTCCTCTACCAAGGAGGTGAGTAAGTCCATTGTTTGTGGGGTGATGATGACTGGCATATGGCTCTTTTGGGGTGGTGGGTAATGGGGGACTTGGGATAGGATGGGGAGGGGTAGAAGTGGAGGCCTAGGTTGGGCATCTTGTAACTCATGGGGGAGGGTGCACCCCATTTGGCTCAATGGGTCTTCTTGGGTAGGAATGAGTTCTCTTGACCTATTTGGGCCTCATATTCTTCTTCCCAATCTAGGGGAGCCTCATAGTCTTCGGTCACCTCCGTGAGTTCCTTTTGGAAATGGGTGGGATGAGGATTTGTGGAAGCTTGTGGGGTGTGGGTTTGATGGGGAATGTTGGGTTGGGTGGTGGCCAATTTGGTTTTAATGGTGGTGGTGATCGGGATTGGAATCATTTGGGGTGGTGGAGATTGGACCCTAAGGGAGGTCTTGGGTTGACTGGGAGGGAAAGGGGGAGTGGGAGTGCTCCTCGGGTTATGGTTCTCAAGGTAGGAGTGGGAAGGTCGGGGAGCGTAGTTCTTCCTAAGCTCAAGGTAGGAGTGGGAGGGTCGGGGAGCGTAGATCTTCCTAAGCTCAATCTTCATCTCTTCCCATGATCCTATGGGTTCTTGCCTCCAAATCCTTCTTAAGCTCACTATGCGATCCCACTCCTTCTTGGCTTGTCCCCGAAGCCACCCTGTGGCCCTGCGGACCCTAGCATGTCCATAGACCCTAGTCCTATCAAAGTGTTTATCCATGGTAGCCTCCCACTTTAGGTAGGCATTAGGATTGGATCCGTCAAAACTAAGGTCTCCTTCAAGGATGATGTCCATGAGGAGGGGGTCAATCGGACTCTTGTGGACGGCCGTGTTGAGGGGACTTAACCAATGTGGAGTGTACATGATGATGCACTGGGTGGCCCGAAAATGACTCTAAATGCGAATGCGCCCTAGGACCAACTTGTAGAGAGACAAGTTGTGAACTTGCTCTGATACCATTTGATGTGACACGACCCCTCGGACTTAAATTTGCAAGCAACACAACGATTTAGGCAACGTGACACAAGCGGACTCACTCGCGTTGGCACACTCGGGTCCGTAGGAGGACCGGCGATGGCGGTGAGGGTCCGGGGTTGAACCTCAATGTTCCAAGGGTATGGCCAGCTAAGGTTGGACCCCAATGGGCCAGGGATGCCCCAATTCCGTGGGCGGCCAGCACGCCACGGGCGTGGGATGTAGCGGCTCTCTCACAACTCGCTCCGCGGCGGACACTCGAATTGATGGTTTTGGATCGGGCGCTCGCCTCACCACCGACGGGCAACTAAAAATGATACTAAGCTAAGCAATGGTAATAAACCAGCAAAGAAGAGTGGCCAGAAGCTCACCTGATCGGCGTGAGGACGCCGATCCCGGCCGGAGACGAGGGCGAGCTGGGAAGCGTGGGCTACCCGCACGCCGCGCCGATGATGCTTGAATCCTGTTTAGTTAATTACAATCACTACACCTCGCGCAGGAGGGTGACCTCGGGGAAGGGATGATCAAATACAATCAAACACTACCTCCACATAGGGAGGAGTGATAAGCCGGCTAGGCAGGGACGGGAAAACCGTCGAAGAACGGAAGAAGGAAGCCGAAGTTGTTTCCACTTGTAGGCTGTGATGGCTGACAGCCAGACGGTCCCGGGGCTGTAGATCACGTTCCTGAATTTCGCTGGAGGCGAGACCAGCGTGGGGATCTTCGTATCTGGCGCGCAGATGGTTTCAAATTTTCTCAATTTCTTCTACTACAGCTGCTGGTTCGGGTCAAGCTTCGAACAGGGTGGCAGAATCTGGCCGCAGCAACTACCTGATATGAACAGTGACTTGCAGAAGCTACACCGGCCGCTCCTGACCTCTGAATCACGAGCCGTTGGAGTTGCTGGAATCGTGGTCGAGTCTACTTCATAGAGAAACTGACAGAGAAGTCGGATGAGGTCGGAGGAGATCGGGGGACCCGAGACGGTGCTGGCAGGTCGTAGCGGACTTGGGGAAGCAGCATGGAGCAATCGGAGGAGAAACTTGATAACTCTGTCCCACGGAACCTAAATGCAGTTCCGTTTCCTGATCCTGGAAGAGGACAGGACGTGGGAGAACTTTGATGAAGAAACCTCGGCTTGGTTCTGCTAGGGTCCGCCGTGGCACAGCTTTCTTTCAGGTTCAGGTACTTGGTGGCAGTAACTCGGCAGCAGCTACCTGATACGAACAGTGACTTGCAGAAGCTATCCTAGCCGCTCCCGAGCTCTGAATCATGAGCCGCTAGAATTTCTGGAACCGTGGTCAAGCCCTCTTCATAGAAAAACTGGCGGGGTAGTCGTCTGATGTGGGTGAGGATGGGGAGACTCAGAAGAGTGGAGGTAGGTCGCTGCATACTGTGGGAGGCAGGCCCGACCAACCGAGGGAGGAAAATGAGAAATCTGGCCTCCGGACGCCGAACGCAGTTCCGCTTCTTGATCCCGGTAGAAGACTGGAGGAAAAAGAACTTTGCAGAAGTGCTCGTAGTCTGAATCTTCCATCGTTTGTCGTGGTACAGCTTCAAGTCGGGTTCTGGTACTCTGCAGGGGGAGATCTGCGCAGCCGAGGGAGAATGGGCACCACGAACTGTAGCGACGTCGGAATGGGATGATTCCACCTCGCCTGCGAAGTTGACTTGGAGATCTTTCTGACGATGTAAGCCACGCCCCCAGCAGCTCCGGGATGAGGTCGTGGGCGGCGCTGCAACAGGGGGGGGGTTCTGCAGAACTGCAGCTGCTCACTAGTATATAGAAAATGGGGTAGATGGGGTGGGAGATGGGGTGGATGTGTGTGGGGGCCGACCCCGGGCTGTGTGGGGGTCTGGTATAGGGTGATCTAAGGTGTGGGAGGGGCAGAATGGGGGCTGGAAGATGGTCTAGCAGGTGGAGGAAGGGGGAGCTGCGAATTTGGGTTGGGATAGAGAGAGAGGGAGATCTCTCTCCTTTGGTTTGAATGAGAGGTTAATGGGGTTTAATGTTGTTTTGGGAAGGGGAAGGGTTGTGTTGGGAAGAGGAAGGTGTGCTTGGGAGAAGGGATTCTCCCTTGGGAAAATGAAAGGTTGTATGGGGAAGGGGAAAGGTTGCTTGGGAGGAGGGAGAGGTGCCTAGGAGAAAGGGATTCCACCTAGGGGTTGGAGGGGACTTAAATGGGAGGTATGGGGAAGGGGGAGGGGTCTTAATTAGAGGTGAATAGGGAGGAGAGAGAGTGAATTTCGAATTTGGGGTGGGGAGGAGAGAGAATGGGGTTCGCCCCCTTTAGAGAGAGAGAGAAGAAGAGAGAGAGAGAGCTAGAGAGAGAGATAGAAGCACAAATCTTGTGGCAACTTTTTTTATCAAATCTTCATTAGCTTACAACTGAGGGATTGGGGTCCTATTTATAGGAAACCCACTTTTACATATAAGACCCTGACTTTTAACATACTAACAGATAACCAAGGAAGGGGGGTGTGCCCATGGGCCTAGCCCAAAGAAATAGGCCCAATAGCAAGCACCATAGCCTAATGAGACTCGAACTTAGGGAAATGACTTAATAACCTAGGTACAAGACTCAAATAAAAGGCAAATTACATGAGTAGAAAATGAAAATTACATCATAGGACTCGAAATAACGTGGTGAACAAGATGTAGCTTAGGCGGCGAGTATCGGGATCCTCGATCATATGAAATTGCTGGTGATGTCCTCATCACCCTAGGGTAGAGCCACTCCAATGTCTCCATCGATAAGTTGCCTACTTGGAATTCCAAGTGGTGCTTGTGAGCCTTTGTCCGCTCTTTGTGAACCTCACCGCTCATTGTGAATTGCTTACGTGTATTCTCGTACCATGCATTATGATGCGGTGAGTGGGTGTGAAAGTGGATAGTGTGAAAAGGTGGACTGGGGCAACCATAGATTGTCCTATCATGCTTTGATGCCATGTGGACCTTGATGAACATTGGTGGACCGGGGCAACCACAAGTGGCCCTATCATGCATGGACTTTATAACAATGGTTGCAGGGCCGGGGCATCCATAGGGGAATCTATTGTGCATGGGTATAGCAAATGCCAGGGGTTCTGAAGATCCGTGAATGCTCCTAACATGCTTAAGACCCATGATGAATGAAGGTGGACCATTACATCCGAATATGGACCACTCATGCTTCCTACTTGACATGTGGGTGATATGAATGAATGGACCCAACATAGTGTTCATACCAAGTGGTGTGGTAAGCCTAGACACTTGCATGCTTATCCCAAAGGTTACTTCTATGTGCATAGGTGTGGGACAACCTTTGAACTCCCATGCAAAAGGGTCGAAGGGGTCAAAGAAGGTATGTGTCATGGAGTGGAGCACTTCATTGTTTCCTAGGTGTATTTCACCCATGGTCATAGTTCCCTTGGTGTGGACTGGGTCTTGGGAGAGGTGGGCTTGGTCCAATATGGTTGGTTGGGGTAGGAAAAGGTTGGTGGTGAGTAAGGTGGGTGGGTATAGGAAGGGATTGAAGGGGTCATGGTAAGGGTCACCTAGGGAGAGGAACTCTAGGTCCTCATGGTCCTCACATAGTGGTGAGTCATCCTCCTCTAATGAAATAATTGGGCCGAAGTCTTTGGTGGGATGGTCGGCCATGAATGGAGGGCTTGGCGTTCTACCCGAGATAAGTAACTCTAATTCGTGGATAGCATCGGGCTCATCGAGTGTAGGAAGGAATAGAAGGAGATCGCTCATATAGCAACCAACGGTGCAAACGGAGGTGATAGACCCAACACATAGGTGTAGGAGGTCAAGGCTCCTAGGTCGGTCGGCCATTGTGGTCAACATGCCATTCAACTCCATTTGCCATGCTAGGCCCTTAATAAGATCCCCTAGTGTCTCCACTTGGTAAGATGATTGGATTGTGGTGTGATAGGAGATAAAGGGCACTATGGGGAGGTGTCGCTCCAAGGAAGGGTGGGCCATGATCGGGTGAGCTGGATTCTCCTTTAACCATCTAGCCAAGGACCCACTTATGATGAGTTCACTCCCAACTAGAGGAGAGGGCATAGAGTGAAGATCGTAATGCGAGGCTTTATCCTTGTCTTGGGCATGTGTTTCCTTCAAAGTGGGGATTGGAATCGGGGTGTTCACCACTATGGGGTTGGGTGTCAGGATTATGGGTTCCTCTACCAAGGAGGTGAGAAGGTCCTTTGTGGGTGGGGTGATGATGATCGGCGCATGGTGCACCCGGGGTGGTGGGTAAAGGGAGGCTTGGGTTAGGATAGGGAAGGGAAGTAGTGGAGGCCTAAGACATGGTAGAGTTGGGGTAGGGAGTGGGAGATGGGTTGGGTGAGGAGGATTGGGTTGGTTGGTCTTAGGAGGTGTGTCCCTTTTAGGGGACGATGGAGGGGTAGTGGTGGAATCCAAGGGGGTATGTGGGGTATGGATTTGGTGAGGGGTTTTGGGTTGGGGACTGGTGGCCAGCTTGGGCCTTGGTGGAGGGGTGGACACGGGGTCCCCTTGGGTTTGAATGGTGAGGGTTGGGTGAGTGACTTTGGGTTGGGGAGCAGTGGCCCTCATGGGGAGAACCGGGTCATTTACGGGTCTCTTGCCCTTGGGATCGACCGGTTGTGGAGGGGTAGGGGAAGTGGGAGTGCTCCTCGGGCTGTGATTCTCTGAGTGAGAAGTGTAGGTTTTCCTAAGTTCGGTCTTCATCTCTTCCCAAGTGCTAATCAGGGCTTCCTCACGGATCCTCCTTAAACCCTCCACAATTAACCAATGATTTTTAGCTTGTTTGGAGAGGTGCGCCTTGGCTAGCCTCATTCTCCTTCCTTCGTTCAAGGGGCACCGTTTAAAGAATTGGTCCATGGAAACCTCCCAATCTAGATAAAGACTTGGGCTGTAGGATCCATCAACGGCGGGGATTTTGGCTTTCAAGTGTTCCAAAAAGAGGGTTTCTAGATTTTCCCAAAGGTCACTCTCATTCACTCTCGGTGCACAACCATTTCCCTTAAGTCGGTCGAGTCGGAACGTGATGTCTTCAAGTCGATCAAGGACATTAGGCAGGGCTTCTAAGATGACGCCCACTTTGTTGGCAGTGGAGCTTCCATGAGGATTAGTGCCTCTTGGGAAAGGTGATGGGGCTGGGTATGACGGGTGTGAAGTGGCCATTCTAGTGGGCAAGGGAGAGGTACTGGGTGACTTGAAATGCATATGCGCCCTAGGACTAGACTCGTAGAGACAAGTCTAAAACTTACTCTGATACCAATTTGATGTGACACCACCTATGGACCTAAATTGTAAGCAAGCAACTTGAGCAGTAGACTCACTCTAGCGAACACATTCGCGTAGCACACACTAGTGCCCATAGGTGACTCGACGATGATGGAGAGGGTCCGAGGTGGGACCTTGATGCTCCAAGGGTTGGTTTGCTTGGGGAGGACTCCAAATGGGCTAGGGATGCCCAATTCATGGGCGGCCAGCACACCAAGGGCGTGGGATGTAGGGGATCACTCACAACTCGCCCGCAGTGATCACTTACGTCAATAGCAATTTTGGGCCGAGCTCTCACTCTCCGTCCGACGAAGCAACAGAGATAATACTATGCTAAGCAATGAATTGAAACTAGATAAGAGGGTAACTGAGGCTCACCTAGTCGGTGTGAAGACGCCGACTCCGGCCGGAGACGATGACGAGCGGGGAGGCGTGGGCATGCACCCGCACGCCGCGTCAGTATAGCTTCGGATGGCGACCTGCTAATACATGCACTACACCCCTTGCAAGGGGGTTGGACTAGGGGTGGGGGAGTAGAATTATAACCAAAATGTACCTCCACGCATGGAGGGGCACTCAGCCAGCCAGGCGGGGAGGGAAAAGCCGAGCTAGGAACTAATTGGAAGGCGGTTGCCGATTCTATTTGCTCTCTAGAATAGGGGATAGGCAGTCGATGGCGGCGCCGCTGCGGCCACTCCCAGACTACATTTGCTACAAAACCAGTGGAAAAACCTCTTGGGTTGGCCCAGGAGAATGTCAGATTTTTGGAAGGACTTCTGGTTTCCGGCGTTGGTCGGAGCAGGGCCGTGAGCAGGGTCTCTGTTCTCTAGTTCTGTCTACTTCAGCACCACTGCCGCAGGAAGACGAGGTCGCCACGGGTTCTCTTGGGCTCTGATTCAGGTGTGGCTGGAGTCACTGGATTTGTTGTCGAGCCCTCTTCTAAATGAGACCCACGGGGTTGCTTTAGTAGGTCATAGTAGATAGGGACAGCCTGAACAGTGAATGGGTGTCGGTTCAGTCCCAGAGTGGACAGAACAGCGCACCCGAGGGAGAAAATTGAGAAATCGCTGCTCCGAATGCCAAATGGGGTGCCACTTCTTGATAATGGAAGAAGACTTGTCGTAGAAGCTCTCACACAAGTGGTGCCTCAAGAAGCACAGGAATGTGGCCGTGGGAGCTTCTGGAAGTTGCTTTAGGTTGCTGACCGGACCTATCCTGTGCAGTCGAATAAGAACAGCTCTCCTTGACAGTCACAAACTCAGACGGAGACGTGACCGCCACCGTTGCAAAGCTGACAAGAAGATGAATCCAACGGGATATGGTATGCCCTCTAAAGCTTCTTGGTGATGTCATGGCAACCACAGAAAGTAGCTGGTTCTCTGTTGCCTGCGAGCTGGGAATAGGATGAAGGTGTAGGGTTATGTGTATGAGGGTGGGATGGCCAAGGGAAACAAGGGGGGAATGGGGAGGACGACCAAGGTAGGAAGGGGGTGTTGGGGAGGGGTGTGGGGCAGCTAGAAAGGGAGGGAGATTAAAATTTGGGCCTTGGGTGAAGCCCCTTCAGCCTTGGGAAGATGGAAGGGTGCTTGGGAAAGGGTAGTGGGTGGTTGGGGGTTGGAGGGTGGCTTGGAGATTGGTGGGTTCTACCTTGGGGGTTGAGGGGACTTGAATGAGTGTATGGGGAAGGGGGGGATATTAATGAAGAGTGAATGGGAGGAGAGAGAAGAAATTTCAAAATTTGGGGGTAGGGAAGAGAGAGAGAGAGGGGGGACCCCTTAGAGAGAGAGAGATATGAGAGAGATAGGGGAGGGATGTGGAGAGTCTCACTCCAAGGGAAGAAAATTCTCACAAAGGGTTTCTTTCTATTCAAATATTCATTAAAGGTTATAAATGAGAGAGGGGAGGGGGCTATTTATAGACTCCATACTTTTCCTAGGACCAAAGTGACCCTGACAAACCCACAATTGACCAACCTGTCCCAATGGGGGGCGCCCCTGGGCCTAGCACAATGGATTGGGCCCATAAACCTACCTAATCAACATAATGACTGAGAAAATAGGTAATTGACCCTTAAACCTTGGTACCTGACTCAAATAAAGGGAAAATTACATAATTATGACTCAAATAAAATATAAAAATTACATGACTAGACTCAGGAAAATACGACGAACACAATGGCGCATGGTCAAGGGATGCCCCCATCACTCCGCATCAGTGCCACGTTGTCTGAGCATGAGAAGGAGGCCTATAGGAGTTTCCTGGTAGCCAATTAGGACGTGTTGTCATGGTCTGAGGATGAGCCCCTCGGAATCCTGCCAGAGGTCATCACCCACCTGCTGAGGCTGGACCCGAGTTGCCGCCCAGTAGAGCAACGCATGAGGCGTTGCAATCTCGAGCGATAGGCTATCATCAAAGAACAGGTGAGCGAGAAGCTACGCTCGGGACTCCTGCGACATACCTAGTACCCTGACTGGGTCGCCAACGTGGTCTTAGTCCCCAAGAGCAACGGGAAATGGCGAATATGTGTGGACTACACCGACCTTAATAAATCCACTCCCAAGGATAGCTTCCCCATGCCATAGATCGACCAACTAGTTGACGCCACGGCCGGGCACAAGATGATGAGCTTCTTCGATGCCTATTCCAGGTACCATCAGATCCGCATGCATGAGCCCGACCAGGAAAAAATAGCCTTCGTCACTGACCATGGGCTATACTACTACACACGAATGCCCTTTGGACTGAAGAACGCCGAAGCCACGTACCAGCGCCTGGTCAATCACATGTTCGAGGCTCAGATCAGCTGCAATATGGAGGTTTAAATAGACGACATGCTCGTCAAAAGTCTCAGAGCAACCGAGCACCTCAAAGACATGGCGGAAACATTCGCAATGCTCCAAAAGTACAACATGAAGCTCAACCCTAGCAAGTGCGCTTTCGGAGTCAGGTCGGGTAAGTTCCTCGGATTTCTTATCACCCATAGGGGAATCGAAGCTAACCCTGACGAAATTCAGGCGGTGCTAGAGATGAAACGATAGGCGCGGGTAAGGAACGTGTAATGCCTTACTAGCTGCATTGCTACCCTTACCCAATTCTTATCACGCACATCGAAAAGATGTCTGCCTTTTTTTAGGCTCATAAAGCAAGCGAACAAAGCACCAGAAAGGAGGGGAGAGATTGATTGGGATCAAGAGTGTGAGGAGGCATTTGAGGAGCTCAAACGGTATCTGACCTCCCCTCCCATGCATTCCAAACCCCAGAAGGGGGAGCAATTACTCCTATACTTGTCTGTAACCCTGAGCACTCTGAGTGTTGTGCTCGCCCGAGTAAAAGACAGGGTGATGAAGCCGGTATACTACGTAAGTCGATCACTCCAAGTTCCGGTACTCACAGACAGAGAAGTTTGCACTGGCCCTGGTTACAGACGCATGCAAGCTACGACTGTGCTTCCTCTTGCACCTGATCACAATTCTCACCGACCAACCTCTACGCCAGATCCTTCAGAACCTGGATGCATCGGGAAGACTCATCAAGTGGGCCATCAAGTTGGGGAAGTTTGACATTATGTTCCACCTGAGGACCACAATTAAAGCTTAGGCCCTCGCTGACTTCATCGTCGAGTGCACACTGCTAGAAGAGGAAGCACCCGAGCAATCCTCGGGGCCAACATGGGAGCTCTACGTGGATGGTTCATCCTGCGCCATTAGTAGTGGTGTAGGCCTAGTCCTATTGTCCCCAGAAGGGGTGGAGCTGCAGTATGCCGTTCGCTTCAATTTCTCGGCCACTAATAATGTGGTCGAGTACGAAGCACTACTTTCAGGCCTACGTATGGCAAAGCACCTCAGGGCGACCAACCTATGAGTCTACTGCGACTCCCTACTCGTCGCCAGCCAAGTCAAGGGAGAATTCGAAGCCCGAGAATCGATGATGGTGAAGTACCTTGGAAAGCCTAAGGAAGCCACATCAGCATTCTCCTGCTTCGAAATGGTGCATATCCCGAGGGAGGAAAACGTCCAAGCAGATGCTTTCTCTTATCTGGTGTCATCAACGACCACCTCTAACTCAAGAGCTGTCTTGATAGAAGAGTTGCTGGCACTAGGCATCGAGGAGTCGAGCCCCCAAGTAAACGCCATCGATTATGAGCCTTCGTGGATAATCCAATCTTGGATTTCCTCCTACGACAATAACTCCCCAGTGACCGTGCTGACGCCCGTCGCATGCGAGCACGTGCAGCATACTTCACAGTCATCGATGGCCACCTTTTCAGACGATCACTCTTAGGTCCACTGTTGAAGTGCCTATTCCCCATGGAGGCCAAGCAGGCGATCCAAGAAGTCCATGAGGGACTCTGCGTAAGCCATATTGGTGGGCGAGCACTCGCGAGGAACCACATCCGACAAGGATACTGGTGGCCAACGCTGCAACAAGATTGCCTTGACTACGCTTGGAGTTGCCCCCAGTGCCAGAAGTTTATGAACCTGCATTCAACCAGCGACACAATTGCACGCGCTAATGGAGCCTCGCCCATTTACTCGATGGGGGGTAGATATACTAGGCCGATTCCCAGAGGCCCAGGGGAGGAAGAAGTTCCTCATCGTTGCCATCGATTACTTCACCAAATGGGTCAAGGCAAAACCATTGTGGAAAATCATAAGCGAGGCAACATGGAAATTTGTCCTGCGAAACATAATCTGCCAGTCCTTACAACCGACAACGGCAGACAATTCACGAGCACTTTCTTCTAAGAAAAGTGCTCAGAGTTGGGGATTTGGAATCATTATACATCTGTAGGCCACCCCCAAGCGAATGGCCTAGTAGAGAATGCCAACAGAATGCTCCTTCATGGCATCAAGAGCCGCTTGGAACAGGTTGGCGAATCTTGGGTTGATTCCATCCCAAATGTCCTATGGGCACACCGAACGACTACTCGGACCTCCATGGGGGAAATGCCTTTCCACCTCGCATATGGAGCGGAAGCGGTTGTTCCAGTCGAAATATCCAACCCAACGTTATGGGTTAACCAGTTTGATGAGGCCAGAAACAATCAGGCAATGTGAGAAAACCTGGACCTACTCGAGGAAATTAGGGAGCATGCTCAGCTGAGACTTGTGTTATCAACAAAGATTGGCCCAATACTACAATGCTCATGTCAGAGAATGTCAGTTTCTCCCTGGAGACCTCGTGCTGCAACGAGCCAGCGTGGCGGACCCCAAAGCAGCTATGGGGAAACTTGCTCCAAACTAGGAAGGCCCGTATCGGGTGATAGAAGTGCTCGGCAAAGGGGCGTATAGGCTGATGACACTGGAAGGGTGAGAAGTCCCCAAGACTTGGAATTCTATAAATCTCAGAAAATTTTATCAATAAATTGTTGCTCCTCCTCGCCTTTCCAAGACACAGTTCAGGGAATCATTGCCAGTCACCCATCGAGCCCAACGATGGTAGCTTCTGAGCTTCCAAGAGACGAGCACACATGCTCTCTAAGAAACGATGGTAGCTTTCGAGCTCCCAAGGGACGAGCACTCATGCTCTCTCAGAAACGATGGTAGCTTTTGAGCTCCCAAGGGACGAGCACTTATGCTCTCTCAGAAATGATGGTAGCTTCCGAGCTTCCAAGAGGTGAGCACTCATGCTCCCTCAGAAATGAAGGGTGACTCTTAAGTCCCCTAGAACAAGCAACAATCCTCTCCTCTTCAGGGAGGACGTACGCTCCTCTGAGATCATTCAAAGATGGCTTTTGAGCCCCTAACGGCAGGTAAGAGTCCTGGCCTGCTTAGGAAGTAAGACATACACCTAGCCAAAGGTAAACGAGAGTCCTCCCCTCTTCGAAAAAAAGGACGTATACCTATCTACGATTTGTAGTACCCCAGAATTTATATATATAATTTTTGAATTATAAAATAATTTCTGGAAATTATAAAGGCCTAAATAAATTAATGAATGATTATTGGATTAATAAGTCATTATAAGGCTCAATTAGGCCAATTAGTTAACCTAGCATATCTAATTATTATCCAAAAAGGTTAATGGACTAAGCCCATTAAGTTTGGCCTATATTTTAGAAGGGTAATTAGCTTATTCACGTATTTTAAGGATAAATACTATTGATATAAGATAATTATGTGGATAAACGAATAAAAGAGTTTGATTAAATTAAAACTCTATATACGTTGAATGTAACGGTCTATCGGGCAACCGCCACAGCCATGTAACGCACCTAGACACGACCGTTACTTCCTGCAGATTCCGTAAGGTGAGGAAATTACAAAAAGATTGGAACCTTGAAATCCTATCTACAAGAGATCGACTTAGGGAAGCTTATAACATTGCTAAGGACTCTTAGGGATTAGGTTCTGGAAAATTAAGGACTCTAGAATCGATCTAATCTTCAAACCCTAGTCAAAACCCTATAAATAGGACCTAGTTCTGAACTGAGCGACCCATACTTTTGGCTCGTGAAGAATCAAGGTAAGGAGTCATAAATTCGGGTAAGTTCTTTAGAAGCTTTTGTTTAGTATACTTTAGACAAATGGTTCTCCCAATTTCGTACTAGGAGATCAAGCAACCAAGGAGATAGAACCTTCCAAAGTTGCTGATTCAACCTTAGCAACCCAGGAAATTGAACGCAAGTCCCCTGAAGATATAGAGATTAGGATGACTAAATGAGGTAATTAGAGTACGATCCTTTAAAACTTTTTGTTCCCAATAGTTTCATCTTGTTACCCTCAAAATTTCACATCATTAGGTCAAGAGGCTGAGGAAATAGAGCAGATTAAAGCTGCTGATTTATCACAAGAAGTACAAGGGACTAAGAGTGGCACCTAGCATCAAATTCGAAGTTTTAAGGTTCTAGAAGAGGTAGGTTATCTCATGATTGACAAAAATAACTTGTTAGGAATAAAAGGCCTCTGGTTGTGTTTGATTTCATGCATTGTAGACTAAGAATTTCATGATTTCCTAGTTCTATACATTCATGCATTTCTTAGCCCTAAATGGAAATTAAAAGATATTATCCTGTCTATTCACTAAACCTATGCATATAGTTGGCCTATACTTTATTTTCATGACTAGGACAGTGGTAGTATGTTGATTTCCAGGCATGTTATGTTTTCATAAACCTTTACTTAGTTTACTGCCAGCAGATTCTCTGACGCACCAATGTAAGACCGTCACATGAATGTAACGGCCTTACGATAGACCGTCACATCCTGTTGTGCTTTTTCTATTATCTCTGACGCACCCTAGCAGAAGCGTTACAACACTGTAACGCCCCCCCGATAAACCGTCACACACTGTAACGTGCCTATCCTAAACCATCAGAAACCTATGTTCTGTCAGCCCAAGGCAGAATAATAACCAGTTAAGTTTACTCATAAATAAGCTTAGATAGCTAAGTTTGGACCTATTATCATGACTTTGAGTTTAGTTTCTGATTCATAATCAAATTGCATGATTAATGTGTCTTAGGTTATTTTAAGTTATGCTAATTTCATTGGCTAAAACTCTATAGTTTTGTATTCTAAATCATGATTTTCTAAAGTTGTATTGACGGAGTTTTATCTTGGTTTCATAATGTTACACATTCTTTCCTATCTATAGAGTCATTTCTTTAATTATATGGCACATATTCCGGTATGTTGTCTATTAGTTCACTTTGCACTATAGGAACATTATTCTTGGACATGAGGACATCTCTATTGGATATTCCTTCCAATGGACTAGGAAATCTTGTTTCAAGGCCTCTGTAATTCTCTGCGAGCCTGGGATTCCCACTAGGACGCCGAGTTAGTTGTACCATTGAAGCCCATTGATTAGATTACACTATCGATATTTTTGGTTATCAATAATGTAACGGCTCTATGTTGGACCGTCAGGCACAAGTAACGGCCCAATATACGACCGTCACATTCCACTGAGTCTGATTTCTTGGTTCTGGATTTAGACTAATGTAACGGCCGAATACTGGAGCGTCACATCATGTAACGGCCCAGTACACTACCGTCACACTGCTTGAGTATTTTAACCCAAGGTGGACCAAGGGTTGATATTCCAAGGTTTCTAGATGGACTATTAATGATCTAGAACTTATCATATTGATCAAGAAACCTAATATAATGAATGGAAGATAAAGAAAGTATCGTTATGCTACCTATTTATTTTCATAAGCATAATCTTGCTTAAGTCATTCTTGATCTTTCATGATTCTTATTGAAGCATTCATTCATTGCATTGTTACATGCGTGGAAAAAAGCTTGATTTATACTTGAAGATGCGATCGAGCACTGATTGTGTTCAAGGGCTCTATGCTAGTCCCCTCGGCTAATTGTCGAAAACATACTATTTTATAAACCATGGGGTATGATGCTACTGGCGTCACATTACGTTGGGAGTACTTTTTCTATAAATAAGTGAAAATCCATGACGACATGACATTCTTGTACATGACTTTCTTGCTTGATATTCCACAGAAATTCACGAAGTACTTGCTCATAAGCAAAAGATACTGGAGTGATGATCATGTGACTTGATAGTACATTCTCGATACATTCTTGTTCATGAAAGGCCAATATCATGTTCTTGTTACATTCTTACTAGTTCGTATTTGTTCACATTCTAACTTACATGATCATCTTGTTACTTTGGTTTAATCGCATGATTGATCACATTCGCATGATTTTTACCTTATTCTTTAGAGCTAAATTGTTAATTACTTTAATAGTGCCTTCATGTTGATGCGAAGATACCTACCGGACAAGTGTGCTTTTATCTATTTCCAATCTTTTCAGGAGATGAGAGTGATTCAAATTCGGATTCGGGTTATACAAGTAGCGGGTCCGAGAGCGAATGAAAGTATTGTCAAGATGAGAGTGAAGACTTAGGAAAGTCTATATTGTTTAGATTGAGTCCATGTAATTTTCCTATTTCTTGAGTCTAGTACATAATGGAAGTTGAATTAGTGATTGTAATTGAGGGTTCAATGAAATAAAGTTGAAGTTTAAATATATATTGTGCAATTGTATCTTTATGTGGGATTGTCTTGTGCTCTGATCGTTCTTGCTTGCAAGAGGCTTACCATGCCGGCTGTTTGCGCTCCCCGAGTTAATCTTCCGCTGTAATAAAGGCTCGGGGCGTGACAGTTAAGTTGGTATCAGAGCCTAAGTCTCAGGACTTAGGAAGAAGAATCATGTCATAGGAAACGTCCAAGGTTTAAGGACCCCTACCTATAAACTAAGGAAGAAATTTCCATACCCATGTGAGAATTGGGTAGAGCCCAGGATAAGATAATTAATTAGCTTTAAGATTATTTCTCCCAATTTCATGAGAAATAATAAGTTGTTATTTTTCTCTCAGGTACCTCATTTTACAAATGGCTCATCGTGTAGATTGGGATGGTATGCAACAAACAGTTGCCGGCCTTACTCAGGCATTGCAAACCATAGCGCAAGGTGGTGTAGGGGCAAGGGCTGGTGACCTACATCACAATTTCTGGAGTTTAAATCCTCCGTGATTCTATGGTTTGTCTAATCCCGACGAGGCAGAAAATGGGATAGACGAAATGAATCGTATATTTGATGTCATCCAATGCACCGATCAGGAGAAGGTGCATCTTGCAACCTTTCAACTCAACAAAGATGCTCACACATGGTGGAAGTCGGTTCCGGCACCTCCGGCCAATGCACCTCATACATGGGATGGTTTTCTTACCCTGTTCCGTGCCAAGTACTTTTCTGAGCACATAAAGGAACGAAAGGCTATGGAGTTCGCCGCTCTTCGGCAATGAATGATGACGGTTGCCGAATATGAAATGCAATTCTCAAGGCTTGCACCTTACGCACCGCATCTTATCAGCACCAATCTACTCAAGGCAAATCGGTTTATGGACGGGTTACGACTCGATTTCATTCAGCAGCTCGGGACCCAAAACATCCGTACTTATGCAGAGATGGTTCAGCGGGCGTACCTATGTGAAAGGACCTTAGAGAAGGTCAAAAAATTGAAAGGGAAAGGAGAAGAATCAAGCCGACGCTCAGATCGGCGTTATAAGAAAGAGAAATTCAGCATTACGGAGCTTTACAAAAGTCGTGATAGTAAGAAGAGATCCAGGAATGGGAATGGTGGAAGTTGCCATAAGCAAAAGAAAGTGAAGGAGGAGAAGGAGCAGGTCGCCACGGCTTGCACATTTTGTGAAAAATTTGGCCATTCGGCTGAGGAGTGTTGGAAGCGTCTCGGAGCTTGTTTACGTTGTGGAAGCAGGGACATCGCATGCCGGAATGCCCCCTTATGAAGGACCAGTCATCTGGTGGAGGACGCAGGAGGCAGGCTCGCCTCAATGCTGTTCTAGAAGGAGAGGAAGCTCCCAGGGATGATGGGCTTATGAAAGGTACTCTTCAAATTTGTTCTCGTCCTGTATTTGTGCTATTTGATACTGGTATCTCTCATTATTTTATCTCCGCTACTTTTGCTAAAACATTACCAATCGCATCAATTCCCTTACCTTCAGATCTTGCTATTTCCACACTCTTAGGTTCTGGAACAGAGCTTACAAACTATTATCTTGATAGCGAAGTGATAGTAGAAGGTCATGATCTCCCCGCAAACTTAGTATGCCTTGACATGAAAGGTTATGATGCCATTTTAGGGGTAGACTGGCTTGTAGATCATGATGCTTATATCAATTGCCGAAATAGGATTACATCCTTTCGAAAGCCCAGTCTTCCAAGATTCTCTTTTCTTGGCATCAAGTACAAGAAGCATCCTACTATCATATCTTCTCTTCACGCTTGCAAACTTATCTCGCAAGGATGTGAAGCTTTTCTTGCTTCCGTAATTATCACCGAGTCTAAGGAGATTATCTTAGCGGACATTCCTATTGTAAATGAGTTCCCCGATGTGTTTCAGTCTGAATTACCTAGTTTATCACCCGAGAGGGAAGTGAACTTCACTATTGAACTCATTCCGAGAGCAGCACCTGTTTTTATAGCCCCTTACAGGATGTCCCCCACAGAACTCAAGGAATTGAACAAGCAGTTGCAGGAACTTCTAGATAAGGGTTTCATCAGACCTAGCACATCCCCTTGGGTTGCGCCGGCTCTATTTGTCAAGAAGAAGGATGGTTCTCTCAGGCTATGTATTAATTACCGGCGACTGAATCAACTCACAATTAAAAATAAGTATCCGTTGCCGCGTATTGATGAGCTCTTCGATCAGCTTTTGGGAGCAGAATATTTCTGTAAGATAGACCTCAGATCAGGTTATCATCAGCTTAGAATTAAAGAAGATGACATTTATAAAATGGCTTTTCGAAGTCGTTATGGCCACTATGAATTCGTAGTGATGCCGTTTGGGTTAACTAATGCCCCAACAGCATTCATGCAACTTATTAACAATGTCTTCCAGCCATATCTGGACCAGTTCATCGTCGTCTTCATTGATGACATCTTGATATATTCCAAGATGAAAGAGGAACATGAACAACATTTGAAAATAGCTTTACAAACACCTAGAGAACACAAGCTTTATGCCAAACTCAATAAGTGTGAATTTTGGCTCGAGGAAGTCTCATTCCTAGGCCACATTATTTCAAAAGAAGGTATTGCTGTGGATCCTTCTAAGGTAGAAGCTGTCAAGAATTGGAGTCGGCCAACGACTGTATCAGAAGTAAGAAATTTTCTGGGTCTAGCTGGTTATTATAGGAGATTCATTAAAGACTTCTCAAAAATTACGGTTCCTTTAACTAGACTCACAAGAAAAGAAAATCTTTTTTTCTGGTCAGAGGAATGTGAGAAGAGTTTTCAAACTCTTAAGAATCATCTTACAACAGCTCCTATTTTATCACTACCAATGGAGGGTGGTGGATTCGAAGTGTATACGGATGCGTCTGGCATTGGCTTAGGATGCGTTCTCATGCAGAATGGAAAAGTAATCTGTTATTCTTCAAGACAATTGAAACGTCACGAGGAAAACTATCCCGTACATGATCTGAAATTAGCAGCGGTTATTTTTGCCTTAAAAATTTGGCGTCATTATCTTTATGGAGAAAAGTTCACGGTCTACTCGGACCACAAAAGCTTGAAATATTTATTCTCTCAAAAGGAGCTTAACATGAGGCAGAGGAGGTGGTTAGAATATCTCAAAGACTTTGATTTTGCTATTCAATATCATCCTGGCAAGGCTAATGCTGTAGCAGATGCACTCAGCAGAAAACCAATGGGTATGCTATCAAGTCTTATGATAAGTGTAACTAACCTTGTTCCTCAATTTGCTCAGTTGAACTTAGATATTGACATAAAGGAAGAAGATTGCTTCATAGTTAATATCTGAGCTCAACCTACATTGATAGAAGATCTGGTCAAGCTGCAAAATGATGATCCTATATTACTGGAAATTAAAGCCAATATGGAACAAAGGCCGGATTTTTCTATTTCCAATGACAGAAGATTGTTATTTAAGGGCCGAATATGTGTACCAGATCATGAGGGTACGAACAAACTAATCCTAGATGAAGTGCATAATTCCAAATACACAATTCATCCTGGAGGAACAAAGATGTATCAAGATCTCAAAAGAAAATTTTTGGTAGCCCAATATGAAGAGAGAAATAGCTGATTTCGTGTCTCGCTGTCTCACCTGCCAACAAGTAAAGGCAGAGCATTTTAGACTCACAGGTAAATTACACCCCTTGAGTATTTCCGAATGGAAATGGGAGAGTATAGGGATGGACTTTATTATGGATTTACCCCAGACCAGAGGTGGACATGATGGAATATGGGTAATCATAGACCGATTGACTAAATCCGCACACTTCATACCTGGAGAGGGGGATTTCTGTAGCCCAATTAAGAGCAGCCAAACTAGGCCCATCAGGACCGAACGAGGCTCAGCTCATCCGAGTGACAGCCCTCTAGGGCAGACTTTGGTAGAAAAGCCCAATAAAGATTACTCGGGGTCCCATCCTTCCTCGGCGGCCCTTAGGCTCGGAAGGCCTGAACGACAGAACGGAGGAAGACCCACGCCCGAGCCATCTCCCCATCGAGATAAGGGCAGGCGCTATGCGCCCACTCCGATCTGACTGCATCCGAGCTATGCCCATCGCCCGGATAGGGCTAGCACTTCTCATTCTTGGATCAACTGACAAATGCTTATCCATCCAACCGTTGACAGTCCTTTATGAGCAGGAGTTCAGCGGGATAAGAGTGCCACGATCTCACAAGGTCATGAAGAGCCCACGATGAGGACGTAATGATCCTATAATGAGGACGTAACTCCCGCCTAAAACTCCTCAGCTTATGGGACTCTTCGGGGGAGCTCGCTATATAAATCAAGGACTCCCTCCGGCAGCAGGTATGGCAGATACATGCCTAACACTCCCTGAGCAGGAACCACTTCACCATCTTGGTGTTGGGGAATCTCACGCATCTCTTTCAACCTCCCTCAATACCTTCCACCATTGCTCTACTGACTTAAGCATCAGAGGGTTTTCCCCAGGGAACCATCCCTGGGCCTCCTGATTCGTTTCCCTTTCTCTACAGTTCACTATCCGGTGATCATCCTCCCAGCTCAGGACCAGCATGAGATCACGCCCCTTCAATACCAATAAAGAGTCGATGGTCTGTGGATATCCTAGCAGCATTATACATAAAGGAGATTGTTAAATTACATGGTGTCCCTGTCACTATTATATCCGATAGAGATCCTTGATTCACATCACAATTCTGGAAGGGTCTACAACATTCACTAGGGACTAGATTAAATTTCAACACAGCTTTTCATCCACAAATAGATGGTCAAACGTAAAGAACGAATCAGGTAGTAGAAGATATGCTCAGGGCTTGTGCTATCGACTTTGGAGGTAGTTGGCATGATCACTTGCCTCTAGTAGAGTTTGCATATAATAATAGCTATCAGACTAGCATACGAATGACACCTTTTGAAGCTTTATATGGAAAAAGCTGTCGATCACCAATATGCTGGAATGAAATAGGGGAAAAGCAATTTCTAGGCCCCGACCTTATAAGGGATTCTACCGAGAAGATCAAGCTCATTCAAGAAAGAATGAAGATGGCACAAGATAGGCAAAAGTCTTATGCTGACAATCGAAGAGGTGACTTGGAGTTTCAAGTAGGACATCATGTCTATTTAAAGGTTTCTCCAGGTCGTGGTATTCGAAGATTTGGCATTAAAGGAAAGCTAAGATTCATTGGCCCGTTTGAAATTCTTGAATGGATTGGTGAAGTTGCTTACAAACTGGCTTTACCTCCACAATTAGCAGGAGTTCATGCCGTATTTCACGTCTCTATGCTGAAGAAGTATGTATATGATCTTGACCATATTATTACTTATGACAATCTGAAAATTCAGAAGGACATGACATACGAACAAACACCAATAAAGATTCTGGAACGAGAAGTGCGTCAACTAAGAAATAAAATTATTCCTATGGTCAAGATTTAATGGAAGAAAACATGGCCATATGAAGCAACTTGGGAAACCGAAGTAGCCATGCGAAAAAGATTTCCAGAATTATTTAACTATAAGTACACTCTCCGAAATCCATATATTGAAATTGGGGACCAAATTCTTCTAAGTGAGGGATGGTGTAGTACCCCAGAATTTATATATATAATTTTTGAATTATAAAATAGTTTTTTGGAAATTATAAAGGCCTAAATAAATTAATGAAGGATTATTATATTAATAAGTCATTATAAGGCTCAATTAGGCTAATTAGTTAACCTAGCCTATCTAATTATTATCCAAAAAGGTTAATGGACTAAGCCCATTACGTTTGGCCCATATTCTAGAAGGGTAATTAGCTTATTCACGTATTTTAAGGATAAAAACTATTGATATAAGATAATTATGTGAATAAACGAATAAAAGAGTTTGATTAAATTAAAACTCTATATACGTTGAATGTAACGGTATATCAGGCGACCACCACAACCATGTAACGCACCTAGACACGACCGTTACATCATGCAGATTCCGTAAGGTGAGAAAATTACAAAAAGATTGGAACCTTGAAATCCTATCTATAAGAGATCGACTTAGGGAAGCTTATAACATTGCTAAGGACTCTTAGGGATTAGGTTCTGGCAAATTAAGGACTCTAGAATCGATTTAATCTTCAAACCCTAGTCAAAACCCTATAAATAGGACCTAGTTCTGAACTGAGCGACCGTTACTTTTGGCTCGTGAAGAATCAAGGTAAGGAGTCATAAATTCGGGTAAGTTCTTTAGAAGCTTTTGTTTAGTATACTTTAGACTAATGGTTCTCCAAATTTCGTGCTAGGAGATCAAGCAACCAAGGAGATAGAAGCTTCCAAAGTTGCTGATTCAACTTTAGCAACCCAGGAATCTGAACGTAAGTCCCCTGAAGATCCAGAGATTAGGATGACTAAACGAGGTAATTAGAACTTTTTGTTCCCAATAGTTTCATCTTCTTACCCTCAAAATTTCACATCCTTAGGTCAAGAGGCTGAGGAAATAGAGTAGATTGAAGTTACTGATTTATCACAAGAAGTACAAGGGACAGTGGCACCTAGCATCAAATTCGAAGTTTTAAGGTTCTAGAAGAGGTAGGTTATCTCATGATTGGCAAAAATAACTTGTTAGGAATAAAAGGCCTCTAATTGTGCTTGATTTCATGCATTGTAGACTAAGAATTTCATGATTTCCTAGTTCTATACATTCATGCATTTCTTAGCCCTAAATGAAAATTAAAAGATATTATCCTGTCTATTCACTAAACCTATGCATATAGTTGGCCTATACTTCGTTTTCATGACTAGGACAGTGGTAGTATGTTGATTTCCAGGCATGTTATGTTTTCATAAACCTTTAATTAGTTTACTGCCAGTAGATTCTCTGACGCACCAACGTAAGACCGTCACATGAATGTAACGGCCTTACAATAGACCGTCACATCCTGTTGTGCTTTTTCTATTGTCTCTGATGCACCCTAACAGGAGCGTTACACCACTGTAACGGCCCCCGATAAACCGTCACACACTGTAACGCGCCTATCCTAGACCGTCAGAAACATGTGTTCTGTCAGCCCAAGGCAGAATAATAACCTGTTAAGTTTACTCATAAATAAGCTTAGATAGCTAAGTTTGGACCTATTATCATGACTTTGAGTTTAGTTTCTGATTCATAATCAAATTGCATGATTAATGTGTCTTAGGTTATTTTAAGTTATGCTAATTTCATTGGCTAAAACTTCATAGTTTTGTATTCTAAATCATGATTTTCTAAAGTTGTATTGACGGAGTTTTATCTTGGTTTCATAATGTTACACATTCTTTCCTATCTATAGAGTCATTTCTTTAATTATATGGCACATATTCCGGTATGTTGTCTATTAGTTCACTTTGCACTATAGGAACATTATTCTTGGACATGAGGACATCTCTATTGGATATTCCTTCCAATGGACTAGGAAATCTTATTTCAAGGTCTCTGTAATTCTCTGCGAGCCTGGGATTCCCACTATGACGCCGAGTTGGTTGTACCATTAAAGCCCATTGATTAGATTACACTATCGATGTTTTTGGTTATCAGTAATGTAACGGCTCTATGTTGGACCGTCAGGCAAAAGTAACGGCCCAATATACGACCGTCACATTCCACTGAGCCCGATTTCTTGGTTCTGGATTCAGACTAATGTAACAGCCCAATACTGGAGCGTCACATCATGTAACGGCCCAGTACATGACCGTCACACTGTTTGAGTATTTTAACTCACGGTGGACCAAGGGTTGATATTCCAAGGTTTCTAGATGGACTATTAATGATCTAGAACTTATCATATTGATCAAGAAATCTAATATAATTAATGGAAGATAAAGAACGTATCATTATGCTGCCGATTTATTTCCATAAGTATAACCTTGCTTAAGTCATTCTTGATCTTTCATGATTCTTATTGAAGCATTCATTCATTGCATTGTTACATGCGTGGAAAAAGCTTGATTTATACTTGAAGATGCGATCGAGCACTGATTGTGTTCAAGGGCTCTATGCTAGTCCCCTCGGTTAATTGTCGAAAACATACTATTTTATAAACCATGGGGTATGATGCTACTGGCATCGCATTACACTGGGAGTACTTTCTCTATAAATAAGTGAAAATCCACGACAACATGACATTCTTGTACATGACTTTCTTGCTTGATATTCCACAGAAATTCACGAAGTACTTGCTCATAAGCAAATAATACTGGAGTGATGATTATGTGGCTTGCTAGTACATTCTCGATACACTCTTGTTCATGAAAGGCCAATATCATGTTCTTGTTACATTCTTACTAGTTCGTATTTATTCTCATTCTAACTTACATGATCATCTTGTTACTTTGGTTTAATCACATGATTGATCGCATTCGCATGATTTTTACCTTATTCTTTAGAGTTAAATTGTTAATTACTTTAATAGTGCCTTCATGTTGATGCGAAGATACCTACTGGGCAAGTGTGCTCATTATCTATTTCCAATCTTTTCATGAGATGAAAGTGATTCAAATTCAGATTCGGGTTATACAAGTAGCGGGTCCGAGAGCGAATGAAAGTATTGTCAAGATGAGAGTGAAGACTTAGGAAAGTCTATATTGTTTAGATTGAGTCCATGTTATTTTCCTATTTCTTGAGTCTAGTACATAATGGAAGTTGAATTAGTGATTATAATTGAGGGTTCAATGAAATAAAGTTGAAGTTTGAATATATATTGTGCAATTGCATCTTTATGTGGGATTATCTTGCGCTCTGATCGTTCTTACTTGCAAGAGGCTTACCATGCCGGCTGTTCACGCTCCCCGAGTTAGTCTTCCGCTGTAATAAAGGCTCGGGGCGTGACACGATTGTTCAAAGATAGTGCAATCCCCCAGGGCAGGTAAGAGTCCTGGACTTCCTAGGAAGCATGACGTAAACCTAGTTCACGCGCTCTGGAGGTATATTTGATGACGAGTCTACCTACTCTCACGAACACTCCACACCTGGATGATTTTGCCAAAGTCCATACAACGTTCATACAATGGCGCTAACAACGTGTGAGGAAAACGATGAAGTGCAAGAAGAAGATCATGCTTTATTGTTGATACAAGGACCCTTAGTCGCTGTCTACATATTCACTTGACCAACGTGGAGAATCGGGGTAGTGAGTTGGACACACTAAGGCCATAGCTGCATTAAAGCCATCACGGTGGCTATCCATCCAACCCCGAGCGAAGTCGCTGTCCAAGTCGAGCGGTTCGTGGGAAGTGACCGGAGTCGGTGCAGACTCGGCAGCAGCGCCTCCCCTCGGTTTATCCCCTACGGGCGACATCGGGGTTGCTGGAGCTTCATGTGCCTACCTAGTAGGAGCGACGTCCATCCCCACTACAACGACAATAGGAGCATCAGAGACCTTAGGGGTTTCCCCCTCCACTATGGACTTGAGAGGTTGCTGAGACATGATGGCGACAAAGACAAGAGGGGATGAAGGCACACGATGCCTTATAACCATCAACAGACCCTGCTATTTATGGGGGAAGGACTCCCCTTCGTAAAGGTAACCCTTGCCTACGACGGATGGTATCTTTCATTTGACTCACACATCGAGGGAAGGTATGGACACATTAACGACAACCGCACCACACAGAGATCAAGCATCCATCATACAAAGAAAGGTTGCAGAAAAAGAAATTTTATTGATAGAGGGGAAATGGGTACAAGAGGTTACTCGTCCTCCTTGGGACGGAACCTTTCGGGTTGGAGGCTCAACACCCCCTTATTGCAAAATAGGTAGTTCACCTTCGCCAAGGCGTCCCACCACCCTTGCAGGTACCCTTGCTTGTAGTCCTCCTAGACAGTCATAGTTTGCGAAGGAAAACCAAGTCATCATTATCAAGCAAAAAGGTTACAAGGAGAGGGCAACGTCTGCTCAGATGTACAAAAAAAATAGGAAAAGACAAGGTACAAGTAATGGCGAGCACTCCCTCAAGTGCTCACCCCCTCGGTGGCATGAGCTGGTGCCTGGTCTCAAGCCTCGGGCACGCCTTGGGAAATGGCCGCAGAGGGTGGCACATTGTTAGTCAGATCAACCAACTCCCTCTCCACCGAATGCTCGGTGCCAGCTGCTCCTCACCATAGCTAGCTGCAGGCTCAAATGGTGTTAGCGGAGGTAGCAGGGACGGCACCGGGACACCCAGGTTGTCAACAACAGCTTGGAGGGTGGCTGACCATCCCTCCTGGAAGCTGAGGTCCCTCGTCGGACCGTAGACTTCGACAGCAGCCGTGTTCAGCTCGTCTTGGTACTCTGAGGATGACCAGAAACACTCCATGGCTTCTACGCTAATGGTGGCCATCATCGCCTTCAGCCTCTTGGCCCGGGCCTCTGCCGCCTGGGCCCCCTCTTCGTCCGCATCTGCCAAGGCCCTTAGCCCGACCACCCGGGCATCAGCTGTGCCGGCCCGCTCAGCCGCCTTGTGAAAGGACCCTTCCAGCATTTGAATCTGGACTCGAAAGGCGTCTCGGCCGTGCTCGGCCTCCACCAAGGTTTACCCCTACGACTCCAGGCGCTTCTGGAGATTGGCGCGTTCACCCGTGAACATGTGGAGTTGGGCCTCTAGCTTCATCCACTCGACATTACTCTTAGTCAATTGTCGAGCGATCCTAGTGAAGTGGTATCCCCAGAGGCCGAAAGCCCTGGCGACCGAGCATAGATTCTTGACCGCCAAATTGCACAAGTCCCCGTGGGCCACAGGGGAGAAGTCACTGGTGCGGTCTGACAGCTGCACGCCCTTGTCCATTAGGGCGTACGCCTCTCGTTGACCAGCGATGACCCCCAGGGTGTCTTCGGGCAGTAGGAAGCTGGTAGCTGCATCAAGGCATGGCGCCTTACCTTTGTCAGTTGCCTCCTTGGCAGGGACCGAGGGAGGAGCCCATGTCTGCGATGAACGAACCGAGGCAAGCAGTATGGGAGCCGGTGCCTCAACTGGTTCCGGGGCCGGAGGAGTTGCAGATCGGAGAGGAGGTGGCGTTTGACCGTAGGCTCCGGTGGTGGTCCTCCTTCTCTTCCCTTGGCGACGCTGGCGATCCAACATCGCCATTGTGCCAAGTTCCACCCGATAATGCCACTTTCCCACCATTGGGGAGGTCTCGACGGGTGTACTCGATGAGCTCCCGGAGGCTACCTGCTGACTAGCCGCGCGAGTGTCCGAACCAATGCTGGGCACGGGCGTGGTGGGTGGCGATGTAAGGGGTGGACGCAAGCACTCCACCAGAAGCGCCGCCGGAAGAGGATATGGCAAATGCCCCGGCTCGAAGACAACCACCTCCCGAGGAGTAGCGACAGACATCTGGTTGGCACCAGGTTATATATGACCCAAGGGGCGAGGAACATATACCGACTGCTCGACCGTCTCGAACCCCATTTCTTACAATTCTGGCACCCCTGTAGAGCAACAGGGAGAAGGTCATTCCAATAGAAGATGGAAAGGCAAAGGAAATATCGAAGGTAGTACCATGGGGAAATGGGGGGCTCAACCCCAACTCCCGGAGTATCACCGGGGTCAGCCTTGTATCGGCATCCTTAAGGGAGTGGCGAAGAAGGGCCTTAATTACCCTGGCCTCCTCAGCAGTCAGAGTAGGCAATCTGTCGGCCCTAAGAGGGTATAAACTCATGGCAAAACTCCAATCACTTGGGTGGCTGCTACCTCCTACTTTTGTAATGAGAACAAAGCGCTCGGACTAGCGCTTAATGTTGGAGATCAGGGAAGAGACATGGATAATGGTCCTGCCCTTTCTGGCCCAAAAATAAAAAGATGACGCATCAGCTGGACAACGCTGAAGGCTATGGAACTGCCTGAAAAGGAAGACATTAAGTGTAATCGAAGCTTGGTTACAGACATAGACAAAACAACATAGGATGTGCCAGGAATTGGGGGCAAGGTCCCTTGGGTACCTACCATAGTAATGAAGGACCGACTCCAAGAAAGGATGCACGGGGAGACGAAAGCTTTCTCGAAAGAGTTCTATAGGAACCCTAATGCTACCCCGAATATGACCCTACAAACAATCGTCGAAAGTCGAGAAGACGATATCAAAGTCGGCAGGGATCTGAAAGGCCTCACAAACGCAATGGACCACCCTATATGATGCAGGACGATATCTGGACTCATGATCGATTTGATGCGGAACTGGGACTCTAGGTGATGACACGACACCACCAGCAACAACGCGACTAATGCAACACCAACAGAGCTCCAGAAGAGGCGAATGTGTCCTCAATAAGAATCGCAAGACCACAATCGTCCCACGCGAGGGAAACATGCGGATCTGTGCAGTTGAGAAACCGGTAGTGAGTCAAGGCTATTCAACTCTTTCACGTGCTCGGATCGAGTCACGGGACGGTTACGCTCACTCACTCATAGCGATGAAAAAAATTTATCGAGCTAGATATCCTATCACAAGCAGTGGCAAATAAACACATATACAAAATGAGCAATGCCACAAATAGAGGAGCGGAAATTAACCTCCACGCTCGGGGCGTGGGGAAGACCTTCTCGGCCAAGAACCGTAACTCCCGGTACAGTACATATAAATAGTTACAGCAATGAATTTTACGGCCCACTCCACGCAGGGAGGTAAGGGCTAAAACAGTGACCTGAGAATACCGATCTCGGGTTGACGGGTAGCAAACCAGAAGGGCTTTCGGGCCGGAGGCGGGCTACTGGTCTGATTCAGCACTATTCAAACTCGTTGGACAGGAAGCGCGTATGGCTTGTGGGACGGCGACTTTCGGTCGTCTTATGGCCGAGGCAGTTGGCTGGGACGTCGGTGGAAGGTTCCTCTTCGATCCCTGAGGTCGGCGGTGACTGAATCGCAGCCAGCATATTTTTAGAAGATTTAATCGGGGGCTGCTTCTGCTGGCCTATCACGGGACAGATCTGCACGCTCCGACGAAAACAGTCACCACACACAGATCCGGTGTCGGATCGGGACGAAACCAGCGCTGTTGCTAAGGGCGCGCTGTTTCTAAGGGCACTAGAAGGGATTCAATTCCTCAAGATTTGGGAACCATCCAACGGTCAGATTTGAAATTAAAAACTTTGTGCCACTATGATTTTTATGGCTCATGTTACATAACAGATAGGACAGATCGGGTTCTGCCTGATTATGGGGTTTGACCGAAGGGAAATTGGTAGATCTGGGCTTTGGGAAGTTTATGGGTGAGAGGGGGGAAGTGAGGATCACACACAAATATTTTTGTAATTTTCTGATGTTGTTTAAGGGGTGGAAAAATTCGTGGAACAGGTTGCTGTCTCACAAATCTTCAGAAAGGCAGACTACAAGGGATGGAAAGAAGTGACTGGGAGGAGGGGCAAACGGGGGCTGATTGAGGTGAAAATTATATTGGAAGAAGGGGGAGACACGGGGAACAAACCCTAAAAACCTCAGCTCGATCAGGTGGTTGGATCTAGAGATACAACCTCTTCTTTAAGCTTCTGTTCTGTAGGTCGTAGGTCTGAACAGTAGGCTGGAGATTGGGTTATGGCGGCTCCTTGGCGGCTCCGATGGTGGCGGCGGCAGCAGTGGCTGAGAATCACACTAAAAGGAGAGATAAAACTTGGAATCACTCCAAGATTTAGGGCATCTCACCCAGAAATCACAGTAATCTCAGCTGCAAGAAGGAAGAGAGGGAGGAGAGAGGGGCGCCCAAGGGCTCTTGCACACAAATGTTTTTTTCTTCTTCAATAATTCTATCCAAAAATAATACATGAGACATTAAGTAGTAAACCCTAGACCTAGGACAAATGACCACATATACCCTTGGTCAAGGGGGCATATTGGGGAAGAGAGACAAAGAAGAATAATAAAAAAAATCCCACAACGGGACAAAGGAGGGGGTGCCCTCTTTAAAGAAGTAAAACAGGAATTTTCTTCTACTTGGTCCAAGTCCACCTTGGATCATGGACCAGCCCCTATGGCCCCTAACATCTAGGTGGCCCAATGGGAGAGAGGGTGGGGGCCCCGTCAGGCCTAAGTGGCCTTTTTACAAAGAAACTCATTACATTTAGCCAATTAACTCTCTCTTGACCCAAAATAAAACCCAAAATTATAAATACACACAAATGACACTCTAGACAAATACACACTCAGGACACCGGGCCTAACTCCTTCGTGTTGGCCCTAGCTCCGATGCCCCATCACTATAAGTGACTAACGGCGGGGAGCGAGGATAACTAGGACCAGCCCCTGAAGCGCTCGGGACACCGGCATGGCCGACTTCCTCCTCTTCGGCAGAAGATGTAAGGCCAACACGAAGGATCCTCCTACGAGGTGCCATGGGTCTTGGAAGCAGAGAAAGATGGAAGGATCCTCACCAGGGCAGGAGGAAGATGATGAGGAAGCACCCGACACCCACGACGAACACAAGAGAAGCGAGTAGGGTTTCCCCGATATCCTTGTGTCAGTATTTATGAATTGCGAAGGCGGATCGACCACTTCGAGATGGCAAAGGGTGCCCATCACCACCAATGTACGGCCGTCGAACTCAGGTGACCATTCGCGCCCGCACTCCCAGACAAAAATGGCTAATCCATGATGACAGCGACGCTGACTGACACCTCGATCAGTAGTACCTTGTGTGCCAAGAAGCCGAGTAGGTGGCAGGGCCCACCTACCCTGTTGATACAAAAAGATCCTCTTAGGAACTCCCCCTCAACGGGCCCACCGGGACTACCTCTTAGACCCCGAAAGTGCTCGGCATCTGAAAGTGGGGGGCTAGTGAGGAGGGTCAAATCGACAGGGCCCATGCGCGGTCCATTGACTCCAGGCCTACATCGACCGAAGGTCCGTAATGCTCATGATGGGCCCCCGACAGCCACGGCCCACGACAGGCGACCCAATAGGGCCGGTCATCAGATTTGTCATCCCACAAAGGGCATCAACTCGGGCATATCGGATGCCAGACGACCCTCCGGCAACCTAGCGTTACTCCCGAGATCATCGGCCTTGACTCCAATAAAGGCGAGCGTGCCCCACCGGTGCCTTAAGACTCACCTGAATGCCACTCAACTCCGGAGGAGCGGATGCTCAACGGAAACTCCCCACGATCACAGAGAGATATTACCCCATGACTCACGCCTTTCCTTGGTAAGGGATAGGCCTCCACTGCCAGAACAACCCCTATAAATGGGCTTGCGACCAGGGACGAAGAGAGGGACGGAGACACACGCACGGAAAGTAGGCTCTTGCGCACACATCAATAGATCGATAGCTACTGTGAGCGCCTTAAGCAGAGGAGAGCCCTAGCTTCCGAGCACTCTTCCGGTTGATGGGGGCATCCCTTGCCCCTCCACATTTTTTCTAGGCTTGGATTGTTCGTCGGCATGCGTCATTGTGTTCGTCATATTTTTCTAAGTCTAGTCATGTAATTTTTATATTTTATTTGAGTCATAATTATGTAATTTCTCTTTTATTTGAGTCAAGTACCTAGGTTAATGAGTCATCTACCTAAGTTAAGTGTCATAGGGTTGATTAGTATGGTTAATGGGCCCAATAAAGTGGGCTAAGCCCAGGGGTGCCCCCCTTCTCCCTTGGTTTCTTATCATTAGCCCAAAAGTCAGGGACTTAGTGTAAATTATGGGATTCCTATAAATAGGACCCCAATCCCCCATTTGAGAGCTAATGAATAGTTGAAGAGAATTCTGAAATCCAGTTTAAATCCCTAGGGTGAGAAACCCATCCCTCTCCCTCTCTCTCTCTCTAAAGGGGGCAACCCCCATTCTCTCTCCTCCCATCCCCCAAGTTTTGAATTTCCTCTCTCTCTCTCTCTCTCTCTCCCCCATTCACTCCTCATTAAACCCCTCCTCTTCCCCATACCTCCCATTTAATTCCCCTCCAACCCCTAGGTGGAATTCCCTTCTCCTAAACACCCATTCACTCCTCATCACACCCCTTCACCATCCCCATGTGACTCTTCAATCTCCCAAGCACCCCTTCCCTACCCCAACTCATCCCTTCCCCTTCCCAAGGCCACCATTGATCACCCCCCCATTAAGGGAAATTCAAATTCACATTCCCTCCACCCACTTGTGCCCCCTCACCTTCCCCCTCTCCCTCCCAGCCCCCAAATTCGCAGCCCCACTCCCACCCACTACAAACTCCATCACCCAGCCCCATTTCCCCCCTCTCCTAGCCTAGTTCGACCCCCCATTGACCCCCTATCAGTCAGGGGATGCCCAGCCCCTTCCCACTCCATTTCCCCCTCCTTATCTCCCCACTATCATCCCCTTCTACCACCATACCCTGTTCAGGTCGCAGGCAGCAGACTTGCTATTGGTTGCAGAGCAAGCCACAACGTCATCACGAAGCTTCAGGCTGGACATCTTACGTTGCTGGAAAGCTCGTCAAGGCAGCTTCGTAGGAGAGGTGGTCTCGCCTTCATCGGTCGTCCGTGCTGCTCGGGTGAGCCATTCTCCCTCGACTGCGGAAAGATGCTCCGGTAGGGAACCAGAGCCCAAGAGAAGAAGCGACCACGGCCGTTCCTGTGCGAGTTTAGACATGATTTTTTGGCTGAGATCTTCTCCTCCAAGTCCCCTGCCATCTCCAAGAAGTAGGGAGCCATTTGGACCCCGAAGCACAGAGTTCCAATTTTTATCCCCAGAGTGCACATATCTGTTTCCCCTGAGGCAGATCCGACCCCCTCCCACCATTCTAGTTTTCGCGGTCTCCTCCGACCTCCTCCGGAGGTGTTGGTCTATGATCGAAGAGGGCTCGTCCACGATCATGACAGCTATGGTCCCGCCCTCTTTGGACCCTGGGAGTGTTCGTGGCTGCCACTTCTTCCAGCAGTAGCAGTTCTGGGACCACCAGAGCTAGGTCCGACCAACTCTGATCCCGACCCTGCCCCGGCCACCGTCGACGTCAGAATAATCCCCAATAATTTGGGCATCCTCCTGGGCCAACCTAGGACATTTTGGCACTGATTTCATCATCATCAGAAGTCGGTGGAGTCCGTGGCGGCACCGCCATCGACTCCCTGTCATGCTATCCCAGAAGCGGGCAGAACCAGCAACGTTTGGCAATTCGGCTTTTGCTTAGTTTCCCCCACCCCGCCTGGCCGGCTTAAAGCCCCTCCCTGCGGGAAGTAGTGTTTGGATGTAATATAATTTCCCCCACCCTCAGTCCAACCCCTCTACAATGGCGTAGTGATTGTACTAGCAGGTCGCCACCCGAAGCTACATCGGCGCGGCGTGCGGGTGCATACCCACGCCTCCCCGCTCGCCATCGTCTTCGGCCGGGATCGGCATCTTCACGCTGATCAGGTGAGCTTCTGACCCCCTCTCATTTCCGGTTTATCTTGCTTAATTAGTATTGCTTCTTAGCTCCCGGTCCCGAATTCTCATCTAATTGAGTACCACCGCGGGGTGAGTTGTGAGAGAGACCCTACATCCACGCCCTCGGCGTGCTGGCCGCCCGTCGAATTGGGCATCCCAGACCCTTATTGGTTCAACCTCAAGCTAGCCAAACCCCGGAACAGCGAGGTCCCACCTCGGACCCTTCCCACCATCGCTGGTTTGCCTCCGAGCAACCGTGAGCGCTACGCAAATCGGTCTGCTAGAGTGAGTCCACTGCTCAAGTTGCTTGCCTGTGATTGTAGGTCCAAGGGCATTGGTCGAGTGGCTGCCACCCCCAAGGTGGTGTCACATCACCAGTCTAGCGAGCTCTCTCCGAGTACTCGTTGGGCGTGGCGAGCATTCCTTCGGAACTCCGATCCTCACTCCAGGCTTGATCAATCAACCCTCATCTCTCTCTTTCTCTCCATCCTCTCTTGATCCCCTCATAACAAGGTTCTGACTTAAGCATCGGAGGGTTGTCTCATGGGATAACATCCATGGCTTCTTTTGATGCTCTTTCTCTGGTGTTTGCAGACTTTCACGGGTGACCGGACGATCTTCTCCGATAAATAAATATTAAAAATGTGATAGGGGATTCGAGAGACCATTTTCTTGTCTCTACAATTAACTTTTGAGATTTTTACGAGCATCTCATGCATGACAAGTGATTCAAAAAATGAAAGTTTATTTATTTAAATATTGGACCTATTTTTCCAATGAGAACAAATTAGATAATCAAGACAGATTATCATTTTGATCAATAAGAAGTTTGTTAAATTCCAGTTCAATAATAGTCATCCAAAAGAGACTCTTATCGGTGCTAATGACATTATAATTCAAGTGATGCACATCAAACAAGAGCCAATGAATTCATTTCCCTTTTTTTTTCCTCTTTTCTTTGTCTCAAACCAATGCACTCGTTTCAGTGACCAAAGCCAGATTGCCCTCTCGATCACCTAGCCTGATTTTATTTTACTATTTTTAAATAAACCAAAATAGCATATTAATATCCATACATATGTCTACAATTACGTAAGTTGTTTTTAAAAAGTAGCCAAAAGGAAGATGCGTAAATGTTAAAACCCATAATTGGCTCCCACCGTGCATCTTATATCTACTTTCAGTTTCTCTTTTATTTCATCTCGCAATTTTCAACGTAGGCCACGCTTGATGCTTAGGATGCAAGAGCGGTGGGATTTTGTTAAAAATCCCTGCACGGTACACCGTGCCAGGGTTGTCAAGTTTTAGTGATGGATTTTTTTATTTTTTATTTTTGGAAACAAAAAAAATCTCATTTGACCGGTCACTCTGCCGTCCGTGGAATCGAGTTATCACACTCGTTAATCATATTAATTACTTCACGTAACGTAAATAGTTATCACACTTGTTAATTTTGATTAGAAGTCTTAATGACTAATTTTCAAAATAATTTTAACCAAACTATGATGATATAATTAATTAATATAGCATAATAAAAATAATGTAAATTACATATGAATAATAGTGTTTGAGATACGTGTTCAATTGTGGCTGGTCTGGTTTATTAAATAACACTAATATTTTTAGAAAATTATTTTGGTGTTAATTATTATTACATGGCCATGTCCATTTACGAATTACCATTCTCGCTCCTGCGATGTAAAAATATCTAAACAATTTAGCACCATAATTCGCACGCCCCCATTTTAAGAGCTCCTCCAAGAAGTTTATGTAGAGTTTGTAAGCATATATTGATTGATTGAGTTTATCCTTGTCAAAATTGAAACATATTTTATGTTATTTGATTGAGATGGTGAGGATGTCAAAGATCTCAATCATTAGAATATCACTATCCCTTCCTATGATCCCAATCAAATATTATCTTAGGACCTGGAGAGGGGTAGAATCAGCGACCCAAAGACATGTGGCCCGGAGCGACCTAATAAGGTCCATTCTCGATCCAAAGATGCCAAACTCCCCAAGTGATAGCCCCATTTAACGGGCCCACTTAATTTGAAGCCAAAATTTGCTCAGCTCAATACTTCCTAGGTGGCCTTCAGACATGGAAGATCGAGTAACAGTTGCTCGGCAGGATCCCAAGTGGGATCTGAGCGTAACCGACCGATGACGCCTCCGACACACGGGATGCGTCCTAACGGGCGCACAATGCTCGGCTCGGCCACCAAACTATCCGGGCAGATGTTACGCTACCACCCGTAGCAGGAAACTCAAAGGGATAAGGGAGAGCAAGAGTCCTCAGGTTATGAAGAGCCCACAATAAGGACGTAGCTCTCCCTAGTCCCTCAAGCTTCCTTGACTCTATTACGGAGCGAGCGACTATATAAACCCCAAGGAAACCCTCCCGAAAGGTAAATAAGTCTGAGCACTCAAAGCCACATTTGTTGGTGGAGAGTAATCTCGTGCCCATCTTTTTCCTCCTCCCACACTTCTTCCACCAGCGCTCTATCAATTTGCTGACTTAGGTATCGGAGGGTTTTTCCCGGGGTTACAACCCTGGGATCCTCTGATCCGTTTCCTCCCTTGCAGTATCCTCACTGGTGGCAGACGATCAGAGTTCATCAAGGATCGTACGGCTCAGGCTCCAGCACGAGATGATGCCTCTTCATCTGGCGCCGCCTGTGGGAAACAAGCAAAGAGCCAACATGGTGCGTAGAAGTTCCAGCAGGAGGAATGCCGGCAACAAAGGAAAAGCACCGACAGCCGTGGAGGGGGGACATGTGCTCTCGCACTCCTCTACATGCCCTCTCTCCAATGCCAACATTCAACCCAACGCCTTGCCTCCGCCGGCCATGGGGGGACAACCCATTCCCGGGAACCCAAACGCCATCCAAACCCTCAATGCCAAACTGGATATCCTCGTCGACTTGATGAAGACCCAGGCAGCCACGGAGGAGAAGTCACGGCTTCCCCGAGTGAGTCCCCCCCTTGCGGAAGCCTCCCGGCTTACGGCCGGAGGCCGCTTTACTCTCCAAGGCGGACGACTTATCTGGAATGGGCCCGGTAGGCCCTCTCAACCTCCGCCCCTAGAACAAGAAGCCTCCTCCAATGCGCGGGGGAAGAAATCCAGACTACCTCCACAGCACACAGAAGCAGACGCTGCCGCCGAGGAGCGGCGAGGCAACAGCTGGGGAAGTACTCACATCCCCCTGCCCCCGCCTCAACGTCAGCTAGAGCTATCCCTCCGTCTACAAGATTTCGAGCGGTGCTTCATCGAGCAGGAGCGCGCCCTTCGCGCTCTGCAAAAGAGTTCTATAAAGGATGACGAGGAGCAATCCCCGTTTTCCAACCATATTTTGAAGGCAGAGATTTCTCAGCGAGTTTCTTTACCCACCTTCAAATCTTACGACGGCCAGGGCGACTCGGCCGATCATTACGACAGCTTCGACCCTCTAATGACCCTACACGGGGTGTCCGACGCTGCCGAGTGCCGAGTGTTCGTGACCACCCTGGTCCAGGGCGCTCAAGCTTCGTTCCGAGCACTCGCCCCCGGAAGCATCCTCAACTTCCGGTAATTCGGGCAGCTATTCAAAGAAAGCTTCGCTAGCAGCGGCCCTCCAAGGTCGATCGCCAGACTGCTAGCACTCAAGCAGGCACATGGGGAAAAGTTGTGGGCTTACATCAACCGCTTTAAGTCAGAAGCCCTGCGCATCCCCTGCCTGGACGTGGCCTCAGCCATTACCGCATTGACTGGAGGCACCCGCGACGAAAACCTCCGACGAGAATTGGTACTTCACCCCCTCCTCTCTCGCCAACTTGGTGACCCTGGCTCTGTGCCACACAGAGTGCGAAGAGGTCCTCAACGCATGCCGAGACCCGGTAAGCACGGGGGGACGAGAAGGAGGAAAGAAGCTGCCATCCGAGCAAGGCTCGGGCCAGGGGAAGCGGAGGAATCAAGAAGGAGACCGAAAAGAGCTTCCGCAAAAGTTTGAGCGGAACACTCCTTTGACCGCCCCTGTCTACGAGATATATCAAGAAATCAAGGACTCGGGCCTTCTTCACCAACCTGAGCCCATGAAGGCTGATCCGAGACGCCGCAGCCATCGCAAGCACTGCCTATTTCATGATGACCACGTCCACCACACCGGCGACTGTCAGTAGCTCAAGGACGAGATCGAGCGTCTCGTCCACCAAGGACACCTCTCTCGATATGTGTCCGAGCAACGGGAGGATCACGGAGTCCCCCCAGAAGAGATTGACAATCGCTGCCGTTGTGTCCACATCAACGTTTTCTCGGGGGGGTCAGCCTCAGGAGGGGACATCAGCCGAGGGAGAAAGCATCACACCGAGAGTGCCAGCATGGCCTCCGAGCCCCCTAAAGCTTCGTCGGCAAACGAGCAACAGGCCTTGGTGTTCTCCGACCAAGACCTGGAAGGGGTAGACACCCCGCACGATGACACCCTTGTAATCTCGGCTAGTATAAACCATTGTAACGTAGATAGGATTCTAGTGGACAATAGTAGCGCCCCTGACGTTCTTGCGTATGAATGTTTCTTAAAGATGGGTGAGAACCCATCGAATCTTCGCCCAATACGAACCCCCCTCTGTGGGTTCAATGGCCAGGCAACGTTTCCCGAGGGAGCCCTAAGCCTACATGTCACCCTCGGTACCCCTCCCAAAATCGTCACATTCATGACAAACTTTGTGGTGATTAAGGGGATGTCGACCTATAATGCCATCTTCGACCGAGGTATTATCGACCGGATCAAAGCGGTGCCCTTCACCTATCACCAGAAAATGAAGTTTGCCACCAAATACGGTACTAGAGAAGTCCGAGGTAACCAGACAATAGTTAGAAGGTGCTATGTGATCTCGGTCGAAGCCGTGGGGCCTGAAGGAAAAAAAAAGAGTTCGGGGTAATCGAGTGTTGTGCCTCTGTGATTTTGATGATAGCAAACACTACGAGTTATCTGAACATCTGTGACATGATTCTGATATCCATGATTTTGATGATAGCATATCATGAATTTGTGTCTGAATGATTGTTCTGCTTTGGGCATATGAACTGTATAGGGTAGTTCATGCATACAACAAGTCCATACACTCTCTGTTGTTATCTTCATGCTTTTGCCAAGTCTACACATTGCAGTCTAGTATGAACATCGTCTGGCAAAGTCTATACATCGCTTGCATCGTTAAGTCTATATATTGTCGCATGCATCGTTTAGCTCAAGTCTGTACAGTCTAAACATTGGTGGCAAGTCCATACAGTGCATCGTAAGGCTGCTTGCATTGAGTCTATACATTGGTGGCAAGTCCATACAGTGCATGCATCAGTCGAAGTCTGTACAGCCCAAGTCTGTACATCCATCTGTCTGCACAGTCTATACATGCATCTATTGATAGTTCGTCAAAGTCTGTACAGAGTTCTGCATAGTGTACTGCTAAGTCTGTACAGAGTCTTTTGCATCGTTCATCAAGTCTGTACACTGCATTGCACGAGCTGAAATCTATACATTGTCTTTGCATAAGGCCACACACAGTCTGTACATGCCATAATATTGCATACTTAAAGTCTATATAGCCTTTGCATTGCACGCTAAGTCCATACATCCTTTGCATTGCACTAAGTCTATACATTGCACTGTAGCATGCATTTCTTCAAGTCTGTACATCGTTGGCTAATGCATGCATCGTCTCTCAAGTCTGTACAACCGTCCGCCTCACTTAGCATCTCTTTTGGACATAAAGTCTGTACATCCACCGTCTCAGTTAAGCCTTAAAGTCTGTACATCCACCGTCTCAGTTAAGCCTTGAAGTCTGTACATCCACCGTCTCAGTTAAGCCTTAAAGTCTGTACATCCGTTTGCTAGCATGTTTGCACGAAGTCTGCACATTGTGTGCTCCATGCACACCAAGTCCATACATTGCATATGTTCATCAAAGTCTGTACAGCGTCCATCGTCTCACTAAGTGTCTCACTCAAGACTATACATTGCAGCGTGTCTATGCTTCTAGCTTTCCAAGTGTATACACTGCACGCCCTGCACGCATTGCAAGTCTATACATTGTTTTCCCTGCACTCAGCAAGTCCATACATCGCTTCTAGCATGCACATTCACACTTCAAGTCTATACACTCGCTATTAAGCCTTCAAGTCTACACAGCCTGTGTCTACATCAGTTCATAAGTCCATACATTATCTTCTGCACAAACACTAAGTCTACACATTGTAGCATGCACAAACAAACAGAGTCGGTACACTCTTCAGCACTTAAAGTCTGAACATCCTTCAGTGAAGACTGTACACACTTCAGTGCATGTGTGCATCTCCTTCAAGATGAAGTCTATACACTCTTTATCAAGCCTTCAAGTCTATACACTCATTATCACCCTTCAAGTCTATACACTCGTTATCAAACCTTCAAGTCTATACACTCATTGTCAAGCCTTCAAGTCTATACACTCAACGCTGCATCATGCCTGTACATACCTTGTTAAAAGCCTAAACCAAGTCTGTACATCCATCTAATATTTTCTTATGACTGCTTGACAGGTACATCCTTCGAGAAGAAAATGTTTAGGCACGTGATCCGAGGTTGGCACCTGGCACGTGATCCGAGGATAAAGAGGGCACAAGCCCTGCTCACGCCCTAATTGCTGCTGCTATAAATACGAAGCTTCCTCCATCTGGAGAAGAGATAATGAAAGAGCAAGAGAGTGATCGAAGAGACAGACAAAAGAGAAAGAGCTAGCAGAGAGCAGAAGAAAGAAAAGAAGAAGAAGAAAAAAAGTAGAGTGTGAAAGCAAAAGAAGAAAAAGGGAAGAGAGAGCTTGCAGGAAGAGAGAGGTAGAGAGCTCGTGAAGAGGAAGAGAAGCTCCGTTGTTTTCACTGGACTTTGGATCAGATCCAATCCAGTTTGCTCCTGCGAGAGCTACTTTGTGCTTTTCATTTTCCAGCATCCTGATCGCTGTATTTTCCTTTTTGTTTTTGTTTACACTTCCGTTGTGCTTCTTACCATCCTCTAGTGAGGTCATGGTTCCTCCTGTGGTATCAGGAGAAGGGAGACTTGGAGTCTCCGGGTTGCTAGTAACTGGTGTCACTAGCGGTTTCCCTCTGGGTTTCAGCGGAAGAGAGGCTTGGGTCTCTGGGTTTCCCTCCGGTTTGGAGGAAGGGAGGATTGGTCCTCCGGTTGCAAGCGGCTGGGTGTCGCTTGTGAGTTCCCTCCTGGGTGGAGGAAGAGAGACCTCGATCTCTGGTTTGCTAGTGACTGTGTGTCACTAGTGGTTCCCTCCGGTTTGGAGGAAGAGGGGAGGTCGTTCCCCTGGTCAAGCTGTTTGGCAGCAATTGTTGCAGATTGAGTCTGCTATTCTAGCCTTGCTAGTGGAAGCCTCACTCCGGTTTGGAGTGAGGGGTGGACGTAGGTCTGTGGACCGAACCACCTAAAAATCCCGGTGTTCACTTGTGGTTTGTTTTGTCCTTATGTGTTCTTTCCATTGCTGCGCACATTAGATGCTTGCTTAGGTTCGTGTAAGGGCTAATTCAATTGTGTTGTCTTGCCGAGATAATTCTAAGTATTCTCAGATTATATATGTAACAAGTTTTTATTCCGCATATCTGAGCATTACAGTTTTAATTGGGCAATATTTAAAGAGGGATACATTCACCCCCCTCTGTATCCGAGCCTTGCACCTTATCAATTGGTATCAGAGCGGGTCTCTGACTTTCCAGATCCAACGATCTGTAGAGGATCCTACTGGATTTCGGTGCATCTCTGTCTTCTGCATACAGTTTTGAAATTACTTGATTGATTTGCCTTCATGGCTCATCCACCGATTTTCGAAGGTACGGATTTTAATGTGTGGTTTAAAAACTTGCATATGTTTGTTACTACTATCAATCCCGATCTGTGGAAACTAATTTCACAATGTCCTCATAGATTACCAAGGAAAGAGTCCAAATGGACTGACAGTCACAGATCAAGGCATGAAGAGAATCAGACAACTATGAATCTAATGAAAGCAGCTACTGACAAGGCCTTACATTCTTGCTTTCATGACTACAGTTCTGCTAAGGATATCCTGGATAAGCTGGAGCTAGCTCACAGGATAAATGAGGACAGCTGCATGATGGCCGACAAGAGCAACCATAGCAGTGATCAAGATGAATTCCAAAATGCTGAAGAGGTAGCCAATCCTTTCTCTAGTTACACTTTAGACGACTGGGAAGATGCCTATGCCAATCTGTTAGAATCCTATGAAAAACTAGAGAAGAAGAATAAAAAATTGATAAAGAAGCTAAAGAAACATGTGGATGCTAAATCTCGAGGTGAAAACCCTGAAATTCTGAAAATTGAAAATGACATATTTAGAAGACAGTTAACAGATTTTGATTCTATTAGTTCAGATTTAGATCATTTGAAATCTGAAAAATAAACTCTTATGAAACAAATTGGATTACACAAAAAGGAGAATCAAGAGCTTGTTTGTGAAATTGCTGAACTAAAGGAAAGACTTAGCTTAACTGATGATGATCAGGCTCATAACAATGATGTTGTTCAAAATGAAGAACTGGTGAGAAACTTAGAGCTTGTCAACTCTGAATTGGAAGATATGAAATTTGAAAATGAAAAACTCAAAAACCAGTCCAAGGAATTTGAACACAAATCAATGAGTCTTGAAAAAGAAAACAGATTGATTTCTGAAAAATTGGAGGCTGATAGAGTAATAAATTTAGAGCTTCAGAAAAATCTCGACAAACTTCAGTCTGAAAAACAACAAGAAATGTTTTATGAATGTCAGTTTTCATCGGATGATTGGGTGCTTGATGATGAACTGAGAGAGCAAAATAATAAGTTGAAAGAGGAAATCAACAAACTGAAACATCTAAACACCCAGCTGACAGATAGGTTATTGACAATGGAAAAAGGCAAGTGTGTGAGCATGGATAATTCTGATAGGTTGGTGAATGCTGAACAAGAAATTGAGAGTTTAAAAACCATCAACCAAATGCTGAGTGGAAATGTCACTTGCTGTGAAGAAAAGATAGCTAACTATGAGCTTAATCACATCCCTTCAACAAGAAGTTGATGATTCTAACAGGTCCCTATCTAAAGCTGACAATGAAATAAAGTTAAAACATGAAGTAGAAAAACTCAAAAGTCTGAATGATGCCTTGCATCAACAAGTCATTTCCTATGAAACAGATCTGTCCAAATATGAAGCTAATATTACTGTCTTAAACTCTGAGATTCAAGATTTGAAAAATTCTCTATCAAAATTTGTCATAGGAAAGGACAATCTGAATAAGTTTCTTGGAAATAATGTTAGTTTTCAGAGAGAGGGACTGGGTTACAGTTCGATAAACAAAAGGAGTAATGTGAATAAAACGTCTACTGTGTTTGTAAAAGCCTCTAATCAGAACACAACCTCTGCTCCTTCTGTTTTTCAATTCACTGCACAAAAGTCCATTGTCAATTCCAAATCTGCAGAACAAATTCAAAAACTGAAAAAGAATGAAAATGCACTGAAAAAGGACAAAGATGTCTCTGTTAGTACAAAGAAAGCTGCACACAAGACACATGATCTCTCACACACTCATATTAAAAAGGGGTCATGTTATTATTGTGGGAAAGTAGGTCACATAATGGAAGATTGCAGATTGATGTTAAAGGATGAGCATGCTAGTGGAACATTACATTCTAGAAATTTTTCTGATAGAAACCATGCTACTAGGAAGCCTGATGCTTCATGTTATTATTGTGGTAAGTATGGTCATCTCATGAATGCATGTTTCATCATGAAACAAGAAGATAAAATGCATGCTAAGTCTTCTACTAATCATCATGGCCCCAGAAGAAACATGTTTACTTCGGATCAGCACATCATATGCTTTAACTGCAATAAGCCTGGGCACAAGGCTGCTGAGTGCTGGTATGGATCCACTTGGAGTAAAAATGGTTTTAAAAGTAAGCATATCAGATGCTTCGAGTGTGGGAAAAATGGCCATACAGTCAAGGACTGTTGGCATGTTTAGAAGAATTCTGTTAACCCCCATGCTGTCAAGTTCCCTGCAAAACTATTTGCAAGATTTTCATGCTATAACTGTGGGAAGCCAGGCCACAGGGCTGCAACCTGTTGGCTGGCAGGATATCAAAATTAGACTGGTTTTGGTAAATAGAATTTTTATTCTGTTAACAAAAATTTTCATGCATATGCACATAGAATTCATGCTAATAAGAATGTGCATAAATCAAATCTGAAATCTGCTGCATCTTGCTATTATTGTGGTACATTTGGACATTCAATGAATAATTGCTACTTGATGAGATCCGATGACCTGCATGCTAAAAAATTGTTTAGAACACCTGCCAAATGTGTCACTGTTAACTCAGGACCCAAGACCACTTGGGTACCTGTTTGTGCAAAATAAACTCTTCCTTGCAGGTGTGCCTTGGATTGAAAATAAGTTGGGGAAATGAACCAAGGCACTCAAAATAAAACCCCATTCAAGTACTCTTCAGGTAATACTTGCACTCTTCATATGTGGTTAATTGAATTCCTTAGAAATCTGTTTTTAACTGCATATCCTGATTCATGCATGCATGATCTCTTATTTGTTATTGACACTTGCATTGAGCTTCATGGGCTTACTTGGTTATACTTTGAGCTGTGTATGCATATCTTGTTAAAATAAATGTTCATCTATATAGAATTGCTGAAAACATCAGGTTCTATCTGTTTCTGAAAAGTGTGAACTTCATGCTGTTGATCAAATGCTTGAATTTGCACTTCACACTCACTGAAAATCTGATGCACTTAGGACTGTTGATATTGCATTGTCATGCATGACCACTATGGTATATCAAATGGTAAGCTACTAAAAGGCAGGTGAAATCTGTCTGGAGGTTCTTACTATGTGTGAGATGATCTTTTAGACCAAGCTCTCCGCCTGGTACCATGGGTCATATTGCTTGATAGGGCAGTCTGTATGAGTATGAGTCACATAGTCATATGTTCAGTCTTCATGGCAAGCATTGCATGTTTTTGCATACAAATAGTTAACTGCACTGGATTTATTTTGGAAAATTCAAAAACAAGTGATTTTCTGTGCATATAGATAGGGGGAGCAAAATGCTTTTGTCTAGTCAACTGAAGCTCTCTAATTCAAATTGTTGTGTCTGATCTTCAGTGCTTTTAGTTAGGGGGAGTCAATGCATTGCATATCTCTTATTTTGAAAATAAAAAAAAGGGGGAAGGAAGTGACTCACTGCATATAGACAGAGGGAGCATGGTTAATCTTTTCAGTTGTGTCTTTGTCTGAACTCTTCCTGTCCATCTATCTGATTCATCTTGTTATTCTCTCTTGACTGATTCTGAAGCACTCATAACCTGAATTTATACCTCATTCGTCAACTCTGATCTACTTTGCTCAAGAGCAGTCTCCCTGCTGCAATTTTTCAGAATCCATGCTGTTTGTTGAAATTTCAGTCAGCTCACTTGAATTACTGAGCCGAGATATGAAGTAAACCTTCAACCTGAATACTACTTCATAAAAGTTAAAACATCTTTAATAAGGAACCTTCCATTATACATGCTTAAGAACATTTGTTAACTGGAATTAGTTTAAGTCTTATGTACTCTTGTTTGGACTCAAAGAACTTGAAAATATCTGATTCAACCTCTTAATAAATTTTAACTGTCTGCTTCATGTAAATTCATGGCAGACTTTCTGAAATCTGAAAAGTTGAAGTCCATGTCTACGTTGACTGAGATATATAGTGTATGTAGTTGTTCTTAAACACCTAACTTGTTCTGAATCCATTCTGAGAAAAAGTATGGACAGAGCAATGACTGTGGTTACTGAGAAACATGTCCAAAGGATTGTGTCATGAAGTACCATGGTTAACTCTGTTTAAAGAGATGATTGGAAACTACTGTGAGAATATGGCAGAGCAATGACATAGTTGTATTGAGTAACTAGGGATTCTGGCCTCTGATCAAGGTGTATCCTCATGCCAAAGATACTTTTAATGCTACCTCTGTTCTCTAAAATGGGAGAAGCAATACGGTTGTCGCATTGAGTAACTGGGGATTCTGGCCTCTGATCAAGGTGTCTCCCCACGTAAAAAGGTGTTGATAAACCAAAATTGTTCATTAAAAAAAAGGAAAAAATATGAACAAGTGCAAATCAAATTCTGAAAGAACAATTAAAACTCAGATGCATTCACTTATGTATCTCTTAAAGCAGTCATGGAAAGTAAACTAAGTAAGATGAAAGTTGGTTGAACTAGAATTTTATATGAGCTTGTAGTTCATTTTTATTAAGAGTTGGTTCAGATATGAGTACCATTTCTTTTTGAAAAAAAAACTCGGTTTACATCATTCTTAAACCATATCTGACAATCAAGGATTCATAAGCTTTTATAATGGAGGAATCTAAAACTTAAATTCTATTTTATGAAGTTGGTATCATGATGAAAAGTTCTATATCTCAATTTTCACTATTTGTTGAATCTGTTCATCCTATTGCTCTCTATCACTGTGCTTTGATTGACATTGGTTCTCATTTATGTGAGGCACAACTCTCAGTATAACCTGTTAACTTGCAGCCTTTGGATAACCAGAGTTCATCCTTGTAGTTTACTCTTACATCATGGATCATAAGGGAAGAATTCTCTGGTCAAGTGTGTCTGATTTTGTTGCATGTCTACATAAGTTGTTTGCCTAAGGGGGAGAATTGTTTTAATTGCTTCTGATATTATGGTGCCCATGTGTTTTTGCTGATAGATGCTTATCACCTCTAGACATTCCTCAACTCTTTTCTGGCTTTAAGGGGGAGATTAACATGCTTGTCATTTCTTGGCTATCCTTCACATGTTGTGCATGATTTTATCTGGCTGGTATAGGAGAGCATACAGCTGCATCATAGACTTGATTTGTGCTTCATTGTTTAATTGCCTCTGTGTCTTTCATGTCTAAATGACTGAGTCAAAGGGGGAGTATTTTCTTATTCATATCATGTATGCTTGTATTTCTCATCGCAAACTATTTTTCTTTTTGATGAAGTCAAAGGGGGAGAATAGTTTGACATGAGTCAATGTGACTCATAGTGTTGCCATCATCAAAAAGGGGGAGATTGTTGTGCCTCTGTGATTTTGATGATAGCAAACACTATGAGTTATCTGAACATCTGTGACATGATTCTGATCTCCATGATTTTGATGATAACATATCATGAATCTGTGTCTGAATGACTGTTCTGCTTTGGGCATATGAACTGTACAGGGTAGTTCATGCATACAGCAAGTCCATACACTCTCTGCTGTTATCTTCATGCTTTTGCCAAGTCTATACATTGCAGTCTAGTCTGAACATCATCTGGCAAAGTCTATACATCGCTTGCATCATTAAGTCTATACATTGTCGCATGCATCGTTTAGCTCAAGTCTGTATAGTCTACACATTTCATTGTAGCATGCACACACAAGTCTACACAGTGGTCTTCATTCATGTGCACAGTTCGTGCTTCAGTGCATTAACAGAGTCTATACATCGTAAGGCTGCTTGCATTGAGTCTATACATTAGTGGCAAGTCCATACAGTGCATGCATCAGTCGAAGTCTGTACAGCCCAAGTCTGTATATCCATCTGTCTGCACAGTCTATACATGCATCTATTGATAGTTCGTCAAAGTCTGTACAGAGTTCTGCATAGTGTACTGCTAAGTCTGTACAGAGTCTTTTGCATCGTTCATCATGTCTGTACACTGCATTGCACGAGCTGAAGTCTATACATTGTCTTTGAATAAGGCCACACACAGTCTGTACATGCCATAGTCTTGCATACTTAAAGTCTATACAGCCTTTGCATTGCACGCTAAGTCCATACAGCCTTTGCATTGCACTAAGTCTATACATTGCACTATAGCATGCATTTCTTCAAGTCTGTACATCGTTGGCTAATGCATGCATCGTCTCTCAAGTCTGTACAGCCGTCCGTCTCACTTAGCATCTCTTTTGGACATAAAGTCTGTACATCCACCGTCTCAGTTAAGCCTTAAAGTCTATACATCCACCGTCTCAGTTAAGCCTTGAAGTCTATACATCCACCGTCTCAGTTAAGCCTTGAAGTCTGTACATCCACTGTCTCAGGTAAGCCTTAAAGTCTATACATCCATTTGCTAGCATGTTTGCACGAAGTCTACACATTGTGTGCTCCATGCACACCAAGTCCATACATTGCATTTGTTCATCAAAGTCTGTACAACGTCCATCGTCTCACTAAGCGTCTCACTCAAGTCTATACATTGCAGTGTGTCTGTGCTTCTTGCTTTCCAAGTCTATACACTGCACGCCCTTCTCGCATTGCAAGTCTATACATTGTCTGCCCTGCACTCAGCAAGTCCATACATTGCTTCTAGCATGCACATTCACACTTCAAGTCTATACACTCGCTATCAAGCCTTCAAGTCTACACAGCTTGTGTCTGCATCAGTTCATAAGTCTATGCATTATCTTCTACACAAACACTAAGTCTACACATTGTAGTATGCACGAACAAACAGAGTCTGTACACTCTTCAGCACTTAAAGTTTGAACATCCTTCAGTGAAGACTGTACACACTTCAATGCATATGTGCATCTCCTTCCAGATGAAGTCTATACACTCGTTATCAAGCCTTCAAGTCTATACACTCGTTATCACCCTTCAAGTCTATACACTCATTATCAAGCCTTCAAGTCTATACACTCGTTGTCAAGCCTTCAAGTCTATACACTTAACGCTGCATCATGCCTGTACACACCTTGTTAAAAGCCTGAACCAAGTATGTACATCCATCTAATATTTTCTTATGGCTGCTTGACAGGTACATCCTTTGAGAAGAAAATGTTGGGGCACGTGATCCGAGGTTGGCACCTGACACGTGATCCGAGGACAAAAGAGGGCACAAGCCCTGCTCACGCCCTAATTGCTACTGCTATAAATACGAAGCTTCCTCCATCTGGAGAAGAGATAATGAAAGAGCAAGAGAGTGATCGAAGAGGCAGACAGAAGAGAAAGAGCTAGCAGAGAGCAGAAGAAAGAAAAGAAGAAGAAGAAAAAAAGCAGAGTGTGAAAGCAAAAGAAGAAAAAGGGAAGAGAGAGCTTGCAGGAAGAGAGAGGTAGAGAGCTCGTGAAGAGGAAGAGAAGCTCCGTTGTCTTCACTGGACTTTGGATCAGATCCAATCCAGTTTGCTCCTGCGAGAGCTACTTTGTGCTTTTCATTTTTCAGCATCCTGATCGTTGTATTTTCATTTTTATTTTTGTTTACACTTCCGTTGTGTTTCTTCCGATCCTCTAGTGAGGTCGGGGTTCCTCCTATGGTATCAGGAGAAGGGAGACTTGGAGTCTCCGGGTTGCTAGTAACTGGTGTCACTAGCAGTTTCCCTCTGGGTTTCAGAGGAAGAGAGACTTGGGTCTCTGGGTTTCCCTCCGGTTTGGAGGAAGGGAGGATTGGTCCTCCGGTTGCAAGCGGCTGGGTGTCGCTTGTGAGTTCCCTCCTGGGTGGAGGAAGAGAGACCTCGGTCTCTGGTTTGCTAGTGACTGTGTGTCACTAGTGGTTCCCTCCGGTTTGGAGGAAGAGGGGAGGTTGTTCCCCTGGTCAAGCTGTTTGGCAGCAATTGTTGCAGACTGAGTCTGTTGTTCTAGCCTTGCTAGTGGAAGCCTCACTCCGGTTTGGAGTGAGGGGTGGACGTAGGTCTGTGGACCGAACCACCTAAAAATCCTGGAGTTCACTTGTGGTTTGTTTTGTCCTTATGTGTTCTTTCCATTGCTGCGCACATTAGATGCTTGCTTAGGTTCGTGTGAGGGCTAATTCAATTGTGTTGTCTTGCTGAGATAATTCTAAGTATTCTCAGATTATATCTGCAACATATTTTTATTCCGCATATCTGAGCATTAGAGTTTTAATTGGGCAATATTTGAAGAGGGATACATTCACCCCCCCTCTGTATCCGGGCCTTGCACCCTATCATCGAGGACAAAGCTACCGCAGGCAAACCTGGTAGCGAGCTACTGTCAATCTTCCTCAAAGATGACCCAACTCTCGAGGTGAAAATTGGGGTAGATCTATCGCCCGATGTAAAACAACAATATAAAGACTTCCTTTTTGAGTATATTCAAGTCTTCGCATGGTCTGATGATGATCTTCCCGGAATTCTTGAGGAGATAGTGGTACACGAGCTGAACCTCGACCCGTCGGTGAAATCAATCCAACAGTGAAGAAGGAAGCATGCCCCAAAAAATAGGCGGTCATTAAAGAGCTAATTAATAAGGGGAAGAAAATCGGGCTGTTTTGCCCAGTTCTTTACCCGACGTGGCTCGCCAATGTTGTGTTGGATAAATGATGTTTTGATGATGTCTAAGTATGATTCATTATAATACTATTGGAATGATTCAACTATGTTTTAATGTGCATGATAATGTCTCTGTTGCCTCCATGCTACGTTCATCATGAAATAACTCTCTTGTGTAAACATCTCAAGATTAAAGGGAGATTACAGAGTGATATTGAAAGATCATGGCACTCAGCCAAGTTGACTTGTGAAGCACATAGCAAGCAACATCAAAGATTAGCAAGCTCAAGGTTAAAATAGAAGCAGATATGGCAATGCAGTTAGGAGCCTTGCAAGTGTTCAATCAAGGAACAAAGGGCTCTCCCCATATTGATATGAAGCTGAAAATGATTGGAAAAAACTTCAAGGATATGGAGCTATGTATCTAATGGAATTTAGTTGCAAAGGTTTGACAGAAGAAGCTTAAAATTTCAAGAGTCCCTTAATTGCTGAAATTTAGCTGAAAACTGCAAGTTAAGACGGCTGCATCGACCCAGTGGTCCAAGTGTGTCAACGCACCTCCAACAGCTGACCAATCTCTAGAAGATCCCTTCATGGATGCGTCGACGCAACCATAAGCTACGTTAACGCAGGATCAGCTCCAATAGCAGTCTGACTGGCCATATCACCAACTGCGTCAACGCCACGTTTTCAGGGCGTCAACGCATTGGCACTTCTAGAAAGTGTGTAAACACACCTTCACGAAGGATGCGTCGACGCAATGGGGTTTCCAGAAGTCATTGTCAACGGTCTTCACTAAGGATGCGTCAACGCACCTCTTCACCACGTCAACGCACCAGAAGCCGTTTTAGGCTATTTCTGTCAATTTCACAGCTATTCAAAAAAGGCATCCAATAACCAAATATAGCAACCGCAAACATCCAGAAACACATTTTTTTAGGCTTGGAAAAGGTTCCTAGGATAGTGGACTGTCCTCTCCATCATGAGGCTGCAGTACAACTTTATGGGAGAACCCTTTTGGCAGTCTACATATTTTAGAAAGGTCAATTCTTTCTGTACTACACTTTTTGGTCATAACCAATGAGGTTTCAGTCCATGGAAAGCAACTAGGACAGAGATATGTCTTGTTTGCCCTAGGCCAATAAGAAAACAGATCTGGAAGAAGCCCTCTATCCAAGACCATCATTTCCTCTCAATCAAATATAGATTTTAGAGGGAAATTTATTTTCCTTCTGGGCCAATCAGATTCAAGTCTGGTTATTTCTTTTCATGATCCTGCTATCAGATTTCAGACCAATCAAAAGGAGGTCAGTGGTCAAACAAATCTTTTGTATTCCAGCCAACTGCAGTGGAAGAACTTGGAGGGAAATGTTCTGCTCAACTCTTCTATATATATATATTTGAAGCTTCTGTTGAAGAAGCTGCTGAAGTTGCTGCCTTGAAGAGAAAAGCCCACGTCTCCCTTGTGCCTTCAATTGAAACCTATGAGAAAGAAAAGAAAGGAGTGTGGAGAGTAGCCTAGCCTTAGTTCGAGTCAAACCAGTTGTGAGAAAGGAAGAAGAAGAAGCTGAAAGGAGTGCAGCCTCTCCTTGCAGCTGACCTTAGACTGTTAGAGCTTCAAGACTTCTATCTGAAGCCACCGTTGCCTTCCCATTGGGTTGATCTTTCTATTTTAACTTCTGTATTTGCAATCTATAAACCGTGTGTGTCCGGTGCTCTTCTAAGAGACCAGAAGTGTGGGTGCTGCACTTGCAGCTTGTTGTTTTCTATGCGTGTGTGTGTGTTGTGGATCTTATCTTTGTGTGTGCATGTGTGTGTGTTCTGGATCTCATCCTTGTGTGTGTGTGTGTGTGTGTGTGTGTGTGTGTGTGTGTGTGTGTGTGTGGAGGATTTCATCCTCGTGTGTGAGTTGAGGACTTCGTCCTCGTGTGGAGAAAGCCTCACCGGATTTGGTGAGGGGTGGACGTTGGTTGCGGGTTTGCAACCGAATCACCTTAAAAATTTCTTGTGCAACGGGGTGTGTCTTGTGTGATTGATCCATTTCTTCTTTCCCCTATTCACAGAACGGGCAGCATAAATGATTTGTACTTGGACTGTTTTATCCGCACTGACTTATGCATTTGTAGTTGTTTTCTCCAACACTCACTCTACCATCGTTTTCACTCATATAGCCAGCCTGTTCATTCATCCTACTGGAGTTTAGTGAGACCCCTGCAGTCTAGTGCAGCAAGATCTCCCTTATCTCTGAACTTGCTCTGAAGGTTCGTCGACCTCACCATATGGTAGTGTCGACCTCAGCATATTGTGCACTGTGTTTTGCCGTTTCTGTTTGAGCTATTCCTATTAGATCCAATGTGCATTGTGTCTAAGTGTCTCATTTGTCTTATAGGAGTGGCTTATGTTTTTATCAGTCAAGAGTTTTAATTAGACCAAAGTTTTTGGCAGGATCTATTCAACCCCCCCATCTAGATCCAGTTACACCCCTGGGAACCAACAATTGGTATCAGATCTAAGCTCTGTTATACTCAGATCCAACGATCTGTAGAGAAAGATCCCGGTGCATTTGATTTAATGGCATCATCGATGGAACATGTTTCAATGAGCCGGAGGGCTCGAAAGGGTTAAAAGGAGTGTTGAGGTACAAATAAATAGGAAATAAAGTAGGACAATTCAACAATTAACAGAAATAAATAATCTAACTATAGAGGCCAGTCCAACAAAAGTACAGTCTAAGGCAGAGAAGTGTACCCAATGCCGAGTGAACACTCAACCCGGCGAGCTGACAACTAAGAACCTCCGTACAGCACCCTCGAACCTCGAGGAAGAACCGTCACACCTGAAAAGCAGGGGTGAGCCTCCTATCACTGGCTCAGTAGGGGTCCCGCGAAACCCCAACTGTAAACAATGGTGGCACAGAAAGTAGCAAAAACAGTAGGAACAGCAAACCGGTGGCCAATAAAAGGTCAACACTCTAGTTACTCCTACTGTACCAGAAAATACGCCCTGATCTCACTGTCGGGAGACCACTAGACTACAAACCACCCTGGTCATGCTGCTAGGGGAAGCATCACTGTTGTGCGGGTTTTTATGCCGAATGACCGGGGTGAAGGAAGGGATACAACGGGGAAGGAAAATATGGGAGTTTGATGTATCTCGGGTATCCTCCTTACGGTTGCATGCCTCTCACGGCTGTATCGGGCACTCTCCTTTTACAGAAAGTCGAAAAGGGTCGAATGGCATGGAAATGTTAGGGTATGGATTAACCGGATAGGGTGCGGGCGTGTCAGTCGATCTCTCGACAATCACCCATGGAACCAAGGGTTGACCAGGGAAGCGCCACCAGGGCGCGGCACATGGCTCGAGAGATCGGATGACACGTGGATAAAAGGGGTTCCACGGGTGTAGTGCGTAGGTGATTGTGGGAATCGTGTACTGGACGTCTTTCCCCACCGGCCGCAAGCAACCGGTGTTTATTTACATCAGATTGAATCCGAACACCTTCGTTCTATGCTGAAGAACAATCTGTATATGTGTCTGAAGCCATGGGTAGAGGGCTAGGAGCGTTCCGCAGATGTGGGTGCGCTTTCGACTGGGGGGGTGTTTACTGGGGTTAGGATGTTAGGCACGGATGCCAAGTGGTGTAGGTAGGAAGTTGGGGGCCCGAATGCAGGCCTTTGTATTTAACTGGCTTTATGATGGGCCACATGGGCTTTACATTTGGGCCTAGGTGGCCATAGTACAATGGGCACAAGCCGCGGGACAATTCCGACAAGTGGGTCGGCCCCCGGGTCATTGCGTAATGAGGCGGGTATCAGCGTGTCATATGGGAACTCTTTACAGAGGGATTGGTGTGGGCCCGACTGCCTTGGTGGCTAGAACGGACACGGACTAGCGCCGGGTAGAGGTCGGACGCGGCTCGAGGTAAGCGGTCGGGTCCGGGTCTCGGACGGTGAGTGTCGTCATGCTGGAGAGTCGAGGTCGGCCCCTGGACTATGATTCCCAGGCCAGAGGTCTGACTAGACTTGATTTGTTAGTCTGAGGGGCCAACGGCTGGCTGGGAGCTGAACGGTGGGCACGCGGTTCTGTGTCGAGATCTGCTACGGCATTACGGAGTGCCCTTCGTCACCATCGTAAGTTGGCATACACAGGCGGACCCGGGATGCGGGTGTATTTGCCGTTGGCGTAGTCATCTTTCATGTGGTGAGGATGGACTTGGTGTGAGACGGCTAAACACCACGTGAGAGAAGTATACGTGACATACCCTCGGCGTGTGTGAGCCAACTAGCAAGCCAACTGTGCGCGCACTTAGCTTCTCGCGTCCCCGACCCTTGCCGAAGGCCTCGGGAGCCCGATGGTGCGACAATTAGGCTGGGGGTGTTTGTCCGTCCGTGCAAGCCTTAGTGCGTCGCTCTTGTTGTATCATCATGCCCCTTGAGCTTCTATGGGGGGAAATTTATAGGAAGTTGAAGGGGTGGGGGGAGGGGTTTAGGCAGACCAAGTTGAGGGTTCAACTTGGTTCGAGTAAACCCCCTAAACAGTAGAATTTTTTTTTATTTTTATATTTTTTATGTGTTTTTGTCTGTGTAACAGAGTGGAGAAGGTGGGGTTTAGGCGGACCAGCCCAAGGGGCTGGTCTTGTCCGCCTAAACCCCTCTTCGGAGGGGTAAAATTCATTTATTATTATTATTATTGGATGTGGTTTAGGCGGACCAGCCTGGGGGCCCAGGCTGGTCCGCCTAAAACCTTCCCAGGGGGGGTTTGGGCAGACCAAATGGTCCTATTTTTTTATTTTAAAAAAATCATTTTTTTATTACGCAGGGGGTTTAGGCGGACTTGGTTGAAGAGAGAGGGGGGGCGGCCCCACCTCTATAACATTCATTTTTTTTGTTAAAATTAGCCCCACTTTGACTCAGTTTAAACGGAAGAAGATAAAGGATATGGGCTTGGACTGGTTGACTGACTGTTGGTGCGCATAGACCGGGGGATTGGCGTATGTGACTCGACATAATCCCGGGGCTCCGTCTTCGCGAACACTTCCACGTACGGGTACGATGGATGAACTCCTGCACGAACCTTGGGCTGTGGGATTGGGAATTCGCACGAACTGGGACTGGGGAGGACCATCGGGCATCCAGGCTGGGCAGAGGGCGCGGCCCCCGGGGAGTTCGCCCTCTCCTGGGGCTGCGGCCGCGCCCCGGGCCGAATCGGCCCCGGACGTGCCGCAACCCCGAGGGATGGCCCCCGAGGGTCTTCTTTTGTTGTCTGGGGATGTCCTTTGAAGAACACAGAGCTTTGGGATACTGAGATGGCCCATGGGGGCCGTTGTTCTTTGAGTCGTAGTAGCTGCTCACAAAGTGTTCGGGCAAATGCCTGACACACCCCGGGTTGCCGAACGAGCCGCGTAGGTGGCCGACGGGCGTTGGATTTGGCCTAGGGCCGAGGGTAGAAGTCCATTGGCACTGGGAGGAGGCACCTTGGGCCCATGGGCCTTGCCTCATGCTGCGTGCCGCGTTGTACGGCGGGTTGGCAGGGTGGCCTCTGGTTGGCCTGAGAGCTAAAGCTAAGTGGCTCATTGCCACGTGCCGGAGGGTCGGGGGTGGCCCCGGGTTACTGGGGGGTCGTTGTAGGACCCAATTAGTGTACTAGAACCATGGGGTGGCCCATGGGTTGGTGTAGAAGGGTTGAAACATGTGCACCCACAAGGTGTTCGGCAGAATGCCGAACACGTGTGTGAGCCGTACACACATACTGCGGGCCTCCCAAGCCTGTGGTTGACCTATTTGGGTCTCCCTTTGACCTTGGAGGGTTGAAGGAAGGCGTCCCGGGGTAAGCCCATGGCCTTTTCACTATGTGCCATGTGGCGTGGGTCATAGTCGGGGTGCCCCCGGGCTGGCCCAGGTGGCTGTGTAAAATGCGGGCAAAGTCCGCAACTTAGGAGTCGAGAACAGTCCCGATTGATTGCTAATGCCGCCGTATACCTCGGCTAGCAGGTCGGGGCCGTTGGTCGGGCCCACTGGGTTGTCAGAGGGGCCGGGTAGCCCATGCCTTGAATGTCACGCCCCGAGCGCGGAAGATACTTGGATATGCGCGACGAGTTTATATCAATCATGTCCATCAGAGTAGTAGTGTATTCGATACCAAAAACAGAGATGCACAAAATAGAAAGATAACCCAATCCTTTATTTCATAATGGATAGACTATTACAAATCCAATACTCTATTCAATTAAAAAGGAAAAGTACATAGTTGACTCAAGAAAATAGGAAAAAGACTAGATGACACTTGGAAAAGCTCTAGCTCTTTCACTCTTGACCATTCTCATCCGATTGACTTCCCTCGTCGTCGGAATTACCTGAAAAGTAAGGGACAAACATGGAGTGAGCGAACGCTCAGTAGGAAATTATATCTCAGGAACTAGCAAGGGGTTTAAGTAATTACATTTTTCATGAATGTACTATAGCTATGCATGCTCGCATAAAACGATAAGATAGAGAGAGAATTTATCAATAAGACAGCAAGATGAACTAGTCACGAGCTTTCAGGAAAAGATAACAAGATATTCAAGCAAGTACTCTTTAGCAAGTCATGTCAAGGACTTTGGCTATCATGTATCAAGCAAGCAAGCAATTACCCTTTCTCGGGTCACGCAATTCATGTCAAGTCAAGTACGAGTCAAGTACAAGATTTGTGTGGAACGTCCAATCAAGCTAGTCATGCACTCGGTATAATGCCAGATACCTTATCATTCAACTCTCATGGGCACAAGTACTTTCGGGTGCTCCTCCCAGGACCAGATCGGGCCCTATATGCGCAGGCATTTATCATGTATATTTGACATCCACTCTTGTATATATATATATAGCCAATAGGGAATTTCAACAATTTAAGCTTATAGACACGTAGGATAACTTTGAGAGAATGGGGTCCAAAAATACGACATTGGACATAGATAGGCGATAACAATGGTACAATCACGATGAACGATGAAACTAGGTGGAATTAGGTTCCCTTAACTCGGGTACCATGACAAACAAGTATGGACATTCTTTATATAGAATTGAGGTCCACATGAACAGTCTATCAAAGGCAAGATACCCTCATTCTTATTATAGAATTGAGGTCCACAAGAACATCAACAAATGGCATGATATCGTCATCCCATTTAGAATTCTCATGATATACTCTTTGCATATCATAAGGGCCGGTATACCATGTTTCTTTAGAGTGACATGGCATTCAATAGTGTAATGGGTTTTTAGGGTACAACCAGCTCAGTCGACCTTGAGGGAATCCAAGGTACGAGGAGTCTTACGGAGGTCTCTATGACTAACTCGCTAGTCCAAAGGAACGGAATGTCCAATGGAGAGCTTGTATGTCAATGAGAGTTTAAGGGTGATCGATAAAACATCATGAAACGTGGGACTATACTCACGGAGTGGAGTAATAGTGCCTACATATATATATATACATATAGTGAAACCCTCGGATAACAGCAATCGGGAAAAATCAGTAATGTAGAAATTAGCGACTCTGGTAAAGTCATTTTTCGTAAAATTAACACCTTAATCAGGGACGTTTATATTAAATTTGACGACATATAAAGAGGTCGTCCTTTTCAATATTACTATTTTACAGGATATTAAAAATCTGTAATTTTGTTGAAAACGCGCCTTGGGTAGGGGCGTTACCAGGAAAAAGGCGCCCTAGTCTGGGGCGTTAGTTAAACAAGAGACGACCTGGTCAAGGTCGTGAATTCACAATTTTACAAATTTCGAGGTAATGAATATTTCAGGAACATGGTATATAGTCAGGACCAGAAAAATAGCAGGATTACAAGAAATTGACCATGCATTAATTTAGAATCATATTTGCATTGATAATTACTTTTTAAACATGCTATTTATTAATTAACAGGAATTAACGTCCATGTGCAGGGCGTCAAATCTGGAATTGACGACCTGGGCATGGTCGTGTCTTTTAAATTAACGCCCTTGTTAGGGTCGTTTCTTTCAAACATTCTGTAGAAAATAACCAGAACGCATGAAAACTATATGCATGAACTACCGATGATAATTATCTATAGTTATATGGTAGTTTGGGCTACGTTCCATGAGAAAATCCTACCTTATGATGATTAACTGGAGAACTGATGAAGACACGGTACTCTGCTATCAAGAGAGTTGGATGAAAGGGGCAGAAGTCTTGGAGTAGATCTATCGACAGGTTCTCTTTTTGGCACGATCAGAAGCAGACGTTCGTCGATGAAGAACCCACGTTCTTCAGTAGGTTAAGATGACTTCTCTACAGAGAAATAAGATGAAGAAACATCAATTTTTCTTCATAATACTTAACTGAAGGTGGAGGAAAGAAAAACATACCCGTTAATCTTCTTAACCTGTAAGAAGAGAAGAAGAATAAGAATATTTAGTATTCTTTCATGAAATCGATAATCGGACGAACAGAGATACAAGAAGAACCTGCTGTTCTTCACATACCTTAGAATACTCCGAACGCCAAATAGCGTTCTCGGTTCAAGCAGTAGGTTATTTATAGGATTTCTAGAATCCTAATAGAGTTAGTGTTTGATTGGAAGTAATACTTCCATATTAGAGTTATTACTACATTCGAACTCTTCCTCATAGTTATCACCTTACCCTGGATAGACTCCTGGGTCGAACGAAACTCAAACTGAATTAGCGACCTAGGTTAGGGCGTCGAATTTAAATTGACGCCTTGTCAAGCGTCGTTACTTGTTAAAACGCGTCCACGAAAGGGACGTTACGCTAACTTGTCCTTTTTATTTATTTTGGTCGTTTGAAATTTGACGCCTTAACGTGTGGGCATCCTTTCTTCAAAACACGCCTTAGGTAAGGGCGTTTTCATGTAAAGTAGCGCCTTTATCTGAGGCGTTATTTCCATCAGGGTTTTAATTATTTTTATTCCATGCTCTTTCGTTTATTTATTAAATCTTTTAATCTATTTTGATTTATTTATTCCTTTTAAATTTATCAGGGTTGCTACACCCTCCCCCACTTAAAAAGAATTTGGTCCCCAAATTCCATATCATATATTTGCATTTGGAGAGTGTAGAGTACGTACCTTCTAAAATAAATCTGGAAATTGTTTCCTCATAGATTCCTCGGTCTCCCATGTAGCTTCATGTTCTGAATTCTTATTCCATTGTACTTTTAGCATGGGAATAACCTTATTTCTTAGGACACGTACTTTTCGATCTAAGATCTTCATAGGCTTCTGTTCATACGTGAAATCTTTCTGGATCACTAGGTCTCCATATTCAATAATATGTGATGGGTCATGTACATACTTCTTCAACATAGATATGTGGAACACATCATGTACTTCGGACAGTTGAGGTGGCAATGCGATGCGATAAGCAACCTCGCCAACTCTTTCTAATATCTCAAAAGGTCCGGTAAATCTCGGTGAAAGCTTGCCTTTAACACCAAATCTTCGTATTCCACGTCCAGGCAATATCTTGAGAAATACATGATCTCCAATTTGGAATTCGAGATCTCTTCTTCTTGTGTCGGCATAAGCCTTTTGCCTTGTCTGAGCTACTTGCAATCTTTCCCTGATTACTCGTATCTTCTCAGTTGTATCCCTTACCATGTCTGGACCTAACAGTTGTTTCTCTCCAACTTCATTCCAGCACAAGGGTGATCGGCAACTCCTTCCGTATAAAGCTTCGAAAGGTACCATTTGTATACTAGCTTGGTAGCTATTATTGTATGCAAATTCGACCAGAGGCAAGTGATCATGCCAGTTTCCATCAAAATCAGTGATGCATGCTCTAAGCGTATCTTCAACTACTTGATTTGTTCTCTCGGTCTGACCATCCGTTTGAGGATGAAAGGCTGTACTAAAATTAAGTCTCGTCCCCAACGAATGTTGTAGTCCTTTCCAAAAATGAGAAGTAAAACGGGGATCTCTGTCAGACACGATTGAAACAGGAATACCATGTAATCTGACTATTTCCTTGATGTATAGTGCAGCTAAGACATCAACTGACCATCGACTCTTGATTGGCAAGAAATGCGCGGATTTGGTCAATCGGTCAATGATAACCCATATTCCATCATGTCCTCTTTTTGATTTAGATAAACCCATGATGAAATCCATACCAATATCCTCCCACTTCCATTTAGGGATATCTAGAGGATGTAGCTTTCCAGCAGGCTTTTGGTGTTCCGCCTTGACTTGTTGGCATGTGAGACAGCGTGATACATAGTCCGCTATTTCTCTTTTCATGTTGGGCCACCAAAAATTTCTTTTCACATCTTGGTACATCTTGGTAGATCCAGGATGAATCGTATACCTTGATCTGTGAGCTTCATCTAAGATCTTCTTTTTCAATTCTGGGCAGTCCGGTATACCAGTTCTATTCTTGAACATTAATCTTCCATCAGAAGCTAGTTGGAAGTCCGATTGTCCTTTTAATCTGCCCTTGATTTCTACTAATGTAGGATCATCATCCAGAAGTGCTTGTATCTCAGATAATAAATCTGACTGTATGCTTACATGAGATAATGTGACACATCTAGGGTCCGTGTCCATGCTTATATTGAGTTCAGAGAATTGTTCTAGCAATTTCCATTCTTGAATCAGACAATTGGCTAACAGTGCTCTCGGCTTTCGACTAAGGGCATCTGCTACATGATTACCCTTTCCGGGATGATATTGTATATTGAAGTCGAAGTCCTTGAGATATTCCAGCCATCGTCTTTGCCTCATATTTAGTTCCTTCTGTGAGAAAAGATATTTGAGACTCTTGTGATCGGAGTATACAGTAAACTGTACTCCATAAAGATAATGTCTCCATATTTTGAGTGCAAATACTACCGCGGCCAATTCTAAGTCATGGACGGGGTAGTTCTCTTCATGCTTCTTTAATTGACGAGAAGAGTAGGCTATAACCTTCCCTTGTTGCATTAGAACACACCCGAGGCCAATGCCAGAAGCATCAGCGTATACCTCGAACTTTTCTCCTTCAATTGGCAATGCTAAGATAGGAGCTGTAGTAAGATGATCCTTGAGAGTTTGGAAGCGTCTCTCACATTCCTCATCCCGTTCATAACGGATCTCCTTGCGAGTTAACCTTGTAAGTGGCACGGCGATTTTAGAGAAATCCTTGATGAATCGCCTGTAATAGCCACAATACCTAAGAAACTTCGGATCTCGCTAGCATTGGTCGGTCTTTCCCAGTTCCTTACAGCTTCAACCTTTGATGGGTCTACAAACAAGCCATCCTTTGATATAACATGTCCGAGAAAAGTCACTTCTTCAAGCCAGAATTCACACTTGCTAAGTTTTGCATATAATTGATTTGTCCTCAATATTTGTAATACAATCCTCAAATGTTCCTCATGCTCTTCCTTGGTCTTGGAATAAATCAATATATCATCAATAAAGACCACCACGAATTGATCCAAATAAGGCCTGAATATACTATTCATTAACTGCATAAAGGCAGCAGGGGCATTCGTTAGTCCGAAAGGCATAACAACAATTCATAATGGCCATACCTGCTTCTGAATGCGGTTTTATGAATATCCTCGTCCTTGATTCTTAGTTGGTGATATCCGAACCTAAGATCAATTTTGGAAAAGTACATGGATCCTGAAATTTGATCAAACAATTCATCGATTCTCGGCAGTGGATACTTGTTCTTGACAGTGAGATGATTCAATTGTCGATAGTCGACGCATAACCTCATGGATCCGTCTTTCTTCTTTACAAATAATACAGGCGCTCCCCACGGGGAAGTACTTGGTCTAATGAATCCTTTCTTAATGAGTTCCATCAATTGCTCCTTTAATTCCTTGAGTTCAGCAGGTGACATCCTATAAGGTGCCTTTGAAATCGGACCAGCACTAGGGACTAAGTCGATGGTGAAGGCCACTTCTCTTTGCAGGGGTAATCCCGGCAAATCTTCCGGAAATACGTCCGGAAATTCTTGTACTACTGGAATGTCTTCTAGCTTAGCTTCCTTAGCTTCTTTAACTATGACAAAGGCAAGGAAAGATGTACATCCTTTCCTGATGAGCTTGCTAGCTCGGAGAGCTAAAATAAGAGGGGATTTGGTCCGACTCTTGGGGCTAGTAAATATTAGTTCTGGAAATTCTTTGAATGTAACCTTACTATTACGGCAATCAACCGTTGCCTGATACTTGGATAACCAATCTGGCCCTAGTATAACATCATACTCTTTCAGATCTAAACATATGAGATCAATAGGAGATTTCTACCCTGAACTAATACTTCGCAGTTTTGGTAATGATGTGTAATATCAGTCTCATCATCCAGAGGAGTAGACAAAACTAGCTTTATCCATTCCGGTTCTAGGGGTAATGGGTCAGCAAACTTCTTAGAAACAATAGAATGCGATGCACCAGTATCAATTAAGACATATGCATTCATGGAACAAACTTTTAATGTACCTTCCACTAAGCCGCCTCCTTCTAATTGCTCGGTCTCCTTGATTGCATGAAGACGAGCATTCTTGGTTACTGGGCGCTTTCCGTTAACGGCTTGGTCGTTAAGTAATGGGCAATCGGGAATCCGATGCTCACGACTCCCACAACGGAGACATGCTCCTAGTTTCCTCCAGCATTCTTCTGCTCTATGACCCGCTTTATCACAATGTTTGCACACTGTATTTGGAGAGGTAGTGGTGATAGAGAAGGGCTTGGTCTTCTTGAACTTTTGGTCTTGTGAGGGAATACCTCCATTGCTAGGCCTTTTCTTGAAGTTGGGTTTAAAGGAACCTGAACCTATAACTTGTTCCTTCCTATCCTTACCACGAATCCTATCAGATAGTTCCGTGGCATCTTCTAATAGTTGAGCTCGGCGTACTATCTCTGAGTAGACTTGAATGTCCATCGGCGCCAGTTGAGTAATAGCTTGGGGCCTGAGCCCATTAAGAAACCTCCTAGCTTTCATTTTCTCGGTGCTAACTAGATGCTTAGCGTATCGAGACAATCTAGAGAATTGGGCCTCATACTCGGCCACTGACAAAGATCGTTGCTTTAATGCAGCAAATTCTGCAGCCTTCTTTTCCTGAACTCGGTCCGAGAAATATTTCACGTTGAAGTGTTCAACGAATTCTTCCCACGAAACCTGATCTTGATTTATAGTAGCCTCTATTGATTCCCACCAGCATCTAGCATCCCTTTCTAACTGAAAAGTAGCTAATAAAACTTTATCCTGATCCGTGCATTGCATAACACGGAATATACGTTCTATCTCCCTAATCCAGTGTTCAGCGTCATCTGGATCAGTAGAACCCGTGAACTTGGGTGGGTTCATGTTCTTGAAAGTCTGGTGGAGACTTCCTGCTCATTGTCCACCTCCTTGTGCTACTTGTTGCAGCACTTGAGTCATGCCTTGAAGGGTACGCTCCATGTTGCGCCATTGAGCACGTTCGGCAGCCATTATCCTACAATTACAATAACTAGGTTAATATGTGATTGTATTTAAAGACTCATATACTATGTTAACTTTAACCCTTGGTTCTACCCAATCTCACTGGTTAAAGGTTTGAACATATCCTTGGACTTGGGTTTTCCTAGGAATTGAATACCCTAGGCTCTGATACCACAAAAACTGTCACGCCCCGAGCGCGGAAGATACTCGGATATGCGCGACGAGTTTATATCAATCATGTCCATCAGAGTAGTAGTGTATTCGACACCAAAAATAGAGATGCGCAAAATAGAAAGATAACCCAATCCTTTATTTCATAATGGATAGACTATTACAAATCCAATACTCTATTCAATTAAAAAGGAAAAGTACATCGTTGACTCAAGAAAATAGGAAAAAGACTAGATGGCACTTGGAAAAGCTCTAGCTCTTTCACTCTTGACCATTCCCATCCGATTGACTTCCCTCGTCGTCGGAATTACCTGAAAAGTAAGGGACAAACACGGAGTGAGCGAACGCTCAGTAGGAAATTATATCTCAGGAACTAGCAAGGGATTTAAGTAATTACATTTTTCATGAATGTACTATAGCTATGCATGCTCGCATAAAACGACAAGATAGAGAGAGAATTTATCAATAAGACAGCAAGATGAACTAGTCACGAGCTTTCAGGAAAAGATAACAAGATATTCAAGCAAGTACTCTTTAGCAAGTCATGTCAAGGACTTTGGCTATCATGTATCAAGCAAGCAAGTAATTACCCTTTCTCGGGTCACGCAATTCATGTCAAGTCAAGTACGAGTCAAGTACAAGATTTGTGTGGAACGTCCAATCAAGCTAGTCATGCACTCGGTATAATACCAGATACCTTATCATTCAACTCCCATGGGCACAAGTACTTTCGGGTGCTCCTCCCAAGACCAGATCAGGCCCTATATGCGCAGGCATTTATCATGTATATTTGACATCCACTCTTGTATATATATATATAGCCAATAGGGAATTTCAACAATTTAAGCTTGTAGACACGTAGGATAACTTTGAGAGAATGGGGTCCAAAAATACGACATTGGACATAGATAGGCGATAACAACGGTACAATCACGATGAACGATGAAACTAGGTGGAATTAGGTTCCCTTAACTCGGGTACCATGACAAACAAGTATGGACATTCTTTATATAGAATTGAGGTCCACATGAACAGTCTATCAAAGGCAAGATACCCTCATTCTTATTATAGAATTGAGGTCCACAAGAACATCAACAAATGGCATGATATCGTCATCCCATTTAGAATTCTCATGATATACTCTTTGCATATCATAAGGGCCGGTATACCATGTTTCTTTAGAGTGACATGGCATTCAATAGTGTAATGGGTTTTTAGGGTACAACCAGCTCAGTCGACCTTGAGGGAATCCAAGGTACGAGGAGTCTTACGGAGGTCTCTATGACTAACTCACTAGTCCAAAGGAACGGAATGTCCAATGGAGAGCTTGTATGTCAATGAGAGTTTAAGGGTGATCGATAAAACATCATGAAACGTGGGACTATACTCACGGAGTGGAGTAATAGTGCCTACATATATATATATACATATAGTGAAACCCTCGGATAACAGCAATCGGGAAAAATCAGTAATGCAGAAATTAGCGACTCTGGTAAAGTCATTTTTTGTAAAATTAACGCCTTAATCAGGGGCGTTTATATTAAATTTGACGACATATAAAGAGGTCGTCCTTTCCAATATTGCTATTTTACAGGATATTAAAAATCTGTAATTTTGTTGAAAACGCGCCTTGGGTAGGGGCGTTACCAGGAAAAAGGCGCCCTAGTCTGGGGCGTTAGTTAAACAAGAGACGACCTGGTCAAGGTCGTGAATTCACAATTTTACAAATTTCGAGGTAATGAATATTTCAGGAACATGGTATATAGTCAGGACTAGAAAAATAGCAGGATTACAAGAAATTGACCATGCATTAATTGAGAATCATGTTTGCATTGATAATTACTTTTTAAACATGCTATTTATTAATTAACAGGAATTAACGTCCATGTGCAGGGCGTCAAATCTGGAATTGACGACCTGGGCATGGTCGTGTCTTTTAAATTAACGCCCTTGTTAGGGTCGTTTCTTTCAAACATTCCGTAGAAAATAACCAGAACGCATGAAAACTATATGCATGAACTACCGATGATAATTATCTATAGTTATATGGTAGTTTGGGCTACGTTCCATGAGAAAATCCTACCTTATGATGATTAACTGGAGAACTGATGAAGACACGGTACTCTGCTATCAACAGAGTTGGATGAAAGGGGCAGAAGTCTTGGTGTAGATGTATCGACAGGTTCTCTTTTTGGCACGATCAGAAGCAGACGTTCGTCGATGAAGAACCCACGTTCTTCAGTAGGTTAAGATGACTTCTCTACAGAGAAATAAGATGAAGAAACATCAGTTTTTTTTCATAATACTTAATTGAAGGTGGAGGAAAGAAAAACTTACCCGTTAATCTTCTTAACCTGTAAGAAGAGAAGAAGAATAAGAATATTTAGTATTCTTTCATGAAATCGATAATCGGACGAACAGAGATACAAGAAGAACTTGCTGTTCTTCACATACCTTAGAATACTACGAATGCCAAATAGCATTCTCGGTTCAAGCAGTAGGTTATTTATAGGATTTCTAGAATCCTAATAGAGTTAGTGTTTGATTGGAAGTAATACTTCCATATTAGAGTTATTACTACATTCGAACTCTTCCTCATAGTTATCACCTTACCCTGGATAGACTCCTAGGTCGAACGAAACTCAAACTGAATGAGCGACCTAGGTCAGGGCGTCGAATTTAAATTGACGCCTTGTCAAGCGTCGTTACTTGTTAAAACGCGTCCACGAAAGGGATGTTACGCTAACTTGTCCTTTTTATTTATTTTGGTCGTTTGAAATTTGACGCCTTAACATGTGGGCGTCCTTTCTTCAAAACACGCCTTAGGTAAGGGCGTTTTCTTGTAAAGTAGCGCCTTTATCTGAGGCGTTATTTCCATCAGGGTTTTAATTATTTTTATTCCAAGCTCTTTTGTTTATTTATTAAATCTTTTAATCTATTTTGATTTATTTATTCCTTTTAAATTTATCAGGGTTGCTACATTGAAGGTGTTCGAGGAAATTCCCGAACTCTTATTTCTGGGTATTTTGCTGGGGAAATTGTCCGGGTATAACAAATGCCCCCCACGGGTCGTGTGTCGGAGGCGGAGACGATGTCGTACGGCCCGTGAGCCTCTCCTTCTGAGTTGTTATAGTTGTATTTTGACGCTTCATGTTCTTTTGCTTTATTGTATTATATGTGTTGAATTTCTGGCGTGCTGACCATTTTCGGTGTTCTGTCTTGCAGCTATTGCATGATTTGGCAGGGACGAGAGGGTCCCAAGGCGTGTGGTCCAGGAGGAGGACTGTTGGCCCAGAGAGATGGCGGGCAAGAAGGGGGGTTGAATTGTCCCCTTTGCCGAGATGGCAGATTTTTAAAACTTTCTAACCCAATTTAAACTCAAGTAAAACTAACAGCGCTGATTAACTAAAACTCAAGTGAGATTACAATGTTCTCTCAAACTTTTCGATCTCACACGGATAGTTAATGCAAATAATAGGGAAATTTTGCTCAACACAGAATACGGTGGTAGCAATGAGTGATTGTGCAGTGAATTAAAAACCTATATAATGTACCTGTAAATAGAGATAGAAGAAATGACAATCATACAGGCAATCACACAAGACACATGGATTTTAAGGTGGTTCGGGACCATGACGGGCTCCCTACGTCCACCCCTCACCCAACCGGGTGAGGCTTCACTACACGCTACTTTCGTAGCAACACGGGGATGAACCCCAACCACACACACGCTACTTCCGCAGCAATATCCACACGGGGATGAGCCCCAGCACGCTGCCCCAGCAGCACACACACACACAACGTCCGGGAACTCACCCGGCACACAAATCCCACATGGAGACGTAGCTCCGTACACACACAGAAATATTCTGAGTTTAACACAAAAAGAAGATGTACAATAGACGCCCATAACAATATGTAAAGGATAGTGAACTCTGAAGCACACAAGGAAATAAACAAGAATAAGATGTAGAAATATCCCCTTGATTCTCTAATAACCGTAAGAAGATCTTTCTTGAAGCCTAGGTTGGAGAAGCTCTTATCCGCAGCTGGTTGGAGTAGTAGGTCATCCTCCTTGAGGATCCAATTTTGTTTGTTCAAGTCCTAGCTCCAATCAAGCCTGCACACATCAAGCAAAGATGAGACATTATGCTCAACATCTTGTATTTGTTAACAGGGACATGACAAACAAATAAAAGAAGATTTATATGCATTCCCCTTTGATTGTCTCACAACTCCCCTCAATCAGTAGGTAGGGTGCGCTGGAAGTCGATCCTTGGAGTGGAAGCAGCCAGACATGAAGTCCCAAACGCCCAAAACCTTGAACGGGGGAGAGCAGCAAGTACAGCTCCCAGAACTAGACACAGGCTCGCGGATGGTGACTTCTACAGCTTCTTCTTCCTTCTCCTTGATGAAGCAACGCCCTCCTTCATGTTCTTCTCCTTCTTCCCTTCAGGTCGATGTGAGCCGTTGTTTTCGATGAAGACGTCTTCAGATTCGTCACTTCATTCCGCTTGCAACTCTCTTCATCACTGAGCTTCAAATCTTGACGGAAGTAGATCGGATTTTGCATTGAAGTCGTCTGCTCCTCTCTTGTTCTTCCTCTCCTGCAGCAAATGGAAAATATTAGCACAAGGGATGTATTCTATGAATGGAAATAGCAAAGGATATATAGGGCATATAATGGATAGACAAAAGACAAGAAAACCCATGTATAAACCTCCCAAAACCCTTCTATTATATGTATATAAACCCTAGGGGTATAAGGGTAAAAACCATTGGCAATCGGACCCTCTAATGGCGTTTTCATAGACAATCCGGAAAACACAATCCCGACATCCCAGAAAAAGTGTCGACCTCTAGTGTCGACACTCGTATCAACGAGATCAGCCAAAAATACAAAATCCATAATTTAGACAAAAGTGTCGACCCATGGGGTCGACCTTTTTTTTCATGAGGTTCTGTCCTGAGACAAAATCAGGACCCTGGGTAAAAAGTGTCGACCTCTGGGGTCGACCATTTTTTCCGGAGGTTTTGTTTTAATTAAAATAGCATAACCTAATAAAAAGTGTCGACCCCTATGTCAGCATAACAGAAATCAATACAAAACAGAATACCGTGTAATAAGTGTCGACCCCATGAGTCGACATTGTTAGCGCAGCAAGAGTGATATAGAAGGGGGGGATGAGTAGATCACTCCCAATTTGTAGAAACTTAGGCGGAAAATAAATTCTACTGCTAACGCACCTCCTTAACCCGTACACAGAGAAATGTAAATGAGAATGAAGAACTGATCACATGGAAGCAAATAGACAAGCAGATGAAGAGCGCAGATAACAATAGCAAACCACAGAGGAGGCACTCAGTTTTTAGGTGGTTCGATTGCAGTCCGCAATCTACATCCACCCCTCACTCCAACTAGAATGAGGATTCCACTAGACAATGCTAGATCAATGCAGACTCAGTCTGCGAACAACATGCTGCCACACAGCTTGAACACCAAGGGAAACAAATCCCTCAACCAAGTTCTGCTACCCACAGAATTTGAAACCTGTTCTAGCTCCCAGCTAGAACACAATCGGAGAATCCTCTCCCTTCCTCCACACACCGGAGGGAAACTGTTAATGACAACCAGTCACTAACACCACCAGAGATCACCGATCTCTCTTCCTCTGCAACTTAGCGGGAAACTGGAGTAATACTCCCTTCCTCCACACACCGGAGGGAAACCAATTCAAATCAGAAGGATGAACAAAATGAAATGAAAACAAAGTAGAAACAAAAACCAATGAAGAAGAAATCGGTTCTGAAACCCAATACAAATGTAGCTTCAAATGAAGCAATTCATCAATCCACACACACTGCTCTAACTCTCGAACAAACTCCTCTCAGATCTGGAACTCTCTGCTCTTTTTCTTTTCTGGATCGTGCAAACTCTCACCAATGGCTTCTGCTATTTTCTTTTCACGATCAAGCTTCTACTAAAGGATGAAGCTCTATATTTATAGCAGATATTGGCGTGTGGCTGCCAGGTTCCCGCCCATGCACTTTTGGCCAGATCATTTGAATTTCGACCACATGGCAGCATCCTAACAAGGTTGCCATCCATGTGTCATGCGCCTGTTATCTTGGATCACGTGCCAGGTGCCAACCTCGGTTCACGTGCCCAATCATCAGCCTGAATCGCCTGCAGACAGACAGATGGAATGTATATACTTAGTTAGTTCAGGCTTTAAACACGAATGTATATACTTCAAAAACATCAACTGATTAAGTGTGTACAACGTGAGAGAGTGTACAGACTTAATAAATAAGGCGCATGTGAAAGCAGTGTATAGACATGTGAACAATGCAAACGAATGGCAGTGTATAGACTTATGAACAATGCATATGAAGGCAGTGTATAGACTTATGATCAATGCAAACGAATGGTAGTGTATAGACTTATGAACAATGCAAACGAATGGCAGTGTATAGACTTATGAACAATGCGCATGAATGGCAGTGTATAGACTTATGAACAAGCGCATGTGAAGGCAGTGTATAGACATGTAATGAACAATGCAAACGGGCCTTATCAATGTGTAAACATTACAAAGCCTCTGCCACTGTATAGACTTCACGATGCCTAAACAGTGTACAGACTTGGAACCTGTGTGAGACTCTTAATAAGACTGTGAGCAGTGTGTAGACTTGATGCTCAACAGAGATGTATAGACTTTGACAAACTTGAGCCAGTGTATAGACTATGCCAGGGTGAGACGATGCATTAGACACTTGGCTGTATAGACTTGGAAAGTTCTGTATGAGATGATCGGCTGTTGAACTGATGTACAGACTCTGGATGTGAAGGCAGTCTGTATAGACTTGAATCGCTTGAAGCGATGTACAGACTAGATGAAGCTCAAGCACTGTACAGACTTGTGAAGACTTCAGCGTTGTACAGACTTGGTGAAGCTCAAGCAGTGTATGGACTTGTGAAGGCTTCAATGTTGTACGGACTTGGTGAAGCTCAAGTGAATGTATAGACTTGATGAACCACTGTGGATGTGTGGACTTGAGCGAATGAAGCCGATGTATAGACTTGCCTAAGACGCAGCATGAGACGCTGGCTGAGACGGACGCTGTACAAACTTTGAAGAGCAGTTCAATGTATAGACTTGAACAAATGAGGCCGATGTACAGACTTGCCTAAGACCCAGCATGAGACGCTGGCTGAGACGGACGCTGTATAGACTTTGAAGACTTTGAACGTTTGAGCAACATGCAATGTACACACTTAGTGATGTACAGAGTTGGCCAGGAAAGCGTAGGGAAATGTTGAGTGTATGGACTTGGCCAAGCGTAGGAACAGATGAGGAGTGTACAGACTTGGCGTTGTATAGACTTGGCTTTGAACGCTTGGGCTGAAGGTAATGTGCAGACTAAGCGATGTATAGACTTTGCCCAAGGAACCGAATGTATAGACTTTGCCACAGTCTAATGTACAGACTTTGCAAAAGTGAACGAGCCAATGTATGGACTTCAAAAGAAGCAGTCCGATGTACAGACTTCAAGAATTCTAGACAATTGACGCTGTACAGACTTGGATTCAAGGAGTGTATATACTTAGCATGAAGACTGCTAGTCGATGTATAGACTTGGCTGAAGCTATCTCTGAACCAATGTTCAGACATTGTGCAATGTATGAACTTTATTGTGTGCAAGTCTACTGACATGCAATGTGTAGACTTGAGTGATTGAAGCAGGCGTTGTACAGACTATGCAAGCATGACACTGGGCGCTGTATAGACTTACACTATCGGATGTGTAGACTTCATGAGAGTGCAGTAACCAGTGTATAGACATTAAGCTTGACATTCCAATGTATAGAGTTGAAGCTTGGAAGGATGTATAGGGTTGAGCTGAACTAACTTTGAGTATTGAGACCAGTGTATGGACTTCAGTTAGAAAGTGCCCGATGTACAGACTAGAAGAGGATATGCCAATGTACAGACTAAATGGATCAAGCTGGTGTATAGACTTTGTGCCCAAGCTATCAATGCTCTGATGCGTCGACCCACCCTTGCTGATGAGTTGACCCACTACTGTCCATATTAACCAAACAGTGTAGATAGATAAAATAATGGAACAACATATGAACTGAACTCACTTAGGTGATGAACCAGCATGAATCTAGAGATAGAAGGTTGATTTATAGTGTGAGACATCATCAAAATCATAGGGATGCAACAATCTCCCCCTTTTTGATGATGACAACACTATGAATCAAGCAATATCAAGGTTCAACAAGAGATTTATATCAGCTGCAACAAACAAAGTAAATTCAAGGCATGCACATGCAGATACACACTCTCATCTCCCCCACAACTCATAACCATATCTTCCACGAAGCAACATGACTCCCCAAAAGCTTAAGACAAATCCAAGACTCACTGATATTGCAGAACTTCTCACTGAAATTGCAAATATTGCAAACTTCTCTCCCCCTTTGCCATCAGTAAAAAGAACTACAGAATATATGATAGTGCTGGAAACATGAGGACTAAGGGCAGTAACTTCTTAGTGCAGAAAGTCACGAGTAGGTCTTAAGAGAATAAGTGAGTTTCTAATCTCAAGAGATGATTCTTTATACTTCAGTACACAATAGAGAAGTAGAATGATAGACAAGTTTATCAGCATACATAGTGGATGATTTAGAGCAGGAGTTCACAAGTATGGCCAAATATAGCTGATCATTCAACTATCCCACAAGACAGTAAGAGACGAAATCAGATAGGTGTTCTCAAGGTATTGAGGACAAGCAATCCATTAGTTGCATAACAACAAGGAATTTTTTGTTGGAGATGATTTTCAAGAAGATTAATGAGTAAGTTGGTAGTTTACTCCTTTGACATTAGAGAGACACCTTGATTAGAGGCCTGAATCCTCAGTTACTCAGAGTGAGTACCTCATCACTTTCCCCCTTATTTATTTATTTATTAGGGAACAGAGATAGTAACTGTGGCTTTTGACATGAGGAAACACCTTGATTAGAGGCCAGAGTCCCCAGTTACTCACCAGCAACCCACCATTGCTCTGTCATGTCTTTTCATTCATTTTAAGCATTTGACACCTCATGACATGGGAGAAATATTCATTTCATTGATGAAGCTCCCAGTTTCTCAGTGATCAAAACAGAACATTTTTGTTCAGTTAAGCCCTTGAGTTAAAGAGATAGAATGATTGAAAACAATACCAAAAAGGACTATTTCTTGAATTGAGTCTTGAAGTCTAGATTTCAAGTTGATTGGGTCAGATAACAAGACATACAAGTTTTTGGCCTGAACCAGAATCAATGACAATGTAGGAAGATATACTTTATGTAATTAGTCCAGATCTCTGAAGAAGTACTAAAGGAAAGATTCTAATCTGGAGATTAGAGTCACTGACTTATAGACTTAAGAGATAAGTGACACTCTACTGTCTGAGAGAACCACTCTAGATCAGTCATGCAAGACCAGCAAAGTTACACATATGGACAGCCCTTTTGAATCTGTCAAAGAACTTCTCTTCTCACATCACAACTCAGCTCCCCCTAAGACATAGCATTCCTCAATAAAACATTCCAGCATAAACTCAAGGCTTCCCCTTACTCAGAGTATTCCTGAAAGCTAACTAGTAAGCATTCTGAACTCCCCCTTAAACCAGCATGAAAGAAGGCTAAACATCAGACAAACACAACTCCCCCTCACAACAAGAACAGGCTTCATAATTAAGACAATTTGTATAAGCCTAATTCTCTTCTCAATGTGGTGAATTTTTCATTATCCAGAGGTTTTGTGAATATGTCAGCAATCTGATTATCTGTGCCTATATGAATCAGTTCAAAATTATTCTTAGACACCTCATCTCTTATAAAATGATGCCTTATCTCTATGTGTTTGGTTCGTGAATGCAAAACAGGATTTTTAGCAAGATTGATGGCACTAGTATTATCACAGTAAATTGGTGTACACCCCAGGTCTACTTGGTAGTCCTGAAGCTGGTGTTTAATCCATATTACTTGTGTTCCATAGCTCCCTGCAGCCACATATTCAGCTTCTGCAGTGGAGAGGGCCACAGAATGTTGTTTCTTGGAGCCCCAAGACACTAAACACCCACCCAAGAATTCACAATGGCCACTAGTGCTTTTCTTGTCTAGTTTACAGCCTGCATAATCAGCATCTGTGTATGCTACTAAGTTAAATGTGTGAGATGCAGGAAACCATAAACCAAGAGAATGACTAGCTGACAAATATCTGAAGATTCTTTTAACTGCAGCTAAGTGTAATTCAGTAGGTCTAGATTGATACCTTGCACACATTCCTACACTGAATTATATATCTGGTCTAGAGGCTGTCAAGTAAAGAAGTGAGCCAATCATACCTCGATAAAGTTTGGCATTTACTTCTTTACATGTCTCATCTGCATCCAATGAAGTATTGGTGCCCATAGGTGTAGCAATGTGCTTTAAGTTTTCCATGTCAAACCTTTTGAATAGTTCCATTGTGTATTTGGTTTGGTTGATGAAGCACCCATCTTCTAGCTGCTGTACCTGCAATCCAAGAAAATATTTTAGTTCACCAACCAAGCTCATTTCAAATTCAGCAGACATCATGGTAGAAAATTCATCACATAGTTCATGCTTAGTTGATCCAAATACAATGTCATCTACATATACCTGAACTATGATGAGATCTTTATTTATGCCCTTGGTAAATAAAGTTTGATCAACTTTACCTCTTTTGTAGCCCTTGCTGATCAGAAATTAAGACAGCCTTTCATACCATGCTCTTGGAGCCTACTTTAGACCATACAAGGCTTTGTTTAACCTGAACACTTGGTTAGGTTGAGGAGAATATTGAAATCCAGGAGGTTGTTCAACAAAAACTTCTTCTTTAATGGCTCCATTTAAAAAAGCACTTTTAACATCCATTTGTTAGATTTTTATATTCTTTGAGCATGCAAAGGCAAGCAACAATCTTATAGCTTCCATCCTAGCAACAGGTGCATAGGATTCATCAAAGTCTACACCAAATTCCTGACAGTAGCCTTTGGCTACTAATCAGGCCTTATTCCTCGAGATGATTCCATCTTCGTTCATCTTATTTTTGAACACCCACTTGGTTCCTATGATATTTATACCATCTGGTGTTGGGACAAGCTCCCAGACATTATTCCTTTCATACTGACCTAATTCCTCACTCATAGCATTGACCCAAGCTTGATCAGCTAAGGCCTCTTCTACTGTTTTGGGTTCAATTAATTTGTGAGACTAATGCAATTAAGTCATCATTATTCACATTTCTAAAATAAGATCTAGTCCGAAGAGGATCTTCAGGATTGCCTATGACTTTATCTAAAGGATGGTCTTTAAGAAATCTGATATTTGTTGAAGACTCACCTGTTTCTCTTGGCCCTTCCTGATTGGGGGAATTTGTTTCTCCACTTGGTCGAGTCTTCTCTTCTTCCTGTTGGTCTTCTAGAAAATCTCCACCATGATTGGAATCCCTGTCAAGATTTTCAACATTAGAGACATCTTTCTTTTCACTAAAAAGGATGTGTGGAGACTCTTCCACTTTCTGATCTGATATGTTAAATACCCTATATGCCATTGACACTTCAGAATAACCCAAGAATATTCCAGGTGAACTCTTGGCTTCAAACTTGTCTAAATCTTTCTTATCATTGCTATGAATAAAACATTTTGTTCCAAAAATTCTGAAGTGAAACAAGTTTGGTTTCTTACCTTTTAGAAGCTCATAGGGTGTTTTCTTGTGTATGGGTCTTACCATGGCCCTGTTGATTATGTAGGTTGTTGTATTGGCCGCTTCTGCCCAAAACCTTCTAGGTAATTTACTTTCAATCAACATGGTTCGGGCCATCTCCACCACAGTTCTATTTCTTCTCTCCACAATCCCATTCTGTTCAGGTGTCCTGGGAGAAGAAAACCTGTGAGTTAGTCCCTCTTTTTCACAAAGATCAGTAAACATGGAGTTTTCAAACTCACCTCCATGGTCAGATTGAGTAGAACAGACCTTGTATTCCCCTTCTTGTTTGACCTTATTGAAAAATAGATTAAACTTTTGAAATGCATCACTTTTATTTGCTAAGAAAAATATCCATGAATATCTAGAGAAGTCATCTATGATGACATAGCCAAACCTGTTTCCATTAAGACTCTGAGTTCTAGTGGGACCGAAAAGGTCCATATGAAGAAGTTCCATTGGTCTAGAAGACAATGGCTCAGATCTTAATTTAAAGGAATTTCTGGTCTGTTTGCCTAGAGCACAGGCATCACATGCTTTTGATATTGAGTTGAATTTAATTCTAGGCATGCCTCTAACTAAATCATGCTTGACCAATTTATTTAAAGTTGAAAAGCTAGCATGACCTAGACGTCTATGCCATTCAAGGGCATCATTTTCAGAATTGGCAGATAAGTAAATAGTAGATTCAGATTTCTCATCTAAGTCTACAATGTAGACATTATTAATCCTGTTGGCTACAAATTTAACCATGTCAGAATTTGTTTCAAGGATTTTGCATGAACTATCATCAAATATAACCCTGTGACCCCTGTCACATAATTGACTAATGCTAATCAGGTTGTGTTGAAGCCCTTCCACAAGTAAGACTTTTTTAATGGAGTTTGTGGAAGACTTACCTACTATTCCAACTCCAATTATTTTACCTTTGTTCTTTCCTCCAAACTTGACCAGACCCCCTGGGTTCATCTCTATCTTGCTAAACTTGGATCGGTCTCCTGTCATATGCCTGGAGCAGCCACTGTCGAGGTACCACTTGTTATCTTCAGCTGCCAGGCCGACCTACACGGATACATCAAGCAGAGTGATTTGGAACCCAAGATGAGTTGGGTCCAAGGACATTGTTCAAATTTCTGATCAAGTGTTTAGGTATCCAGATTTGTTTCAGCAAGGTTTTCTCTGGCACCTTCCTTTCTGGTTTATTAAAGTTGAATCCAGCTGAACTGGAGAAGTGAGTTCTATTCCATTCATTAGTCTTCCTATTCCTAGAAAATTTCCTGTAGGCTTGTTGATTAGCATATCTTTGACCATGAAAGTTATTTCTCCAGTAGGTCCTGTTTGGACCCATCTGATTGTTGTAATTCCAGCTCTTATTCTGATTTGCTTTCTTGGTCCATCTACCATTTGTGTTCTGGTGAGTGGGCTTAGTGTTATTCTTCATAAAATTCATTCCCATCTTAAATGGTTGTCCAGTACTGGTTTTTGTGTTTTCTTTAGGACTTTGAATTCCCTTAGAGCTGTTTGAGCTGGATGGTGTGTCCAGCTTTTCTTTTCCCTTCTCTGGGCAGAAGGTGATGGTCTTGAATTGCAAGGGTCTCTTGTTGGTTGGGTCATAGCCTAGACCTTCCTTATTGAAATTGACCCTAGTCCCTAGTATAGCATCTAAGCTAGTCTTTCCTTGGACAAACTTTTCTAAGACTTTCTGTTTGTCTTCCAGCTCCTTTTGAAGGGACTCAGAATTTTTTAGGAGTTCAACATTTACTTTCTTCACAGCTTCATATTTCTATGAATTCACTCTAATTTCATTCATGCTTTCTTCAATTTTAGTTTTAAATTCATTGAGCTGTTTTTGACTTTCTTGAGTTTCTCCCTTGAGCTTATCATTTTCTTTCCTTAGTGAGGTCATTTCTTCTAGTTGTTCTTTTAGCTTCTCATTTTCCTCACAGACTAGTGTTTGTTCTTCAACATTTGTGTTAAATTTTCTTTTCAGAACTCTGTGCTCTTTGTTAAGAGAATTAAATTTATCTAGCAAGTCACCATAAGCATCCTCCCAGTCATCAATTGAGAAATTTTTAAAAACATTTATTACCTCCTCTTCACTGTTTGCCATAAGGCAAATTCCATCTTCATATTCTTCTGAGGAAGCTTCTTCTGGGTCTTCTTCTTCCTCGCTCCATGTGCAGACCATTGCCTGTGGCTTCTTCTTCTTCTGCACCTTTATATTTTTCTTCTGAAGATAGGGACCCTTCTTCTGGAGGTCTGGGCATTCGCCTTTCATATGTCCCTGTTTGTTACAATTAAAACAAGTCAGTCTCTTAGGATTTCTATCCCTGTAACTAGTAAATTCAGCACTCTTGTTGAAAGAGTGTGGCTTCTTCTTCCTAAAGGTCTTTCCCTTTTTCTTCAAAAATTTTCTGAACTGTCTAGTGAGCATTGCCTGCTCCTCCTGATCGAGATTTGACAACCCTTCAAGCTCGGACTCAGACTCGGGGCTACTGCTGCTGCTCCCGCTGTTGCTACCGTTATTGCGGGATGCCCTTAGAGCCACATTCTTACCCTTCCTCTCACTTCCTTCTCCACCTCCTTTGAAATTCATCTGATATGTCATAAGAGATCCTATGAGTTCATTCACAGTCAAGATAGTCAGATCTTTTGACTCCTCAATCACAATGGCCTTAGTGTGCCATGCCGGGGATAAAGATCTAGGGATTTTTCTGACTATATCTGCCTCAGCAAGATCCTTCCCTAGCCCTTTAAGTGTGTTAGTGATGAAGGACAACCTGGCATACATTTCGGTTATATTCTCATCTGCATTCATATTAAACATTTCATACTTAGAAGTGTAGAGATTTACCTTCGAGGCTTTCACTTGAGCCGTACCTTCATAGATCAATTGCAGCTCATCCCACATTCGCTTGGCAGTTCTGTATGCAGATATACGGGCATATTCCTCTGGATGAACAGCACACTGGATGATGTTCAGTGCCGTCCAGTTGAGTGAAGAAAGCTTGACATGGTCATCTGTCCAAGCATCCTCATTTGGTGGCAGATCATATGGCCCAACAGTAATTACTCTCCATAGTTTATGACTCTGAGCCCTGATGAACACTTCCATCCTATTCTTCCAAAACAGATAGTTACTACCATCGAAATAAGGAGGGTGACTAATGGATTGACCTTCAGCCATAAGGGTTCTAGGACCACTAGCATTTCTTTGACCGTTCGTCCACATGGCGTAAACCTGCTCTGATACTAATTGTTAGCGCAGCAAGAGTGATATAGAAGGGGGGGATGAATAGATCACTCCCAATTTGTAGAAACTTAGGCGGAAAATAAATTCTACTGCTAACGCACCTCCTTAACTCGTACACAGAGAAATGTAAATGAGAATGAAGAACTGATCACATGGAAGCAAAGAGACAAGCATATGAAGAGCGCAGATAACAATAGCAAACCACAGAGGAGGCACTCGGTTTTTAGGTGGTTCGATTGCAGTCCTTAATCTACATCCACCCCTCACTCCAACTAGAATGAGGATTCCACTAGACAATGCTAGATCAATGCAGACTTAGTCTGCGAACAACATGCTGCCACGCAGCTTGAACACCAAGGGAAACAAATCCCTCAACCAAGTTCTGCTACCCACAGAACTTGAAACCTGTTCTAGCTCCCAGCTAGAACACAACCGGAGAATCCTCTCCCTTCCTCCACACACCGGAGGGAAACTATTAATGACAACCAGTCACTAACACCACCAGAGATCACCGATCTCTCTTCCTCTGTAACTCAGAGGGAAACTGGAGTAATACTCCCTTCCTCCACACACCGGAGGGAAACCAATTCAAATCAGAAGGATGAACAAAATGAAACGAAAACAAAGTAGAAACAAAAACCAATGAAGAAGAAATCGGTTCTGAAACCCAATATAAATGTAGCTTCAAATGAAGCAATTCATCAATCCACACACACTGCTCTAACTCTCGAACAAACTCTTCTTAGATCTGGAACTCTCTGCTCTTTTTCTTTTCTGGATCGTGCAAACTCTCACCAATGGCTTCTGCTATTTTCTTTTCACGATCAAGCTTCTACTAAAGGATGAAGCTCTATATTTATAGTAGATATTGGCGTGTGGCTGCCAGGTTCCCGCCCATGCACTTTTGGCCAGATCATTTGAATTTCGACCACATGGCAGCATCCTGACAAGGTTGCCATCCACGTGTCATGCGCATGTTATCTTGGATCACGTGCCAGGTGCCAACCTCGGTTCACGTGCCCAATCATCAGCCTGAATCGCCTGTAGACAGACAGCTGGAATGTATATACTTAGTTAGTTCAGGCTTTAAACACGAATGTATATACTTCAAAAACATCAACTGATTAAGTGTGTACAACGTGAGAGAGTGTACAGACTTAATAAATAAGGCGCATGTGAAAGCAGTGTATAGACATGTGAACAATGCAAACGAATGGCAGTGTATAGACTTATGAACAATGCATATGAAGGCAGTGTATAGACTTATGATCAATGCAAACGAATGGCAGTGTATAGACTTATGAACAATGCAAACGAATGGCAGTGTATAGACTTATGAACAATGCGCATGAATGGCAGTGTATAGACTTATGAACAAGCGCATGTGAAGGCAGTGTATAGACATGTAATGAACAATGCAAGCAGGCCTTATCAATGTGTAAACATTACAAAGCTTCTGCCACTGTATAGACTTCACGATGCCTAAACAGTGTACAGATTTGGAACCTGTGTGAGACTCTTAATAAGACTGTGAGCAGTGTGTAGACTTGATGCTCAACAGAGATGTATAGACTTCGACAAACTTGAGCCAGTGTATAGACTATGCCAGGGTGAGACGATGCATTAGACACTTGGCTGTACAGACTTGGAAAGTTCTGTATGAGACGATCGGCTGTTGAACCGATGTACAGACTCTGGATGTGAAGGCAGTCTGTATAGACTTGAATCGCTTGAAGCGATGTACAGACTAGATGAAGCTCAAGCACTGTACAGACTTGTGAAGACTTCAGCGTTGTATAGACTTGGTGAAGCTCAAGCAGTGTATGGACTTGTGAAGGCTTCAACGTTGTACAGACTTGGTGAAGCTCAAGTGAATGTATAGACTTGATGAACCACTGTGGATGTGTGGACTTGAGCGAATGAAGCCGATGTACAGACTTGCCTAAGACGCAGCATGAGACGCTGGCTGAGACGGACGCTGTACAGACTTTGAAGAGCAGTTCAATGTATAGACTTGAATGAATGAGGCCGATGTACAGACTTGCCTAAGACGCAGCATGAGACGCTGGCTGAGACGGACGCTGTACAGACTTTAAAGACTTTGAACGTTTGAGCAGCATGCAATGTACACACTTAGTGATGTATAGAGTTGGCCAGGAAAGCGTAGGGAAATGTTGAGTGTATGGACTTGGCCAAGCGTAGGAACAGATGAGGAGTGTATAGACTTGGCGTTGTATAGACTTGGCTTTGAACGCTTGGGCTGAAGGCAATGTGCAGACTAAGCGATGTATAGACTTTGCCCAAGGAACCGAATGTATAGACTTTGCCACAGTCTAATGTACAGACTTTGCAAAAGTGAACGAGCCAATGTATGGACTTCAAAAGAAGCAGTCCGATGTACAGACTTCAAGAATTCTAGACAATTGACGCTGTACAGACTTGGATTCAAGGAGTGTATATACTTAGCATGAAGACTACCAGTCGATGTATAGACTTGGTTGAAGCTATCTCTGAACCAATGTTCAGACATTGTGCAATGTATGAACTTTATTGTGTGCAAGCCTACTGACATGCAATGTGTAGACTTGAGTGATTGAAGCAGGCGTTGTACAGACTATGCAAGCATGACACTGGGCGCTGTATAGACTTACACTATCGGATGTGTAGACTTCATGAGAGTGCAGTAACCAGTGTATAGACATTAAGCTTGACATTCCAATGTATAGAGTTGAAGCTTGGAAGGATGTATAGGGTTGAGCTGAACTAACTTTGAGTATTGAGACCAGTGTATGGACTTCAGTTAGAAAGTGCCCGATGTACAGACTAGAAGAGGATATGCCAATGTACAGACTAAATGGATCAAGCTGGTGTATAGACTTTGTGCCCAAGCTATCAATGCTCTGATGCGTCGACCCACCCTTACTGATGAGTCGACCCACTACTGTCCATATTAACCAAACAGTGTAGATAGATGAAATAATGGAACAACATATGAACTGAACTCACTTAGGTGATGAACCAGCATGAATCTAGAGATAGAAGGTTGATTTATAGTGTGAGACATCATCAAAACCATAGGGATGCAACAGACATTTTTACTGACAAAATTGAAAACTCAATAAAACTCAATAGAAACACTACAAAATCACTCCCAAACATTAAAAACAAATAACCATGTATTGAACCAAAGTATTGGGTCACTTTAAACCACACTTCATCAAATAAAAATTTGAATGGATTAAGCACTTGCAAACCAAAAACAAAACTCATCTAAACAAGGGATGATACCTATTTAGGGCTTAAACACTCCAAGTATCTTCTGCCACAAGGCACATAGAAATCACCAAAACCTCAAGTAGTAATGCAGTCAATTGACCATTTATTTGGTTCATGTATGCTATACATGAATTTCAAATCAAGGTTGATGTGAGCATGTTAAGCAAGCATGATCTTTGTAAAATCCATGAAATGTGATGATCATTTCAACCAGAACCCAAACTAAAATGGTTATGCATTAACATGACTAAGAACCAACATAGAAACTAGATTCAATCTCGAAAACATAAAAAGCCAAACAACCCCGTTCAAAACACTATGAATCAGATTCACAAGAACAACCCAATTAATCAGAAATACTTCAAACACATTCATGGAAACTATAGATCGGACTCAGAAATGAAATCTTACCATGGATCCATTTGTTTGAAGCCAATGTGAACCTGCACTAGGTGAAGACAAATCACTCAAGTTGATCTACAAGAAATGCAGATAAATGCACAAGGTCTGTGCATTGTTAAACATCAATACAAGATACATCAATGCAGATCTTTACCCAATTCCAGTTCAAGGAAAGATTTAGTTTCAATATAGTTCAATCAAGGCCAAATGAAATGGGTTTCACTTTTGAAGACATGAACTCCATTCAAGTTTAGTTCTATGATCTCAAGCATAGTTGGAATCAATTTGAAGTTCATTGATTTCCTCAAACATATAGTGGCAATTGATACCAAGTTGAAAACATCAAGTTGATCATTAAAATACCATATGCATTACTGTGAAACACCCAATACATGGTCGGTGGACATATGAGCAAGGTCAATGCAAAGACATCAAAGATATATACATGTCGGACCATGCTTCATATCAAGGTAAGAACTAAGGCTCAAGGAGCCAGGGGTCGACCCATGGGGTCGACCCATCCCAAGGGGAATGGTAAACATGTTTAGTAGTCCAATGCATAGCTATTCAAGTTCAATCCAATCATAGATAGGGGCTTTCCTAAGCAAGCGAAGAAACCACTATCACTTAACAATTATGAAAAGTAAACATGAAGTCATATGCAATATAACCAATCTTCCACATTGAAATGCAGTCAATATAAGTCCAAAAACATGAAAGGGCTTTTAACCCCAATCAAGACACTATGAACAAGATCCACATGAAAGCTCCAACTCCTCATGCACATCACGCATGAGTCGACTTCAGAAATGTATTCAAGAAGGACCTTTGAAATTCAACCTACAAAACAAGATATCATCATGTTAGCTTGTTTATCATCAAGATGCCATTAAACATAAACACATCAAGATTTTTACTATGAAGTAAACACAAAACAATAAACATAAAACACACGATATATTGGAATCATCAAAATCATTATCAAGGACAACGAGGGGGCGCACAGAACCCAAAAAGGACCAGTGGGTGCGGCAGACTGAGTGGCCGATGCCCCCTTTGGGCCTGCCAGTCATCACTGCGGCTAATGTGGAGCAGCTCGACTGGGGGCACACGGCTGTGGCAGAGGGCCCCGTTGGCGAGCGCGGCAAGAGAGTTAGGCTGTGGAGTTGGCCCGCGCGTCGGAGGCGGGCGTGCTTTACACTTATGATCGCAACGACCCAGTGGAGTTCCCTTTGGACCGTCACTTGTTTGAGTTCATCAGGCGCTTTGTCCCACCAGGCATGGAGAGAGTGACTCTCGAGTTGTTGGAGCCCGTCGCCGACTGGAGCGGGTGATCTTGGTGGGCCGAGACAGTTTGCACAGAATCATCCTCTGCGGCTTTCTGAGTTTCTCTGGGTACTACTGGAGATAGTGTCAGTTTCCCAGTGCTGAGTGCTTGGGGTTTTTCAGCAGAGCAGATCAGTTCGGAGTCCACGCTAGAGTGATGGGTCCCACTTCCTGGGATTTGCACGGACACCATCGGGCAGAGACAGAAGGCAGTCCAGGATTAGAACTGGAGCCATCCGGGATGGAGTATGCCGGGGAAGGCTATGATGACCACAGCCTTCTATCCGAGATACTGCGATAGAGTGCTGCTAGTTGGTATGGCCGCTGGGCGGTGATTTCGTCACACAGATACCGACAGGGAGCTACTGAGTGGTCGATGGGTATAGTATACCACTACCGGGTGCTGCTAGACCGAGCAGATATCAGATATGCTGTGATTGCGACCTTGTACAGGTACCCCTACTACACGGGGCTTCTACAGGCGTTGGCAGAGCACTTCAACCGCAGGTGGAATACCGTGGCGACGGCTGAGGGAGAGAATTCGTTAGACCTGTGGTCTCTGTACAACATCTCCGGGTTGCCAATCAGCGGAGAGGGGTACGAGGAGGTAGTACTGGATGACCTCCATCGTAGCCACACCGACGGACATGGGAGATACCGAGTTTCTTACAGCTACCGATATTTGTTGAAGACTTAGAGAGACTTAGCCCTGGCCGAGAGAGAGAGAGCAGTGCAGACTCCTAGGGTGTCGCTGAACGCGTGGGTCTGCCACTTCTACAACGAACCCTTCTACTTTCACCAGGAGTTTGCGAGAGACCAGACCCCCTGGGAGGAGTACACAGAGGTGGAGCTGCGTTTTCGGACATATACGAGGTGCATCTACACACCACAGGAGGGGTGAAACCCCCATAGACTGCCAGACGTGAGCCACCTGGCCGCGTACTTGGCATACTGGTTGGTGACATTCGTGGTCCCACACGGGGAGGATGGCCAGCTGACGGTGGAGATGTTATGACTTGCGTGCCAACTGGCGGAGGGACGGAGGCTGGACTTAGCCCCGACGGCTTTGGCCAATGTTTACCAGGGACTTGGGGTAGTGGCGACGCACCCAGCACCACGTGAGCGGAGTCTGCTTCTCCCGACCCACTACCTCAGTGCGTGGGCTGGCCTACTATTTCCAGGGTTGGTGTCTCGTGGGTCCGTGGTGAACCAGGCAGCACCATTGTTGTTTAGCTTTACGGGGCAGCCAGACGGGGATGCAGTCGTACAGCTGGAAGAAGCCAGGAGAGTCTTGTGCTACTTGCCCGGCAGGGGTGAGGAGGGGATTCCCTTTGACGGTGCTACCAGGGACTCCCACCTGATTCTGGTGCCTTCGAATGGCGGGACAGCCTGTGCACTTCCTTACCATTAGGAGCCGGATGCGGCGTTGTACACAGATTGGGTGATGAGCACCCGGTCAGCGGTGCTTCCTCTACACCGGTCTGTGACAAGCTTCCTAGAGCCAAACTACCCGCACAGGTTTGCTCGGAACTTTGGGTACGACCATGGGATCCCGCCGAACCAGGAGTTCCCTTTGGCGGGTTGTCAGTACAGAGGCCGGGACACACATTTGCTAGCTGCGATGTGGTGGGACTTCTACTATCGCCGAGAGCCAGATCAACTGTCGATGCCTGTGCCGGGACGCAAGGGATGGTTCGATGTCCACTATGCCAGGTGGTGGTTCGAGCACAGTCACCAGTATTGGCAGAAGGCCTTGGCGATCCGAAAAGCCAAGGAGACCCGTCTCTTGAGGGAGGATCTGCCCCTTATCGCACTAGACGACAAGTACCTACGGACTCGCTTCTCTCGGATCCGCCGGGAGGTGGAGCGGCTGGCACATCAGGCGCCCCGGGGGAGCCGAGGCTCACTGTCTGCAAGGTGGAGCGGCAACGGGGCACTGAAGCCCCTTAGGCAGCCGCGGTTGGCGCCCGGAGGTACTGGAGCGGCGACGCCTCGACCCGGTGCGCCGAGGACTTAGTGGACCCAGTTCCTAGCTAATTGTGGGTTCAAGAAGAGGGGGTCACTGGATCGAGTGCTCCCTGAGGGGAGTTTTACAGACACAATGATTGACGACTGGAGGCGCCATATCACCCATGCGATTGGGTCGGCTGGACCCGTAGAGCTCGTGTCCCTCATCAAGTGCGCCTACACCCTGAGGGACGTGAAGGAGGCGGTCGCGAAGGCTGCACGGGTCGTAGGCTTGAAGCCGGAGTGGTTGATTCCTCTGCCGCTGACCCCCTTTGTGGCTTCAGGTAGGACCTCTCCGTTAGTTCGTCACCCCCCCCCCCCCCCCCCCCCCCGCTTTGTTGATTTCTAGGGTACCTTGCTGAGGCATCTTATGTGGTTGTGTTTATTGGCAGGTTCTGTGGCGGACATAGATCATCCCTCCATGGTGACGTCTTCCGGGAATGGTGACGGGGCCTTTTAGCCCCAGCGGAAATGCCCTCAGGTAGAGACTGGAGTCAGGGAGGCTGGCGAGTCCTCTCGGGGACCCGCTGCCATAGAACACATTGAGGCGGAACCGGCTTTGAGTAAGTGCTATACCCGCCTGCTTGCTTTATATAGATTCAGCCTTTATGATCGGATAATCTTATGTGATTGGATTTGCTTTTCACAGTGCCACTGGAGGCCGGGGCTGACGCGGCCTTCTCGCCACCTCAGGAGGTCAACCCACTACCTGACGACGGGGTCGATTATGAGATAGATATGGAGGGGCTGCTTCATCTGATGGATGAAACTGCCCCCAATGTTGAGACCTTTCCCGATTTTGAGTCATGGAAGGTTTCAAAGGATGCCCAGCTAGGTAAACCACTCTGAGACCGAGCATGTTGTGTTTATAGCTATACTTGATTCTGGGAGTTGACATAGTTGCCGCTGTTATACAGAGGTGGCCGGGGCATCAGAGACCGCGACTCCCTCCGAGATGCGAGGCGAGGTGCCCCCATCTATTGACGGGCAGGAGCCCACAGCGACCCAGGATGGCTTGGGTAAGTATTGAACCACTACAGAGGGGATTGCCCTCGCGTTGTACAATTGCTGGGCTGTAGACGCTGACTATTTTTATGTTGCTATTTGCCAGGTGAGGATCCGGCCGCCACTCTGGAGATGATTCAGGAGTTGGTTCGTACCGGCCCATCTGTGTCCCTTCCCTCCTTTGAGGGGGAGCCTGAAGGGAGGAGTGCTTCAATGCCATCCGCGGCTAAAAAAGCATCTAGCCTGTTACCACAGCTATTGGCATGGGTGGAGCAAGTTTCCCTGCTAGGCGTAGTGTCAGCATGTACAGTGGGGCTGGTCAGGTCTTCGAGCATGGGACCCTCAGGTATGTAGCTGGGGACTTAATCATTTCTGTTAAGCCCTTTGTGTTGATTATCTTCTAGTGCCGAGATTCTGTTGGCATTGTTTACAGGTGCTCCTTCGCCTCTAGAAGAAGGTGAGCTACCCGTGACAGGGCTGAAATGGTGATAGAGGGGCCCACTGAAGTGGCTTTAGTTGAGGGCGATGAGGAGATAGTCGACATTGAAAAGATTTTGGAGGGGAGTGCTCCGATCGGTGAGTTTTTTGTTTACCACTCTTAGCTGGAGAGCCGCCCTTATACGAAGTTGGGCCCTGTGGTGACCTTGTTTGCTTCGTTGGCTTGCAGGAGCTTCCGATTTGGCCACCTCCGTGAGTTTGTCAGGGGCCTCGTCGAGCTCTCCGGATGACGACAGCTCGGAGATGGAGATAGAGGAGAGTTCGAGTTCGAGCTCCTCATCCTCCGGGGTCGCTGCTAGTAGGGAGGTTCCGAAGGGGACCACTTCTAGAGGTATATGGTGGTTCTTCCTGTGCTCATTTCATGCTTGTCGGATCTATATGCCGGAGTGCTGGCGTTCTTGGGATGCCCGTAGCGTTAGATCCTGGAGAGGGGCACGCGACGGCTACTGATGAGGGCGGACAGGAGGAGCCCCTGGTCCCGTCCGTGGTTACTGGGAATGGCCGGACGGTGGAGGAGTCACTGCCTTCTCCGACCCTGGTCGGTGATGCTGTTGAGGTTGACGAGCGGCTGCCCTCCCCGACCCCGACAGATGACACCGTAGGGATTGCTGGACTTGCTTCAGGTAAGGGGTCAAGGGTTGCCTTTCCTTTTTCTCATGTTTTTCACCTTATCAGTCGAAGGAAGTCTTACGTGTATTGCTCACCCCCTTTGGTGTTTGTCGGAACTATGCAGGTTCCACTGGAGTGCTGGCCGCGTCCGGAGACCTCTCCCTGGATTTAGGGGTCAAGTGGCCTACTTCTGCTTCTCCTCCAGAACCATTGCTAGAGGCGAGTGCAGGTGCAACCTTGCTCCAGTGGGCGCGAGGCTACTCGCAGAGTGAACCTCTTCCTTCTCCAGAGGCTCTAAGGCAGCGGCTACGGGAGTGCACCCACGGCTACCACGCGCTTAGCTTCCCACGCGAGCTCTGGATGTCCGAGTTAGGTGGGATTTGGGCCGAGTACCTGCGACTCCGTGAGGCTCAGGAGCAGAGGGCTCGAAGCCTGGCGATGATTCGAGAGGCGCAGGAGCAGCGGGCTCAGCTTGTGTCAGCCGTAGCTGAGCAGAGGAGCCACGCCAAGGCGACGGTGTTGGCATCTCGGGAGCGGGCCACACAGCTGAGGAAGGTGGAGGGCTGGGCTGAGGCGTTGAGGAAGGCCTGGGAGGAGCAGCAGGCAGTCGCCGAGCGCGTCTGAGCTAAGTGGCAGGCGGCCGAGACGACAGCCGGAGCTAGTGCCCAGCTCTTGTACACCTTGGAGGCGGAGCTTACAGCTACGGACTTTCACCTTGCAGCGCTAGAGGGGACTGAGCTTGAGACCTGATTGTATCTCTCTCTCTTTTTTTTGTTTGTGATATCCGGAGTGTATGGATTTTGTCACCCCAAGGGCATGTCTTGGGCTCCTTTTACATAGTATTAATGACAAACTCCGGATCTTTTGTTTACTGGGTTGTTCCCTCTGTTGTGTCTCCTGTGGCTCTGTGGTTTTGATGATGACAAATGTTATGGGGTTCTGTGATTTTGATGATGACAACTGTTATGGCTCATTATGTATTGATGATCTAATCCTGATGAAATATGAGGAACTGTCAGAACAGGTTTAAGGATGACTCACACTCATGAAGTCAACCTATGTCAAAGTCAAATCTCTGACAGGTACAGTCAATACACAATTAGATCAGGTAATGTTCTATCTAATCTCAGATTTATGCATATGTTAATTTTTATGTCTATACAGTCTATACATTCATGCATAATCACTCTCAGCACGGTCTTTACATTGCATGCGTAGCAGACATCTTAAGTCTATACATTGCATGTGTTGCAGACGAGCATAGTCTACACATTGCATGAGTTGCACATTCACAATGTCTATACAACGCATTTGTCGCAGGCATAGCAAGTCTGTACACTGCATTCCTCGCAGGCACAACTATTTCTTGCATTCATACAGTTTGCACATTTGTCAGGCAGCAAGTGTGTACATCGCTTAGTGTAAGCATGGCAAAGTCCAAAGTCTATACATTGCATGGCGAAGTCCAAAGTTTATACATTGCTGCTTTGCTCGCATTTGTAAAGTCTATACATTGGTTGTTGTCTTGCAGCATTAACCCAAGTCCATACATCAGTTGCAGCACTGCACGCACTCTCAAAGTCCATACACTGCATTGTGGCATGCACACTAGCAAGTCTATACATTGGTGACTTTACCTACGTTACACTCGCAAGTCTGTATATTGGTATTTTTACCTACGTTACACTTGCAAGTCTATACACTGGTATCTTTACCTACGTTGCACTTGCAAAGTCTATATATCGTGCATTGTTAAGTCTGCACATTGTGGGTAGCAAAGCCTATACAACGGTGTGTCAGCAAGTATGTACATTGCTCACCATCTCACTGAGCTTCTCAAGTGGACACCAAGTGTGTACACTGCCATCTTGCAGCACAGCATAAGTCTATACACTAGTCCATCTCATCCAGCGTCTCAAGTAGACTTGAAGTCTATACACTGGTCCGTCTCATCCAGCGTCTCAAGTAGACTTGAAGTCTATACACTGGACCGTCTCTCTTAGCGTCTTGTGCATGAGTCAAGTCTGTACAGCCTGTGTCCAGCAACATCAAGTCTGTACAGACCTTGCTTTGCTCAAGTCTGTACATCGTCCAGCTTCCTTTGGCAAGTCTATACATCGTGCTTTGCTCAAGTCCGTAAAGCCCTTGAATTGGCAAGTCCATACATCGTTCAGTTGTCTTGGCTAAGTCTATACATCTCTGTCTTGTGCATGCATCAGTTCTCAAGTCTGTACATTGGGCTATCAGGTAAAGTCTATACATCCTTTAGCTAGAACTGTGCAAGTCCATACATCGCTGCATTGGCCAAGTCTATACATTACAGCTGAGTTGAAGTCTGTACAGTCCTTGCCTTGCTCAAGTCTGTACAGCCCTTCCTTTGGCAAGTCCATACATCCTGAAGTCTATACATTGGCTTTGCTTGCACGGGTTGAAGTCTATACATTGGACTGTGTCACTTAGTGTCTTGTGCATGCATTAATCAATGTCTGTAGAGCCTGTGCTCAGGAACAGCAAGTCTGCACATTGCTATAGCACGCATGCAGAGTCTAGACAGTCATGAGCAAGTCTAGACATCGTCTGCTTGCATTACACAAAGTCTGTACATTCTTTCAGCATGACAATGCATTCACTTGCAATCTATATACTTTGCTGTTTGCAGCTGAACATGCATTTCACTCTAACTCTATACATGCCATACATGAAGTCTAAACATTGCATCACTTATACATGCATTGCCTTCACGTATAGCTGCACGCATGACTAAGTCTGTACACTGGCATCTTGCAGCGTTAGCACAAGTCTATACAGCCTGTGTGCTTCATATTGCCAAGTCTATACAACGGCTTGCAGCACTCAAAGTCTGTACATTGGCTGCAGTAGGCTCGCACACACTAAGTCCATACATTGCACAAAGTCTAAAGATTGGTATCTTTACTTACGTCTAAGTCTATACACTGCTGCCTTATATGAAGTCTATACAGCCTGTGCTTTGTTGATCGACTGAACTCTTCTTTAATCCTGCAGGTGTCTGGGCACGTGATCTGAGGTTGGCACCTAGCACGTGATCCAAGAAGCTAAGACACCGCCAAGTGGACTAAAGCTTGGGCGGGAATCGTGGAGAGCATACGGCCTAGCCGCTGCTACTATATATAGAAGACTTCTCCATCTGGAGAAGGGAGATCGTGAGACAGAGAGCTATAGCAGAAGAGAGACAAAGAAATAGCAAGAGTAGAAGAAAAAGAGTAGAAGAGCAGAGAGCCTGCATGATCCAGGAGAAGAAGAAAGAGAGTGAAGAAGAGAAAGAGAAAGAAAGAGAGATAGAGTGAGAAAGAGAAAGAAAGAGAGACTGAGTGATCTGAAGAAACAGAAAGGTTGAGAGAAGCTTCGTTCTGAAGATCTGTCTTCACTGGACCATGGATCAAATCCAGACAAGTCAGCTCATTCTGATCCACTTTGTGCTTCATTGTTTACAGCCTTCCGATTGCTGTTGTCCATGTTTTTCCTTTCCATTTTACACCATTTCTTCAAGCTGTTAGTCAGCGGATGCAGTGGAGGATTCCACTGGACGGGTAAGCTATAATCCCCAGCGGTTGCAGAGAAGGTTCTTCTCTGGACAGCAAGCTATGTTGCTCAGCGGTTGCAGAGGATCTGTTCCTCTGGTCGGTAAGCTGTTAAGCCCAGCGAAGCTGTGTATCAGCAGTTTTAGGCAAGCTGTGATGCCCAGTTGTTCAAGCTGTGAGTCTGCGAAATCCACACTCTGGTTTGAGTGTGGGGTGGATGTAGGTCTGGAGGACCGAACCACCTAAAAACCCTTTGTGTAGTGGTTTGATTTCTTCTATCTGATTGGTGCTAGATGAATGCATAGGTGCGCTCAACATATTTGCTTATTAGTTCAACAGATTTGATTAGCTTTGCACACTGTGTGTTTGATTAATTCCGTAATTGCTCAGTGTCCATCTGAAGAAGGAAAGATTTAATTAGTTCTTCAGGTTATCAAGTTCTGCTTGTATTAGGAAGATTTTTAATTGGGCGAAAGTTTGTAAGGGGAGATTCATTCACCCCCCTCTAAATCCCTAGCACCGAACCCAACACTTGGTATCAGAGCGGGTTGCTGTGTATAGGATCTAACAATCCGCAGCAGATCCTGCATTTCTGGTTGGTGCATTGCAGAGTGGGCTTCCTGTGTTCTGTGTTTTGTTTCACCGAGTTAGTGTCTTGATTTGCTCTTTTGATTTCAGTGCATTTATCATCTCTCGATGGGTCATCCTCTTGTTTTTGATGGTTCTAACTTAAATAGTTGGCTAGGCGGCCTATGTGTTTACATAGACTCAGTTGATCCAAATCTGTGGAGTCTACTATCTAAAGGCCCACACAAATTACCTCATGATGAGACCAAGTGGTCTAGAGAGGACAAAATAAAGAACCGTGATAATGTCATAGTTCTTAATATCATGAGAGCTGTTATTAATACTGACATATATCCTTTTACGCTCAGGTGCACTTCTGGAAAGGAGATATATGACAGAGTGATCTCTGATCAACTGCATGAGGATCAATGCTTAATGGTCAACCGAGGAAATGATGATGAGGAAACCTCATCCAAGGTAAGCTCTGAATCAGAAGAGATTTCAATTGATGAATTATGGGATATAAATGAGGAACTTTCTAATAGATGTGAAAAATTGAAATCTGAAAACAAAAAGTTGAAAAAGAAATGTGATAAAATAAATTTGAAAGCTTCCTGTGAAAACTGTCCAAATCTGAAACAATCTTATGATGCATGTATGCTAGATGTTCAGAACCATAAGAAACAAAATGATTCTCTAAAAATTGAAAAACAAACATGGTTGGACAAAATGTCAGAAATTGAGAATCAGCTGAATGATAAGAAAAATGAGCATTTAAAAGACATGCAAGAGTTGACTGAAAAATGAGCATTTAAAAGACATGCAAGAGTTGACTGAAACAAATTCTGTAATGGACAAACTAAAGCTTGAAAATGTTAAGGGTCAAAGGGAAATAGAAGATCTCAAGGCTAGTTTGAATAAAATCAGCAAGGAAACAATACATATCTCTTCTCTAAAATCAAATTGTAATATGTGCTCAGCTCTAAGAGAACGTAATGAAGATCTCTATAATGAAAATGAATGGATGAAGAAACAATTTGCTGTATTTAAAGAGGATCACAGAAATTTGCTTGCTGAGAAAATTAAAGTGGAAGAAAGGGAAGAGGAATTAATTAAAAAACTGGAGCTGATGTCTAGAAGAGAAAGATGTGCTAGTAATGAAGTTCAGGCTAAAAATCATGAGGAGGAAAACACTGAACTGAAGGCTGAAGTTGAAAAACTAAAGCGGTTAAACACTGGCTTGTCTGAAAGACTTCTCACCATAGAAAAAGGAAAAGTTGTTTGTGACGAAGAGTCAGAAAAGTTAAGCAACTTGGAACAAGAAATTGAGAAGTATAAAACTGCAAACAAAGTTCTAAGTGAATGTGTCAATTGCAGTGAACAGGAGTTAGCCAGTTATGAACTTCACATTGCTAGCTTGGAAAATAAAATTCATGATATGGAAAACTCAGCATCCAAGTTTGCAAAAATTGAAAGAAAAATAAAAGCTGTTGTGAAAAGGAAGGATGGTAATTCAAAAGGGGGAACAAATTGCACTTCTGATGTTAAGAAAATCACTCAAAATTAGCTATATGCCACTTTTGTGCAAAGCTCAGATGTAGCCGGTACCTCAAGTCAATCCCCAAAATAAAATAAAAATAAGAAATCACCTTCAAAATCTATTTTTCAGTTCAAAGCCCAGAAAATTGAAAAGCAAACAAAACCTATTGAGAATAATCAGAAATTGAAAAGAAAGAGTCAAACAAAGAAGGCAATGCATGTGTCCATCAAGGAAGTCATTCAAAGCATATAGAATCGTTTTGCACTGCATCTCTTTGCATAACCCTGGTATATTAAATGGTAAGTTACTAAAGGGTAGATGTAATCTATCTGGAGGTTCTTACTATGTGTAAGATGGTCCTTGAGACCAAGCTCTCCGCCAAGTACCAAGGGTCATGTCTTCATTTAAAAGCAGTGTAATAAATATCATAAAATTTGAAATTTCTGAAAATTTGAAATGAAATTGATGCATTTGATAAATTCTCTCTCTGATTGAACAAGCATGAATTCTTCTTGAGCATATTCTAAAATCATGAGCAGTTCATTAATTGTATTTCATGCACCTTGTCAGGGGGAGTTTGACTGATGTTGCATATGAAGAGTAGTGCAGTTGAAAAACCTAAAAAGAAATTTCATTGCATCTAGACAGGGGGAGCATTTAGAATTGATGTTTTGATTGTCTCATTTTGAACACCTCTTGTCTAGTAATTGATCAACTCTCATCTGATGTCATATTTCTCTCTCTTGAAAATGGATTCTGCCTTCTATTCGTTGAGTTGTTAAAGAATAGTTTCCTTCAACTCTCTTCATGATACTACCTGTCAGCTGATCTGTCTGAAATCCAGACTCAGCTACTGTCTGTTGATATACATTCTTCTGAAATATTCCTTCATGTATTGACTATACACCAGCTTACACTCACCCTTCATATTCTTCTTAGCTGGTGTGACAAATTTAATTCTATTGTTGACTTGTTGGTCAGTTATTCTTTTGATTTGATCCGAGGAACACACATAGCATGTCATATAATCTAGTCTGAATCATGTAGAAATTTCTATCATATAGGTTTAACAATAACCACTGAATTATACTGATATAAGAATTATGTATGCTCAGATTTGTACTTAAATTTCTTGAAAATATCTGAATGATAAGATTTAATGAACTTTAACCACTTGTGTCATGAGAACCTTAGACTCTCTCATCTGATATCTGAAAATTTGAAATCAAGGCTACTTTGTTAGAGATACGTAGAGTGAGTACTCTGGTTAAACATTAACTTGAGAAATGTTGACTAATTGAAAAACTGTGAATTCAGAGCAATGACTTGGTCACAAAGAAACTGAGTTCTTCATCAATGAAATAAAGTAACTTATGTCATGAAGTGCCATAGTTATCTCTGGTAAAAATTTGTTGAAAAATATGACAGAGCAATGGCATATTTGCGTCAAATAACTGGGGAGTCTGGCCTCTGATCAAGGTGTCTCCTCACGTAAAAAGACATGTCTATTGCTAACTTTGTTCTCAATGTTGAGAGGCAATGACAGTTATCACACTGAGTAACTGGGTCACTTCACCTAAGACGTGTTGTGCCTCGTGTAAAAAGGTGTTGATCAACCTAAATTGCTCAGGTAAAGTATAATATGCTTCAAATGAAATTTTTTTTTGCAAACTATGTCAACTCATGCTCTTGTAAAAAGTGTTTAATCTCAATACTAATATGTGTAACTCTGAAAGTAGTCATTGAGATTTTGTGTGTAAGATGAAGATGATTAGTCATGAGTGTTATCTGGTTATTTGGTTCACCTTTATTAAAACTTGATTTCAGATATGAGTATTGAATTTAATTGATAAATCTGGTATACATCATAATTAAATCAGGTTGGTCAGGTTGCTAATTCATAACCCTCTATGATAAGAGAGTCTTTTCATGTTAAGACTTATTGTAGTTATGCATGCTCTACAATCCCTCAAGATCTGCTTCATACCTTGATATCAGTCCTTCTTGGTATCAGTTATCTGACCATACAAATGAGAGATGCTACTCCCATTATTACCTTGTTCACTTGCAGTCTTCTGAACTTCAGAATCCTTATGGTGATGGATTTCAGATTGATTCATTGGTTAACTAGAGTTCATTTCTATTCTTCAAGAGAACTTCTGGGTCATGTGTGGTTAAGGGGAGAGTAGTCATACATTCATGTTGATAGGGGAAGTTTCAGCATTGCATAAAAGCTCCTATATCATCTCCTTCAACAGTCAATGATCATTCCATCCTTTTTGCTGTTGTCAAAGGGGGAGAAACTTTTGTGAGTCATCATTTGCATACATGGTGCATTACATGCTCATTATTTCTGAAAGAGCCATTCCATTGTGTATATTCATATTCATCATGATGAATCTAAGGCAATGACTCATAATATTGCCATCATCAAAAAGGGGGAGATTGTTGTGTCCCCTGTGGCTCTGTGATTTTGATGATGACAAATGTTATGGGGTTCTGTGGTTTTGATGATGACAATTGTTATGGCTCATTATATATTGATGATCTAATCCTGATGAAATATGAGGAACTGTCAGAACAGGTTTAAGGATGACTCACACTCATGAAGTCAACCTATGTCAAAATCAAATCTCTGAAAGGTACAGTCAATACATAGTTAGATCAGGTAATGTTCTATCTAATCTCAGATCTGTGCATATGTTAATTTTTATGCCTATACAGTCTATACATTCATGCATAATCACTCTCAGCACAGTCTTTACATTGCATGCGTAGCAGACATCTTAAGTCTATACATTGCATGTGTTGCAGACGAGCATAGTCTACACATTGCATGAGTTGCACATTCACAATGTCTATACAACGCATTTGTCGCAGGCATAGCAAGTTTGTACATTGCATTCCTCGCAGGCACAGCTGTTTCATGCATTCATACAGTCTGCACATTTGTCAGGCAGCAAGTGTGTACATCGCTTAGTGTAAGCATGGCAAAGTCCAAAGTCTATACATTGCATGGCGAAGTCCAAAGTCTATACATTGCTGCTTTGCTTGCATTTGTAAAGTCTATACATTGGTTGTTGTCTTGCAGCATTAACCCAAGTCCATACATTAGTTGCAGCACTGCACGCACTCTTAAAGTCCATACACTGCATTGTGGCATGCACACTAGCAAGTCTATACATTGGTGACTTTACCTACGTTACACTCGCAAGTCTGTACATTGGTATTTTTACCTAAGTTACACTTGCAAGTCTATACACTGGTATCTTTACCTACGTTGCACTTGCAAAGTCTATACATCGTGCATTGTTAAGTCTGCACGTTGTGGGTAGCAAAGCCTATACAACGGTGTGTCAGCAAGTCTATACATTGCTCACCGTCTCACTGAGCGTCTGAAGTAGACACCAAGTGTGTACACTGCCATCTTGCAGCACAGCATAAGTCTATACACTAGTCCGTCTCATCCAGCGTCTCAAGTAGACTTGAAGTCTATACACTGGTCTGTCTCATCTAGCGTCTCAAGTAGACTTGAAGTCTATACACTGGACCGTCTCTCTTAGCGTCTTGTGCATGAGTCAAGTCTATACAGCCTGTGTTCAGCAACATCAAGTCTGTACAGACCTTGCTTTGCTCAAGTCTGTACATCGTCCAGCTTCCTTTGGCAAGTCTATACATCATGCTTTGCTCAAGTCCGTACAGCCCTTGAATTGGCAAGTCCATACATCGTTCAGTTGTCTTGGCTAAGCCTATACATCTCTGTCTTGTGCATGCATCAGTTCTCAAGTCTGTACATTGGGCTATCAGGTAAAGTCTGTACATCCTTTAGCTAGAACTGTGCAAGTCCATACATCGCTGCATTGGCCAAGTCTATACATTGCAGCTGAGTTGAAGTCTGTACAGTCCTTGCCTTGCTCAAGTCTGTACAGCCCTTCCTTTGGCAAGTCCATACATCCTGAAGTCTATACATTGGCTTTGCTTGCACGGGTTGAAGTCTATACATTGGACTGTGTAACTTAGCGTCTTGTGCATGCATTAATCAATGTCTGTACAGCCTGTGCTCAGGAACAGCAAGTATGCACATTGTGATAGCACGCATGCAGAGTCTAGACAGTCATGAGCAAGTCTAGACATCGTCTACTTGCATAACACAGAGTCTGTACATTCTTTCAGCATGACAATGCATTCACTTGCAATGTATATACTTTGCTGTTTGCAGCTGAACATGCATTTCACTCTAACTCTGTACATCCCATACATGAAGTCTAAACATTGCATCACTTGTACATGCATTGCCTTCACGCATAGCTGCACGCATGACTAAGTCTATACACTAGCATCTTGCAGCGTTAGTACAAGTCTATACAGCATGTGTGCTTCATATTGCCAAGTCTATACAATGGCTTGCAGCACTCAAAGTCTATGCATTGGCTGCAGTAGGCTCACACACACTAAGTCCATACATTGCACAAAGTCTGAACATTGGTATCTTTACTTATGTCTAAGTCTATACACTGTTGCCTTATATGAAGTCTGTACAGCCTGTGCTTTGTTGATCGACTGAACTCTTCTTTAATCCTGCAGGTGTCTGGGCACGTGATCCGAGGTTGGCACCTAGCACGTGATCCAAGAAGCTGAGACACCGCCACGTGGACTAAAGCTTGGGAGTGAATCGTGGAGAGCATACGCCCTAGCTGCGGCTGCTATATATAGAAGACTTCTCCATCTGGAGAAGGTAGATCGTGAGACAGAGAGCTCTAGCAGAAGAGAGACAAAGAAATAGCAAGAGTAGAAGAAAAAGAGTAGAAGAGCAGAGCGCCTGCATGATCCAGGAGAAGAAGAAAGAGAGTAAAGAAGAGAAAGAGAAAGAAAGAGAGATAGAGTGAGAAAGATAAAGAAAGAGGGACTGAGTGATCTGAAGAAGAAGAAAGGCAGAGAGAAGCTTCGTCTTGAAGATCTGTCTTCACTGGACCGTGGATCAAATCCAGGTCAGTCAGCTCATTCTGAGCCACATTGTGCTTCATTATTTACAGCCTTCCGATTGTTGTTGTCCATGTTTTTCCTTTCCATTTTACACCATTTCTTCAAGCTGTTAGTCAGCGGATGCAGTGGAGGATTCCACTGGACGGGTAAGCTGTAATCCCCAGCGGTTGCAGAGAAGGTTCTTCTCTGGACAGCAAGCTGTGTTGCTCAGCGGTTGCAGAGGATCTGTTCCTCTGGTCGGCAAGCTGTTAAGCCCAGCAAAACTGTGTATCAGCAGTTGTAGGCAAGCTGTGATGCCCAGCTGTTCAAGCTGTGAGTCAGCAGAATCCACACTCTGGTTTGAGTGTGGGGTGGATGTAGGTCTGGAGGACCGAACCACCTAAAAACCCTTTGTGCAGTGGTTTGATTTCTTCTATCTGATTGGCGCTAGATGAATGCATAGGTGCACTCAAAATATTTGCTTATTGGTTCAACAGATTTGATTAGCTTTGCACACTATGTTTGATTAATTCCGCAATTGCTCAGTGTCCATCTGAAGAAGGAAAGATTTAATTAGTTCTTCAGGTTATCAAGTTCTGCTTGTATTAGGAACATTTTTAATTGGGCGAAAGTTTTTAAGGGGAGATTCATTCACCCCCCTCTGAATCTATAGCACCGAACACAACACCCTCCCCTTCTCGATGGAATGGAGTGATGTGCGTGAACTGGCGACCACTTATCGTTAGTCGTGCTTGTTCATTCTACGATACACCAACATGAGTGATAGGGAAAAATAGGGACTGGGTTTAGGGAACCCAATGTTAGAAATTGGAGGCTGAGTACTGGGTAGTGGAGGCAAGAAAAGGCTACATGTGGGGGCCAATTCTCCTGGGGGATGAAAGCTCGCATGCCAGGGCACCCACGTAGGCCCACAAGAACGGGGCAGTTTACGTGGTTTAGGGTTATAGAGGTAATTCTGGAGGGTGTATTGACCCTAAACTGGATGGTGGAGTATTGGCTAGCGTTATGCTGTTACCCGAATTGAAAAATGTGATTTGCATGTGTCTGGGAAGCCAGGATTGAGCTGGCTGGGTGGCCTGGGAAGATGTGTCAACCAAGACCGGGACTGGGACAAGGATTGGAAATTGAAACTGGGACTGTGACTGGAAATGGGGACTGGAGCTGAAGCCAGCTGGGTGACCTGGAAAGGTGCGATAGCTGGGAGCCGGAGCTGGCAGCTAGCCTATGAAGGCCTTGTAGCCGAAATTGGAACTGGAAGCAGAGCGGCTAATCTGTGAGGGCATTGTAGCCGAAACTGGGGCTGGAGATTGGGCAGCTGGCCTGTTAAGGCGTTGTAGCCAAAACTGGGACTGGGAGCTGGCGGCTAGCCTGTAAAGGTGTTGTAGCCGGAGTTGGAACTGGAAACTGGGCGACTGGCCTATGAAGGCGTTGTAGCCAGAACTGGAACTGGAAGCTGGGCGGCTGGCCTGTAAAGGCGTTGTAGCCGGAACTGGGACTGGAGACTGGGGGGCTGGCCTGTGAAGGCATTGTAGCCGAGACTGGGACTGGAGACTGGGACTGGAACTGGAAGCTGGGCGGCTAGCCTGTGAAGGCGTTGTAGCCGAAACTGGAATTGGAAGCTAGGCAGCTATCCTGTGAAGGCATTGTAGCCGAAACTGGAACTGGAAGCTGGCGGCTGCCCTGTGAAGGCATTGTGCCCGAAACTGGAACTGGAGACTGGGACTGGAACTAGCACTCAGGATGACCGACCCTCGGGGGTGTAGTGGCCACCATTGTTGTGGAGTGACCTTAACCTCGCCATCGGGGAGTATCGTAGCCGACGGCTTTCGTAAGTGAAGACGAAAGAGGGAGAGAGAGTTTTTTTTCTCTTTACCAGCCCTACCGCCCTTGCGGGTTTTCGCTAGAGTTGGCCCCCTTTTACTTTTTTCGGTGCACCCTTATGGGTTTTCACACCGAGGGGTTACCCGATTTTGCCTGAGACGCCCTCTCGGGTTTTCACCTCAACTGGGTCGGTGGCAATTTTTACCCCCAGTCATCTCTTTGTAATGAGGAGTGATAGGGTGCAAGGCCCGGATACAGAGGGGGGTGAATGTATCCCTCTTCAATATTGCCCAATTTAATCCCTATAGCTAGACACAGTTGCGGAATAAAAACAAATGAACGAATGAACAAACACTTGGAGCGCGCCTATGCATTCATCTAGCGGAAGCAAAGGAAATCAATCAATCCACTGCACAGATGATTTTTTAGGTGGTTCGGTCCTCCAGACCGACGTCCACCCCTCACTCCAAACCGGAGTGAGGCTTCCATTAGCAACAGCTAGAACCACAGACTCAGTCTGCAAACAGGTGCTGCCTAATAGCTTGACCAGGGAACAACCTCCCCTCTTCCTCCAGACTGGAGGGAAACCACTAGTGACTACCCGTCACTAGCAACCAGAGACGAAGTCTCTCTTCCTCCAGACCAGGAGGGAACCCACAAGTGACTCCCAGCCACTTGCAACCGGAGACACACGGTCTCCCTTCTCCTGAGTCCACAGGAGGAACCCGTTCTCAAACCAGAGAGTCGGAAGAACAACGGTGAACAGATAAAAGAAAAATAATAAATGAAAATATAGCAATTAGAAAGCTAGAAATGAAATCACAATGTGGCTCTCGCAGGAGCTGACTGGTCTGGATTTGACCCACGGTCCAGTAGGAACTAATATTCTGATGAAGCTTCTTATCTCTCCTCGAGCTCTCTATCTATCTCTTTCTTTCTTCCTATTCTTTCTTCTTCTCTCTGCTTCTCTTTTTCTTTCTCTCACTGTCTACTCTTCTCTTTCTCTTTCTCTCGTTCTTCTTGACACTGGATCGTGCATTCTCTCTCTATCTTTCTTTCTATTTTCTCTTCTGTTTCTTCTTCTGCTACTCTCTGCCTCTCTACTGCTCTCTTCTTCTACTTCTCTCATGATCTCCTTTTCACTATCTCTTTTTCTTTTTCTTCTTCTGCTTTCACTCTCTGCCTCTCTTCTTCTTTTTTCTCCACACTGGATTGTGCAGGCTCTCAGTGGCTCTCTGCTCCTTTGATCACGATCAGTCTTCTCCAGATGGAGAAGGCTTCTATTTATAGTAGCAACAGCTAGGGCGTGTGCAGGGCTTGTGCCCTCTTTGTCCAGAGATAACCTCGGATCACGTGCCAGGTGCCAATCTCGGATCACGTGCCCAAACATTTTTCTTCTCAAAACATATACCTGTCAAATAGTCTTAAGAGGATACACTGAGTAAGTTTATGTTTTGAATAGTGCACGTAGTATGTATGCTAGCAGGCAATGTATAGACTTGAGATGAATGATAACGAGTGTATAGACTTCATTTGTGAGATTGAACAAATGCAGATAGGGAAGTCTACACATTGAATCATAGATGCTCGGACATGTAGTCAACCACTGTACAGACTATAGATGCATGCATGCGACAGCAATGTACAAACTTGCTGGTTTGTAATGCAGAATGCACTTAAAAAAAGTATGCACAATGAGGATGTACAGACTTTGATTTATGCATGCACAGACTTGTATGAAGAACAGGCTGTTGTGACTCCTCTGTGTTGATGATGTTGACAATAAACTTTACTTCATTGGCAACAGCTTGTTTTGATTGATTGACAACTGTTTATGTTTTGATGAAACTACCTTTATCAGATTGTCTGTGTGTTCCATGTAGTCAGAGTCTATACATTACATTTTGTTGTGCTTGTGCATCGTTTAGAACACAAGTCTGCACATTGCTTGTAGACTGCACAAAGTCTGCACATTGCATGCACACAAGTCCATACAGTGCATCGTAGCACACACAAGTCTACACAGTCTATTGCTGGTGCGAGTAGTTAAGTCCATACATGTCTCAAGTCTATACATTCAATTGGCCTGTCTACACGCTAAAGTCTATACATTGCATTGCAGCATGCATTGACTCCAAGTCTGTACAGCGTCCATCGTCTCACTCAGCGTCTCATGCATTGGTCAAGTCTATACATTGCATATGGCTGTGCATCACTGAAGTCTATACATCATGCACGTTCATGAAAGTCCATACATTGGCTTGTAGCATGCACGAAACGAAGTCTGTACATCGATGAAGTCTAAACATCGCAGAGATGTGTTTGTGCATCAAGTCTATACATTGCTGCATCAAGTGTTTCAACATTTCCAAGTCTATACATCGGTGAAGTCTGTACAGCCTGTGTGTTCCACGATATCAAGTCTATACACTCCTAGATCTTTACCTATGTTGCACCTGCAAGTCTATACATTGCAGCTGAGTTGAAGTATGTACAGCCCTTGCTTTGAAGTCTATACATTGGATCGTCTTACTTAGCGTCTTTGTGCATGTCACACACTCGCAAGTCTATACATTCTTGGCAGCTCAGCGTCTCATGTTGCGTCTCATTCATCAAGTCTATACATTGGGCATCTCATGCAAAGTCTGTACATTGAGCATCTCATGTTGCGTCTCATTCGTCAAGTCTATACATCGGGCGTCTCATGCAAAGTCTGTACATCGGGTGTCGCATTCATCAAGTCTATACATAGGGCATCCTTTACAAAGTCTATACATCCATTTGTAATGTTCATACTTTGCTTGATGCATTCTTCTTTACACACTTCAAAGCCTGTACATCATGGTCGCATGCATCTAAGTCCATACACTGCTTGGTGACTTGCATGTGGACTCATTATCATTGTGCATACTTTGCTTGATGCATTCTGCATTACATAATGCAAAGTTTATACATTGTAAAGTCTACACATTGCATTACACCCTACAAAGTCTGTACATAGTTTTACTGTCTTAAACTGATATTCCTTTCGACTGACTGACAGGGACTCTTTGCAAAGACTGATGATTTGCTCGTGATCCAAGAATGGATAAGGCACCCAGATTGTGACACGTGTACAGTAGCGAGCCAGGATGATGCCACGTGATCAAGGTGCTCTGGGCGGAAAATGTGGAAGCCACACGCCCTCTTGCTTGCTGCTGCTACAAAAGGAAGTCTTCTTCCTCAGAAGAAGGCTGATCGAAGAGGTGAAGCTCAAGCAGAAAAAGCTGTAGCAGCAGAGAGCCACTGAGATCCACAGAGAAGAAAAAGAGAAAGAAGAGAAGATTAAGAGAGATGAGTTGAGAGAGTTTATTTGGATGGTTGTTACTCAAACTCTTGGTTCAGATACCAGAGCTGAGTTTTACTCATTGAGAGCTATATTCCCTTCTGGGCTTTCTTGTTTTCGTATGCTTCTGTTTTTGTTTTTCGAACTCTTGTTTTCAAGCTATGAGTCAGCGTTTGCAGAGGTGCTGCCTCTGGACGGGTAAGCTGTAATCCCCAGCGGGTTTGCAGAGGTGCATCCTCTAGACAGGTGAAGCTGTAATCCTCAGCGGGCGAGACTTGGTCTCGGACAGCAAGCTGTGTTGCTCAGTGGTTGTAGGCTAAGCTGTATCGCCCAGCGGACGCAAGCTGTGTTGCGCAGCAGTAAGCCACACTTGGTTGAGTGTGGGGTGGACGTAGGTCTCCTGATCGAACCACCTAAAAATCTTGTGTGGTTGCATTTGCCGATACTCTTCATAGATTGATTAGTTTCTGATCAGATCCATCTTTCTAGTTAGTGATCTTGTAGATCGGCTTAAATTCCGCATTAGAGCCTTATATTGGTTTTAATTTAGGCCATAGATCTATTCACCCCCCTCTAGATCCACACTTCGTGGTGATAGAGTGTTTCCATCTAACACAGCAGTTGGTATCAGAGCCTAACTCTTCTACAGGGACTTACAGCCTGAAGAGGAAGGTACAAATGGATGCTCGAGGGATGATTGCTGAGGGACATTCTACCACCAAGCCCCCCTACTTCGATGGATCAAATTATGCATACTGGAAGAATCGTATGCAAGTCTTCTTGAGGGCGAAGGACTACGAGATTTGGAAGGTGGTGAGTAAGGGACCTTTTGAGCTGTCCCCGAATGAGGATGTCTTGACCAAAGAAGAGATCCGAAGGTCTACTATGAACTGGAGTGCCATCAATGCTATTCAGTGCGCTCTGCACCCCACAGAGTTTTCCCGTGTATCATCTTGCACTTCAGCTAAACAGATGTGGGATACGCTGGAGGTCATCTATGAAGGGACCTCTCAGGTCAAAGAGACGAAGGCGAACCTCCTGGTGTCAGAGTATGAAGCCTTCAAGATGAAGCCCAATGAGACCATCAAGGAGATGTATGCTCGACTGACAATCATCACAAACGGTCTCAGAGGTCTTGGGAAGACATACTCAGAATACGACATTGTAAGGAAAATCCTGCGTTCCCTGACTCATGTTTGGCACACTAAAGGTACTGTAATGGAAGAGTCGAGGGATCTGCGTAACACCAGGGCAGATGAGTTAATTGGTTCGCTGATGGCTTATGAAATTAATCTACCGAAGATAGATGAAGCTGAGAAGAAGAGAAAGCCGATTGCATTGAAGGCTGGTGCTAGCAAATCCAGTCGATCCAGCAGTAATGGATCATCATATGGGGAGAGCCTATCTGGAGAAGAAATAGTAGGTGATGATATAGCAATGATCACTAGGGAATTCAGGCGGTTCCTCAGGAAAGAAGGAAGCGATTCAGCCGAAGAAACTATAGTGGTGGCCGACGGGATAAAAGGTATAAATCTAATCCTGCTAAGTAAACTGAATCTAATGTGTGTTACCAATGCAGGAAGGCTGGACACCTAAAAGCTAATTGTCTGGAGAATCAGAAGCTCAAGCACAAGTCCAAGAAAAAGAACACTAAAGGGAAAGCCATGGTGAGTACCTAGAGTGATGAGGATGAAGGTAGCTTGAGCAACAGCTCGGATAGTGAGGGAGAATCAGAAAAGCCCATTTGCCTCATGGCAACCAACTCTGAAGAAAGAGAGGAAGACTCAGATGAGGTATCCTCTTGATTCGATAATTTCACTATTGCTGATTGGGTAGATGCCTATCATGAAATAGCTGATAAAGCAGATGATATCAGAAAGGAAAATAGGCATCTAAGAAGAAAAATAAATTCCATGCAAAATGACACAACTCTAACTGATAAAATTGCATGCCTTGAATCTGAGAATAATAAGCTGAAACTCACATGCTCTGAAATAGAAGAAATCAAGTATGAGTTAAAAGCCTCTAAAGAAGAAAATGAGAGGTTAGAAAAAGAAACTGATGAATGGAAATTGAAAATACAGAAATATGAGAGTGAGATGAAAATTGTGGGTGAAAAATATGAAGTTGTCCTAAGTGTGAACATCGAACTGAAGAAATCCATTGAAGATATTCAAAAAGATAATGAGGAAAAGCTGAAAATTATTGAGAAAATGACCCAAGGTTCAGACAACCTAAATGCTTTGTTAGGGTCAAAAGTCAATTTCAAGAAAGAGGGCATTGGATTTAATTCTAGTGCAACAAAAAGTTTTGGAATGAAGACTATTTCATTTGTCGCACAAAAAGAGAAAGGACCTCTGATTAACATGAATTCAAAAACTTCTGTGAATAAAACTGTAAATCTGAAGAAGCCCAATGCTGAGGAGAAGGGCAAACAAAAGATTAGTGAGCCTAGTAGAGCTGGTACATCCAAGCAAAATCCTAAAGCTCAGTCTCAGGTTAGGGGTCAGCCTACACATGCACATAAACCCCATGTTAAGGTCACCAAGTCTCCACCACCACCACCATCTCAGAAGAAGACCCAATACACACCTGTGAATAGGTCAGCAGGGTCCAAGGTGCAGGGGAGACAAAATACTTTTAGAGCTCAACCCAACCATTTCTACCAATCTAGAGCCTAGTCCTACTACACTGCACAGTCAACCTATCCAAATAGGTCAGGGTGGACTAGGACTCAGGGATGGTTTACAGGTCATGGACATCAGGCTACACAGTCTTATAGACCTTACACCAGAAATTGGGTTGGTGGGTATGGCAATTGGACACCTAGGAACCAACATTTCTTCAGCCAGCCCAAAGATTACTATGACCAAAGTTTCGTGAATGGACCCTTGCCAAGGCACTAGCACAGAAGCAACAAATCTATCAATAATTATGCTGGTGCCAATAAGAAGAAAAATAACAAAAAGAAGAGGAATAATAACAGAAAGAAATCTGTGGAATCCACTAAACAGAATTCTTTTAAACAACTATGGATTCCTAAAAGCTTGCTTTCATGTTTTAACTGCATTTCATCTGCTATGGAGCCCAATCAGACTTGGGTTCCAAACTTTTCTACCTGATTGTGTGTGCAGGTATGTCTGGCAGCCAAGAACAATCTATGGTACTTGGATAGTGGCTGCTCCAGGCATATGACAGGAGATAAGGCCAAGTTCTGCATGCTGACAGAGAAACATGGAGGCCTTGTCACCTTTGGTAGCAACAAAAAGGGTAAGATTGTCGAGACAGGTAAGGTAGGTAAGTGTACTACCTGTTGCATTGAAGATGTCATGCTGGTTGAAGGTTTAGCATATAACTTACTTAGTATCAGCCAGCTATGTGATAAAGGATGCAAAGTTCTTTTTGACTCTCAATGCTGTAAAGTTTTTGAACCTGATTCCAAAATTGTCAAATTTTCTGGTAAAAGAATAAATAATACTTACATGATAGACTTAGATGATATACAACATTCTAACCTATGTCTTACTGCTAGCAGAGAGGATTTAGCATTCTTATGGCATCGTAGGTTAGGCCATGCTAGTTACACAGTATTGCATAAATTGAATAAGCACAGCATGGTTAGAGGACTTCCTGAAGTTTCCTTTAAGAAAGAAAATAAACTATGTGATGCATGTACTCAGTCCAAGTTAACTAGGAAGTCATTCAAATATAGAACAGAAGATCTGTCCTCTAAACCCTATGAGCTGATACACATGGACCTTTTTGGGCCAACCAGGTCTGTCAGCTTATCAGGGAGGAGGTATGGGTTTGTCATGGTAGATGACTTCTCTAGGTACACTTGGGTATATTTCTTGTCACAGAAAAGTGATGCATTCATAGAATTTCAGGAGTTCTATCTTAAGATAAACCAGAAAATTGAAAACATTTTAACTGATCATGGAGGTGAGTTTGAAAACTCACAGTTTGAGGATTTCTGCAAGATAAATGGAATTCATCACAAGTTCTCCTCACCAAGGACACCCGAGCAGAATGGAGTTGTGGAGAGGAGAAACAAAACCCTAGTGGAGATGGGTCGAACACTCTTGGTTGAAGGTGGTCTACCAAGGAAGTTCTGGGCTGAAGCTATAAATACTGCTTGTTATGTAATTAACAGAGCTATGGTAAGACCTTCTACCCAGAAAACACCCTATAAAATCATAAAGGGTAAGAAACCTTCAATTGCTCATTTCAAGGTTTTTGGCTGCAAATGCTTTATTCACATAAATGATAAAAGAGACCTTGATAAATTTGAACCTAAAGGTGAACTAGGAATTTTTCTTGGTTATTCTGAAAACACCCGGGCATATAGAGTGTATAATCTGAATTCCAAATCTGTTGAAGAATCTCCACATATTGTTTTTGATGAATCTTTGGTAAAGACTAATATTTGTCAATGCAGGAATGAAGACAATGGTGATATTCTGAAAGAAGGGAACCCTGTAGACAAATCCGAAGATTTGGAAGAAAATGAAGAGCTTATTGGAGAAGAGCCTACAGTTCAGGGAGAGGTAAATGAAAATCATGATGATGAAGTTGTCAACATTAGATATCTGAAAGATCATCCTGTAGATAATGTAATTGGTAATTTGCATGACCCTCCTAGGACTAGAGGCCATTTAAGAATTCAAAATGAATTGAATGCATATGCTTTTGTTTCACATGTAGAACCCAAGTCCATTGACTGTGCTCTCAAGGATGTGCATTGGATTAATGCCATGCATGAAGAGCTCAATCAATTTGACAGGAATAAGGTGTGGCACTTGGTCCCACCTCCTGATCATGGGACAGTCATAGGGACTAAATGGGTCTTCAGAAATAAAACTGATGAATCAGGGAATGTGATTAAGAATAAGGCTAGACTTATAGCTCAGGGGTATAATCAGGAATTTGGAATAGACTTTGAAGAGTCTTTTGCCCCTGTAGCCAGGTTAGAAGCAATCAGAATTTTATTGGCTTATGCATGTTCCCTAGGAATAAATCTTCAGCAGATGGATGTAAAATCTACTTTTCTGAATGGGAAAATTAGTGAGGATGTCTATGTGAGGTAGCCTCTTGGCTTTGAATGTTTAGACTTCCCCAATCATGTTTATAAACTTCGTAAAGCTCTCTATGGTCTTAAGCAAGCTCCTAGAGCTTGGTATGACAGGTTGAGCAAATTACTTACAGATAAGAACTTCACAAGAGGTATAGTTGATCAAACCTTGTTAACTAAGATAAGTCATTCAGATATTCTTATTATTCAAATTTATGTGGATGACATTGTTTTTGGGTCAACTAACCCCAAACTGTGTGATGAGTTTTCTCAGATTATGACTAATGAGTTTGAAATAAGCTCAATGGGAGAGCTCAAATTATTTCTTGGACTGCAGGTGACACAGTCAAAAGATAGAACCTTCAGCTCTCAGTCCAAATACATAAGGGATTTACTGAAGAAATACAAGATGGACAACCTCAAAGAAATAGCTGCTCCAATGGGTACCTCGACCAGCTTAGATGAAGATCCTTAAGGTAATCCAGTGGACCAAAAGCTATATAGAGGTATGATCGGATCCCTTTTATATCTTACAGCATCTAGGCCTGATATTCAGTTTGCAGTGTGTCTATGCTCTAGATTTCAGGCTAGTCCTAAAGAATCACACCTTAAATCTGTGAAAAGAATTTTTAGGTATCTATTAGGCACCCAAGAGCTTGGTCCATGATATCCTACTAGGTGTGAGTTAGAACTTCTAGCCTACACTAATGCAGACTATGCTGGGTGTCGAGTAGATAGAAAAAGCACTAGTGGCTACTGTCATTTCTTAGGTGGTTGTCTAGTGTCTTGGGCATCTAAGAAGCAACATATAGTTGCTTTGTCCACAGTTGAAGCTGAATATGATGCAGCTGGTAACTATGCAGCCCAAGTACTTTGGATCAATCACCAACTGACTGATTATCAAATAAAATTGGAATGTATTCCAATGTTGTGTGATAATGCTAGTGCTATATGTTTAGCTAAAAATCCTGTTCATCATTCTAGGACTAAGCATATTGAGATCAAACACCATTTTCTAGAGATGCTGCCAATAAAAAGGAAATTGAACTGAATTTTATTGAAACAGAAAAATAAATTGCTGATATCTTTACTAAGCCACTAGGGAATGAAAGGTTCAAATTTCTTAGAAGAGAACTTGGCTTGTGTAAATTTCAGCATAATGAATAGAATTTCAGTTGGTTTGAATAAAACTCGGTAGTTGATTGAATGTTGGACTAGACCATGCATGCATAACATTCATATTTTTCATGACATATTTTTCATTACATATCATTCATCTATGACCTATGTCTAAGCTCTCTCTCATATAATTCTTGCCATTCATTTACAAAACTACATGCATATAGACAGGGGGAGTGTTGTATGTAATTCAAAAAGGTCATCAACTTCATTGAAACTAAAATCCTTTTCTCTCTTGAATTCATTCATCCTTTGACCCTGAATGAGTTGAGTCTGACAATATGGCAATCTGTTAGTCAGTTCTAGTCTTAAGCAATAGAAAACAGACTTCTTCCTTTATAAGAATTTTAATTACTTAAAGACTGACTTAATGGTTTAAATTTTATAATCTTTAGAGTATAAAGATTACAATCAGAAAATAAGAATGTTGATAATTGATAATAGCTCTCAACCCTTATTTCATAACATGTTAGACAAAGCTAACTGTATCTGAAATCTGAAAACTCACCTGAAATCATGTTAGAGAAGCTAAGCATGTGTATTGTCCTTAAACAAGTCATTCTGAAACAAATAAAGGACGGCTAAGAAAAATATTTAAAAATCTTGAAAAATAATTGAAAATAATGTTGGCAGAGCAATGACTGGTAAATCACTGAGAAACTGAGTGATCCATCAAAAAAATGGATAACAGTTATGTCATGATGTGTATCAGTTATCTCTGTATAAATGGTCAAAACAGTAGGGTGGTTTCATTGAGTACGAGGGGATACCTGCGTCTCATAAACGTGTATTTTCACATAAAAAGGTGTAAATCAGTCCTATTGAATTTGATCATAGGCAGAATGGTTCATCATGTTGAGTATCTAGGGGTACTGGTGTCTGATAAATGTGTACCCTTACGCAAAAAGACAAATGGTACCTGAATGCCCTTAATGAATTAAAATTGAAAATGTTGTTCCTTCAAAAAGAAATTTCAGGTATGTCAAATTGTTTAATTTTAATACATGACCTGGTATCTTTTAACAAATTTTACTGAGTCTAAGACAGTAAGATACTTTGAAACTGAATCTCTCATGCTCAAATGTGATTCTGGTTTATTGCTATTATCATGCACAGTAAACTTATCCAATGATTGTAGTGCATGAACTCTAAATTCTATAACCTTTAAACCAGAACTCTATCTGAAAGCAGTTTCTAAATTCATATGACTGAAGACTCTGTGCTTTAGAATGCTTATTCCTGAACTACTTGTTCAGAATGCCAGTCAGATGATTTCTCTTATTCCTTCCCTTGTAATTTCTTTCCCTCCTCTTTGTTGATGGCAAAGGGGGAGAATCTAATGTCTGTTTGTTGAATTCCAGGGAGAGTGTATGCATCATGTTATGGCAAAGGGGGAGATCTTGTTAGATCTTGTTAGCAGAGAGTTTGTTTTCATTTCTCAGCATGCATTCATAGCATCTGCATGACAAATCTGACTAACAAACCATGTCTTTCATCAAAAATACATCTGTTTGACAAGATGCTGCTATTCTATATGATAGGGTGTTGCCATCATCAAAAAGGGGGAGATTGTTGTGACTCCTCTGTGTTGATGATGTTGACAATAAACTTTACTTCATTGGCAATAGCTTGTTTTGATTGATTGGTAACTGTTTATGTTTTGATGAAACTGTCTTTATCAGATTCTCTGTGTGTTCCATATAGTCAGAGTCTATACATTACATTTTGTTGTGCTTGTGCATCGTTTAGAACACAAGTCTGCACATTGCTTGTAGACTGCACAAAGTCTGCACATTGCATACACACAAGTCCATACATTACATCGCAGCACACACAAGTCTACACAGTCCATTGCTGGTGCCAGTAGTTAAGTCCATACATGTCTCAAGTCTATACATTCAATTGGCCTGTCTACACGCTAAAGTCTATACATTGCATTGCAGCATGCATTGACTCCAAGTCCGTACAGCGTCCAGCGTCTCACTCAGCGTCTCATGCATTGGTCAAGTCTATACATTGCATATGGCTGTGCATCACTAAAGTCTATACATCATGCACGTTCATGCAAAGTCCATACATTGGCCTGTAGCATGCACGAAACGAAGTCTGTACATCGATGAAGTCTAAACATCGCAGAGATGTGTTTGTGCATCAAGTCTATACATTGCTGCATCAAGTGCTTCAGCATTTCCATGTCTATACATCGGTGAAGTCTGTACAGCCTGTGTGTTCCACGATATCAAGTCTATACACTCCTAGTTCTTTACCTACGTTGCACCTGCAAGTCTATACATTGCAGCTGAGTTGAAGTATGTACAGCCCTTGCTTTGAAGTCTATACATTGGATCATCTTACTTAGCATCTTTGTGCATGTCACACACTCACATGTCTATACATTCTTGGCAGCTCAGCGTCTCATGTTGCGTCTCATTCATCAAGTCTATACATCAGGCGTCTCATGCAAAGTCTGTACATTGAGTGTCTCATTCATCAACTCTATACAGCGGGCGTCTCATGCAAAGTCTGTACATCGGACGTCTCATTCGTCAAGTCTGTACATCGGGTGTCCTTTACAAAGTCTATACATCCATTTATAATGTTCATACTTTTCTTGATGCATTCTGCTTTACACACTTCAAAGCCTGTACATCATGGTCGCATGCATCTAAGTCCATACACTGCTTGGTGACCTGCATGTGGACTCATTATCATTGTGCATACTTTGCTTGATGCATTCTACATTACACAATGCAAAGTTTATACATTGTAAAGTCTACACATTGCATTACACCCTACAAAGTCTGTATAGAGTTTTATTGTCTTAAACTGATATTCCTTTTGACTGACTGACAGGGACTCTTTGCAAAGACTGATGATTCGCTCGTGATCCAAGAATGGATAAGGCGCCCAGATTGTGACACGTGTACAGTAGCGAGCCAGGATGCTGCCACATGATCAAGGTGCTCTGGGCAGGAAATGTGGAAGCCACATGCCCTCTTGCTTGCTGCTACTATAAAAGGAAGTCTTCTTCCTCAGAAGAAGGCTGATGGAAGAGGTGAAGCTCAAGCAGAAAAAGTTGTAGCAGCAGAGAGCCACCGAGATCCACAGAGAAGAAAAGCAGAGACAAGAAAAAGAGAAAGAAGAGAAGATTGAGAGAGATGAGTTGAGAGAGTTTATTTGAGAGGTTGTTACTCAGACTCTTGGTTCAGATACCAGAGCTGAGTTTTACTCATTGAGAGCTATATTCCCTTCTGGACTTTCTTGTTTTCGTATGCTTCTATTTTTGTTTTTTGAACTCTTGTTTTCAAGCTGTGAGTCAGCGTTTGCAGAGGTGCTGCCTCTGGATGGGTAAGTTGTAATCCCCAGCGGGTTTGCAGAGGTGCATCCCCTGGACAGGTGAAGCTGTAATCCTCAGTGGGTGAGACTTGGTCTCGGACAACAAGCTGTGTTGCTCAGCGGTTGTAGGCTAAGCTGTATTGCCCAGCAGACGCAAGCTGTGTTGCGCAGAAGTAAGCCACACTTGGTTGAGTGTGGGGTGGACGTAGGTCTCCTGACCGAACCACCTAAAAATCTTGTGTGTCTTGTGTTTGTGAGATTGCTTTGATCCGATGTGTGGTTGCATTTGTCGATACTCTTCATAGATTGATTAGTTTCTGATCAGATCCATCGTTCTAGTTAGTGATCTTGTAGATCAGCTTAAATTCCGCATTAGAGTCTTATATTGGTTTTAATTTAGGCCATAGATCTATTCACCCCCCTCTAGATCCACACTTCGTGGTGATAGAGTGTTTCCATCTAACACAACACAGGCTGTACAGACTTCAGACTCAGCTGCGAACTGAGCTAAAGAATGTATAGACTTGCTCAGCTATCAGCTAATGGATGTACTGACTTAATGAGATGTATAGACTTGTGTTCATGCAACACACAGGTTGTACATACTTGATAGCCTGCAGCAATGTACAGACTTGACGTTTAGGTGCATGAGAAAATAATGTACAGACTTGCTGTATTGAACGATGCCCAACTGCATAGTGTATGGACTTAGAATGCATGACAGAGCAATGTATATACTTGCACGAGTAGGCGATAATGTATAGACTTGATGCAGATGTAGACACGCCAAAATTGACGCTTTGTTGATTAAATCTCATGTCACTATGTTAACGCCCCAAAGTGAACTTCAATATTTCTATAATATAAAGGTTTTCTATTTTTGTGTGTTTTTGTGATTTATTCTTGCAGTTTTGGTGATTCACGACTTAAAGAGGGGCGTGTTTTAAATAGCGACCTAATCTGGGGCGTGTTCTTAATAAAGGACGACCATAGGTACGTGCGTCATTTCCTGGTATTTTACGAGTCCCACCCTGATTGAAATCAATGATTAACATCCTTCTCTTGGGCGTGTTTTTGTTTAACGCCTTTGCTTCAGGCGTCTCTTTGCAATTTTCAAATAAAGAAGGTTTTTATTACCAAAATTGAATCCAGGAAGTGACGCCTTGATCCTGGTCGTGTTTTGAATTAACGCCCTTGAGCAGGTCGTCAATTCTGAATTGACGCCCTTTGGTAGGTTGTGTCTCACCCTTTCGTATCCTGCTTAAACTCGTCTTTCCTGAAGGGTTCCCTGCCTTTCTTGGTCACTTTGCTCGATCTGGGAACTAGAGTCCTTGTCGTTAACGACCACTGCATATTCTTATCTTCCCAAATCTATGTCTATCTGTGATCGAGACCCTATAAAAGAGTCCCCTGGTTGATCTCGCGCGAGGTTAGAAGGAGAGCTGTTGTTGTCACAGAGGTTAACGTGTGCACAGAGATAGATAGAGTTAGACAGAGGACACAGAGAGGTTATCGTGCGAGGTTAGAAGCAGAGCTGTGGTTGTCACAGAGGTTTACGGGTGTTGGCGATTGAGATTAAGAGAGATCGATTTCTCTTCTGCTTCCTCCTGCTGCCACATCCGAAGCAAAGTGTTTCCCTTTACTGTTTACAGGAACAGCAGGGATCTTCTTCTTCTCTTCGTTGTTATTTGTTATCTCTGCTCATCATCGTATAGCCTTTTCCTTGCATTAGTTTTTATTGCATCTCTCCTTTCCCTAATTCTCTAGGGGTTTTAAAACAAACAAAAAGGTGCACGCTTTATGCTCTCCTTTCATCATCATCTTTCATCTTTGGATTGATACTACACTCATGTTTGGCTGATCTCTTTTCCTTTTACTTGTTTGTTCTTTGTTCAAAGGTAATCAAAGAGGAAAACCCCCTTCATCGGCCGGCCGATAGAAGGAGGAGGAAGGAACCACATCCATCCCGCATCTTATTATCATCAGGTATTCGCGATCATCTTTTCTTCTTATTGAGGTAACCCCTCTGGCGATCACCCTCCTTAGTAGCACCACGTGCTCTTTTACTCCCTTTTTCATTATTCTTCTTATTCCTCTCTATTATTATTATTTTTTTGTCTAAAAGTGGATTAATTTCCATGATTCACAAATTGGGGATCACGGTGGGACAACCACTGTTTTTCTTTTGATTACCATCTCCTTTTGGCACCCACATGTGCCCTTTCCTTTTGGCACCCACGTGTGCCCTTTCCCCTTTGGCACCCATGCGTGCCCTTTCCCTTTGGTACCCACGGTACCCCTCCTTTGTGCCCCACGGGCACCCTCCACTGTGCACACTGCACACTCCCCGGGATCAGCCAGCTTGTGATTAATCTATTGCTATTTTTGAATTAACGCCTTTCACAAAGGCACCTTTTTATTTAACGCCTTCATCCAGGGCGTCTCTTTTCTGTTCAACGTCTTCCACGAAGTCATCATATCAGCTGCTTCTGTGAATTTGCGCCCTCCTCTCGGGCGTCTTCTTATTTGGCAGCGCCTGACACCAAGGCGCGTTTTTCTTCGATCGTGCGCACCACTTATATTTGACGCCCTCTGTCAGAAGCGTCTTTATCATATTTAGCGCCCCACATCAAGGCGCATTTTTGCATTGTCTGAGAGCCTCTCATAGTGTTTCACGATAGCCACGCTGTCGTCTCTTTTGTTGGTAGCGACTGCCTCCAGGTCGCCTCTTTCCTGTGTGTTTACAGAGCCTTACTGTTTCTATCTATTCATGCTGGATTCATACTTACATTGATTATTTGATTATATTGCTGTGATTGGCTTATCTTATACTACATTTTTGTGGCATTTGGTTGAGAGACCTCCTCTCTCTACACGAGGATTCCACACACCTTTCTTGGAATCGGGACAACCCTCCATTGAGCATTCCGTCTCTTTGGACCGGAAATCCCTTTTCCAAGACCTCCGTAAGTCCCCGCACCCGTGGATTCCCTCACGGACGCTGGGCTGGTTGTACCCTTGAAGTATCCGGAGTTTAGAAGAACCTATCGTTGGTGAGAAAAGAGAAAGAACCTAGTTGACACGGAGGCTACACTTGGATCCAAACTAGGTTTCACTTTGCAAAGAGGAGTGAATTATTCTGCAATTTAACTCACTCTAATCTCAAACATAACACTAAAATCTTGCGCTCATCTCAACTTGATTGCATAAATTTGGTTGGGTTGATTTGCTTAAGCTTGTTTCGATTGGGTGATTGATTGTGTGATAATTCCTTCATAAAGCTTTCTCTCTTTTTAAGCATGCAACTCCGTTCAGGTAAGATTATCAACATGGCAAGCTACGGATATTCCTATGATGATGTGGAGGAGAACGTTTTTAGTCAATCATATGAGGTTCCCCAAGATTCTATCTATCATGAAGGGAATTACCCTCCTCCCCATTCTCATTATCCTCAAGTTCATGTGGTTGATACCACTACTCAAGAGGTTGTGCCCTCTTCTCAGGCTTTACCCTCCAACACTTTGGGGAACCCCTCCCCATCTTTCAATGTTACCGATTTGATTAATGCCCTATCTCAATTAGATGACTCCCAGCGGCAGGCAGTTCAGGTCGCTTTGAAAGGGAAGTTCGTTCCCTCTTCATCCTCCAATCCCCCTTCGGCCGAGAGCGGCCATCACCTCACTAATGACCAAGCGGTCTTGCACAAACTCCCCTCTTGTCCACCGACACCTGGTGCGGCCATGCCGGCCCAACAGGCGAGCTACTCAGCGGCTAGGCCCCAATTCTTTCAACCTCCCCAAATTCTAAGGACGCCTATGCCAAATACCTTCATTCCAAATTCGGCCCCGGTCGAGTCAGACACTAATGCTTTGCTCCTTCAGAAATTGGCTAGCATGGAAGAAAAACTCAATAAGGTTACTGCTGCCAAGAATGCCCCAGAAATCTCTCTGCCTACATTGCCAGTTTTTCACTTACCACCTTCTGAGATGCCGAACTTTCGGCGATACAATGGAACTGGTAATCCTTTTATCCATCTGAAGGATTTTATGTATGAAACATCCTTTTGGCAGGGCAACAAAGCCTCATTGGCTTATTTGTTTAGAAGATCTTTAGAGGGGCCAGCCCTCGAGTGGTTCTATTCCCTGGATCCGGCAGATGCTAGTGATTTCGATGTGGTTCAAAGGAAATTCTTGCAGAAATATAGGGACCGGGTTGGACCCTCTCTTTCAGTTATAGAATTGGTTGCAGAGAAAATGAAGCCCGAGGAGGACTTCATCATATTTGCTGATAGATGGCGGTCAATGGCCGAGAAGTTGAAAGATACCTTATCAGATCCGGAACAGGTTAAGATGATTATATCCAATGCAACCCCTGAGTTCCGGCATATACTGGCTATGAACAGATTGACCACCATGGAGGAACTCTATGAAAGAGCTCGTTATATCCAGACCCCAATGAAAGATTCACCCATCATGGGCATGTTTGAGCCAAAACCAAGGTTGGTTAAAAAGAATACAAATGTCAACAATAGCGGGCCCACGACTGAGGGCACCGTCATCAATGAGCAGGTTGGCGCGGTCGGCAACCCCACACCTTTTCGCCAATCTAACCCACGACCTCCACCACTTCCATCACAAGGCACCCTCTTTAATTCACCCCCACAACACCAATTCGCACCTCAACCTTCCTTTGCTCCGCCACAAAATCAAGCGCCCCGCGCTGACCCTCCAGCTCTGCAACAATACCACCAAGTACCGCCACCCACTAACTATGGACCGCAACAACAACAGCAAAGGAGACCACTTGGCCCCAAAAGGGCCCATTATCCGCCATTGTCAGAAAGTCTCCCAGACATATTCAATGCCTTAATGGCTGCCAACTTGCGCATGCTACCAAAGGAAAGGGCAGTGTGGCCCGCTAATGTTGACACATCCCGCTACTGTGTCTTCCACCGCTCCCCTGGTCATAATATTGATCGTTGCTTCCACTTCAAGGACTACATTTATGATTTGAATGACCAGGGTGGCATTAATTGGGATGAGATGAGGCAGTTTATCGCCACTATGAAAGAAAGAAGGCCTCCTCGGCAACAGCAAGCTCAGCAGCCACAGCAACCGGCTCCACAAGTACAACAGCAAGCTCCGGCACCTCAGCAAGATATGGGGATTGTTCACAATCCATTATCGGAGCACCCGCCAAATCAGCACGTGAACCCTATCACATCTCTCCATGAGGTGGAGAGAGGATAGGGATGGCATGAAGAAAATGCCTCTGTCGGGGCATTTAATCATAATCCAAATCAACCTCCAGGCCTCTTGCGCACGCTTCCTTCTTCTTCTACTCCCCAATTGAGCCGAGCTCTTCTACGCCCCGTTAATCCACCTGCTCCCACAAATTCTCCATCCTTGCCAACCCGATCTCTCCTTATCCGCTTACCGCCTCCGCAGCCTACCACGTAGCAAACCCCGCCATCCACTACTAACCCTTCACCTTCACCATCTAGGCCACTCCTTATCCGCCCGTCGCCAACGCACGCTACACCCACCACCACTACCCCTTCACCGGCCAGGATCCCCCCACCATCGGCTCACCCATCTTTTATACTCAGATCTCTCCTCATTCCGCCCACTAACTCTTCTCACACTCGGGCACCCCTTCCTACTCCTACGCCTCCTGCGGGGGCTTCTTCCTTGAACTCCTCACCAACACCCCCTACGGGAGTACCTTCTTTAAACACCCCTCCACCACTTCTTAACGCCAATACACCCTCTTCTTCTTCCAACCCTCCTCCTTTACTTGCCCCGACAAAGGCACGGCAGAACGTGGCACCGCTCCGCAGTGGACAGATGTTCCAGCGCATCTTTCCCCAAAGAGACCAAGAGCCCTTGCAGGGGCCTAATGAACAAGAACAGGAGCAAGAGTCCGTACCCGGCACTCAGTATGATCTGTTAAAGCATCTTGACCGAACTCCAGCAAGAATTTCCATTTTAGAACTGATCAAAAGGTCAACCACTCATCAGATGGCCCTGAAAGATTATCTGCAGAAAGTTATGGTCAATGAGGACATTCTGGTCGAGCAAATAACCACAGTATTAACGCCCGCTAGCAGTCAGCCGGCGATTACTTTTCATGAGCATGAACTGGCACCACTCTCAGCAAGGAAATATGCTCTATGTATCACGGTTGATATTAATAAGGTGGCGGTGAAACAATGTCCAGTGGACACTGGGGCATCTATCAATGTATTGCCGCCAAGCACTTTGAAGATGTGCGGCATTCCTGAAAATCTGATTCGCCCATCTACCATAACAGTCACAGCATATGACAATACCAAGAAGCCTCCTCTAGGCATGATCACATTAAAGGTCAGTTTGGGTCCAGCCGCAATCACGGTCGATTTCCACATTTTGGACATGGATCCAACATTCAATGGCATTCTGGGCCGCCCCTACATTCAACAACTCGATGCAGTGCCCTCCACAAATCATCAATGCCTTAAGTTTCCACACAAGGGCCGCATCATCAAAGTTACCAGTATGCCAATTCTGCCAGAGGAAGATATACACTTGGCTTCATCCGTTCCTTCTATTTGGCCTGCCAACAAGCCGTTGCTATCAATGCTAGACCTCCCTCACCCACGGTCAATGTCACCCAAGACAGTCACGACAGTTGCTATGACATCCTTGCCTTCCAAGGGGAGGAAGAAGAAAAGCATGATAAACACCCCTGGCTAGAAAATTCTAATGAAAATGGGGTATCAAAACGGCAAAGGACAGGGTACTAGTTGTCAAGACAAGACTAGGCCTATTAAGCCTCAGAAATTGATTACACGAGGAGGCCTGGGCTACAAAGGGCCAGGCAAAAATGAAGATGAACCATGGGCAGTTATGACATCCACCTTGAAGACAGATCGCCAGCCGCTTACTTGGACATTGAAGACACATTTTGTCACGGGTGGCGTTCAGAATCATGAGCAGACTACAATAATCACCTCCATTCTAGACTGTCAAGATGTTCATGCGAGACAGTTTGCTTGCCATATTGCACCATTGGCCACCTATAAGGCCCTAGAATCTCTAAGGCCTGATAAAAGAAGAAAGATGGATGATCCATAGTGTGATTGGTACAGATGGTTCGATATGTATGATATTACTATTGCCTTGAGCCGTCTCTTTATGCCAACTGATCCGGAATGGCCGCCACTAATACATGAATTGATTGAAAAGCCGGCTGTGATTACAGATAAGAGGCAGTTGCTGAGTGACGATACGGACACTGGAGAGCCAGTTGTTCCGTATGAAGAAGGATTTACAATAGACAGGCTGTGGGCCGGCCTTTTCTCTCTCACTTCCATGCATCCGTCTCTTCTAGCTTCTCTACATTCTCAATTGTTCTCACGCGTGCCGAGACCGCCGCTAATTATGATCACCTTTTCTCCAGATTCACTGCAGATTTCTCTCCCGATTCCTCCCTTGCTCCTCGAGCAATTCTCCAAACTCTCCATCACACCCCCGCGCGGGTCATCTCTGATTCAATCTTTCTCCAAGCTTTCAATCTCCACTCCTCCTGCTATTCTCCCTTCACATTACTTTCTTCTAGAAAAGGAAAATAAAAATGAAAATAAAGATAAAAATGAAAAAAAAATGTCAAAATTCCAACTCTTCAATCCTCCATCTCCGTTGAGGAGACTTCTTATCTCTTTTCCGAGTGTGTCCCGACCTAGGGGCCACTCTTCCATGACTCATTGATAAATCTTTTCTCCCCCTCTCGTGAGGGGTCTTCTTCTGTATCACCTCCTGTATCCACTTTTTCACCTCCTTCCTTCAATCAAGCTAGTTCTTCTTCTTCTTCTAATAAAATTCATGGGGTAGATTTTCATAAGAAATCCAAGGGTAAGCAGATTCCACGTAGATTTTTGTTGGAGTTAGCCAGAAGATGCCAGGCTTGTTTAGCTCTTCCCGAATTTTTGGAAAATCCGATCATCCTGCCAGAGTTGGAATATGAGGGTACTAATGTATCTTATGAGTGTTTGGGTGTCTATGAAATCATGAATGATGAAGACCCTATTGAAGAGGGGGATGAAAGTTATGAAGAATATGAGGACGAGGCCGATGCCTTTGCCAGTGGTATGAGAAGATTTGATGAACCATCAGTCTCAGTAGAAGAGCCTACCAAAGAAATAAATTTGGGTACCAAGGAAGACCCTAGGATTGTCCTCATCAGCAAGAATTTACCGCCCTCCGAAGAGGAGGCGCTTATTTTGGTGCTTCAAGAATACAAGGACACATTTGCGTGGAGTTATGAGGATATGCCTGGATTAGACCCTGCGCTCGTTGAACATCGGCTTACACTTAAGCCAGGATCTGTCCCGGTCAAACAACGGTTGAGACGTTTCCACCCTAACATGGCTTTAAAGATGAAAGAAGAGGTCAACAAGCTTCATAAGGCTAGGTTTGTTAGAGTTGTCCTCTATCCGAATTAGGTGGCTAACATCGTCCCAGTCATGAAGAAAGATGGAAAAGTTCGGATTTGTATAGACTTTCGGGACCTCAACCGTGCGTGTCCTAAAGATGACTTTCCCCTCCCTCATATTGATGTTTTGATTGATAATACGGCAGGATTTGAGACTCTCTCCTTCATGGATGGTTTTTCAGGATATAATCAGATTCGCCTGGCTGAAGAAGACCAGGAGAAAACATCATTCACTACGCCATGGGGTACTTACTGCTATGTGGTCATGCCTTTTGGACTCAAGAATACTGGAGCCACCTATCAGAGGGCAATGATGGCAATTTTTCATGATATGATCCATATTTATATTGAGGTGTATGTGGATGACCTGGTAGTAAAATCAAGGACAAGGATTAAGCATCCTGGGATTCTAGCTAAGGTCTTGCAAAGATCACGAGAATATCAGTTGAAAATGAACCCCAAGAAGTGTGTATTTGGCATTTCATCAGGGAAGTTGCTTGGATTTATTGTCAGCAAAAGGGGAATTGAAGTTGATCCCAATAAGGCAAAGGCCATCAGAGATATGCCTCCTCCCAAGAATTTGAAGGAAGTTCGAGGATTAATCAGGAGGTTACAATTTATCCGCCGCTTTGTCTCCCAGCACTCACAAAGATGCAGGCCGTTTTACGAGCTTACTAAGCCGGGGGTCAAGTTCAATTGGGATGACAAGTGTCAGGCAACTTTTGACGGATTGAAGGATTATCTGGCCAATCCTCCTGTCCTGAGGCCGCCAATTCCAGGCAAACCACTTATCCTCTATGTTTCTGTCCTGGATGACTCCGTAGGTGCTGTCTTAGCTCAAGTGGATGAAGAAGGTAAAGAGAGGGCAGCATACTACTTGTCTAAACTTCTCAACCCTTGTGAGCAGAGGTACTCAGCCATGGAGAAGACTTGCGCTGCTTTAGTCTGGGTAGTTCAGAAGTTAAAACACTATTTCTTAGCTCATGAGGTTCACCTCATTGCTTGCATGAATCCGATTAAATTCCTTCTTGAAAAATCTGTTCTTACTGATCGATTAGCACGCTGGCAAAGTTTCCTTTCACAGTTCGATATCACTTACATTCAATAGAAAGCAATCAAAGGCTACGCCATTGCCGAACATCTTGCTCACCACCCTCTCCCTCGATTTGATCCTATCAATTCAGAGTTTCCAGACGAAGAACTAATGTCTATCAATCAACCCCACGATCCAATGTGGACGTTACATTTTGATGGAGCTCTAAATTCCCTAGGAAGAGGGATCGGCATAGTTCTTTTAACACCAGAAGGGGTCACTATCCCATTTGTTGCTCAGCTTACTTTCCCTGTCACAAACAATATAGCTGAGTATGAGGCTCTTTTGGCCGGCCTTCAAATCGCTCATAGATATGGTGCTACCCAATTACGAATTGTTGGTGACAGTCAGCTCATTCTACGCCAGGTGCTTGTCAAGTGCCGCACTATCAATCCTAAGCTCAAGCCCTACCAAGAGCTTGCTTCGACTTATGCCAAACTCCTTACCAAATTGATCTTCGTCCACGTCCCTCAAAGCCAGAACATCCTAGCCGATGCTCTCGCATCTTTGGCCTCTGCTCTAGTCTTCCCTCCTGAGCGTGATTTTCATGTTCCTCTCATTCATCAGCGTGACACTCCAGCTATTAAGGATCGTGCATTCCTCGACATTAGGGATAAGGTGCTCGAGAAGGTCAGGCGGAGTGAAGCTCTTAAAGGCAAAGAGGTCATGCTATTGGATTGGCAAGAAGAGTTGGCTGATGAAGAGAAACCTTGGTATTATGAGATTGTCAGGTATTGCAATGATCAGTCCTATCCCGAGGAGGCCACAGCAGAAGAAAGGAAAGCAATCAGAAGAGTGGCTCAACAGGTGTGTTATTAAGATGCCTCGACGATGATGAATCTTGGAAGGTTGTGGAAGAGGCGCATTCAGGAGTGTGTGGTGGTCATGTGAACAGTCAGATGCTAGCTAAGAAGATCCTTAGGCTAGGTTTCTATTGGCCAACTCTAGAAGAGGATTGCTCCATCTATGTTCGAAGGTGTGTTAAGTGCCAACTGCACGCTGATAAAATTCATTCTCCTGCTTCTTCACTCCATCCTATGTCCTCCCCATGGCCTTTCTCCATGTGGGCTTTTGATATCATTGGACCTCTTGGTGATTCGAACCTCCTGACCAAGCAAAAGTCGTTCATCCTGACGGCAACGGAATACTTCACCAAGTGGGCGGAAGTGGAAGCATTCTTGGAAATCAAAGCATCAACTGTCTGCAAGTTCATAATGAAGAACATCATCGCAAGGTTCGGCATCCCGAGTACCATCGTCACCGACAACGGACCTCAATTCATCTCCCAAGAGCTCAAGGATCTCTGCAATAGGTATAACATTGCATTGCATCATTCTTCTCCCTATTATTCGCAGGGCAATGGCCAGGCAGAGGCCACTAATAAAACTTTGATCAAAATCGTTAAAAAGACGTGTGAGGCTAATAAATTCTCGGATTGGCCAGACAAGCTAGTTGAAGCTCTCTAGGCCTATCGCACCTCCATTCGTACCCCTACTGGGTAAACCCCTTTCGCCCTTACTTATGGAATGGAGGCGGTAGTCCCTTATGAGATTCTTATTCCATCTCTGCGAGTACAATTGGACAAGGAACTCTCTATTGATGAGCGTCGTGATTCACTCCTTGCCCAGTTGGAGCTCCTAGATGAGAAGCGTCTGGTCGCCGCTGAGCATGCGCGCGTTTATCAAAACAGGCTGTCACGTTTTTATCAAAAGAAAGTAATTGAGAGAAAATTCAAAGTCGGTGAGATGGTAATCAAGAGAATCTTTGTCAAGCCTGGTGGGCCCCGCTCAAAACTCCAACCAAACTGGGAAGGACCATTCGTCATAAAAGATGTTTATTCTGGCAATGCTTATAAACTGATTAATGCTGAAGGACAAGAGCTAACTCATCCTTGGAATGGTCTGTACCTTAAGAAATACTATCCCTAATTCAAAATCCAACAAAAACAAAAATATAGAAATTTTCCAAAATCCAACAAAAACAAAAATAGAAATTTTATAAAATCCAAAAAAAAGAAAATATAGAAATTCTCCAAAAAGAATAAAAGTTATGGTTGCCATGATTGCGAGGACGCAAGGTCCGAAAGGTTAAAATTCAGTATTCATTCATCAGTCTTGTTAAACTCAAAATGGGGTCGACACCCACACACACTACACGCTTACCCTTGAAGTCAAGCGGTGCAAAATCCGATGGAAAGTCAAAACCTGACTAAAGGTGAAGACAATGCCCATTCTTTTCCTCTTCGGCCCATAAGGGAGGAAGGAAGGTCTCAGGGTAGACCCGCCAAGCCTATCCGCCGCCCTAGTAGATAGAAGTCAGGGCCCAAAAGGGAACAAATGCCATAAATGTCACAAATGCCAAGTACAAATAGGTTTTTTTTTCATCAATGCAAATCAGTTCCAAAGTAAAAGTCAAATTGTGAAAGAAAAGCATATCAAGAGGGCAAAGTCCTCGCAAGGAAAACCTTGGGCGTATGAATGCAATATAAAAGAGGCAAAAGGTAACAAAATTTTCCTATGCCAAAAGACCGAACCCCAACAGGCATAGGGTAGGGGAGGTAGTTTTACCTTGAGCTTTTCAGAATCCCTTATGGGCTTCCTTATATTTTCTTCCATCTCTTTCTTTGTGGTAAGTCATAAACCAGCAGAATGGTCCAGACTGACCTAGGAGATTGCACCGGGCGAGATCTTGTGTATAAGTTTAACCACTGGCACGTCGACCCCCTTTTTGATTAATCAAGAAAGGTCAATGAATCCTCAATGATGACCGTGTAGGACCAAGTGCCCTAGTAGCTTTGTTAACCTAATGCTGAAAATAGGAAAATTAACGCCTTTGAATGAGGCGCCTTTTCTGAAATTAATGCTTGTGGAGAAGGTCGTCTTTTTTTAAATAACGCCCTTGTGTGGGCCGTCTTTTCAACAAAATTCAAAACATTTTTTCAAATTAACGCCGTCGCCCAGGGCATCTTTTGTTTGAATAACGACCTAATGTAAGGCGCGTCTTTTGAAAAATAAAAGAAAAAAAATATATAAGGAAAAGAAAAGAAAAGAGGAAATGGGATTTATTCTTCATGTGGGTGCTTGCATCATTACATAGGGCATCTTGATTATTGTTTGCATACGTGTGCTTGCGTGTTGCATCTCCCTTTATTGCTTATTTCATTTGCCTTATTTGATTAAAGGCTTGGCCCCTTGACCCGCTATCCAAGTCAAAAGTAAAGGCACCCCTTGCTTATTGAGCAAGGGGCCAAGTCGAACAGATGAATTAACCTGTTTATTCAAGTGTGAACCACAGCTGCAGGTACAGGGCAGAGTAAGGTAAAACAAAGAACGTGGAAAAGAAGCAAAATACACAACCACAAGTACACAACTACACAAGTGCTCAGGTAACAAAAAATGTCAATCTCATATATCTATACATCATGAATATCTGAGTACAGGTGTGAGGGTGGAGGAGTACAAGTAAGTCTCTCAGCTCTCGCCTCCACCCTCCTCTCTCCTACTCTCTACCTCGTCCTCGCCATCCCGAGGAGGCGCTGGTGGAGGAGGCATGGGCCCCCGAGAAGAAGCTGGAACTCGAACCTGGCCCCCTGCCTCGCTCCTCTCTCTAAGAGAAGAACCCGCCACAAAGGTGGAGCTGGTGAAGGAGTACCCCGCAGCACGCGCTCGCTCACGCCCTCGCTGGAGACGCTCCTCAGACACTCGTAGCCGCTCCTGAGAAAGGACCAGCTGGGTCCTTGAGTCTGCCAGCTCACGCTCGCGTGCTGCCACCTGCTCCTGGTACCGGGCACGCTCTGACTGCTGTAGCTCGTGGTGACGGGCACGGTCCGCCAGGTGCTCCTCGCGCTCTCGCGCACGCTCTCTCCGCTCCAGCTCGAGGGCAACCCGCAGCTCTGCCACGTCCTGAGGTAGCTCCTCCCGTCGCCTCAGGGACCGCTCTAGCTCTGTAATCCGCTGCTCGCGGATCGCCAACTCTGTCCTGGCCAGGGCAGCCTGGGTACGTGCCACCTGTAACTGTCTGGTCTGCAAACAGGTAAACAAATCATCAGTTCCACAGTTCAATAATTCATGAAATAAGCAATGCATGACGGAAGGTAAATCACTCACCTGGGCAGTCATCGCCTACTGTCCCTCGCAGACGCAAGTGAGAGCGGCTCGAAGCTCCTCAGTCTGAAAAGAAATGAATTTCACAATGCAATATATAATCAATAATTGAATGAGGTTTGAGTTCTGGAATTTACCCGTGAGGCGAGGTCGCGCTCTGCAGCCTCGGCCCGTGTGACTGCTCCCGCTAGCTGCTCTGCTAGTACGGTCACCTCTGCACTGGGTCCCCTCGAGCTAGAGGCCTCTCCCGTATCTCTCCCTGCTACTCCCTGTTGGGCACGCTGCATTCATTGAAATCGTCAGTGGCTAATCATTAATAATTCAACAAAAATTCATTTGCATATAGAAATAATTTAAACACTCACCAGGGTCTCAAGGTCGGCCCGTGTGGCAGCTAGCTGGTCCTCCAGGCTGTGTAGATGGGCCTGGGCATCCATCGCCGCTATGTCCCGTGCATCCTGCATTCATTACATATTAGTCACATGATAGATACATAAGCATTTGCATTTAATTTAGAAGTAATTGCATTCATACATACCCCTAGGACCCTCATCTGGGGTCGGCCGGCGTAAACCTCCCAGTAGCGCCGGAGGTACTCGGAGCTGTCAGCCGCCTGGGAGGTGACTCGGGTCCCGCCTCGCCGCCAGTCGGCGTACTGGTCCTCGAACCGCACCCTCCAGTCGATCGCCTTCGTGCGACCGCGTGTCTTCTTCCCGATCCCTCACGGCTCCCCGACCTCTATCCACTCCTGGTGTAGGCCCAGGGTCCTCATCACCAGTCTAAGCCGTAACGGCTCGATCTCGCTCAAGCAGTGAACCCAAAGCTCATGCTCAAAGCGAGGTCGCCCTGCTACGACCCATGGCTTGCCCTCGTCGGTCATCCCCTCGTAAGGCCTCCATCGCACCTGCATCCATGAACATGCATGTCATCTCATCATACTCATAATAAATTCAAATCAACATAAAAAAAGTGCATCATTCATATCAGCGAGGGAGGGAAGTCTCGGAACTCTCTCCGTAGCACCCACAACTCGTAGCCGAGTGGGGCGCCAAAAACGACCTGCAGCCAGCGCCGTGCTAGAGGGAAAGCACCCTCACCTCCTGGCCGTGGGTCGGCGCGCCCCATAGGCATGTACAGATGGCTCCAAACCTGCATCCATGCATTGCATTAGTGAGGCATTCACATGCATAAAAAAAGAAGAAAATAGAAGAAAAGAAGGGAAAATATATAAGTGCATACCTGAAGAAAAGGTGAGAAGCCACTGACGGTCGTCTCTCGTCCTGTCCCCGTGGACAAGTTGGCTAGTAAGTGCGCCAGTAGCGCCGCTCCCCAGGCGTATCTGCCAACTCCCTCTAAATCCTCGAGGATCCCTAGGAACCGGCAGTTGATGACGTCGCCCTTCGTGCCGAGCAATAGCCTCCCGAGCAGCAGCAGTAGAAACCTCCTCAAGTCCCGATCTGCTCTCTCCCTGTCGGCTGGGTCCTCGCAATAGACTACCCTAGCCCCATCAATCAATCTCTGTGAGAACTGCTCTAAGGACTCCCCTGACCTATGCCTAGCATCCCCTAAGCCCATCACTGTAGTCAGGTCGGTGCGGAAGATAGTCCTACACTCGCTAGGTGTCTCGTAGACCATCTCTAGCCCTAGCAGCCTCTGGGCAAGCTCGGTATAGTCTGGTAAGGTGATCCCGCTCACTGCCTCCCCGTCTACCCTAAGTCCCGTGATCCTAGCTACATCCTCTAGGGTAGGAACCATATGCCCCCAAGGCATCAAGAATGCCCGGCTAGTCCTATCCCATCTCTCCCTCAGAACCTGGATAAGTGGTAGGTCTGGTCTAACTGGCTCTATGCTAAGGAAGGCCCCAAACCCCATAGCATCTACCCTGGCTCTCTGGAACTCGGGGAGGTCGTAATATGCTGCTCGGACCATGACCCAGGAGATCCGTGTCCTCATCAACCCCTACACGCATAAAGAAAGAAATTTTGGTTTAATTGTTCAATTATTCTTATTGAAATTCACTTAATTACCTTGGTTTGAGAAGTTGATGTTTGATTTAATTAACGAGCATCCCCAGGTCGTGATTTGTTTAATTGGCGCCCCTGAGGAGGGCGTGGTTTCTAAGTGAGCTTTGAATTAACGACCTACCCTAGGTCGTTGTTTATCTAAGAGACGCCCCGGTGGGAGGCGTGGTTTTGAGGTTAATTTCTAAATTCCTAAAATGTTTTCCAATTGACGCCCGTCCCAGGGTCGTCATTTGTCTAAGTAACGCCTCTGAATGGGACGTTTTTCTTAAATGAGTTTTGGGTTTTAATAATTTATTCTGGAATTAATAAATGGACGACCATCCCTATGGTCGTTATCTGTTGAATTGACGCCCCGATGGGGGGCGTTGTTTTCCAGGGTTGTGAAAATTAAATAAAAATAGCATGCGATATAAATCATGGGAAAAATATATAATTGAACAAAGGCATGAAAATTAACAGCATGATTGATATAAAAAAATGATAATTTAAATAGACGACATGCTCTAGGGTGTGTGTTCATGATGTTAGTTATTTTTCAGGAAATAAAATGAATTCACGACCCAGGTATGGGCATCTTTTCTTTAATTCACAACACCCGTGAGGGCGTCTCTTTTCTGAGTTTCGAGCTTTCTAAACCCGAGGGCTATGGAAAATACCGAAAAATGAAAATAAATTTGAATAAAAAAATGAATGGAAATTGGGTTGGGGGCCTACCTTGTGGCGTTTGGGTTCTTCCCGTGGAGGGCGTGGCTGACGAGGCCGCCGGAGTTGGCCGGGGCGAGGAGCGGACGCCGCCGTGGCCGGTGGCTCATCACCGTCTTCGTGATCACCGTCACCACCTTCCTCCTCACCGCCGTCTTCTCCTTCTACGTTGCCCTCTTCGTCTTCGCCATCATCATCTTCTTCTTCTTCGCCTTGTCCTCCGGCCTCGTCGCCGGCTATCGCCGTCGGAGCCTCCTCGGCCGCCGCAGGGGGAGCATCCTCGTGGGCATCTTCGCCCAAGTCCACGACCTCCGGTGCGGCCACCCTCTGCCGTTTAAGTCCGCCGTCCATGGCTAGGGCTAGGGTGTAGAGAGGGGAGAGAGAGATAGAGAAAGAGAATGAGAAGGATGGGGGAGGGTTTCGGTTAGGGTTGCAGTAGGAGAGAAGAGAGAAAGAGGGAAAGAGAACGGAGGAAGAAGAAGAAAGGAGGGAAAGTTAAGTCGAACGGTCAAAAAGAATTAACGACTTAAGGAAGGCCGTGTCTTATGGAATTAACGACTGAAACCAGGGCGTTTCTTGATAATTGACGACATTGCTTAAGGCATTATTTTTGTTTGCATGGGGAATGATAACCGTCGTCAGACGCATTCAATGGGGGTTGATTGATGTGATGGGAGTAATGATTATTGTTTCTGAGTAACGACTATGCTTGAGGCGTTATTTATATAAAACGTGACTTTGCTGAAGGCGTTACTTTTGGAATTTCAACGAATATCTTTTGGGAATTTAAATCGAATTAACGCCTTGTCTTAAGACGTTATTCAGTTAACGCCCATAGGTGAAGGCGTCAATTATGAGAGATCAATCATTAAAGACGACGTATTCTGAGGCGTCATTTATGGAATTAACGACATTGACTGGGTCGTTATTTGCAACAGAACCGCAGGTTATTGGAAGATTTGATCAGAATCATTGTGTTATGGCTCAATCAGAATATTATCATTGATTTATTGGAGAAATGATTACATTGCTTCAATGAGTCATTTTGGGCCTCAAGCTTCTTAAAGCTATTACATAAGACTTCCACTGTTCTCTGTCTTCTTCTAAGTTTTCCACAGGATGATGAGCCTTGTTGATTTTCCACAGAGCTTGGATTGTTGTGCACTCTTCTCCATCTTCATTGCTGCCAAGGTCCCGTATCTTGATCGGAGGGAGATGAGATGGATCTTCAAGCATTTGTCGTGGAAGCCCAAGTTGAGGAAGGCACCGATGTGAGTTATACATAACGAATTCTGAAGCGCCTATGAGTCGAAGGTCCGTGCCGGAAGAGAATCGTGCGTGGAGTTCTTGAGTCTTGAGTATTCCCGGGGCACAAGTAAAAAGGTTCTTTGGCATTACCTTGAGATGTTCTCTCCATTCCACTCTCTTTTTGATTTGAGGTATCCGGTGCATCACCCTATTGCTTATTCCTAATGAACCGGTCATGTAAGAGAGTGGGCTTTTTGAAAAGATTCTAGAAGGTTGTTGGGTCTCCTCACATGGATCGAATTTGAAGTGGAGATCTACCCAACTTGAGAGTGCTAGCATGCATCCATAGATGGGTCTTCCCATTGCCGCTGAAGTAAGCCCGCTATAGAGATAGGCTAGAATTGCCGCTCCCGCTCTCTCTCCTTCCCATAGGCTCGCTATTGCGCTTAATTGGGATTCTTCCAAGAAGTCTTCCGTGGATGGAAATAGGATTGCTCCTGCCAAGCACACCACGAAAGCCTTTGCCACCCGCTCTATCTCTTCGTCTTCTTTAGCTTGATCGGATCTCTTGTACACCCAAGAAGCAAGCTTTAAGAGATTGATTCCCTTGGAAGCTTTGATTTGGTTCACTAAGTTTGGGTTGGGAATTAAACTTGTTAGTAGCTCATGTGAGGAGATTGGTCTTGGCATGATGGCCATCTTTTCCTCTTCTCCTTGCTTCATCTTCTTTAAACCTAAGAGCATCTCTAGTTCTTCTAACAAGATTGAAGCTTCAAAAGTTGAGAATAGGAAGGTATGAGTGGAAGGGTGCCATATTTCAATTAGAGCTCCTATGGCAGCCCAATCAAGGTGAATTTGATCATAGTGTTTGGCATGGGTGACTAGGCCTAAGAGGTGCCATCTTGCTAAGTAGACCCTCATGTCTGAAGAGAACTTGGAGAGAAGAAGAGGTAGCCACTTAATCTTTGTGAATCTCTTGGATCCTGGAACATTTGGATAATCCTGTAGGTAAAAGAAAGGAACAGAGAGAAGGATGAGAATACAGAATAGAAGGACTATGAAAGATTGAAACAGAAAGAACAATTACACTTTACCTGGTTCATGGCAATCCGACTGCTTATATGCCCATTGATTTTGGTTAGTCTGAGAGTGGAACTCTTGGATCTTTTAATAGCTCTCTCCATCTTCAGTCTGCAAGTAGAGCTTGATCGGTCGCAGCACCTATGAACAAATAGAGGAAGCAGAAGAAGCAGGAATTCGATGAATGTGCTTTGATCATAAGGAAGTTTCTTCCTTTTTATAGAAGTTTGGAGAGTTTAATGCCCGTTTGGAGTTGCAGGTCGATTACCGTTAGGATTGGGCTTAGCTTTCAAATCAGAGACGGAAGCGCGTTGTTAATTAACGTCCTCTTTTGGGGCGTCAATTGTTGAATTGACGACGTGACAGAGGTCGTGTGTTATTTCGCGTCTCCAGGAGGGTCGTCTTCTTCTTGCACTCTCGGTGCATTTAACGCCTTGATGAAGGGCGTGTTTTATCTTTAGACGCCTTGATGTCAGTCATCTCTTATGCATTTGACGCCATGAACTCCAGTCGTTATTTTGACTTGCATATTTGATTCTCTTCTATGCTTTGATGAACTTAAGTGCTATCTTTTAATTGGAGTTATTTTTGATTAAGCACTTATGATCATATTTTGCTTTGCTTTGAGATAACTAATGAGTTTTCAAGTGCAGAAGATTGCAGAGTTCAAGGAACATGGGTCACTCGTCGGAGTAACATCATTCTATTTCTTGTATTTCTTTCCTGTAAGCATTGTTACTATATGGTATCTACGCTATTATAGCATATCAAGGACCTTGTGGTTCTGATGAATCTGGAATTTGTGTTCCCCTTCATCAAAAACAGTGATAATTCCAGGAGAGTCTTGATCACACGGATAAGCCGTTGAGTCATTAAAGGTTTGAGACGATGGTTCCACTTTCTGGGTGATGCGCGGACAAACGGGCTTCGGCTTAGTGTCAGCTTAGAGATTTGGATTCTTGACCAAATCTAGATGGCTTAGCAATATTATCCTTGATTAGTTTCTATTTTAGTTTGTTTGTTCTTTTCCTTTTAGCCCAACATGCATCGTGTAGGATTTTGAGCTTCATGATGAAAATCTTCATATTATGGCAATAATGAAGGTCACTCGCTCTTGATTGAGTTAACATGAGATATTCCATTCCAAATTGAGTACTTTATTCTCTCTGAAGCCGCTCAGGCTAGTTCCTTGAAACTGTTCCTTTTGTTGGATCTTCATCTCGATTCCCTTTATTTTCCTGCAAATCCACTTTGGTTGTAGCACGTCTACATTGGCTGGTAACCGCTCTCCAATGGTGTCTCCCAGTCGTGCCCACGTGCACATTTTATTTACTTAGTTTAGTCTCCTTTATCCAGCAAATCGATGCTTCCTTGGAATCACCTAGAGTTGTTTCACTTTGAATCTTGGAAAGATTTCTAATGCTTAGTGTCTGAGGTGTGTCACATCACACCTTGGCATCTACTTATCAGTTCGTTCCACTTCATTTCGCTTCATTACATTTTTACCTTCATTCTGTCTCACTCCCTTCCAAAGCAGACGCCAAGGCGGGGCAGCAGATTCAAAGCAACCATGTGCAGACTTTACCGATGTACAGACTTCACGCGATGTATAGACTTAGTGTTCTGAACGTAGGTAAAGATAAGGAATGTATAGACTTTAAGTGTGGATGACCAGACAATGTATAGACTTGCACATATGCATGAACAAGTGGCGATGTACAGACTTGGCCAATGTACAGACTTAGCAGCGAGATGCACACGATGTATAGATTTGATGTAGCAATGTACAGACTTTGCGTCTAATGCCTGAAGCACATGATGCAACAATGTATAGACTTGAACGCGTGCATGCTATGCGATGTACAGACTTTGAAGGCGTGCATGCTGTGCGATGTACAGACTTTGAAGGTGTGCATGCTGTGCGATGTGCAGACTTTGCATCTATCAAAGTATGCACAACGAAAATGGATGCTCAGGCATGCAATCAAAGAATGTACAGACTTAGTCTTGCGAACACAGGCTGTACAGACTTTGAATGATGCATGAGAGACATGAAATGCATTGGCTGTACAGACTTGATCAATGTACTGACTCTGTTGCATGCTTGCATCGACTTTATGTATGCATAATATGTTTGATGAAATGCCATGCAAACAAGATCAATTCATATGCAGACACCCTTGCAATGATCAATGTACTGACTATGCCATGCTCATAGTTAATGCATGTATCAACGATGTACAGTCTTGCTGTAATGATGCACAAACATAACAGAAAGGAATGTGTAGACTTTGTATGCCATGAAGGGATGTATAGACTTGCTGTGCCTGCAACTGACGATGTATAGACTTCGAATGCCTGTAGGCGAGAGAATGTATAGACTTTGAATGCGTGAGTAATGCAGCAAGGTAATGTGCATGACTTTATGTATGCAGCGATGCAATGTGCAGGACTTCCACAAGCAGACTTTATGATCTGACAGAATGACTGAATATATGAATGCTTTATGATCTGACAAAATGACTGAACATCACATGGTGACTCACAGTGTTTGACTCACATCAAAATCAATCATCAAAACCACAGGCACAACAATCTCCCCATTTTTGATGATGGCAACACTATGAGTCATTCTGATGACTTCAAACTATTCTCCCCCTTTGACTTCATCCAAAAAAAGAAAATAGTTTGAGAAGGAAGTTCAACCATAATTATGACTCAGCCAATTTCTCCCCCTTGTTATTATCAAGATGAACCATGGAGAGGTATGAATGCAGGGATGCAGATGCAACAAGAAATGCAAGATTTCCCCCTAAATATATGAATGCAAGCACACAATTCTCCCCCTTTAAGAATTTCTATGCAGCAAGATTCATATGACAAGGAAGCTCCTCCTGAATAACTGGAATCTTAGGAGATGGATGAGAAGGAGACCACAGTGGCAATCAAGGATAAGTTCTGGTCATGATGAATCAAGGACAGTGAGCAAAAGAGTTTCAAGTAAGCTCCAAACACAAGGAATTCAACAAGATTTTCAAGGAGATACCAATCTCATAAATCCAAAACAGAATTTTTCAAAGTCTTCCATTATAAGGGCTTATGAATGAACTTTATTGATCAGCATGGTTTAAACATGATGTATACAAAGTTTGTCAATACAATTCTGTATTTATATCTTAAATCATGGTTTAATAAAAATGAACCAAGCCCTCATATGTATATCTTGATTAACCTCCCTTTCTCTTACACAATCAAATTTATTGACTTCTTTCGGAATTACATTCACTAGTATTGAGATCAAGCAATAATGAAGTCATGTGATTTTGTCTAGGGTTATAGCAATTTGATTTTTGCATCAATATTCAAATATTGTAGTTTGTTCAGCAAATTTTCATGCTACAAATTTTACGAGCACTCTAGTTCAGTGCACACCTTGTAACTAGAGAATATACGTTGATCAAACGCCAATATCCCTAAACACTTAGTGTAACTAACAGTCATGCTTTATATTAACAGAGTTAACATTTACACCTTATGACATACCTCAACTCATTTCTTTGATGAGTGAGATGTATTTCTCAGTGTGCATGCCATTGCTCTGCCAGATTATCAATCATTCTTAAGCAGAGTTAACTATGGCACCTCATGACACAGTCCTTTGGACATGATTTCTCAGTGACCAAAGTCATTGCTCTGACAACTATTTACCCTTTAGACATTTCAGAAAGCTCATTTGCTTCAAATCAATACTAATTTCATGTACTTAACCAAATAAAGCCATGTATTCAATAATACAGATTTCAGAAATTTTTACAAGACATAGCATGAAATAGTTGATTAAAGTTTATTAAACATGATTCAGATATTTTTAAGAGATTTAAAGACAAACTCAATGGAGACATTAAACTTAAACCACCTGAGTTATTTCAGACATTCATAAAATCGTATAATAGAAGATTCCTAGTTCAAGTGTTTTCAGATTTATGATCTAGACATGCCCTATTGAAATCTTCATGAATGACTGATAGAAGAGATTCAGCAAGAATAAGTGATTTTGGAGCCCATTGATTTCAAATATGATGAAGGTTTGTCAATAAAAATCAATGAAGAAAAGAATATGCACACCAAGCAAGATATCAGGAGGTCAGGCATGCTTCGGGATTTTCAAGGTTAACATGCAATGAATTCTGACATAAGTGTATGCATTTGACAACCTGCATGCAGTGCATTGACTCCCCTTGACAATATGCATTTAATCAATCTTTTTGGGATTTTCAATGTAATGAAATGCAATGCAATTAACTACATGTATGCAAAGACATGCAATGTTTGCCATGAAGACTGAACATATGACCTATGGTACTTGGCAGAGTACTTGGTCTAAAGGACCATCTCACACATAGGAAGAACCTCTAGATAGATTTCACCTGCCTTTTAGTAGCTTACCATTTAATATACCATAGTGGTCATGCATGATATCACATACAGGCTTCAAATTCAGTCTATTCAGATTTTCAGAAGTGCAAGTTAATTCTCATTCTAATATCTAAATAGATAATTCAGTATGGGCATAGAGAGGCATGAATACTCATAGTGTGCAAATGATGACAATTATGCATGAATATATCAAGCAAGATATGCAGTTATCTAGAGCTCACAATTTCAGATAATAGAGTTTAAAACAAGTTTTCAGAACTGACCTGAATAGTGCAATCCTAGGGGTTTCATTCTTGAGTGCCTTGGATTATTACCCCTTTTATTCATTAACTTCCAAGGCACACCTGCAATAAGTTTTATTTTGCACAAATAGGTACCCAAGATGTCTTGGGTCCTGGGCTAGCAGTTACACCTTTGGATGGTGCTTTCCTCATGTTCAACACTTGAGAGTCATCAACCCTCTTCAAATAGCAGTTAGCCTTGGAATGTCCTAACTGTCTACAGTAATAACAAGGGATAACATATTTCATGTTCTCCTTGTATACATTAGCATTGGCATGAACTTGGTGTGAGTGAACATGATTAATTTTGTTATTGACATGGAAATTTTTCTTTTCATAACCAGCCAGCCAACAGTTAACAGCTCTGTGGCCTGGCTTTCCATAGTTAAAGCATGCAATATGCTGAACTTTTGAAACAAGAATATTTCCATGAGAAGTATTGTTTACGAGAAATTTATTGTAACCAAAATCATTTCCGTTTACAGGGAATTTAACAAATTCAGAGTTAGATTTCTTTCCCTGAGCATACCAGCAGTCATTGACTGTATGGCCATGTTTTCCACATTCAAAACATGAAAAATTCATTCTGTCAAAATTCTCATAAAATGCATGTCTTTTTGCAGGGATTTTAGCAGGTTTGGAGTTAAGTGTTCTTCCCTTAGCATGCCAACAATTTGCAACAATATGGCCCAATTTTCCACAATGAAAACATTGAAGCTTCTTTTTATGAGATGCATGATTTTTAGCATGGAACAGTTTATCATGCATTCCAATAGCAGACAGGTCATTTATTTTCATTAATTTGCATTCATGCATGAGATGACCTACTTTATGACAGTAAAAACATTTAAACTTCTTGTGCTGAACAGAGGAGGACTTTTTAGCATAAGAAGTCCTAGGATGAGATCTATCATCATCTTTCATCATGACAAGGCAATCGGTCATTTCATGGCCAACCTTTCCACAGTAAAAATAATGAGTATTCATGTCATGACATCTATTGGCCTGAGAGTATTTAACATGCAAGTTTTTATTCTTTTTGGTTTTCTTTTGTTTTTCTATTTTCTATTTTTCTTTCTGATTTACAGGAAGATTTGAGGGAGAAGCTAAAGTGCTAGTTAACTCAGAGCTTTGTACAAAGGTTGTGTACAATCCTTTTCTTACTTCATGTTTACTCCTTCCATTAGCAGCTTTCGGATTTTCTTCATTCTTGAAAGACTTAGACAGAGATTTGTTCAATTCAGTGATTTCATTTTTGAGAGAGGAAATTAGCATTTCAGAATTTGTGATCTTTTCATTAAGTATGACATTAATGGCTTTGTAGCTATCAATCTCTTCTATTAATGCACCTGCTCTCTCATGTTCATTTAAAGATGAACTCTTCCCTTTTTCTAGCATTAAAAGCCTCTCAGACATGGCAGTATTCAGAAGCTTCAGCTCTTCATTCTCCTTTCTTATTTCTTCATTCTGAACCAGTTCATTAGTTAGGATTTGATCATTTCCTAATGAATTCAGCTTATCTTCTAGTTCAGAAATCTTAGCAGTAAGTTCATCATTTTCAATTATCATCAAAATTTTCTATTCCTTATGTTTGCAAACATCCATCAGGCATGCATCAAAAGATTCTTTCATTTTTGAACAGTTTTCACAAGGAGCTTTCAGATTTATCTGATCATATTTCTTTTTCAACCTTTTATTCTCAGATTTTAATTTTCTACATCTTTCAGTAAGTTCTTCATTGATATTCCATAAATCATCAATTGAAATCTCTTCGGATTTAGAGCTTACCTTGGATGACGTTTCATCCTGTTGATCACTTCTTCTTGCCATGAGACATTCCTGGTTCTCACGAAATGTGATCACTGAATCCCAGATTTCCTTCGCAGTCCTGCATGTAAGAATAGAGGAAATGACATTAACATCTACATCATTCTTCAGAATGTTCAGAACTCTTATATTCTCACTGTTCTTTTGTTTATCCTTCTGGGACCATTTACTCTCCTCTCGAGGCAAAACATGTGGACCATATTCAATGAGATTCCACAGTTTTGGATATATAGAGTTTATAAAAACAAATAGACCGCCTAACCATTTCTCAAAGTTAGAACCATCAAAAACTACAGGTGATGCCATTATAAAACAATCGAATAGATTTAGATCTATGAGCTAGAAGGCAATATCAGAAGAAAGCACCGCACTGGAACTGTAAAGCACGAAATCAAATCAGCAGGATCCTCTGCAGACCGTTGGATCTGGAAGTCAGAGACCACTCTGATACCAATTGATAGGGTGCAAGGCCTAGATACAGAGGGGGGTGAATGTATCCCTCTTCAATATTGCCCAATTTAATCCCTGTAGCTAGACACAGTTGCGGAATAAAAATAATTGAGCGAATGAACAAACACTTGGAGCGCGCCTATGCATTCATCTAGCTGAAGCAAAGGAAATCAATCAATCCACTGCACAGATGATTTTTTAGGTGGTTCGGTCCTCCAGACCTACGTCCACCCCTCACTCCAAATCGGAGTGAGGCTTCCACTAGCAACAGCTAGAACCGCAGACTCAGTCTGCAAACAGGTGCTGCCTAACAGCTTGACCAGGGGAACAACCTCCCCTCTTCCTCCAAACCGGAGGGAAACCACTAGTGACTACCCGTCACTAGTAACCAGAGACGAAGTCTCTCTTCCTCCAGACTAGGAGGGAACACACAAGTGACTCCCAGCCACTTGCAACCGGAGACACAAGGTCTCCCTTCTCCTGAGTCCACAGGAGGAACCCGACCTCAAACCAGAGAGTCAGAAGAACAACGGTGAACAGATAAAAGAAAAACAATAAATAAAAATACAGTAATCAGAAAGCTGGAAATGAAATCACAATGTGGCTCTCGCAGGAGCTGACTGGCCTGGATTTGATCCACGGTCCAGTAGGAACTAATCTTCTGATGAAGCTTCTTATCTCTCCTCGAGCTCTCTATCTATCTCTTTCTTTCTTCCTATTCTTTCTTCTTCTCTCTGCTTCTCTTTTTCTTTCTCTCACTGTCTACTCTTCTCTTTCTCTTTCTCTCGTTCTTCTTGACACTGGATCGTGCAGGCTCTCTCTATCTCTCTTTCTCTTTTCTCTTCTATTTCTTCTTCTGCTACTCTCTGCCTCTCTACTGCTCTCTTCTTCTACTTCTCTCACGATCTCCTTTTCACGATCTCTTTTTCTTTTTCTTCTTCTGCTTTCACTCTCTGCCTCTCTTCTTCTTTTTTCTCCACACTAGATCGTGCAGGCTCTCAGTGGCTCTCTGCTCCTTTGATCATAATCAGTCTTCTCCAGACGAAGAAGGCTTCTATTTATAGCAGCAGCAGCTAGGGCGTGTGCAGGGCTTGTGCCCTCTATGTCCAGAGATAACCTCGGATCACGTGCCCAAACATTTTTCTTCTCGAAGCATATACCTATCAAACAGTCATAAGAGGATACACTGAGTAAGTTTATGTTTTGAACAGTGCACGTAGTATGTATACTAGCAGGCAATGTATAGACTTGAGATGAATGATAACGAGTGTATAGACTTCATTTGTGAGATTGAACAAATGCAGATAAGGAAGTCTACACATTGAATCATAGATGCTCGGACATGCAGTCAACCACTGTACAGACTTTAGATGCATGCATGCGACAGTAATGTACAAACTTGCTGGTTTGTAATGCAGAATGCACTTAAACAAAGTATGCACAATGAGGATGTATAGATTTTGATTTATGCATGCACAGACTTGTATGAAGAATAGGCTGTACAGACTTCAGACTCAGCTGCGAACTGAGCTAAAGAATGTATAGACTTGCTCAACTATCAGCTAATGGATGTACTGACTTAATGAGATGTATAGACTTATGTTCGTGCAACACACAGGCTGTACATACTTGATAGCCTGCAGCGATGTACAGACTTGACGTTTAGGTGCATGAGAAAATAATGTAAAGACTTGCTATAATGAACGATGCCCAACTGCATAGTTTATGGACTTAGAATGCATGAGACAACAATGTATAGACTTGCACGAGCATGCGACAATGTATAGACTTGATGCGGCTTCAAAGCAACCATGTGCAGACTTTACCGATGTACAGAATTCACGCGATGTATAGACTTAGTGTTCTGAACGTAGGTAAAGATAAGGAATGTATAGACTTTAAGTGTGGATGACCAGACAATGTATAGACTTGCACATATGCATGAACAAGTGGCGATGTACAGACTTGGCCAATGTACAGACTTAGCAGCGAGATGCACACGATGTATAGATTTGATGCAGTAATGTACATACTTTGCGTCTAATGCCTGAAGCACATGATGCAACAATGTATAGACTTGAACGCGTGCATGCTGTGCGATGTACAGACTTTGAAGGCGTGCATGCTGCGCGATTTATAGACTTTGAAGGTGTGCATGCTGTGTGATGTACAGACTTTGCATCTATCAAAGTATGCACAACGAAAATGGATGCTCAGGCATGCAGTCAAAGAATGTACAGACTTAGTCTTGAGAACACAGGCTGTATAGACTTTGAATGATGCATGAGAGACATGAAATGCATTGGCTGTACAGACTTGATCAATGTACTGACTCTGTTGCATGCTTGCATCGACTTTATGTATGCATAATATGTTCGATGAAATGCCATGCAGACAAGATCAATTCATATGCAGACACGCTTGCAACGAACAATGTACTGACTATGCCATGCTCACAGTTAATGCATGTATCAACGATGTACAGTCTTGCTGTAATGATGCACAAACATAACAGAAAGGAATGTGCAGGCTTTGTATGCCATGAAGGGATGTATAGACTTGCTGTGCATGCAACTGACGATGTATAGACATTGAATGCCTGTAGGCGAGAGAATGTATAGACTTTGAATGCGTGAGTAATGCAGCAAGACAATGTGCAGGACTTTATGTATGCAGCGATGCAATGTGCAGGACTTCCACAAGCAGACTTTATGATCTGACAGAATGACTGAACATATGAATGCTTTATGATCTGACAAAATGACTGAACATCACATGGTGACTCACAGTGTTTGACTCACATCAAAACCAATCATCAAAACCACAGGCACAACAAGGAGGGCCAGGTCCGCCGGGGTATCTCTATTTTTAATCCCATTGTTTGTTTGTTCTTTTTTTTTTGAGGAATTGGAGTCCATAGCATTCCGCTATCAGGGGACGTAACCTGGAACTAGAGACCGTAGACGACTGGATATTGTTCCTCCTTTATCAATGTCTTTTGGAAATCATCACGTTACGATGTTGAGGGCCACTCCATGGTAGCAGAATGTGACTGGGGTTATAGCTGGTGGATCAGGGATTGTAGGAGAGAACTGGGATCATGACGAAGCTTGAAGGCTCTGGATTTGCAAGGGATATAGGATGTAGTGGGATAGAATGACAGGTGTTTGAGAATGTGCTGGGATGAAAGTCTACTGGGATGGTGACTGGGAGCTCGACTGTCACAGGGACTGGTTGGCCTGTGGTGTCGAAGCAAGGGCCGAAGGTTGGCCGAACTGAATGACTGTTGGGCGAGGCCAACTGAGAATTATAGGGTTTGTGCTATAGCAGTTTAAATTGATTGAAGACTGGCTCTGGGTGAGGCTAACGGCCCAGAGGGGAGTGGGTGGAAGGTTGTTCTGACTGGTGGGGAGAGGAAATTTTTTTTTTCTCGTTATCGGCTCTACCGCCCTTTCGGGTTTTCACCAGAGCCGACCCCCTTTAGCTTTTTCTGACGCGCCCTTACTGGTTTTCACGTTGAGGGGTTTCCTAATTTTGCCTGAGGCGCCCTTTCGGGTTTGCACCTCAGCCGGGTTACTGCCTTTTTGTCCCCCAGTCGCCCCCTTGTGGTGACGATGACTGGGTCTGTCGGGGTATCTCCATTTTTAACCCCATTTTTTGTTATTTTTTTTACTTACCTGGGAGCCTGGCGGCTAGACTGGTGCTGGTGCAGAAGTGCTCGTGCTCTCGTGGTAGTGGGAACGAGGGCAGGAGATTAGTCCTCGAGGACGCCTGGCGGCGGTTCAGGGGAATCGGGCTGGGGTGCTTGACTGGGAATTGAAGACTGGGAGGACCGGCCGATTAGATCCTTCGCGGGGAAGGACTAGCCTCACTGGTAGCAGCTGGGATGTGCGCCTCAGTCTGGCTGATGCACGAACTCGTGCTCTGGTGCATAGTATAGTTTCATATGTTTGCCGTTGAGAGGCGGGAACGGTCTATGGCCTTTATGATCGACGACTGTGTAAGCCCCACTCTCGTAGACATTCTGGATAATATACGGACCTCGCCAATTTGGTTGTAGTTTTTCGCTGGAGCACTCTACCATGACTTCTTTTTCCTTGATAGTGACAAGGTCACCTTGCTTGAAAGCTCGCTACTTGACGAGCTTATCGTAGGCCCGGGCCATGCAGGCCTGCTATACTTGCAGGTGTTTGTAGGCTTTGAGCTGCCTGCCTTCTTGATCGGTAAGCTCTTCTAGCCTTCTCTGGTACTCATTTTTGTCAGGGCCGGCAAGGCTGGTGTGGATCGCCACATGGTAAGAAGCTAACTGGATTTTGATGGGAATAACTGCTTCTGTCCCATAAGCAAGAGAGAATGGCGAGCACCCTGTGGGGGTTTTGTAGACCGTCCGATAGGCCCATAATGCTTCGAAGACCTTGTCACCTCAATCATGTTTTCGGTGGTTAACCATCTTAGCCAGGAGCTTATAGAGGGTTTTGTTGAAGGCTTCCGCCAAACCATTAGCCCGCTAGGGGTTGTAGACCGAAGAGGTTCTCCAGTCGATGTGGAATTTGGCCGCTAACTGGTATACGGCCTTATTCTTGAATGGTGCCCCGTTATCGGACACTATGCGACTGGGAGTACCGAATCGGTATATGATGTTGTGTCGGACGAATCTGGCAACCACCTCCCCGGTGACTTCTCGCAAAGGGAGAGCATCCGCCCAACGAGAGAAATAATCAGTGGCGGCCAAGATGTATTTGTGGCCCTTGGAAGATGGCGGGAAAGGCCCCGCGATGTCCATGCCCCACTCAGCGAATGGCCAGGTGGGGGCTGTAGGACGCAATGGGTTGGGAGGTCTTCTAGGTACTGGACCAAAGGCTTGGCATTGATGCATGTACGGGCATACTAGAGGTAATCCACGTACATGGTTGGCCAGTAGAAGCCTTTGAGCTTGATGTTGTACTTCATTCGATCTCCGGCCTGGTATGCGCCGCACAACCTGGAGTGGACCTCCTGCATGACGGCTCGAGCCTCGGCGAGGGAGACACATCTCAGGAGAATTGACTTGTCCTTCTCGTGGATGAGCCTATACAGAGAGTCGCCAATCAACTCGTACGAGGTTGCTTGGCGGAGTAGCTGGACCCTTTGAGCTCGGTCGGGGGGGAGCCACCCTTTCTTGAATTTGATGATGTGCACACGCCAATCATCCTGTTCTATAGGCGTGCTCTGGTCAAGGTCATGGACCTCGTAAATTGTGAGATCGGTGTTGCCTTCGAGCGAGCTCGGCATCAGCCTTCTGTGTTTGATGATGATGTCGACCTCGCCCTCGGGCGGGAGCTTGATGGCCGCGGCCAATTTTGTTAAGGCATCCGCCTGAGCGTTGCTACTTCTAGGGATATGATCTATTTCGAAGAAATAGAACTTCTGGGTTAATCTGGTGATGGCGGTATGGTATGGAACCAACTCTGGCTTCCGCACGTCATAGATGCCGAGGACCTGCCGGACTATCAGTTGGGAGTCCCCATAGGCTTTGAGACATTTAATGCCCATATGGAGAGCCATCTGGAGCCCAATGAGTAGAGCTTCATACTCAGCTTCATTGTTGGTCAGAGACTTCATGAGGGCACAAGAATTGTATAAAACTCTGCCTTGAGGAGTCAGGAAAATAATGCTGGCACCTGCCATGGTGGCTGGATCCTGGTTGCTCCGGGTGATCCCTCGGGAAGCGCCATCGAAGTAGAGCTCCCAGTAGGGCACACTGGTTATGAGAGCACTTGGCTACCAATAATGCAAGACATCTCTGCTCTGTTCAACTGGTTGTTGTGATTGAACAACAGTGGTTGTGAGAGCGCTTTGCTGCCAGTAATGCAAGACATCTTCGCTCTGTTCAACTGGTTGTTGTGATTGAGCAGCAAGGGACTCCTCGTCTGGGAGCTCCGAGTTGAAGGGTGAGTCGTTTGGTACTGAATGGGCTGTCAAGAATTCCGCCATACCCTGTCCCTTGATTGCTTTTTTGGGGATATAAGTAATCTCGTACTCCATCAGCAAGAGAGCCCACCTTCCCAGTCTGTGTGAGAGGACGGGTCATAGAAGGAGGTACTTCAGGGGGTCATGCTTGGATATAAGCTCGAGTCGATGGGACAGGAGGTAATGTCGCAGCTTCTTAACTACGAACACTAATGCCAAGCAAATCTTCTCCATAGGGGAGTAGCGGTACTCGGCACCAATTAGCTTCCGACTGAGGTAGTAGAGGGGCTACTCTTTACCTTCCTCATTGATTTGCGCCAACAGAGCTCCTAACGAAGCGTCCATGGCAGCAATATAAAGGATGAGGGGTTTACCCTTGATTGGTGCCACTAGCATTGGGGGAGTAAAGAGGTACTCCTTGATTAGCTCGAAAGCCGCTTGGCATTCCGAGTCCCATGTAAACGGGGCATCTTTCTTCATCAGCCTGCTGAAAGGCGCGCACTGACCGGAGAGGTTAGAGATAAACCTCCGAATATAGGCCAGCCTCCCTTGGAAGGACCTGAGTTCGGTGATGTTGCTGGGTGGTCGAAGCTCCCGGATTGCTTTGATCTTGCTGGGATCCACCTCGATTCCTCGGTACCGGACGACTAAACCGAGAAATTTGCCGTTGGATATGCCGAAGGCATATTTCAAGGGGTTCATCTTGAGCCCATATTGTCAAAGACGCTTGAAGACTTGGCAGAGATCCTGCAAATGGTCTTCGCGCCTTTTGGTCTTGACGATGAGGTCGTCGACATAGCATTCGACGGTGTTGTGCAGCATGTCGTCGAATATTTTGGTCATGGCCCTTTGGTAAGTAGCGATGGCATTCTTCTGACTGAAGGGCATGCGCTTGTAGTTGAAAATCCCCTTGGGGGATCTGAAGGCTATATGGTTCGTGTCTTTGAGGGACATCCGGATCTGGTTATAACCCGATGACCTGTCCATGAAAGATAAGGCTTCATGACCGGTGGTCATATCGACCATCGTTTCTATAATTGGGACTGGGAAGCCATCCTTCGGATAGGCCTTGTTGAGGTCCCAGAAGTCGATGCAGATGCGGACTTGGCCATTCTTCTTCTTGACTGGAACTATGTTAGCAAGCCAGATCGGATAGATGCACGGCTCGATGAAGTCGACCTCCGCCATTTTATGGACTTCGGCCGAATCCTGGAGCTCCAGCTCATGGCGCATGCACTGCTATGGTTGCTTGACCGGAGCGACTGGGGGAGAAATGGCTAGGTCGTGCTCCGCTACGGAGGGGTCTAGCCCTGGCATCTCCTTGTATGTCAAGGCGAAGCAGTCTTTGTACTCAAGCAAGAGTTTCTTGTAGTCCTGCTTCTCTACCTCGATAAGGAGAGCACAGACGAATGTAGGCTGAGGGGCTTCACCTTCGCCCAGGTTGAACTCCACAAGATCGTCGACGCTCGCCTGGCCGCCGTCCTCCAACTCGGGAGGAGCAGGTTGGAAGTCGATGAAATCTTCATCGTCGGTGTCGACTTCGAGCATTTCTTGGTTCTCGAAGCCACCGGTTGATGTTGAAGGGACTGGAGAGTGGTTGTTGCTAGGATCCATGGAGGATTGATCTGGAACACCAGTTCCTATCTAGCAGTTGTCAACTGGGGCTGCTGAGCTCTCCCCATGGTTACCTGGCGAAGCTGACAATCCTTCGTAGTTAGGACCAGAGATATCCCCCCCCCTTAGGAGGGTTTGTTGAACGGGGTGGCTCGACTGGCTGAGAGACCGGAGGAACTTCTTCGGCCCCCTTGTCTCGGTAAGGAGGCGAGGAGGGTTCCTCGACGGCTTGAGCCGGAGTTCTGGCTTTGACGGAGATCGGGCTCATAATTTCCTCTTTCTCATCCCCGGAGCTATGAAATTTGGCTTCGACTCTAGCTCTGCCATCAGCTGGTTGTGCCAGGCCCACGACATTGACTGTGTGGTAGACGCGAAAGTCTGGGTCTTGGTCGTATCCATATCCCCTGGTCCTTACGGAAGGATAGGGGTTGCCCCCGGATGTTAAAAGGGGTCCACAGTTGATGAAAGTATCTTTGTTGTGCAGAAGTTCGCCACAGGGGAATGTGTTGCTTCAAACACATTTCTTGAATGTCCGGCGACAGATTGCCCCACACCTAAACTGCTTCAGGGGCATCATCGGCTTGCCTAGACCAGTTGAAGTCATCATCTGGCAGGGCTTGAGGGACCATGTCTCCCTTATAGAAGACAATAGGTTTGTCCCTGTTAGCCTTCTTCTTGTTTTGGCGTTGTCGCTTGAAGGTGACAATGAATGTTGTCAGCGACTCGACGCCATGCCTCTCGGATGCACATGGAAGCTGGATGCAGCCGGGTGGCAAGTGTATACTCTTACCGATAGCTCGGCTAATAAGATTAGCCTTGAAGTCGATCTGGCACCTCTTTGGGTGATCTAGGGTTGACTTGGAGTTGAGGCGCAATCGGTGAAGCTTGGCCTTTTCCTCGTCAACAGAGAAGAGATCATCATCGTCTTCCCCTGAGAGCCAACCGTTACTCTTGCTCTTAATCACATGGTATAGACAAATCCCCTTGAAGTAGAGCGCGGTGTCGGCCAAGTTGCATTCTGTTGGTGTGAACGGCGATAGGTCTACAGACCGTATGTTGCTTCCCGTCCTTGACATACTTGATGCATTGGTGGAGAGTTGACAGGATGACCCAATTTTCATGGAGCCAGGGTCCGCAAAATAGCAGCTTATAAGACGTGTTGGAGTCGATGATGTAGAATGTCGCCTTGGAGGTGAAATCATCGAGCACTTGGTCGACATCCAACCGGTCGAGGACGTCCTTGGTGTTTTAGTTGAAGTTGGATATCTTGACCGCCTGAACCTTCTGGAGGTACGGGGTCAGATATAGAGACTTGAATGTCTTGAGCGACATGATGTTAACAGCAACACCAGCGTCTACCAGAATCTGGTTTACATCATGCCCGTTGATCTTTCCCTTCATGTAGAGAGGACGGTTGTGGCACAGAGGGGAAAGTAGCATGTCTTTCTCCGTGAAGGAGATGGCGGCCGCGAAGGCTCCATAGGCAGCCGCCTTCATTTCCGCGGCATGTGCTTCATAGACTTCCGGCTCTTGGAGTATTTTGATAAGAGTTTCTCTTAGGTCCTTACTCCAAGAAATGGCTTCCCAAATTGAAATACTGACAGGGAAGCGCTTCATCTAGTGGAGGACTTTCCGGTCAGCCCGGTGTTGATTTGTTTTTAATTAGATTCCAATCCCGCCCCCTTTAAATACATACATGCATAAACATGTGAATCAAAGACAAGGGGGATGAAAGGATGAGAAATACTAACCGTGATCGTCACCAAGGTTCCAACAACGCCAAAGGATGAAGAAGTGTAAAGAACGGCGCCGTGTACCTTGGAACATAAAGACTAGATCGCGCTTGACAAACGAGGTGCGGGGAACTTGTGGATTCAAACCTCCTCTCCTTCCAGTCGGCTAGAGGAAGAGGACCCCATGTTGTATTCATACTCTCCTGCAAAACAAAGCTAAAACAAGGATAAAAAAAAAATCCATTAGAACATGAAGTGTAGCATCAATCCCGTAGTGATAAAATAGGGGTAGAAATTGAGGGCAAACTCACCGGGGGGAGATTTTTAACCCCTGTAGAAGGGTGAAAATAATAGGTGTGTGTGTTGTGCATGCATAGGATTTGAAATCACAAGATTAGATTGAGAGAATAGAGAGAAAACGATAATGCAAAACAGAGAAAAACACATATGTAGCAGAAAATGCAGAAAACTTTGATGATTTGTGATTTTGAGAGGAAGAGAACTAAGAGTATAGACAACCAAATTAAGCCCAGAAGGATGCAATGAAAAGCCAATACTTCCCTCTTCAAGTCAGGGTTGAAGGATTGAGTCGGCGGTGCAGCATGGCTTCGCCCCGAACCAAGAAAGAGCCCCCCCTTTGCAACTGCGAACTGGGCAATTTTTATAGAGGTTCATAAAAAATCCTAATTTTATTCTCACGATTCCTGGAGATAGAGTCCAAGATAAATCGAGTTCTTTGAATCAAACTCAAGATAATACTAAGGACAAGAGATAGGAACAAACGGGGATCAATTCGGAGGAGGATTCTAGAAGATATGGCTCTTGGAAGGGAGCCCCAGAGCTTAATCTGCAGAGTTTGAGTTGAACCAGGATGCTTAAATCCCGATCTTGCCACCCAGATCCCGAAAGATATAGCCAATGAAAATTTGAGCTCTATGAATCAAATTCAAGATAATACATAGGGCTAGAAGTAGGAAAAATTGGGGATCAATTTGGATAAGAATTGAAGAAGTTATGGGCTCTGCAAGATAGGCTCACCACATAATTTTCGGGGCAGAGTCCAGCACGAATTGGACTCTCTGCTATGTGTAATGGTCTATCGTAGGACAGTCAGAGTCATGTAACGGCCTAGGGTAGGTCCGTCACACTCTGGGGGTCGAACGGGATGATTTCGGACAAGTTTGACTGTGACGGTCTAGTGTAAGACCGTCACACTGTTCTAACGCATCTATACTAGACCGTCACATGTGCTCTGACGCACCTATACTAGACCTTCACACCGATGAAGGAAAATTCTAGGAAGACTGCACGCGACTTTGGAAATTGAAGCGTATCTCTCAAACGGGATAGAACTAGTAAAAGTGGTAGAAGAAGAAATTGTAGATAATTGAGGGAGGAACAACTTTTATGAAGAAAATAAGTTGAGAAGAATGATCAGAAGAGGGAGAAAATGGGGCAAAACTAGAGTGGAAAATTCTGATACATAGGTGAATAGGACAGCACGCCGGAAAAATATGAATAGCTCACAAACAGGGCAGAACCGGCCAATGTAGTAGAAGAAGAAATTGTAGATCTTTGAAAGAGGAACAACTTTGGTGAAGACAACTTTTTGAAATGACGAACAGAAGGAGATGAAAAAGGACCACTTTCAGGACTGTGCAATGGGAGAGAGCCGATTACTTGAGGGAAGTCGGCCTAAATGGGCCGAAAGTTGACTTAGAAGCCAGAAGTTGATAAAATAAGCTCCAGGGCTCTAGGAAATCATGATCTCCAAGACTCAAAGGATAGGAAACAATGAAAATGGGCTCGAAATCCATCCAAGAAAGCTCCAAAATAATGGCTAATTCAGGACATCAAAAATGATGAATAAGAGAAATGACGCAACCTGCGGGCTAAAAACGGGTGTCAACAGAGGCCCCTCCTTGATGTCCGCTTTGCAAGGGAACGAGCGAAAGCGAAACGGAGGCAAAATGGAAAGGAGATGGAGCGAAAGCGATAGTGACGTGAAATGGAGATGAAGCAGAGATGAAGCGGAGATAACTGATAAGCGAGCATCAAGGCAAAAAGAAACCCGTCACAACCAACAAGCGACAAGAATTCTTCCAAAAATACCGAACTAACCACAAGGAATGATTAACAAGGATGAGACATGTCTGGATAACTAACTAAGGGAGAAAATGAAACACGACCAACCTCATCAGGGACACAATCCACGGACAATGAGTGGGTCAGAAGGAACACAACATAAGAGCTGGAAAAGGAGAGATAAGATTGAGATAAAATCCAGACAGGAATCACGCTGGCCAAACAAACCAAGCGGCAAAATCAAAGAAATCATTTGAATTCAGAGTGGAATGAAGAATCTCTTACCCAAGAGAACTGAGGTGCAATCAACCATTGCTGAGGAGAAATCCTTGAACGGATCACGAGGCATGAATGCTCAAAATGACATGATGCATACTGGGCTAAAATAAAGAAATCATTAAAACGAATGCAAAGAAAGACAAAATAAAAAGCACTCAGGATAATATTGCTAGAATGAGCCAAAATGGGGTCAAGAGTCTTCTTGCAACCACGGCGTGCGAGACAGAGTCCATCGTCCCCCACCCGACTCAACCAAGCGACTTATCCAACGATTAACCGTATGCTCCTAGATCATCATCATTTTTATTAAAGGGGAACATCAGATCTTAGAACACACGGGCAACCAGCCGGTCCTTGAGAGGCTATAATAACGTAGATACCATATAGTAATGCAACAATGAGCAGGGATAGAGAGCCATACCTGACTTACCTGCCAAGCGAAACGGCATCTTTTTTTTTTTTGATTTTATGATTTTTGTGGATTTTCAAATAAGACAACAAAAATATGAATGAACATGATAAACAAACATGAACATAACGACGATAAGATAACGCTCCACTGAACGACCGAAAACACAACAAAATATAACGATCAAACGAATGGAAAATAATACAACAAGACGAACAAGCACATATGCAATGGCATGAACAAACCACACATATGCAAGATGAACGTGGGGGACAAGACAACAATGCAGTGAGACAACACACGGTTGGGATAAGAACATTAGGGATGACCACACGGTTGGGACAACACACGAGATATAAAAGGATGACTAACAACATATGCAAGACAACTAACAACACGTGGTGAAGAATAAAATAACATGTGTGGGACAACACGGTGGGATATAGACACGGCGAGACAAGGACACGGCGGGATAAAGGACATAAACAAATACACCCTTCGATCAAAACCCAAGATCAGAATGAAGCAGAAACGTCAGGTTCATAATCGTGAGGAAAAGACCTCTCATAGAGATATAATCATTACAAACAAAAGTTGAGAAGGACACAAGCTTCAGAATAGATCGAGAGATATGATTGAAGAAGAGAACAGATCAGAAGATGTGAACATGAGACAGATAGAATAAAATATGGAGCAAGGAAAGCTTGAGTACCTGCAACCTACACACTTAGCAAACAGATTACGCATCTGTCCTCAAAATAAAATATAAAAGATAAACATCTTTAGATTTTTCAATTTCTTGATTTTTTTGGATTTTGAAAATATTTGATTTTTTGTTTTTTTGGAATCTCATTTTTTTATTTTTGATAATATCTCATTTTTTTTGACTTTTGACAATATCTCATTTTTTTAGATCTTTGACAATATCTCATTTTTTTGGATTTTTGAAATAGCAATCCGCAGCACCCAAAGACAGGCTCGAACTACTGGCCAGGGATCGTCGTCCCTCCCCTCTCATTAAAGACTTCCCTTGAGCAGGGCATGAATGTGAGGGTGGCTTACCACAACCAACTGCCTCTAAAGAACGGTGCCCCTACTAAGGCCATACCCGGGATACAACCTAGCATAAGAGGGAGGAGTAGAAGAAAAATTGGAGACAAGCTTTATGCATGATGGGAGACATCAGGATTTGAATTCCTTTCAGGGCACTACCCCTTAAAGAGTAGGTCTGTTGCGCCGGGACTTTGTGTCTTTGATTTTAGGACCCTTAGGCACGTGTACGACTGGGCTCATGACATCCCGTGGGGAACTGTACTGCCACTCTTGCCATGCCTTTGATTCATAACTTTATATTGATCTTCTCATTCATATATGATTTTCATTTGACAACCCTTATTTGGCTAGATATTGCATGAACGCTCATTTTTGAGGGTCAAGACTACCCCTATTTGAGACCTCTCTCGTATTAGGGAGCACCTAGGTTAGTCAACTTATCCATCAATCTCTTGCCCCTGCACTTGACCGAGCAGAGAAAAGAAAAGACCTTTATGCATACCCATGGTATGGCCAAAGTAGCAACGGTGTGCCTCAGAGGAATCGGCTATGGCTCGCCGTGTGTTGTGTGAAAACCCATGCTCAAAGGTCACCCTCAACGATCAGGGAAAGAATTAGACTCCCAGCGCTGAGCTATCACTGGCCTAAGGATGCTGCAGAAGCGAACTCATTTTAAATGATCTAAATCAACTACGCAAATTTCTAAAAGCCACTTAACCTGATGAGGACATCACCAGCTTTCCCCTTTGTTGGAGGATCCAGATGCTCGCCAGCTATGCTACATCTTGTCCGCCACTATATTTCGAGTCATATGATGTAATTTTCATTTTCTTATCATGTACTTTTCCTTTTATTTGAGTCCAATACCTAGGTTAGGTAGCTATTTACCTAAGTCTAGAGTCATTATGTTGGTTAATGGGCCCAATTATATGGGCTAGGCCCAGGGGTGCCCCCTTCCCCTTGGTTAAGTGTTAGTAGTCCAAAAGTCATGGACTTATGTGAAAATGTGAGATTCATATAAATAGGACCCTAATCCCTCATTTGGAGGCTAATGAAGTATTGATAAAATTGCCACAAGAATTTGTGCCTCTCTCTCTAGCTCTCTCTCTCTATTTCTCTCTCTCTCTCTCTAAAGGGGGCGAACCCCATTCTCTCTCCTCCCCACCCCCAAATTTGAAATTCACTCTCTCTCCTCCCTATTCACCTCTAATTAAGACCCCTCCCCCTTCCCCATACCTCCCATTTAAGTCCCCTCCAACCCCTAGGTGGAATCCCCTTCTCCTAGGCACCTCTCCCTCCTCCCAAGCAACCTTTCCCCTTCCCCATACAACCTTTCATTTTCCCAAGGGAGAATCCCTTCTCCCAAGCACCCCTTCCCCTCCCCAAGGCAACCCTTCCCATTCCCTAGGCCCCCATTAACCCCTCCATTAACCCACCATTCAAAACAAAGGAGAGATCTCTCCTCCCTCTCTCCTTCCCAACCCAAATTCGCATCTCCCCCTCCCTCCACTTGCTAGACCACCTCCCAGCCCCCTTTCTACCCTTCCCACACCTTGAATCACCCCCTAACAGACCCCCACATAGTCAGGTGTCACCCCCACACCCATCCACCCCATTTCCCACCCCATCTACTCCGTCTCCCATCACCTTTCATCACCCTATCCATCTCAGTTCGCAGGCAGCAGTTGGAGCCCGACTTGCAGAGACTGCCCCGGTGCTGTCCGACGTCATCTGGAGGTGCACCATACATCGCCGGAAAGGTCTTCCAGTCTTCTTCGCAGGCGAGGTGGAATCGTCTCGTTCCGACTTCACTACAGATCGTGGTGCCCATTCTCGTCCGACTGCGCAACCAGGACCAGAACCTGGACCAGAGCTGCAGTGCAGAAGCTACCACGGCCACACCCCTCAACTTCTGAAGCGCCACTTGGCCGAGAGCTGCTACCACAAGGCATATACCATCACCAACAAGCGGAGTCCCTTTCAACATCAGGAAGAGCCCTTTCCAATTTTTCTCTCTCGGGCGCGCAGAACAGATCGTTCAGGTCCTGCCCTGACCCCCCCTCACTCAACGGACTCCTCCTCGCCACCCCGACATCGTCTGGTGCTCTGCTTGGTTGCTGCTCGAAGAAGACTCGTCCACGGTCGTCCTCGACTTGGTCTCGCATCAATCGGACTTCAGGAGCGGTCGTGGTGACTACATTCATCGCTGCACCCTGGGAACAGTACTAATCTGAGCGCCGGGGCCCTGTTCCAGAGCCTGCCCCAGCCGATGACGACTTCAGGACTGCCCACAAAAATTCACAGACGTGCCTGGATCCGTCAGCGTCGTTTCAGTGCCAGTCTCGTCGAATTCTGAGTTCGGAGGAGTGCACAGCGACGACTACACCGACCCCCTGTCCTGCTGTCCCAGACCTGGGCAGATTCGGCGGGGTGCTTCATCGGCGCTAATCAAGCATAACTCCTTTCCCCGCCTGGCCGGCTTAGCGCCCCTCCCTGCGTGGAGGTAGTGTTTGGTTTGTAACCTCATTTCCCCACCCCTAGTCCACCCCCTCTGTGAGGGCGTAGTGATTGTACTAGCAGGTAAGCGGCCGAAGCGTCATCGGCGCGGCGTGCGGGTAGCCCACGCTTCCCCGCTCGCCCTCGTCTCCGGCCGGGATCGGCGTCCTCACGCCGATCAGGTGAGCTTCTGGCCACTTCCTCTGCTGGTTTTACTTTTGCTTGTCTTAGTATTGTTTCTAGTTGACCGTCGGCGGTGAGGTGAGCGCCCGATCTCAAACGCCATTGAATTGTGTGAACACCGCGGAGTGAGTTGAGAGTGTGACACTACAACCCACGCCCTCGGCGTGCCGGCCGCCCTTGAAATTGGGCATCCCTGGCCCATTGGGGACCATCCCTAGCTGGCCATACCCTTGGAACCTTGAGGTCCAACCTCGGACCCTCCCCATCATCGCCGGTCCGCCTACGGACCCGGGTGTGCGCGACGCGGGTGAACCCGCTTGAGTGGGTCCGCCGTTCGGTTCGGTTGCTTGCAATTCTAGGTCCGAGGGGTCGTGTCTCATCAAATTGGTATCAGAGCATCATCATCCTTAGGCGTGTCGCATCAATTGGTATCAGAGCAAGTTTTAGACTTGTCTCTACGAGTCTAGTCCTAGGGCATTATCAATTGAGTCTCCCTTGCATCATGTTTTCCATCACTCCATTGCATGACCACCCTAGGGAGATGCCCCAAATATCCATGGACCGATTTTACACTGTCACTAACAAGATTCATAACTATCTTGATACCCTCACCACCCGACTTGACCGGCTCGAAACAAAAAGGAACCACGACCCTAGAGCTTGGTCACCTCGGGATGAATTTGGATGGGAAACCAAAGGACCCAGATACCCATGGGAAGAGATGAGGATTGAGATTAAGAAGATCTTCACTCCCCCTTTCCCTCCCAGTCAACCCAAGACCTCCCTTAGGGCCCAAACTCCACCACCCCAAATAATTCCAACCCCGATCACCACCACCATTCAAACCAAATTGGCCACCACCCAACCCACAAATCCTCCTCCCACCCCTTTCCAAAAGGAACTTAAGGAGGTGACCGAAGTCTATGAGGCTCCCCTAGATTGGGAAGAAGAATATGAAGCCCAATTGGGTCAAGAGGACTCATTCCTTCCCAAAGAAAACCCATTGAGCCAAATTGGGTGCACCCTCCCCTATGAGTTACAAGATGCCCAACCTAGGCCTCCACTACTACCCCTCCCCATTCTATCCCAAGTCCCCCATTACCCACCACCCAAAGAGCACCACATGCCAGTCATCATCACCCCACCCACAAAGGACCTACTCACCTCTTTGGTAGAGGAAACCATGATCCCCACACCCGACCCCCTAGTAGGGAACACCCCAGAACCACTCCCCATCTTGGAGGAAAGTCATGGCCAAAAAGAGGAAGAAACTTCACCTTTCATGCCACCCCCAATTTGGAGTGAACTGATCATAAGTGGGCCCTTGGTTAGATGGCTTGTGGAAAATCGGGCTCACCCTATCCTGCCCCTTGCTTACCCTTCCATGGAACAACACCTCCCCATAGTACCCTTATCCACCTATCACACCACAATCCAATCATCCTATCAAGTGGAAACATTAGGGGATCTACTTAAGGGTATAGCTTGGCAAATGGAACTAACTGGCATGTTGACTACAGTAGCCGACCGACCTAGGAGCCTTGACCTCCTACACCTATGTGTCGGATCCATCTCCTCCATTTACACTGTGGGTTGCTACACTAGCGACCTTCTTTTACTCCTCCCTACACCCGACGAGCCCGTTGCTATCCACAAACTAGAGTTGCTTGTCTCGGGTAGAACATCTAGTCCTCCATTCATGGCCGACCATCCCACCAAAAACTTTGGTCTAATCACTTTACTAGAGGAGGAGAGTCCGCCATCAAATGGTTGTGAGGACCATGAGGACCTAGAGTTCCTCTCCTTAGGTGACCCTTACCATGACCCCTTCAATCCCCTCCTATACCCCCCCACCTTACTCACCACCAACCTTTTCCTACCCCAACCGACCTTATTGGACCAAGCCCACTCCATTTTCCTAGACCCCTTTGACCCCTATGAGTGGAAACTCTCACACCAAGCCATATACATAAGAGAAACCATTTGGATGGGAATGCATGTGCCACTACATTTTGCATCATTTGGTAGGGCTAGTAAGCCCAGTCATCTCATACATGTCACGCACACTTTAGGCCCAATGCATGACTGGCTCACATTTGGATGTGCTGGTCCTCCCTCATTCATCATTGATCATATGCATGTTAGGAGCATCTACGGGTGTCCAGGTCCCCCGGCATTCATCACCACTTTGTGTGATAGGTTCTCCTACAGATACCATGGCCCTCCCACCATTGTTATGAAGCCCATGCATGATAGGGCCACTAGTGGTTGCCCCGGTCCACCTAAGTTCATCAAGGTCCACATGGCATCACAGCATGATAGGTCAATTTACGGTTGCCCCGGTCCACCTTTACACACCAAGCTCTTCACACCCACACCGCATCATAGTGCATGGCATACGCATACACGCAAGCAATTCGCAATAAGCGGTGAGGTTCACAAAGAGCGGATAAGAGCTCGCGAGCGCCACTTGGAATTTCAAGTAGGCGATTTGGTGATGATGGCATCGGAGTGGCTCTACCTTAGGGTCACCTCCCATTCGAGGGCACGAGGACTTGGACCTTTCCCTGTTCCTAATGGCTTTGGCAACACAGCTTGTGGATTGAATTTACCAATGGGTTATGGGATATACCCCACTTCTCACGTGGCAGACCCGGCACCCTATATGGGCACCGCGGTGGATCCTAGTGAGTGCTTTGAGCCTATACCTTCCTTTAAGAGGGACACCCCGGAGAGCCACCACAAAATAGCCTTGAGAGCCCGACGTGTGCACATAGGGGCAATACTATGCAAGCAGGGTTCCATCGCCAGCAAGAGGGTGTGCCCCAGCCACCTTGAGAGGATGAAGGACCGTCCCCTGGTCGCAGATGCGGGTTGAGTTTGGAGGTTGAGGGTCGCCCTGAGCTGCTTTGGAGGACCGCTCCCCCGGTGGGCCCATACTCGACGGAGTCGAGTTCTCCGCACCCCGGGGGTATGATGAGGACATCACCAGCTTTCCCCTTTGTTCGAGGATCCAGATGCTCGCCAGCTATGCTACATCTTGTCCGCCACTATATTTCGAGTCATATGATGTAATTTTCATTTTCTTATCATGTACTTTTCTTTTATTTGAGTCCAATACCTAGGTTAGGTAGCTATTTACCTAAGTCTAGAGTCATTATGTTGGTTAATGGGCCCAATTATATGGGCTAGGCCCAGGGGCGCCCCCTTCCCCTTGGTTAAGTGTTAGTAGTCCAAAAGTCAGGGACTTATGTGAAAATGTGGGATTCCTATAAATAGGACCCCAATCCCTCATTTGGAGGCTAATGAAGTATTGATAAAATTGCCACAAGAATTTGTGCCTCTCTCTCTAGCTCTCTCTCTCTATTTCTCTCTCTCTCTCTAAAGGGGGCGAACCCCATTCTCTCTCCTCCCCACCCCCAAATTTGAAATTCACTCTCTCTCCTCCCTATTCACCTCTAATTAAGACCCCTCCCCCTTCCCCATACCTCCCATTTAAGTCCCCTCCAACCCCTAGGTGGAATCCCCTTCTCCTAGGCACCTCTCCCTCCTCCCAAGCAACCTTTCCCCTTCCCCATACAACCTTTCATTTTCCCAAGGGAGAATCCCTTCTCCCAAGCACCCCTTCCCCTCCCCAAGGCAACCCTTCCCATTCCCTAGGCCCCCATTAACCCCTCCATTAACCCACCATTCAAAACAAAGGAGAGATCTCTCCTCCCTCTCTCCTTCCCAACCCAAATTCGCATCTCCCCCTCCCTCCACTTGCTAGACCACCTCCCAGCCCCCTTTCTGCCCTTCCCACACCTTGAATCACCCCCTAACAGACCCCCACATAGTCAGGTGTCACCCCCACACCCATCCACCCCATTTCCCACCCCATCTACTCCGTCTCCCATCACCTTTCATCACCCTATCCATCTCAGTTCGCAGGCAGCAGTTGGAGCCGACTTGCAGAGACTGCCCCGGTGCTGTCCGACGTCATCTGGAGGTGCACCATACATCGCCGGAAAGGTCTTCCAGTCTTCTTCGCAGGCGAGGTGGAATCGTCTCGTTCCAACTTCACTACAGATCGTGGTGCCCATTCTTGTCTGACTGCGCAACCGGGACCAGAACCTGGACCAGAGCTGCAGTGCAGAAGCTACCACGGCCACACCCCTCAACTTCTGAAGGCGCCACTTGGCCGAGAGCTGCTACCACAAGGCATCTACCATCACCAACAAGCGGCGTCCCTTTCGGCATCAGGAAGAGCCTTTTCCAATTTTTCTCTCTCGGGCGCGCAGAACAGATCGTTCAGGTCCTGCCCTGACCCCCCCTCACTCAACGGACTCCTCCTCGCCACCCCAACATCGTCTGGTGCTCTGCTTGGTTTCTGCTCAAAGAAGACTCGTCCACGGTCGTCCTCGACTTGGTCTCGCATCAATCAGACTTCAGGAGCGGTCGTGGTGACTACATCCATCTGCTGCTGCACCCTGGGAATAGTATGAATCTGAGCGCAGGGGCCCTGTTCCAGAGCCTGCCCCAGCTGGTGACGACTTCAGGACTAGCCACAAAACTTCACAGACGTGCCTGGATCCGTCAGCGTCGTTTTAGTGCAGTCTCGTCGAATTCTGAGTTCGGAGGAGTGCACATCGACGACTACACCGACCCCCTGTCCTACTGTCCCAGACCTGGGCAGATTCGGCGGGGTGCTTCATCGGCGCTAATCAAGCATAACTCCTTTCCCCGCCTGGCCGGCTTAGCGCCCCTCCCTGCGTGGAGGTAGTGTTTGGTTTGTAACCTCATTTCCCCACCCCTAGTCCACCCCCTCTGTGAGGGCGTAGTGATTGTACTAGCAGGTAAGCGGCCGAAGCGTCATCGGCACGGCGTGCGGGTAGCACACGCTTCCCCGCTCACCCTCGTCTCCGGCCGGGATCGGCGTCCTCACTCTGATCAGGTGAGCTTCTGGCCACTTCCTCTGCTGGTTTTACTTTTGCTTGTCTTAGTATTGTTTCTAGTTGACCGTCGGCGGTGAGGTGAGCGCCCGATCTCAAACGCCATTGAATTGTGTGAACACCGCGGAGTGAGTTGAGAGTGTGACACTACAACCCACGCCCTCGGCGTGCCGGCCGCCCTTGAAATTGGGCATCCCTGGCCCATTGGGGACCATCCCTAGCTGGCCATACCCTTGGAACCTTGAGGTCCAACCTCGGACCCTCCCCATCATCGCCGGTCCGCCTACGGACCCGGGTGTGCGCGACGCGGGTGAACCCGCTTGAGTGGGTCCGCCGTTCGGTTCGGTTGCTTGCAATTCTAGGTCCGAGGGGTCGTGTCTCATCAAATTGGTATCAGAGCATCATCATCCTTAGGCGTGTCGCATCAATTGGTATCAGAGCAAGTTTTAGACTTGTCTCTACGAGTCTAGTCCTAGGGCATTATCAATTGAGTCTCCCTTGCATCATGTTTTCCATCACTCCATTGCATGACCACCCTAGGGAGATGCCCCAAATATCCATGGACCGATTTTACACTGTCACTAACAAGATTCATAACTATCTTGATACCCTCACCACCCGACTTGACCGGCTCGAAACAAAAAGGAACCACGACCCTAGAGCTTGGTCACCTCGGGATGAATTTGGATGGGAAACCAAAGGACCCAGATACCCATGGGAAGAGATGAGGATTGAGATTAAGAAGATCTTCACTCCATATGACCGTATACTAGCTGAGCAAGCAAATGCCAAGAAGGTGAGACCGTTACCTCCACGCACCCGGCGTGGCGAAGACAACCCCGGCCAATCACGGACCCCCGGTTAACACAATTTTACAGCAGTACAATAATTTGACCCACTCCACGCAGGGAGGTAAAAGGTCACATGCGGGGCCCGGGAATCACGTGAATTGGGTTGACGGGCAGCATCTTGATGTCGCCCGGCGGTGCCGAACTCCGCGTTTTCGGGCTTTCCGAACGGCAGCTTCGACAGGCCCGCGGGGCCCACGAACGGCGCTGTCCTCCGGATCTGTGGGGGTGGGACCCACTATGATCGGGGGTCGATCGGTCCCGATTCCCAATTGTTGAACTAGCTGCCCACGGATTTTGATTTCTGTTTTCCGGCGCGCGCTCCGGCAAAAACGGCCGCTGCGACTAATCCCGACGTCGGATCGGGACGCATGAGCTATCATTGGAAAGCTCTCTTCAAATGCTTCAATGTAGACCCAAAGAGATCTACTGGATCTGGTCGTATCAGAACTTTAATGAATTTACAAGTCCCTATTGTACAGTAACCGAAACCTCAGATTTACAGGGTACTTGTCTGAGAAACACCATTGGCCGCCTAGTAAACCTCCGATTCAGCTCTTGATCTCTTCTTCAAAGTTGTAGGGGATCAAATCACGGAACTGGGACTATTTTTGGAATTTGATTTAGAGATGGTGGTGATTTACTATGAGTTTTTGGGTGAATGGTGGTCGGATCTGGGAACAGGGGGACAGAACTGTAGCTGGGACTGAGAACGATTTTTAGAAAATATGAAATGGATGAACCAAAAATTGATAAAACTTGTGGATGAAGGGGTGGATGCAAGGAACACCCAGTAAAATTGGGCGAACCAAAGAAAATCAAAAAGTGGACCTAAGACTTGAAACGCAGGGCGGATGGGAACCTGGATAGAACTTTGGCAGAATCGAAGTGGAAGAGTGGACGAAAATCTAAAATTATGAAACAGGATCAGAATGACAAACTAAAATTTGTGGATGGTTCTTGACACCTCTGGAACATCCAGTAAAACTCCCAGGTCGATCGGAGCTCGTGGTTGATGGCTGAATTTCGTGGAAGCTACTGTGGTACTGCACGGGCAGAACTCCGATGAAGATGATGGCGGTGCGGTGGCGGCTCGTGGCGGCGGCGGCGGCGGCGACCGGAACTGATAGGGTGGAGTCTCACCACCAGAAGGAAGCCTTCACAGCTTCAAGGGGAGAGGGAGGGGCGGCCTAAGCCTTGCTCAAGGGATTTTCTTCCAATTCAAATGCATTAATTCCACTAAAATGAGAAAATACAACTCTTTATAGGTTACATGCCAAACCCAATATCCACCCTTAGATCTAGGTATGGGGGAATGGATGGCTTGGATTGGATGTGACCAACCACAATAATAAAATATTTAAAGGAAGCCAATTCCTAATTTTAACACATGTGGTCAAAGAAAGAGAGGAAAGAAAGAAAAAAAAACTAATCTAGCCTAATAAGGCTAAAAGAGGGGGCGCCCCAAGCTTGGGCCCTTCTTGGGCCAAATTGCCTCAAGGCTCATAAGGCCTTCCACAAGTCCATATTACTCCAATCTAGGAGGCCCATGTGGAGTGGAGGCTTAATTGGGCCTTAAGTGGCTTAAGAACCCAATATGAAGCCTAATGAAGCCTTATTACCCAATATGGCAATCAACCCTTAATGGACCCTAAAGGACTTACCCATTTGGCTTATTAAGAGCCTTACATTGAACCCATTATGACAAATCCAAATAAAAAACTCATCACAACCCAATTACAAGACAAACAATTGCTAAAACAATACAAGGAAATGCTAAAAAATGACCAAGAATCAAGGTGGGGTTTCCAGGCTATCCCCGAGCCAAAGAGAAGCTGTTGTAGCTCGAGTGGTGCTCCGTGTATGGTACTGATGGCTCGCCGGCTCGTGCCTCTCGCGTGCTCTGGTGTCCGCACCACTCCCCCTTTCCCTCCCAGTCAACCCAAGACCTCCCTTAGGGCCCAAACTCCACCACCCCAAATAATTTCAACCCCGATCACCACCACCATTCAAACCAAATTGGCCACCACCCAACCCACAAATCCTCCTCCCACCCCTTTCTAAAAGGAACTTAAGGTGGTGACCGAAGTCCTTGAGGCTCCCCTAGATTGGGAAGAAGAATATGAAGCCCAATTGGGTCAAGAGGACTCATTCCTTCCCAAAGAAAACCCATTGAGCCAAATTGGGTGCACCCTCCCCTATGAGTTACAAGATGCCCAACCTAGGCCTCCACTACTACACCTCCCCATTCTATCCCAAGTCCCCCATTACCCACCACCCAAAGAGCACCACATGCCAGTCATCATCACCCCACCCACAAAGGACCTACTCACCTCTTTGGTAGAGGAAACCATGATCCCCACACCCGACCCCCTAGTAGGGAACACCCCAGAACCACTCCCCATCTTGGAGGAAAGTCATGGCCAAAAAGAGGAAGAAACTTCACCTTTCATGCCACCCCCAATTTGGAGTGAACTGATCATAAGTGGGCCCTTGGTTAGATGGCTTGTGGAAAATCGGGCTCACCCTATCCTGCCCCTTGCTTACCCTTCCATGGAACAACACCTCCCCATAGTACCCTTATCCACCTATCACACCACAATCCAATCATCCTATCAAGTGGAAACATTAGGGGATCTACTTAAGGGTATAGCTTGGCAAATGGAACTAACTGGCATGTTGACTACAGTAGCCGACCGACCTAGGAGCCTTGACCTCCTACACCTATGTGTCGGATCCATCTCCTCCATTTACACTGTGGGTTGCTACACTAGCGACCTTCTTTTACTCCTCCCTACACCCGACGAGCCCGTTGCTATCCACAAACTAGAGTTGCTTGTCTCGGGTAGAACATCTAGTCCTCCATTCATGGCCGACCATCCCACCAAAAACTTTGGTCTAATCACTTTACTAGAGGAGGAGAGTCCGCCATCAAATGGTTGTGAGGACCATGAGGACCTAGAGTTCCTCTCCTTAGGTGACCCTTACCATGACCCCTTCAATCCCCTCCTATACCCCCCCACCTTACTCACCACCAACCTTTTCCTACCCCAACCGACCTTATTGGACCAAGCCCACTCCATTTTCCTAGACCCCTTTGACCCCTATGAGTGGAAACTCTCACACCAAGCCATATACATAAGAGAAACCATTTGGATGGGAATGCATGTGCCACTACATTTTGCATCATTTGGTAGGGCTAGTAAGCCCAGTCATCTCATACATGTCACGCACACTTTAGGCCCAATGCATGACTGGCTCACATTTGGATGTGCTGGTCCTCCCTCATTCATCATTGATCATATGCATGTTAGGAGCATCTACGGGTGTCCAGGTCCCCCGGCATTCATCACCACTTTGTGTGATAGGTTCTCCTACAGATACCATGGCCCTCCCACCATTGTTATGAAGCCCATGCATGATAGGGCCACTAGTGGTTGCCCCGGTCCACCTAAGTTCATCAAGGTCCACATGGCATCACAGCATGATAGGTCAATTTACGGTTGCCCCGGTCCACCTTTACACACCAAGCTCTTCACACCCACACCGCATCATAGTGCATGGCATACGCATACACGCAAGCAATTCGCAATAAGCGGTGAGGTTCACAAAGAGCGGATAAGAGCTCGCGAGCGCCACTTGGAATTTCAAGTAGGCGATTTGGTGATGATGGCATCGGAGTGGCTCTACCTTAGGGTCACCTCCCATTCGAGGGCACGAGGACTTGGACCTTTCCCTATTCCTAATGGCTTTGGCAACACAGCTTGTGGATTGAATTTACCAATGGGTTATGGGATATACCCCACTTCTCACGTGGCAGACCCGGCACCCTATATGGGCACCGCGGTGGATCCTAGTGAGTGCTTTGAGCCTATACCTTCCTTTAAGAGGGACACCCCGGAGAGCCACCACAAAATAGCCTTGAGAGCCCGACGTGTGCACATAGGGGCAATACTATGCAAGCAGGGTTCCATCGCCAGCAAGAGGGTGTGCCCCAGCCACCTTGAGAGGATGAAGGACCGTCCCCTGGTCGCAGATGCGGGTTGAGTTTGGAGGTTGAGGGTCGCCCTGAGCTGCTTTGGAGGACCGCTCCCCCGGTGGGCCCATACTCGACGGAGTCGAGTTCTCCGCACCCCGGGGGTATGATGAGGACATCACCAGCTTTCCCCTTTGTTCGAGGATCCAGATGCTCGCCAGCTATGCTACATCTTGTCCGCCACTATATTTCGAGTCATATGATGTAATTTTCATTTTCTTATCATGTACTTTTCCTTTTATTTGAGTCCAATACCTAGGTTAGGTAGCTATTTACCTAAGTCTAGAGTCATTATGTTGGTTAATGGGCCCAATTATATGGGCTAGGCCCAGGGCGCCCCCTTCCCCTTGGTTAAGTGTTAGTAGTCCAAAAGTCAGGGACTTATGTGAAAATGTGGGATTCCTATAAATAGGACCCCAATCCCTCATTTGGAGGCTAATGAAGTATTGATAAAATTGCCACAAGAATTTGTGCCTCTCTCTCTAGCTCTCTCTCTCTATTTCTCTCTCTCTCTCTCTAAAGGGGGCGAACCCCATTCTCTCTCCTCCCCACCCCCAAATTTGAAATTCACTCTCTCTCCTCCCTATTCACCTCTAATTAAGACCCCTCCCCCTTCCCCATACCTCCCATTTAAGTCCCCTCCAACCCCTAGGTGGAATCCCCTTCTCCTAGGCACCTCTCCCTCCTCCCAAGCAACCTTTCCCCTTCCCCATACAACCTTTCATTTTCCCAAGGGAGAATCCCTTCTCCCAAGCACCCCTTCCCCTCCCCAAGGCAACCCTTCCCATTCCCTAGGCCCCCATTAACCCCTCCATTAACCCACCATTCAAAACAAAGGAGAGATCTCTCCTCCCTCTCTCCTTCCCAACCCAAATTCGCATCTCCCCCTCCCTCCACTTGCTAGACCACCTCCCAGCCCCCTTTCTGCCCTTCCCACACCTTGAATCACCCCCTAACAGACCCCCACATAGTCAGGTGTCACCCCCACACCCATCCACCCCATTTCCCACCCCATCTACTCCGTCTCCCATCACCTTTCATCACCCTATCCATCTCAGTTCGCAGGCAGCAGTTGGAGCCCGACTTGCAGAGACTGCCCCGGTGCTGTCCGACGTCATCTGGAGGTGCACCATACATCGCCGAAAGGTCTTCCAGTCTTCTTCGCAGGCGAGGTGGAATCGTCTCGTTCCGACTTCACTACAGATCGTGGTGCCCATTCTCGTCCGACTGCGCAACCGGGACCAGAACCTGGACCAGAGCTGCAGTGCAGAAGCTACCACGGCCACACCCCTCAACTTCTGAAGGAGCCACTTGGCCGAGAGCTGATACCACAAGGCATCTACCTTCACCTATAAGTGGAGTCCCTTTCGGCATCAGGAAGAGCCTTTTCCAATTTTTCTCTCCCGGGCGCGCAGAACAGATCGTTCAGGTCCTGCCCTGACCCCCCCTCACTCAACGGACTCCTCCTCACCACCCCGACATCGTCTGGTGCTCTGCTTGGTTGCTGCTCGAATAAGACTCATCCACAGTCGTCATCAACTTGGTCTCGCATCAATCAGACTTCAGGAACGGTCGTGGTGACTACATCCATCTGCTGCTGCCCCTTGGGAACAGTATGAATCTGAGCGCAGCGGCCCTGTTCCAGAGCCTGCCCCAGCTGGTGACGACTTCAGGACTGCCCACAAAAATTCACAGACGTGCCTGGATCCGTCAGCGTCGTTTCAGTGCCAGTCTCGTCGAATTCTGAGTTCGGAGGAGTGCACAGCGACGACTACACCGACCCCCTATCCTGCTGTCCCAGACCTGGGCAGATTCGGCGGGGTGCTTCATCGGCGCTAATCAAGCATAACTCCTTTCCCCGCCTGGCCGGCTTAGCGCCCCTCCCTGCGTGGAGGTAGTGTTTGGTTTGTAACCTCATTTCCCCACCCCTAGTCCACCCCCTCTGTGAGGGCGTAGTGATTGTACTAGCAGGTAAGCGGCCGAAGCGTCATCGGCGCGGCGTGCGGGTAGCCCACGCTTCCCCGCTCGCCCTCGTCTCCGGCCGGGATCGGCGTCCTCACGCCGATCAGGTGAGCTTCTGGCCACTTCCTCTGCTGGTTTTACTTTTGCTTGTCTTAGTATTGTTTCTAGTTGACCGTCGGCGGTGAGGTGAGCGCCCGATCTCAAACGCCATTGAATTGTATGAACACCGCGGAGTGAGTTGAGAGTGTGACACTACAACCCACGCCCTCGGCGTGCCGGCCGCCCTTGAAATTGGGCATCCCTGGCCCATTGGGGACCATCCCTAGCTGGCCATACCCTTGGAACCTTAAGGTCCAACCTCGGACCCTCCCCATCATCGCCAATCCGCCTACGGACCCGGGTGTGCGCGACGCGGGTGAACCCGCTTGAGTGGGTCCGCCGTTCGGTTCGGTTGCTTGCAATTCTAGGTCTGAGGGGTCGTGTCTCATCAAATTGGTATCAGAGCATCATCATCCTTAGGCGTGTCGCATCATAACCATGTTGAGGAATAGCATTATAACCATGTGTAGAAACAATAATGGAAGTGAAAGCATGTTTCTTTGCTCAAAATAAAGATACCTTTACAAATTCGCAGTGTGGAAGTAGCATCCTAAAGTAATCTTGATCATCGAGCTTCGAGCAGCACGAGCTTTGTATTCCTTGCTTGGCAGGATGAAACGGAGAGGATAGCAAAGGATCAAAGATTCCTTGACATGGAGGAGCGATAGACACCAAACTAGACGAAGGAGGATAAAAAGGAAGAGAGACGAGGGCTAGAACTCCCTCGTTAAGGCACAGGGACACTGATAACAAGGAACCAGATACAGAAGAAACCGGATTAGCTCAGATCAAGGCAGACTAAAGCCTCGAAAGCAGCAAGAGAAAGGGCAAAGACCCCGAAAGGGAGAAGAGGAGAGAATAGAAAGACAGTGAGAGGATTGCTGTGAAGATGAGGAAGAAGGAGAATGATCATCCGACGTGGCCGGAGAAGGAGAGTAGTAGTCATCTGGCAGGGCCAGAAAAGGATCAGAAGCAACACCCGGGAGTCCTAGGGAAGAATCAGAGGCAACACCCGGAAGTCCCGGGGACGAAGAATCAGGTGATGTCCCGAGATCGGGATGGAAGGATGACATAGGCCTAGGGCGAGGCCTAGAATCGTGACAGGAGGAATAATCTGGAGACTCCGGATGAAGAAGAGAAGAGGAAGAATAGGGGCTTGCGGATCCTAGAACATAGGAGAAGCTCATAGAAGCTGGATCTGAAGAGGGAAGATACACCACCCAAGGGTGGGAGCTGAGCAGAAGAAACGATGAAAAGAAAGGAGAAGAAGAAGAAGTGGACCCCTGAATGCACAATCGACGGCCATTGAGTTTGCGTCGCCGCCTCTTCTTGGCAAAAATCTCTTGAAAATGGACCCGCCTGGTGCGGGCTTGGACCTTCATGCTTCTTAATCTATAATACCTTCTCAAACAACGGGCCCACCTGACAGATGGCCTGGCCCGGCTGTGAACATGCAACTTCATCAAGGCGGTTGCCCCTAGACACCCGGTGCTAGCAATATGCGGACATTCTTGAGCAAGTGACTCCTTAGAATGATGAATATCAGAAAACCATGGAGTTTCATCTCTCGGCACAAGCAATATGAGATTCAACAACTCTACTAGGAAATCAGGCCTGAAGCATAGCTCCCTTGATAGAAGAGACGGATGAAGCTGAGGGAGATCAATGCACGACGTTGACGTGGCTGGCGTACTGATAAATCGAGAGAGATTGCATAAGATGTGTAGAATGTCCTTGGAAAATGTAGAAGATACGGCCAATTGCCCCTTGAACATGGAATCTAGCAGACCCTTGGCGGCCGTATGAGGTAGCACAATCTGAGTAAAGAACCCTTCTTGGCCAATGAACTGAATAGCAATCGAGCGAGGAGCAATAACAACATCAATAGTGAATCCTCCAGCGAGCAAAGAGATTGCCACCGGCCTCGCTTTAGAAGAAACTGGCACTAGTGCATGAGAGCCTTTCTTGGCAACCATCTTCGGAAGCATAGGCTCATCAGTCCCAAAGTAGCCCGAGACCAGGACCCGGATCGGCATGCGGTAGATGAAATCTTTAATCATGAATGGAACAACCTTCACCGAACTACCCTGACTCGGCTCATTGTCTCCCTGGGGACCAGACCCGAGGGGCACCAAAGAGAGCACACACCCGCTCCGTGGGGTGGAAGTAGATGAAGAAATGGATGTAAAAGGCTTAGAGGGCATGGAAGGTTTAATGGGGATGGTGTGTTTAAGGGTTGAAGATGAAGGTGGAGGTGGAGCTCGCTCAGGCTCAGGTGAAGATGATGAAGGGGATGGCAAAGGCGGTGGAGATGATGGAAGTGATGGAATATTCAATAGAGATGGTGATGGAGATGGAGGTGGAGAAGGTGATGTAGGCAAAGGGGAAGGTCGTGGTGTCCACCGTCGACGTATCGATACAACACGCTGAGCGGTGTTGGGAGTGGAAGCGGTGGTGGCAATGGAGGAAGCGGAGGCAATGGAGGCACTAGTCTGAGCAAAGAGCCTTGGTTGGTGGAGGTGACGGAGACGGTGTAGGAGGTGGCAAAGGTGGGGTAGATAACAGAGCAGGCGATGGAGCGGGTGTACAGGGGTGCCCCTGGTCTTGTAGGGATGGAGACGGCTTCGGTGCTTCCTGTTGTTGTTGATTGCTGCGGAGATGTAGAATGTCTTTGTGAATAGCGGCCCAATCAATCCTTTTCTGATCTTCCAAGCCGTAAAAAACTCCCAGAACTCGGGGCAATCCTCAACCAAATGCCCGTGCTGGCGATGGAAATAACAGAACTGGAGCATATCCCTGACCATGGGTTGGCAAGGCACAACTGGAGGGAGCGACAACACGTGAGTGGCCATCAAAGCCTTAAAAATATCTGTAAAAGACTCCGGCAACAGAGAGTGAGGAGCCTACTTTGGGCGAGGGGGATGCCGAGGGGTATGAGGTGGTGGAGAAGGTTGTGGAGAGGGAAGCAGAGGTTGCATAGGTAATGGAGTGTGGCTAGTGGCGAAGGGATTTGGCGAAGGCATATGTGGAACGGAGTGGAGAGGTATGTAGACGGCATCCACCTGCTCGGGATGTGGTGTGACCTTGACCGGGGGTGGAAATGGAGATGAGTATGCAGACGCAGGAGGCTGACTCATGGAAGGTTGATATGCGGAGGCGTATAGGTATGTATAAGAGGGGGGTTGACTTGTGGAGGGATATGTGGTGAAACGCTGACTCATGGGAGCGTAGGGCTGGCACGTGGAGGGTGAAGGTTGATATGTGGAGGTGGATGGTGGAGACTCGGGGTCAAGGGAATCTTGGATTTGTTGGCGAATGAAGCGGGCTCGGCTGTATAATTGTTGCCAGAAGATGATGTCGTTGAGGGCTAAGATAAATTGATACTCAGGCGCGGCATTGGATATCAGCATCTTGATTTGCTCTCTCTCTAGAATGTGCCCTGGGACTTGCGCGGCAAGGCGACGCCAACGGTCAGCAAAGGTGCAGAACTCCTCTTCGGGCTTCATCATCTCATGGGCCAGATCTACAATAGAATACTTGGGCCCAACCTGGTCTTGATACTGTTGAATAAACTTTTCTTGAACGGCATGAAAACTCACAACTTACTCTTGCGGAAGAGAGAAGAACCAATCCCGAGCCGGGCCTTCCAAAGATAGACCAAATAGATAGGCCATCAAGCATTGGTCATGCCAAAATTGGGCCGAATCATAAACAAACTCCTTCAAGTGCACATACGGGTCACCGACTCCACTATAACGGCGATATGTGAGAATTTGTGATGGAGGTGGGAGCCGAAGACCTTGGAAAGCGAATAGAACACTTAAAGAGGATTTAGGATCAATTCGACGTTGAATCTCATCAAGTTGGTGTTGGATTTGAACAATCATCTCTTGGGTAGGGAGAGATCGAGAAGAATATGGGCCAACTTGAGCAAGAGGATGTGAATTCGAACCAGTATGATGATAATGGGCCGGATAAGAGGATCCAGGCTGAGAAGAAGAAGGGCCCATTCCGGGAATAGAAGGATATGTGGGCCTGGAAGAAGCATGAGCATAAGGACCCATTGGGCTGGCAGCATAAGGAGAAGAAGAATGAGTCCCATTAGAAAAATAAGACACATTAGGAGAATGGGGCCCGTTAAGATGATGAGGCCTATTAATGAGAGAAGAAGGCCCATTAAGAGAAGGAGGCCCATGAAGATGAGATGAAACAAGAAGTTGGGCCTGGGCCGGGTCCATTTGGCAAACAAGGCTTGAAAGATGGGCCATGAGATTAGCCTGTTCCTCAGAGGGATCAGAGGGACCACGGGAAGATGGGCCCACGTGGGAAGAGAATTCCACGCGGGAATAGGAAGAAGATCTGGAAAAAGGATGATACAAGGGGTTGAAATGATGCTCCATGAGGGCAAATGGAGACTTAATACAAGGATATCAAGGACAATACAAGTGGGGAAGCAAGGGCTTAATGGGCTTCAGAACAAGGGGGGCTGACCCACTAATGCAAAGATGAATGGACAACGGACGAAGGGACAATGGACTAGATAATAGACATACAAAATGGGGTAACCTAAGTGGGCCTAACAACGACGAAACATTTGGATGCAACACAAAACATCACTAATGGGCTTGGACAAGCCCAAACAAAATAAACAATACAATGTGAGAGTTTTCACCCAAGTCAAACAAGTCGATATGATGGGAAATATTTTAGGGATTTTAATAGACCTTTTAATGATTTGAATTAATAATAATTTCCTCAAGATAGGAATCCTATGGGAATAAGGTCCAAACTTTGGGTTGACTAAGGTTAACTCCCTCACACTAATGCAAATGCAAGCCTAAGGGGTGGAAATGTACAACCGGCCCGGTGTCCGTGTGGGAATCCACGGCTCACGGGGACTTATGGAGGTCCCGGATAAGATCACCTAGTCGACTCCAAGGAATATGGAGGCGAGAGGATCACTTACCAAGGTAGGAAATGCAACTATTATATGCAATGTATGGCCCTATGTGCACCAGAGTGCATGTAATTTCTAGCTTAAAACTAGAAACTCAAAACTAGATTAAACTATGCAAAAATGATCCAACTAAGACAAATAGTATATGGATGGAAAGACAATACCAAGGTTTGCACAATGGGCCAAAGAACAGATCAATCTGACCTCGGGAGGTCAATCAAATCACTGAGCAAAGTTGCCCTCGTGAACCTGTGCGCAGACCACATGCAGATTTTATGGACAAAATGCTAAAATGATGATAAATTTTAACTAAGAAAATGAGACCCAAATGATGCAAATAAGCTATGAATGGAAAGATAATATAAAGGACTATCCAATAGAAAAAAAATTAGTGCAATCGGACATCGGGAAAGGTAGTCAAATAACTGAGTAAAGATGTACCTGTAAACCTGTCCCTGAGCCTACCTGTAGAACTTATGCACAAAACTTAAAAAGGTGGATAATATTAGAATATGCAAATGTTAACCAAATGATGCAAATGATATATGGATGGAAAGACAATATAAAGGACTATCCAACGGAACAAGAATCAGCACAATCCGACCTCGGGAGCAAACGTTATGCCTCGACGAACATGACCCTATGAGCATGCACGTAGGACTGTCAGAATCTGTAACGGTCTACCAAATGACTGTTACATCACCAAGACGGTCTACCATAAGACCATCACACAACCAGAGCCCGTAAAACACCAAAAATAGTGGGAGAATAGAGGTAATATCACCTAAACATGAACATGCACCCACCCAACCTACAAAAGAGAAGAAAACAAGCGTGATGGGCATTGGGGTCCCACCGTGATCGCCAAAAAACTGTTGATTTATTTTTAATTAGATTCCTATCCCGCCCCCTTTAAATACATACATGCATAAACATGTGAATCAAAGACAAGGGAGATGAAAGGATGAGAAATACTAACCGTGATCGCCACAAAGGTTCCAACAACGCCAAAGGATGAAGAAGTGTAAAGAACGGCGCCGTGTACCTTGGAACTTAAAGACTTGATCGCGCTTGACAAACGAGGTGCGGGGAACTTGTGGATTCAAACCTCCTCTCCTTCCAGCCGGCTAGAGGAAGAAGGCCTCATGTTGTATTCATACTCTCCTGTAAAACAAAGCCAAAACAAGGACAAAAAAAAATCCATTAGAACATGTGTGGCATCAATCCCGCAGTGATAAAATAGGGGTAGAAATTGAGGGCAAACTCACCGGGGGGAGATTTTTAACCCCTGTAGAAGGGTGAAAATAATAGGTGTGTGTGTTGTGCATGCATAGGATTTGAAATCACAAGATTTGGTTGAGAGAATAGAGAGAAAACGATGATGCAAAATAGAGAAAAATACATATGTAGCAGAAAATGCAGAAAACTGTGATGATTTATGATTTTGAGAGGAAGAGAACTAAGAGTATAGACAACCAAATTAAGTCCAGAAGGATGCAATGGAAAGTCGATACTTCCCTCTTCAAGTCAGGGTCGAAGGATTGAGTCGGCGGTGCAGCATGGCTTCGCCCCGAACCAAGAAAGAGCCCCCCCTTTGTAACTGTGAACTCGGCAGTTTTTATAGAGGTTTGAAAAAAATCCTGATTTTCCTCTCACGATTCCCGGAGATGGAGTCCAAGATAAATCGAGTTCTTTGAATCAAACTCAAGATAATACTAAGGACAAGAGATAGGAACAAACGGGATTCGGAGGAGGATTCTAGAATATATGGCTCTTGGAAGGGAGTCCTAGAGCTTAATCTGCAGAGTTTGAGTTGAACCAGGATGCTTAAATCCCGATCTTACGACCCAGATCCCGAGAGATATAGCCCATGAAAGTTTGAGCTCTATGAACCAAATTCAAGATAATACAAAGGGCTAGAAGTAGGAAAAAATGGGGATCAATTTGGATAAGAATTGAAGAAGTTATAGGCTCTGCAAGATAGGCCCACCGCGTAGTTTTCGGGGCAGAGTCCAACACGAATTGGACTCTCTACTGTGTGTAACGGTCTATCGTAGGACCGTCAGAGTCATGTAACGGCCTAGGGTAGGTCCATCACACTCTGGGGGTCGAAAAGGACGATTTCAGACAAGTTTGACTGTGACGGTCTAGTGTAGGACCGTCACATTGCTCTGACGCATCTATACTAGACCGTCACATGTGCTCTGACGCACCTATACTAGACCTTCACATCGATGAAGGAAAATTCTGGGTAGACTGTGCGCGACTTTGGAAATTGAAGCGTATATCTCAAACGGGATAGAACTAGTAAAAGTGGTAGAAGAAGAAAGTGTAGATAACTGAGAGAGAAACAACTTTTATGAAGAAAGTAAGTTCAGAAAATGATCATAAGAGGGAGAAAATAGGGCTATAACAGAGTGGAAAATTTTGATACATAGGTGAACAGGACAGCACGCCGGAAAAATGCAAATAGCTCGCAAACAGGGCAGAAGCGGCCAACGGAGTAGAAAAAGAAATTGTGGATCTTTGAAAGAGGAACAACTTTGGTGAAGACAACTTTTTGAAAAGAGGAACAGAAGGAGAAGAAAAGGATCACTTTCAGGACTGCGCAGCGGGAGAGAGCCGATTACTTGAGGGAAGCCGGCCTAAATGGGTAGAAAGTCGACTTAGAAGCCAGAAGTTGATAAAATAAGATCCAGGGCTCTAGGAAATCATGATCTCCAAGACTCAAAGGATAGGAAACAATGAAAATGAGCTCGAAATCCATCCAAGAAAGCTCCAAAACAATGGCTAATTCGGGATATCAAAAATGATGAATAAGAGAAATGACGCAACTTACGGGCTAAAAATGGGTGTCAACACCCGGGCCCGAGCATCCTCTAGAGAGGGTAGTATGTCAGGCTGAGCCTTCTGCGAGCTGTCGTGCTGCTCCCCGTCTGGAAGTTGCACTGCCTTGCCCTTACCGTTGGGATCAGATTGACTTTAATCGCCAGCGGACTCCTGGAACAGGGACGCCAATGATGGCTCTTCTAGGAGTGACTGGTGGGCTGGCTTGTCCTTGCCGGACAGTCCCGCTTGCTTTGCTGCAGAAGCCGGTACTGGTGCAGGGCCCGGGAGGCTAGCCATAGCCTTGTCGATGCCAGAAGGATCGAAGATACCGGGTCATTTCCAAATTTCTACTTCCGAAATGGGAGCCGGCTCCTCTCCTCGAAAGAGGATAATTCGCTCCGGGTCGAAGGTGGACGGAGAGATGGGTAGCTCGGGGATTCTCCCACGGCCTCTACTGCGTCCCCGGCCATGACCTCGGCCACGACCGGTGTGCTCTGGAGCTGGCTGTAGCCCAAGAGGGGCGGTTGTTCTTTGTCTTATCCGCGAGGCTACTGGCTCACCCTGTCGAGAAGCGTTGATGTTTTCAGGGGGTGGGATGGCCACCATGTTGCAGGTGCAGCGCCGAAGCATTTCTTCCAGCTGCTCTGCGGTGATCTCCTTATCTTTATAGCACAAGGAGAGCTCGACCTAGATCACGAGTCTCTCGCTGTCCTGGAGCTTTTAGATCATCTCTTGGACCCAATTTCTGAGGCGGGCTCGTTTCTACATTTCTTCCCACGGGATGTAGCTGTCGAGTGGGAGAGCCCTGGTAGGACGAGGAGGAACGTATTCCTCCAGGTCATCAATGAGCCGCTGGAGCCTTTAGAGAGGTGTTGGCTCAGCTAGGGATTGCAGGGTGGCTGCTTGTTCAGCTTGTTTCTTGAGCCGCCTTTTGAGGTTCTTCCGCATATTTCTCTCTTGTCCCTTGGCAATAGAGGTCTCCAAGGGAGTAGGAGGGAGAGGTGTTGGGGCCGGAGTTGATAAATCCTCATGAGGATATCTCCGAGTGGGTACCTTTGTAGGGTGAGGTCGGTGACTCTTCCTCGCCCGAATTTTGATCCAGGCACCTTCCGCCTGTTGTATCTGGAAGGTGGCATTGATTGCATGCTCGATTACCTCGAGTGGCAATTCCTGGTATGTCGGAATGCTGGGACTGGCGTCCGAAGACATGTGCGCGGTTTGGTGCCTTACCCGCGGTGGCGAAGGGAGCCTACAAAGAGTCGGCAGGCTGGTGCTGGCGTCCGAAGATGTGTGCACGGTTTGATGCCTTAGCTGCGGTGGCGATGACTTTTGTTGAGGAGCGGACCGAGAGGTATGCTTGTTGTCCTGCTCCTTAGCTTTGCCTTTGTGATCATGCTGAGAGCTGGGTCTGACGACAACCGATGACGTCGCAAGACATTGTCGCTCTGCACTGTTATCCCGACTTTGCAGACTGGCTGAGGCTTGTGGCGGTGAGCCCGCCACTTGAATCGAAGCCGTTGAAGACTCCGAAGATGTCTCTTTTCTACTCCGGATTATGTTAACGGGTAGGTGGAGAGGACCCGACGGCCCATCTGATGAGGAGGTGTGACGAGGTTGAGGCGGGGTCTCACCCTGCTTTTGCTTTCCCTTCCTATCCACGGCTGCCGAAGATGGAGATAGGATTGGGAAATGATGAGAGAGAGCTATAGAGCTCATCGTCATCTCGCCCACCAGAATGTCCTCTCGGTCGAGAAGGATCCGGAGGAGCCTGGCAGTATCTTCTTCGGGGAAAGGGAGAGACTTTAGCTCCCGCCAGGATCGCCACCGCACAGCCGAAGTGGCTGGGGCTAGTTGGTTAGGGGCTGGTGTCTGAGAGCCCCCAAGGGTCGGAGGAGCAAGAGAATGGATGACGTTGACCGAGAATTTGGTCGGCTCCGTCTCTTGACTGGCATCCTGCTCTCTACGCCTCCGTAATCGCTCGAGCGCTTCTTGGTTGTTAGTTCGGAACTCGAGCCATTCTGGAGGATGCTGGTAAGGCAGGCCGTGCCCATTCTTTTGAGGGGAGTCTGGCCGCTCTGGCGCACTCCTGGCAGTGCTCAGGGTCTCTTCGACAGCTTGGCGAAGCCTGACGAGCGACATGGAGTTTCCTTCAGCATCGATGTGCTCCCATTGGATCTGTTCCTGGATGAGGTGTTGGACTTCCTCACAGGACTAGATCGGGTGGCAGATTCTAGCGTGGAAGGGGCAGTATTGAGGGTGACTATAGTCCCAATGAGTGTAGTCGACAGGCGAGTCGCAGGGCATGATTTGCCCATTCTCGATGAGGATATCGAAGAGTTGTCAGGTTCTCTGCCTAGGGAAGGAGAGAGGTCTCTGATCATGCTAGAGCCTCCACCCTGGATACCAGATCAAACGTCCCCTTCGACTTGCGCTGTGCTCCTCTGGCTCGTCGTCAGAAAGAGAAAATACGGCCATCATGTGGATGACATTGGCTGAGTGGTGAGCCACGCATGCTGCCTTAGCTGGCCTGGCCCACGTATGTGGCTGCGGAGGATCGACGAGACCACTCTTCATTTTAACGAGGCCGTCTCAGATCAGCTTCTGCGCCTGGGTCTTGAAGATGTAGCAATCTTCGATTGAGTGACCCAGCATGCGATGATACAGGCAATAACTGGGATCATCAATCTTCAGGGCCTCATCCGACTTGCGGATTTCTGGCAGCTCGACAATCTTCTGGGCCATACAGAGGTCGAAGAGCATCTTCATATGTTCTTTCTTAAATGATAAGGGTGTCTTCATGCGCTCTGAGAAGGAGGGAACAACCGGCTTATCCGCTGGCTTTTTATCAGAGCCACTGGATTCGGCCTCCTTACGGGCCTTGGATGTAGTGGAGAATTCTATGATATTCACCTCCTTACTGGGCAGGCGTTCTCGCGCTCGCTTCCCCTTTGCTGCAGTATAGCTCGGGTTATCGGTGAAGAACATCTCTATTTCTGCAACTGCCGAATTGAGTTGGTCGAAGCCTTTGATATTGGTGCCGAGAAGCTTTTCGTTGACCTCAACCGCTAGACCTCAACGACATATGGTGATGGTGTCCTCCTGAGCAGGCGGATTGACACACCTCATGCTGAGGTCTCGTAACTTTTTGATGAAGTCAAGGGTGCCGTCGCCCTTTTTCTTGCCGAAGAGAACAGAGTTTGGCTAGGGAGACCTTTCGCTTGGCCGTCTGAAAGATCCGCCCAGTCGATGACTGAGTTAGGCTTCAGGCGGGAATACCATTGACAGGCCATTCCCGTGAGCAAAGTGGCGAAGTAGCGGAGGAGATATGATTCATCCAACGCCAACTCGCCCATGGCCGTAACATAGTAGGCCAAGTGTTCATGTGGCGACCCCTGCCCGTCGAACTTTTGCAGCTTAGGGGGCTTGGATTACTCTGGGGGAAACTTTTTTAGCTGGTGGTGAAGCGGGTAGGGTACACTGTAGAGATCTACCATATAGCCCCTTCACCAACTGGGGGAGCTTTCTCTCGACAATGCGCTCGATCATCTGGCGTTGCGCCAGGAGATTTTTCGGCATTGGCGTATTAGAGGCTCGTGGCTGGGCCTCAACCGGGGGTGTGCCGAACCCAGTTGCCAATGGGGTTCGGGCAATCACCGCAGAGGTGTTGGCAGCATCACGGTCCGCCAGGGGTACCGGTGCCTCGGCCTGGGGCCTAGCAGGTTGCTGAGGATGAAGGTCCCGTTCCTGGAGGAGGTCATGCAGGAGGGCTGACAGAATCGGCTTCAACAAAAGTATCAAATATATATCTATGTTTAATCGTCTCTTGTTAATTGGGCTGCATGTTTGGGCCAAATGGGCCATGTTTTATGTTTTGTAGTAATTATGTCCCCAACTATTATGTAAGAGTCTTTTTTTATTTGTGTCTTTTAGTCTTCCTAAGGGAGTTATGAGTGGTAGGAAGTAGGTGTTAGGTGAGTTGCCTTTTGGTCTTCTTTGTGGAGCCTATAAAAAGGTCATGTAATCTTTGTTTAAGATAATAAAGTTGAATAGAATTTTTGAAAAGATATCCTCCGATGTGAGGTCCACACCCTTTCTATCTCTCTTTCCCCCATCTCTTTCCAACTAGGGGTGTGATGCCCCTCTCCCTCCCTCTCCCCTCGGCTGGGTGCGACGCCCAGGTCTTCCTCCCCCTTCCCTTGCTTCTCCGTTCTCCCCTCCCTCACATCCACAGGCTTGGCCAGCCCTCCCAACCCCTTTCCTCCGGCTTCCCTCCCCCCTCTCTTGTCCCTGCAGCCGCAGTCACCCCTCTCTCCCCCTCTCCCTCTAAACTTCTTCTTTAAGACCATGCTCCTGCCCTCCTTCTCTTACTCCCTGCCCCCCCTGCTAGCACCTCTCTCCGGTTCCCCCTAAACCCCATATTCTTTCGCTCTCTCCCTAACCGCAAGCCTCTCCCTTCTCCCTTCTCTCTTCCCCCATCCCCGTTCCACTGCTCTCCCTCACCAATCCTTCGACTACGATCCTAGCAGGCAACCCCCACCCCACCTACGAACGTGAACAGAGCCTCCGGCCCCACTCTCTACACTTCCTACCCACAGATCTTCCTCTCCTCACGCCATCTACCTTCATCCCAGCGTGAGAGCCCGCCCCTCCCCCCCCTTCATCATCCACCTCGGCCACCATGCCACCTTGCACCGTCCCACCCACCTCCAAGGCCATTCTTCACACCCAGCCAGCCATGCCCAAGAGCGCTACTCACCCCTACCGTCCTTGCCCACCACAAAGCCAACCATCGAGCTCCCATGGCCCCCCCAAGTTCTAGCTGTATCCTGCCCTCCATCAGCCACCGCTCCTTCCCGTCAACCACAGTCGTGACACCCTGCACCGCTGGCAGGAATAAGAAGCAGCGTCAACGGTCTTCACCAGCCGCGTCCGTCCCTTCCTCGGCGACGCCATCGCCACCATCGGCCCTTCGTCGGCTACTATGAGCCCCTGCCAAGCCACACGATGAGCATGGCACTCCGCCATGCAACCCATGTCTAGTTCATCTCCAGTCGACGTCGCCCATGGCCCAAGCACGTCGCATCATTCTCGCCGCCCGTTCGCGTCACCACCGTCATCCACATATCGGCAAGGTCTGTGTCTGCCACCTTCTTCACCCACGACGGACGAGCACCCAGCTATGACCTCAGCCGCACCGAGCGAGCCCCGAGCACCACCCCTCCCTTCTCTCCTACTTCTCCTCCTCTCTCACCCATCTCCAAGTCTCACGCCCACTCTTCCTCTCACCAGCGCAGCTCTCTCTCGCCCTCCCCCTGATTGGGACATCACCTCCCATGCCCACGTTCACAGCTCGTCTCCTCGCCCCGGTTGCATCCGACATGGTCTAGTTATTTAATTTTGAGTCCTATGTAATTTTTATTTGAGTCATTTGATGTATTTTCCCTTTTATTTGAGTCATGTTCTTAGGTCTTGTGTTTATTTCCCTAAGTTTGAGTGTCATTAGGATTCTAGAATATATGGCTCTTGGAAGGGAGTCCTAGAGCTTAATCTGCAGAGTTTGAGTTGAACCAGGATGCTTAAATCCCGATCTTACGACCCAGATCCTGAGAGATATAGCCCATGAAAGTTTGAGCTCTATGAACCAAATTCAAGATAATACAAAGGGCTAGAAGTAGGAAAAAATGGGGATCAATTTGGATAAGAATTGAAGAAGTTATAGGCTCTGCAAGATAGGCCCACCGCGTAGTTTTCGGGGCAGAGTCCAACACGAATTGGACTCTCTACTGTGTGTAACGGTCTATCGTAGGACCGTCAGAGTCATGTAACGGCCTAGGGTAGGTCCATCACACTCTGGGGGTCGAAAAGGACGATTTCAGACAAGTTTGACTGTGACGGTCTAGTGTAGGACCGTCACATTGCTCTGACGCATCTATACTAGACCGTCACATGTGCTCTGACGCACCTATACTAGACCTTCACATCGATGAAGGAAAATTCTGGGTAGACTGCGCGCGACTTTGGAAATTGAAGCGTATATCTCAAACGGGATAGAACTAGTAAAAGTGGTAGAAGAAGAAAGTGTAGATAACTGAGAGAGAAACAACTTTTATGAAGAAAGTAAGTTCAGAAAATGATCATAAGAGGGAGAAAATAGGGCTATAACAGAGTGGAAAATTTTGATACATAGGTGAACAGGACAGCACGCCGGAAAAATGCAAATAGCTCGAAAACAGGGCAGAAGCAGCCAACGGAGTAGAAAAAGAAATTGTGGATCTTTGAAAGAGGAACAACTTTGGTGAAGACAACTTTTTGAAAAGAGGAACAGAAGGAGAAGAAAAGGATCACTTTCAGGACTGCGCAGCGGGAGAGAGCCGATTACTTGAGGGAAGCCGGCCTAAATGGGTAGAAAGTCGACTTAGAAGCCAGAAGTTGATAAAATAAGATCCAGGGCTCTAGGAAATCATGATCTCCAAGACTCAAAGGATAGGAAACAATGAAAATGAGCTCGAAATCCATCCAAGAAAGCTCCAAAACAATGGCTAATTCGGGATATCAAAAATGATGAATAAGAGAAATGACGCAACTTACGGGCTAAAAATGGGTGTCAACACCGCAGAGGTGTTGGCAGCATCACGGTCCGCCAGGGGTACCGGTGCCTCGGCCTGGGGCCTAGCAGGTTGCTGAGGATGAAGGTCCCGTTCCTGGAGGAGGTCATGCAGGAGGGCTGACAGAATCGGCTTCAACAAAAGTATCAAATATATATCTATGTTTAATCGTCTCTTGTTAATTGGGCTGCATGTTTGGGCCAAATGGGCCATGTTTTATGTTTTGTAGTAATTATGTCCCCAACTATTATGTAAGAGTCTTTTTTTATTTGTGTCTTTTAGTCTTCCTAAGGGAGTTATGAGTGGTAGGAAGTAGGTGTTAGGTGAGTTGCCTTTTGGTCTTCTTTGTGGAGCCTATAAAAAGGTCATGTAATCTTTGTTTAAGATAATAAAGTTGAATAGAATTTTTGGAAAGATATCCTCCGATGTGAGGTCCACACCCTTTCTATCTCTCTTTCCCCCATCTCTTTCCAACTAGGGGTGTGATGCCCCTCTCCCTCCCTCTCCCCTCGGCTGGGTGCGACGCCCAGGTCTTCCTCCCCCTTCCCTTGCTTCTCCGTTCTCCCCTCCCTCACATCCACAGGCTTGGCCAGCCCTCCCAACCCCTTTCCTCCGGCTTCCCTCCCCCCTCTCTTGTCCCTGCAGCCGCAGTCACCCCTCTCTCCCCCTCTCCCTCTAAACTTCTTCTTTAAGACCATGCTCCTGCCCTCCTTCTCTTACTCCCTGTCCCCCCTGCTAGCACCTCTCTCCGGTTCCCCCTAAACCCCATATTCTTTCGCTCTCTCCCTAACCGCAAGCCTCTCCCTTCTCCCTTCTCCCTTCTCTCTTCCCCCATCCCCGTTCCACTGCTCTCCCTCACCAATCCTTCGACTACGATCCTAGCAGGCAACCCCCACCCCACCTACGAACGTGAACAGAGCCTCCGACCCCACTCTCTACACTTCCTACCCACAGATCTTCCTCTCCTCATGCCATCTACCTTCATCCCAGCGTGAGAGCCCGCCCCTCCCCCCCCTTCATCATCCACCTCGGCCACCATGCCACCTTGCACCGTCCCACCCACCTCCAAGGCCATTCTTCACACCCAGCCAGCCATGCCCAAGAGCGCTACTCACCCCTACCGTCCTTGCCCACCACAAAGCCAACCATCGAGCTCCCATGGCCCCCCCAAGTTCTAGCTGTATCCTGCCCTCCATCAGCCACCGCTCCTTCCCGTCAACCACAGTCGTGACACCCTGCACCGCTGGCAGGAATAAGAAGCAGCGTCAACGGTCTTCACCAGCCGCGTCCGTCCCTTCCTCGGCGACGCCATCGCCACCATCGGCCCTTCGTCGGCTACTATGAGCCCCTGCCAAGCCACACGATGAGCATGGCACTCCGCCATGCAACCCATGTCTAGTTCATCTCCAGTCGACGTCGCCCATGGCCCAAGCACGTCGCATCGTTCTCGCCGCTCGTTCGCGTCACCACCGTCATCCACATATCGGCAAGGTCTGTGTCTGCCACCTTCTTCACCCACGACGGACGAGCACCCAGCTATGACCTCAGCCGCACCGAGCGAGCCCCGAGCACCACCCCTCCCTTCTCTCCTACTTCTCCTCCTCTCTCACCCATCTCCAAGTCTCACGCCCACTCTTCCTCTCACCAGCGCAGCTCTCTCTCGCCCTCCCCCTGATTGGGACATCACCTCCCATGCCCACGTTCACAGCTCGTCTCCTCGCCCCGGTTGCATCCGACATGGTCTAGTTATTTAATTTTGAGTCCTATGTAATTTTTATTTGAGTCATTTGATGTATTTTCCCTTTTATTTGAGTCATGTTCTTAGGTCTTGTGTTTATTTCCCTAAGTTTGAGTGTCATTAGGTTGTCTAGTTAGCTATTGGTCCCAATTCATTGGGCTTGGCCCAAGGGCTCCCCCCTACCCCCTCGGTTATTTGTCATTGTGATGAGGGCATCACACCACATACCCTCTGGCTTGGCACTTCTCTCCCTCCCGGAGGCAGCTAGGGAGCAGCCCTTCTTCAGACGGAACATTGGTGCTTATCATCCTATTACATTTTCCTATTTTCTTGAGTCATTTTGATGTATTTGCCTATGTTTTGAGTCATGTTACTAGGTTATCATGTTATTTACTTATGCTTGTATGTAGGCTAGTGGGCTAATGGGGCTAGTAGGTCTTATTGGGCCATTTCTTTGGTCTGGCCCATGGGCGCCCCTCTCCCCACCCCTTGGTCTTCCGTCATTTGTCCATTTCATGAGGACTTCTTTGTAAATTGGGTTTTCCTATATATAGGACCCCAAACCCCCTCTTTTGAAGCTAATGAAGTATTAAGCAAATTTGAGCCACTTAAGTGCATCTCTCCCTCTCTCTCTAGCTCTTTTCTCTCTCCTCTTCCCTCTCTCTCTCTAAATTTCGAAATTCACTCTCTCTCCTCCCTATTCTCCCCTAATTAAGACCCCTCCCCCTTCCCCATACCTCCCATTTAATCCCCCTCCAACCCCTAGGTGGAAGCCCCTCTTCCAAGGCACCCCTTGGCATTCCCCATACACCCCCTCACTTCCCTAAGCATCCCCTTCACCCCTCCCAAGCTAAAATTCGAATTCTCCTCCCTTTGGGACTGCACCACATTCATTCCCAGCCCCCCTCACCTCCCTAGGTCGCAGCCCCCAAGCCCCCTTCCCATTGTTCTTCCTTTGGCCAACCAAGTTCTTCCACCCCTCTCCCCCCCTTTGATCAGTCTGCAGGTGGCTGAAGAAGGTACGACTTGCAGAAGCTTCCCCGGATTCACACGGTGACATCCAGAGGCGTACCATACCTTTCTGGAAAGGGCGTCCAGTCATCTTCGCAGGCGAGGTGATCCCGTCCCGTTCCGAGTTCGGGGCTGTCCGGGAGAGCCAATCTCCCCCGACTGTGCAGAGCTCCATCAGCAGAGCTCCTGAACCCGGTTCAAAGCTGCACCACGGCCGACAGTGGAAGATTCAAGCCGCGAGTTCTTCTGAAAATATCTTCCTCCACCAGTCCTCTTTCTGGATCAAGAAGCGGAAGTGCATTCGGCATCCGGAGGTCAGAGTTTTGGTCTTTCTTCCACGACTGGTCGGGTCTGTCTCCCACAGGTGGCAGTGACCTGCCTCCACTCATCGGCAACCCCCAGTCCACCCTGACATCGGATGGCTTCCCCGTCAGTTTTTCAGCATAGAGGGATCGTCCACGGTTCCAGAAACTCTGACGGTTCGAGATTCGGCATCCGGGAGCAGCCGGGACAACTTCTGCAATCCACTGTTCCTATCTGGTAGTCGCTGCGGCCAGAACCTGCAACCCAGTTCGTCGCCGCACCACGACTAACCGTGAAGGAATCAGACCGAAGTTCCTTCCTCAAAGATCTTCCTCCCCCTGTTCCCGACCAGGAGCAAGAAGCAGAAGTACATTCGGCGTTCGGGAGCCCCAGTTCTGATTTTTCTCCTTCAGTCACGCAGGACTGCCCTCACCAGTCTTCTGCGACCAACAGTCACTCATCGGCGTCCCCCAGGACACCCCGACCTCCGGCAGCCTCCCCGCCAGTTTTGCTGCAACGAGGGCTCGACCACAGTTCCATAACTTCTGACGGCTTGAGATTCGGAGCTCGGGAGCCCAAGGTACAACCTCTGCATCCTACTGCCTCCGATCTGAAGCCGCCAGCCCCAGATTCCTTCATCCTGTTCGAGCCTCCACCACGACCAGCGACGACGTCAGAAGAATTCGATAAAATTCAGAGGTGTCCCAGCCCCTGTTACGAAGAAATCCCCTCTAGTTTCGTCACCGGAAAAATTCTTGAGGATGAACTACAACTGCAACAGCGGCATCCTATCCCTTCGCACAGCAAGTGGGCAGATCCACGTCGGCTTCCGTTCCGTCATCCTTGGCGAGTTTCCCCCTCCTGCCTGGCCGGCTTAGCGCCCCTCCCTGCGTGGAGGTAGTGTTTGATGTAAGTTTAATTCCCCCACCCTCCATCCAACCCTCCTGCGTGAGGAGTAGTTCATGTACTAAACAGCTCAAGCTTCATCGGCGCAGTGTGCGGGGAACCCACACTTCCCCGCTCGCCCTCGTCTCCGACCGGGGTTGGTTTCCTCAAACCAACCAGGTGAGCCTCCTGCCCTTGCCCCCTTATACTTGTTTATTTAATATCTGCGAAACATATCGGCCGGTAGGAGAGCGAGTGCCCGATCCCGGCGCCACCTTTCAGTGTGGTCACCGTGGCTATAAGTGAGCGAGTGACCCCGTGCCTTTAAGGCATCCGGCCGCCCTTGTTTGTGGGCTTTCAAACCTTCGGGAGGGCTAACTAAAGTGGTGCTGGTCCTCTAACCAGTCAGGGGCTATCTCCATCACCTCGACTCGGCATCACCGGGTCACCACGGGAATCGTGTGCGCACGGTGCGTTGGTAGCTTTAACATATTCTCGGCGCCTTGTAATTGTGATTGCGAATTAGGTCCAAGGAATCAAAGTCTCCGCTGCATTTCGTTTCACATCAAATTGGTATCAGAGCAAGTTCTAGACTTGTCTCTACTAAGTCTTGTCCTAGGGCATTTGCATTCATCACCCGATCCTCATGCATACCCCTCGCTGGTCACATGGTCCGATTGACCCCCTCCACATGGACTACATTGTAGATGAGGACCTTCATTTTGATGGAATTTATCCTCATGCCTATCTTAGGTGGGAGAATACCATGGAAAGGGACTTTGAAAGTACTTGGGTATATGGGTACGAGAGAGTCCGCAGGGCCAAGGCACGACTTCGGGGTCTAGCTAAGAAAATGTGGGAACACAAAGAGAGATTCAGAAGGGTTTGGGGACAAGAGCCCATCCACTCATGGGAAGAGATGAAGAGTGAGCTCAGGAAGATGTACGCTCCCCGACCGTCCCACTCCTACCGTGAGGACCATAACCCGAGGAGCACTCCCACTCCCCCTTTTCCTCCCAGTCAACCCAAGGCCTCCATTAGGACCCAAACCCCACCACCCAAAGGACCCCTAGATTCATTGGAAGAGATAAGGGTTGAGATCAGGAAGATCTTCACTTCCCTTAGGGCCCAAACTCCACCACCCCAAATGACTCCTATCCCGATCACCACCACCATTCAAACCGAATTGGCCACCACCCAACCCAACATTCCCCATCAAACCCACACCCCACAAGCTTCCACAAATCCTCATCCCACCCATTTCCAAAAGGAACTTACGGAGGTGACCGAAGACTATAAGGCTCCCCTAGATTGGGAAGAAGAATATGAGGCCCAAATAGGTCAAGAGAACTCATTCCTACCCAAAGAAGACCCAGTGAGCCAAATGGGGTGCACCCTCCCCCATGAGTTACAAGATGCCCAACCTAGGCCTCCACTCCTACCCCTCCCCATCCTATCCCAAGTCCCCCATTACTCACCACCCCAAAAGAGCCACATGCCAGTCATCATCACCCCACAAGCAATGGACTTACTCACCTCCTTGGTGAAGGAAACCATGATCCCCATACCCAACCCCATAGTGGTGAGTACTCCGGACCCAACCCCCGCCATGGAGATCACCCATGTCCTGGAAGAAGAAGAAACTTCACATGGTGGACTTCACCTTACACCACCCTCCCTAGTAGGGGCCGAGCTCATCTTAGGAGAACCCCTTTCACATTGGCTAAAGGAGAACCCATTTAGAGATCTCATGGCCCATGTTTGCCCTCCTATGGAACAAAACCTCCCTATAGTACCCTTACCCACCTACCACACCACAATCCAATCATCCTATCAGGTGGAGACACTAGGGGACTTTCTTAAGGGTATAGCTTGGCAAATGGAGCTAACTGACCTGTTGACCACTGTAACCGACCAACCTAGGAGCCTTGACCTCCTACACTTATGTGTCGGATCCATCTCCTCCACTTACACTATGGGTTGCTACACTAGTGACCTTCTGTTATTCCTCCCTCCACCCGAGGAGCCCGATGCTCTCCACAAATTAGAGTTGCTTATTTCGGGTAGGATGCCAAACCCTCCATTCATGGCCAACCAACCCGCCAAGGACTTCGGTTCAAATACCACATTTGAGGAGGAGGACTCACCATCATTTGAAGACCTTGAGGAGATAGAATACCCCTTCCTTGGTAACACATTCCATGACCCCTTTGATCCCTCCCTATGGAAGACATTGAACCCATGGGACCTAACCGCCTTACCCACCACCCACTCCCTCCTACCCTCATCCACCATGTTGAACCCAACCCACCCATTCCACTACTTAGTTCACACTATGAGAGCCATGACCGAGGGTGACGTCCACCTAGGAAATGAGGAAGTGACCTATCCCAAAATGTCCACCTTCTTGGACCCCTTCGACCCCTATGAGTGGAAACCCCTAAATCCACCCCCACCTAAAGATGGGACCATCTTGATTGTAATGCATGGGCCACAACATTTTGCCCCACCTGGTAGGGATAGTCATCTCATTTGTGTCTCATACACACTAGGTCCGGTGCATGACAGGTTCACATTTGGATATGTAGGTCCACCCCCATTCATCGTCCATCTTATGCATGATAGGAGTCTACATGGAAGTCCAGGTCCTCCGGCATTCATTGCACCCATACCTGATAGAGCCACATTTGGACATACTGGTCCTCCCCCACTCTTCATCCACCTCAGGCATGATAGGGCCATTTGTGGCTGCCCCGGTCCACCTAAGTGCATCAAGGTCCACATGACTCCTAAGCATGATAGGTTTACATTTGGTTGTCCAGGACCCCCATTATCCACTAGTGAATCAACATTCACAGAGTTGCATGGAAACATTCGCAAAAACATCAACAAGAGCAACGAGATTTACAAGAAGTCTGCTGACTCCCACCGCCGCCACCAAGAATTCCAGATTGGTGATTTTGTGATGGTGAGAACTGAGAGGTTGTTCCCTGGGAATACTTCGAAGTTGAGGTCGCGTGGAGCTGGCCCCTTCCAGGTGCTGAGACGCCTTGGCACCAATGCTTACGTGTTGGACCTCCCTGAAGAGTACGGAGTAAGCCCCACATTCAATGTGGTTGACCTGGTGCCCTACAAGGGCCCCACGGTGACACCCGGTGAGGAAATCCAGCCTACTCCCTCCTTTGAGAGCGCCCCCACACCCCAGAGAGCTCAACCCCATTTGAGAAACCGGCGTGATGAAGTGGAGCAGATATTAGATGAACAGGTTACCATCACAAGGAGCAAGGCGTATGAGCGCTACCTGGTCAGGTGGAAGGGACGACCACCCTCGGACGATACCTGGGTGAGCCGGGAGGATCTCCAGCAGCTGTCCCCCGATCTCCTAGAGCAGTACCGCAGCAGGGAGGGCCTTTACTCGACAGAGTCGAGCTCTTCACCGCCCGGGAGAATTGATGAGGGCATCACACCACATACCCTCTGGCTTGGCACTTCTCTCCCTCCCGGAGGCAGCTAGGGAGCAGCCCTTCTTCAGACGGAACATTGGTGCTTATCATCCTATTACATTTTCCTATTTTCTTGAGTCATTTTGATGTATTTGCCTATGTTTTGAGTCATGTTACTAGGTTATCATGTTATTTACTTATGCTTGTATGTAGGCTAGTGGGCTAATGGGGCTAGTAGGTCTTATTGGGCCATTTCTTTGGTCTGGCCCATGGGCGCCCCTCTCCCCACCCCTTGGTCTTCCGTCATTTGTCCATTTCATGAGGACTTCTTTGTAAATTGGGTTTTCCTATATATAGGACCCCAAACCCCCTCTTTTGAAGCTAATGAAGTATTAAGCAAATTTGAGCCACTTAAGTGCATCTCTCCCTCTCTCTCTAGCTCTTTTCTCTCTCCTCTTCCCTCTCTCTCTCTAAATTTCAAAATTCACTCTCTCTCCTCCCTATTCTCCCCTAATTAAGACCCCTCCCCCTTCCCCATACCTCCCATTTAATCCCCCTCCAACCCCTAGGTGGAAGCCCCTCTTCCAAGGCACCCCTTGGCATTCCCCATACACCCCCTCACTTCCCTAAGCATCCCCTTCACCCCTCCCAAGCTAAAATTCGAATTCTCCTCCCTTTGGGACTGCACCACATTCATTCCCAGCCCCCCTCACCTCCCTAGGTCGCAGCCCCCAAGCCCCCTTCCCATTGTTCTTCCTTTGGCCAACCAAGTTCTTCCACCCCTCTCCCCCCCTTTGATCAGTCTGCAGGTGGCTGAAGAAGGTACGACTTGCAGAAGCTTCCCCGGATTCACACGGTGACATCCAGAGGCGTACCATACCTTTCTGGAAAGGACGTCCAGTCATCTTCGTAGGCGAGGTGATCCCGTCCCGTTCCGAGTTCGGGGCTGTCCGGGAGAGCCAATCTCCCCCGACTGTGCAGAGCTCCATCAGCAGAGCTCCTGAACCCGGTTCAAAGCTGCACCACGGCCGACAGTGGAAGATTCAAGCCGCGAGTTCTTCTGAAAATATCTTCCTCCACCAGTCCTCTTTCTGGATCAATAAGCGGAAGTGCATTCGGCGTCTGGAGGTCAGAGTTTTGGTCTTTCTTCCACGACTGGTTGGGTCTGTCTCCCACAGGTGGCAGTGACCTGCCTCCACTCATCGGCAACCCCAAGTCCACCCCGACATCGGATGGCTTCCCCGTCAGTTTTTCAGCACAGAGGGATCGTCCACGGTTCCAGCAACTCTGACGGTTCGAGATTCGGCATCCAGGAGCAGCCGGGACAACTTCTGCAATCCACTGTTCCTATCTGGTAGTCGCTGCGGCCAGAACCTGCAACCCAGTTCGTCACCGCACCACGACTAACCGTGAAGGAATCAGACCGAAGTTCCTTCCTCAAAGATCTTCCTCCCCCTGTTCCCGACCAGGAGCAAGAAGCAGAAGTACATTCGGCATTCGGGAGCCCCAGTTCTGATTTTTCTCCTTCAGTCACGCAGGACTGCCCTCACCAGTCTTCTGCGACCAACAGTCACTCATCGGCGTCCCCCAGGACACCCCGACCTCCGGCAGCCTCCCCGCCAGTTTTGCTGCAACGAGGGCTCGACCACAGTTCCATAACTTCTGACGGCTTGAGATTCGGAGCTCGGGAGCCCAAGGTACAACCTCTGCATCCTACTGCCTCCGATCTGAAGCCGCCAGCCCCAGATTCCTTCATCCTGTTCGAGCCTCCACCACGACCAGCGACGACGTCAGAAGAATTCGATAAAATTCAGAGGTGTCCCAGCCCCTGTTACGAAGAAATCCCCTCTAGTTTCGTCACCGGAAAAATTCCTGAGGACGAACTACGACTGCAACAGCGGCATCCTGTCCCTTCGCACAGCAAGTGGGCAGATCCACGTCGGCTTCCGTTCCGTCATCCTTGGCGAGTTTCCCCCTCCTGCCTGGCCGGCTTAGCGCCCCTCCCTGCGTGGAGGTAGTGTTTGATGTAAGTTTAATTCCCCCACCCTCCATCCAACCCTCCTGCGTGAGGAGTAGTTCATGTACTAAACAGCTCAAGCTTCATCGGCGCAGTGTGCGGGGAACCCACACTTCCCCGCTCGCCCTCGTCTCCGACCGGGGTTGGTTTCCTCAAACCAACCAGGTGAGCCTCCTGCCCTTGCCCCCTTATACTTGTTTATTTAATATCTGCGAAACATATCGGCCGGTAGGAGAGCGAGTGCCCGATCCCGGCGCCACCTTTCAGTGTGGTCACCGTGGCTATAAGTGAGCGAGTGACCCCGTGCCTTTAAGGCATCCGGCCACCCTTGTTTGTGGGCTTTCAAACCTTCGGGAGGGCTAACTAAAGTGGTGCTGGTCCTCTAACCAGTCAGGGGCTATCTCCATCACCTCGACTCGGCATCACCGGGTCACCACGGGAATCGTGTGCGCACGGTGCGTTGGTAGCTTTAACATATTCTCGGCGCCTTGTAATTGTGATTGCGAATTAGGTCCAAGGAATCAAAGTCTCCGCTGCATTTCGTTTCACATCACATTGAGTCAAATGTCAGGGTCTTATTGTAAAATGTGGGTTGCCTATATATAGGGATCCATTCCCCCCATTTAAAGGTAATGAATAAATAAATGAAAAACTTGCCATTTTGAGAGTTTACACTTCTTATCTAGTGGAGAGATTCCATTTATTGGGTGAGAGACCCTAGGGGAGAGATTCCCCACCCATCCCTCTCTTAATCTCTCTTTTTCACTCCCCTTTCTCTCTCCTCCACACCCAATTTCAAAAATTTTCTCTCTCCTCCCTTCCCAACCACCACTCTCCCACCTACCCCCATTAAAGACCACTCCCCTTCCCCACACATCCCATTACTCCACCCCCTAGTCCCAAGAGAGCTTCCACCAATCCTAGCTCCACCTCCCAACCCCCAACTACCCCACCCACTTCCCCAAGCACCCTTCCCACTACCCAAAGCAGCCCTCCACCTTCCCAAGGCACCTCTTCCCATCCCCAAGACCACCATTGACCACCCCACATTAAAGGAAATTCAAACTCACATGCCCTCCACCCACTTGTGCCCCCCCCACCTTCCTCCTTCTCCCTCCAAGCCCAAATTCGTAGCTCCTCCTCCCACCACCTGTTAGACCCCCTTCCAGACCCGATTCTTCCCCTCCCACACCTTGGAACACCCCCTCCTAGACCCCCTCACAGCCAGGGTTCTCCCCACACTCATCCACCTCCATTTCCCCTCCCATATACCCCATTTCCCCCCACAATCTTCAACCTCCAGTTTTCAGTTTTCTAGTAGCAGAAGAGTAGAAGTTTGCAGAGGCGACCTCGACCACATCCTAGAGAATGTAAAGGCCCAAGAGGTATCCACGGAAGTGTCAACCTGTCTTCTTCGCAACGGCGGTGGTCTCGTCCCCTTCCGAGCTCCGAGCTGACCGGGAGCTCTGTTCTCCTACAACTGCCCAGAGCTGCCCCTGCTGAGCACCTGAGCCATAGTAGAAGCTCTACCACGACGAACCTTCGAAGATTCAGGCCACAAGTTCTTCTGGAAAGTTGTTCCTCTTCCGGTCTACTTTCAGAATCAAGAAGTGGAACTTCTATCGAAATCCGTGGGCCATAGTTACCATTTTTCTCCCTCGGGTACGCGGTTCAGCTTCTCACAGCCTGCACCAACCTGTCATCAGTGTTCAGAGTCCCCTGGTCTTCTCCGGCATCGTTTGGCTTCCCTGTCAGTTTTTCTACGAAGAGGACTTGTCCACGACTCCAAAACCTCTAGCGGTGCTTGATTCTGAGTTCGGGAGCAGACGGGGCATCTTCTGCAACCTGCTGTTGGCCGCCAGAAGTTGCCAGTCCAAGAATCTGCCTCCTTGCCCGGGCCTCCACCCAGACCAGCGTCTACGCCAGAAGAAATCAAAAAAATTTGGACGACTTACCTGGCCTCCTACAAAGATTTTCCAGGTGGTTTCATCCCCAACAAAATTTGGCATCAGTCGAAGTAACCATTTATTCGATCATCTGTCAGCACCCACAGAACGTGGACAGAACCGACAACCTCCTATCTTCGGTGTTCCTCTCTCAAGTTCCCCTCCCCGCTTGGCCGGCTGAAGGCCCCTCCCTATGTGGAGGTAGTTTTAGTTGTAATATCACTTAACCCCCACCCCAAGATCCCCCTCCTACGAGAGGTGTAGTATTGTAATCATTTGGGCAAGTCAAGCTACCCCGACGGGGCGTGTGGGGATCCACCCGCCTCCCCGCTCGCCCTCGTCTTCGAGCGGGACCGGTTTCTTCAAACCGGTCGAGTGAGTGCTCCAAACTTTGCTCTAATTTGTGCTTGTTCTTTCAATAGTAGTTCATAAACTCCACTGGCCGTGAATGAGAGCCCGATCCTTAAGCTCCTTTGCTATAAGTGATCACCGTGGGAAAAGAGTGGAACCCGTGCCCTCGGCACGACGTCGGCTCCCTTGAATTGGGCTGCCATTACTCTTGGGAATCAACTTAGGCCTTGCTGGCCTCTACCAGCAAGGGCCCAGCCCACACAACCTCCACTTGGCATTGCCAAGTTACCCCGGGTCTTGGTGAGCATCGGGTGAGCGGTCGCCGACATCGGTCCGTTTGATTGCGATTGTGCTTGTTTGTTTAAGTCCTAGGTTGTGTCACATCAAATTGGTATCAGAGCAAGTCATTGACTTGTCTCTATCAAGTCAAGTCCTAGGGCATGCTTGCATTCTTGTCCGAACCGTGCATTGTCAAACCATCATTGTTAACATTGAGTCTTGTGTCACATGGCCCCTCTCCCAATCATATCCCATGCATGCTTACCTAATGGAGAGCCCGTAGAAATTGATTTCATTGACCTAGAATCTGAAAATTGGGTGTCCCCCGATATCATTACCTCTCTTTGTAGGACCGGACAAATTGTGCACAATGGAGACCAAGTATTTATTGAATTCCATAAATGGTTCGGGAAGACTAAGTATTTGGATGGGGCTTGGTGTCAAAAGGGAACATTGGCGGGTCCATGTAAAATCCTAGGTAAGAAATGGTTAGATGAAAGGAGTGCCGACATCGACCCAACACGTCGGACTTGCCTAGTGCATCCGCCACACCTTTCGGGAACCTTTAAATTCAACAACCTTGTATTCTCCCACCCGCGGGAATCCCGCCCTTGTTCACCACCCCGGGTGCACCATACTCCGGCCATCATCACCCCACCATCAAAGAACCTTCCCACTCCATTAGCTTTGGAAGAAGTAGTCCACCCACTTTACCACATGAAGACAAATACCTCTCGGGAACCTATCCCCTCCATGGAGAGCACCCATGTCCCAATTGAAGAGGAAGCCTCGCACGAGGATCTTCATCCTCCACCACCCCCTCTAGATAAGGTCGAATTCATCTTGGAAGAGTCCCTTATTAGTTGGCTAAAGAAGAGCCCAATAAGAGAGATCACGGCCCACGATTGCCTTCCCATAAAGGAAAACCTTTCCATAGTGCACATCTCCTCCTATCACACCATAATCCAAACATCCTACCAAGTGGAAACCTTAGAGGACCTTCTCAAGGTCTTAGCTTGGCAATATGAGTTGACCGGCTTGTTGACCCCCATGGCTCACCAATCTAGGAGCCTTGACCTCCTACACCTTTGTGTCAGGTCTATCACCTCGGTTTGCTCCATTGGTTGCTACACTAGCAACCTTCTTCTATTCCTCCCCACACCCGATGAGCCCGACCTTCTCCTCAATTTGGAGCTTCTTATATCGGGTGGAAAGTCAAGCCCTCCCCTCATGGCCGACCCACTCACAAAGAACTTCGGCCCAATTATCTCATTAGAGGAGGATGACCCACCACCACTTGAGGATCTTGAGGACATAGGGCCCCTCCCCCTCGATAACCCTTTTTATGATCCCTTTGATCCCTTCCAATGGGGGTCAAAGAAACCATGGGACCCAACCACCTTATCCACCACCCACCTTTCCCTATCCCAACCCACCATGTTTGACCCAATCCACCCCATCCTAGACCCAAGTTACACCTTGGGAGCCATGACCTTGGACCACATATCCCTAGGTAATAAGATTGTGCCCCACCCCTTGATGACCACCTTATTAGATCCATTCGATCCTTTTCAATGGGAGTTCAAAGGTTGTCCCACACCTATACACATGGAAGTCACTTTTGGGAAAAGTATGCATGTGTCTAGGCTTTCCACACCCCTTGGCATGAATACTATGTTGGGTCCATTCATTCATATCACCCACATGTCAAGTAGAAAGCATGAGTGGTCCAAATTCAAATGTAGTGGTCCACCTTCACTCATCATGAGTCGTAGGCATGATAGGAGTATTCATGGATGTCCGGGTCCCAAAAACATTTGTCACCCCCATGCATGACCGGATCACCTATGGATGCCCCGGTCCTCCCCATTCCATCAAAGTCTTCCTGGCGTCAAAGCATGATTGGTCTACTTTTGGTTGCCCAGGTCCACCCATCACCCCTAGAATGTCAACATTCTCAAAATTGCATGAAAGCCTTTGCAAGCACATAAGCAAGGAAAATGAGATCTATAAGAGGCAGGCTGACTCCCTTCGGCGTCACCAAGAATTCCACATGGGTGACTTTGTGATGGTGAGGAAGGAGAGGCTCTCCCCGGGAGTCATCTCCAAATTGAGGCTACGTGGGGCTGGTCCCTTCTAGGTCCTGAGGCACATTGACGCTAATGCCTGTGAGTTAGATCTCCCCGAGGAGTATGGAGTGAGTCCTACATTCAATGTAGTCGACCTAGTGCTATATAAGGGACCCACGGTGGTACCTAGTGAGGATATTGAGCCTATTCCCTCCATTGAGAGAGCACCCACCCGTGAGGAGAGTCCACCAGCCAAGAGAGCCCAGCGTGAGCGCATTGAACGAATATTGGATGAACATACCACTACCACCAGGAGCAAGGTATACGAGTGCTATCTCGGCAGGTGGATGGATCGGTCTCGTTCGGAAGACTTGAGGGCGGTACCACTTCTACGCCCTCCAAGGAGGGAAGGACACTTACTCGACGGAGTCGAGTTCTCCGCACCCCGGGAGTATGATGGGGACATCACCTCCCATGCCCACGTTCACAGCTCGTCTCCTCGCCCCGGTTGCATCCGGCATGGTCTAATTATTTAATTTTGAGTCCTATGTAATTTTTATTTGAGTCATTTGATGTATTTTCCCTTTTATTTGAGTCATGTTCCTAGGTCTTGTGTTTATTTCCCTAAGTTTGAGAGTCATTAGGTTGTCTAGTTAGCTATTGGGCCCAATTCATTGGGCTTGGCCCAAGGGCTCCCCCTATCCCCTCGGTTATTTGTAATTGAGTCAATTGTCAGGGTCTTATTGTAAAATGTGGGTTGCCTATATATAGGGCCCCATTCCCCCCATTTCAAGGTAATGAATAAATGAATGAAAAACTTGCTATTTTGAGAGTTTACACTTCTTATCTAGTGGAGAGATTCCATTTATTGGGTGAGAGACCCTAGAGGAGAGATTCCCCACCCATCCCTCTCTTAATCTCTCTTTTTCACTCCCCTTTCACTCTCCTCCACACCCAATTTCAAAAATTTTCTCTCTCCTCCCTTCCCAACCACCACTCTCCCACCTACCCCCATTAAAGACCACTCCCCTTCCCCACACATCCCATTACTCCACCCCTAGTCCCAAGAGAGCTTCCACCAATCCTAGCTCCACCTCCCAACCCCCAACTACCCCACCCACTTCCCCAAGCACCCTTCCCACTACCCAAAGCAGCCCTCCACCTTCCCAAGGCACCTCTTCCCATCCCCAAGACCACCATTGACCACCCCACATTAAAGAAAATTCAAACTCACATGCCCTCCACCCACTTGTGCCCCCCCCACCTTCCTCCTTCTCCCTCCAAGCCCAAATTCGTAGCTCCTCCTCCCACCACCTGTTAGACCCCCTTCCAGACCCTATTCTTCCCCTCCCACACCTTGGAACACCCCCTCCTAGACCCCCTCACAGCCAGGGTTCTCCCCACACTCATCCACCTCCATTTCCCCTCCCATATACCCCATTTCCCCCCACCATCTTCAACCTCCAGTTTTTAGTTCGCTGGCAGCAGAAGAGTAGAAGTTTGCAGAGGCGACCCCGACCACATCCCAGAGAATCTGAAGGCCCAAGAGGTATCCACGGAAGCGTCTACCTGTCTTCTTCGCAACGGTGGTGGTCTCGTCCCCTTCCGAGCTCCGAACTGACCGAGAGATCCGTTCTCCTACAACTGCCCAGAGCTGCCCCTGCTGAGCACCTGAGCCATAGTAGAAGCTCTGTCACGACGAACCTTGGAAGATTAAGGCCACAAGTTCTTCTGCAAAGTTGTTCCTCTTTCTGTCAACTTTCAGAATCAAGAAGTGGAACTTCTATCGACGTCCATGGGCCATAGTTATCATTTTCCCCCCTCGGGTATGCGGTTCAACTTCTCACAGCCTGCACCAACCTGTCATCAGTGTTCAGAGTCCCCTGGTCTTCTCCTGCATCGTTTGGCTTCCCCGTTAGTTTTTCTGCGAAGAGGACTTGTCCACGATTCGAAAAACTCTAGCCATGCTTGATTCTGAGTTCGGGAGCTGACGGGGCATCCTCTGCAACCTGTTGTTGGCCGCCAGAAGCTGCCAGTCCAAGAATCTGCCTCCCTGCCCGGGTCTCCACCCAGACCAGCATCTGCGCCAGAAGAAATCAAAAGATTTGGATGACTTACCTGGCCTCCTACAAAGATTTTCCAGGTGGTTTCATCCCCAACAAAATTCGGCATCAGTCGCAGCAACCATTTCTTCGATCATCTATCAGCACCCACAGAACGTGGACAGAACCGGCGACCTCCCATCTTCGGTGTTCCTCTCTCTAGTTCCCCTCCCCGCTTGGCCGGTTGAAGGCTCCTCCCTATGTGGAGGTAGTTTTAGTTGTAATATCACTTAACCCCCACCCCAAGATCCCCCTCCTGTGAGAGGTGTAGTATTGTAATCATTTGGGCAAGTCAAGCTACCCCGACGCGGCGTGTGGGGATCCACCCGCCTCCCCGCTCGCCCTCGTCTCCGAGCGGGACCGGTTTCTTCAAACCGGTCGAGTACGTGCTCCAAACATTGCTCTAATTTGTGCTTGTTCTTTCAATATTAGTTCATAAACTCCGCCGGCCGTGAATGAGAGCCCGATCCTTAAGCTCCTTTGCTATAAGTGATCACCGTGGGAAAAGAGTGGAACCCGTGCCCTCGGCACGACGTCGGCTCCCTTGAATTGGGCTGCCATTACCCTTGGGAATAAACTTAGGCCTTGCTGGCCCTCTACCAGCAAGGGCCCAGCCCACACAACCTCCACTTGGCATTGCCAATTTACCCCGGGTCTTGGTGAGCATCGGGTGAGCGGTCGCCGACATCGGTCCGTTTGATTGCGATTGTGCTTGTTTGTTTAAGTCCTAGGTTGTGTCACATCACCCCCCCTTCCTCTTTCCCACGTCCACCACCCACAACCATGGCACCGCCATGCAAAGCTAGATGCCATCACCGGCAACACAATCTGTCGTCGCCATCGCCGTCTCTGTGTCCATGCATGCGAGCTCACCACCAAGCAGTCCGACAGCACCATGCAGACCCTGATCATTCCCCGACGGTGACTGCACCACCTGAAGCCCACATCGACTGCCGTCGTCGTCACGGGACCCTTCTACCACAACCACCAAACCAAAAGTCCCTTCGGCCTCCCTCGCGTCCAGCACCCTCACGTCGTCTTCACCGGCATGGAAGCACGCCGGCGACGTCCTCAGCAGCTCGAGCCCATCTCCCCAGCCATCAAGGAAGCAGCAACAACACCACCGCGATGCCCCTCTGCCAACCACCACCTGCAGCTCTGCCAGCTGCTGCGAAGCCCACTGTCGGTCACCTATCCAGAAACACAAGATTGGCATCAGTCCCTCTGAGCAGGCCATGCACGGTGCCCCCCCCCCTCCGAGTATGTTGGCGGGCTTGTCGAAGCACGTTTGGGAGATGCTCCAGTTCACCCGCCCGGCTCCCGTGACACTCCTGCCGTGGCTGTCGTTCCCCACCTCCCACACTCTCTCCCTCTCTCTCTCTTCCCTCCCTCCCTCTCTCTCTACAGGATGATCATATATATATATATATATATATATATATAAGAGAGTCCCTCTCTATTCTCTCTTCACTTCTCTCTCTCCCCGTGTCTCTCTTTACTTCTCTCTCCCTATCTCTCTCTTCACTTCTCTCTCACAAATTTTCCTCTCGTATCTCTCTTCTCTCCATTCTCTCACATTTCACTCTCTCTCTCTCATTGTCTCTTTTGAGAATAAAACAAAAGAATAAAAAAAGGTGTAAAGGAAGAGGCAATTACGTGAGGTGCATGGCTGGTTCGGTATTGCTGCAGAAGAATGCTTATGACGCATGAGAAGCTTCTTAATTATAACACTTTGGACAAGTTATTTTGTGGAAAAATGGTGAAAGAGAAAGTTTGATAAAAAAATAGAGAGATGAAGAAAATAGAGAAAATTGGAAAGAAGAGAATGTCTCAGACTTCGGATGTTGGTGTCACATCAAATGGAATCAGAGCAACTCGTCTGGTTTGTCCCAACAAGCCGGGGTCCTGTAGTTCGAGATTCAAGAATCAAGGTTCAAGGTCGAACCTTCTCCAAGTGGAAGGGTTTGACGGAATCGGCTTCAACAAAAGTATCAAATTTATATCTATGTTTAATCGTCTCTTGTTAATTGGGCTGCATGTTTGGGCCAAATGGGCCATGTTTTATGTTTTGTAGTAATTATGTCCCCAACTATTATGTAAGAGTCTTTTTTTATTTGTGTCTTTTAGTCTTCCTAAGGGAGTTATGAGTGGTAGGAAGTAGGTGTTAGGTGAGTTGTCTTTTGGTCTTCTTTGTGGAGCCTATAAAAAGGTCATGTAATCTTTGTTTAAGATAATAAAGTTGAATAGAATTTTTGGAAAGATATCCTCCGATGTGAGGTCCACACCCTTTCTATCTCTCTTTCCCCCATCTCTTTCTAACTAGGGGTGCGATGCCCCTCTCCCTCCCTCTACCCTCGACTGGGTGCGACGCCCAAGTCTTCCTCCCCCTTCCCTTGTTTCTCCGTTCTCCCCTCCCTCACATCCGCAGGCTTGGCCAGCCCTCCCAACCCCTTTCCTCTGGCTTCCCTCCCCCCTCTCTTGTCCCTACAGCCGCAGTCACCCCTCTCTCCCCCTCTCCCTCTAAACTTCTTCTTTAAGGCCATGCTCCTGCCCTCCTTCTCTTACTCCTTGTCCCCCTTGCTAGCACCTCTCTCCAGTTCCCCCTTAACCCCATATTCTCTCTCTCTCTCTCCCTAACCCCAAGCCTCTCCCTTCTCCCTTCTCCCTTCTCTCTTCCCCCATCCCCATTCCACTGCTCTCCCTCACCAATCCTTCGACTACGATCCTAGTAGGCAACCCCCACCCCACCTCCGAACGTGAACAGAGCCTCCGGCCCCACTCTCTACACTTCCTACCCACTGATCTTCCTCTCCTCCCGCCATCTACCTTCATCCCAGCGTGAGAGCCCGCCCCTCCCCCCCTTCATCATCCACCTCGGCCACCATGCCACCTTGCACCATTCCACCCACCTCCAAGGCCATTCTTCACACCCAGCCAGCCACGCCCATGAGTGCTACTCACCCCTGCCGTCCTTGCCCACCACAAAGCCAACCATCAAGCTCCCATGACCCCCCCAAGTTCTAGCCGTATCCTGCCTTCCATCAGCCACTGCTCCTTCCCGTCAACCTCAGTCGCGACACCCTGCACCGCTGGCAGGAATAAGAAGCAGTGTCAACGGTCTTCACCAGCCGTGTCCGTCCCTTCCTCGGTGACGCCATCGCCACCACCGGCCCTTCGTCGGCTACTGTGAGCCCCTGCAAAGCCACACGATGAGCTTGGCACTCCGCCATGCAACCCATGTCTAGTTCATCTCCAGCCGACGTCGCCCATGGCCCAAGCACGTCGCAGCGTTCCCGCCGCCCGTTCGCGTCACCACCGTCATCCATGTATCGGCAAGGTCCTCGCCCGCCACCTTCTTCACCCACGACGGACGAGCACCCAGCTATGACCCCAGCCACACCGAGCGAGCCCCGAGCACCACCCCTCCCTTCTCTCCTACTTCTCCTCCTCTCTCACCCATCTCCCAGTCTCACGCCCACTCTTCCTCTCAACAGCGCAGCTCTCTCTCGCCCTTCCCCCCCTTCATCTTTCCCACGTCCACCACCCACAGCCATGGCACCGCCATGCAAAGCTAGATGCCATCACCGGCAACACAATCTGTCGTCGCCATTGCCGTCTCTGTGTCCATGCACGCGAGCTCACCACCAAGCAGTCCGACAGCACCATGCAGACCCCAATCATTCCCCGACGGTGACTGCACCACCTAAAGCCCACATCGGCTTCCGTCGTCGTCACGGGACCCTTCTACCACAACCACCAAACCAAAAGTCCCTTCGGCCTTCCTCGCGTCTAGCACCCTCACGTCGTCTTCACCAGCATGGAAGCACGCCGGCGACGTCCTCAGCAGCTCGAGCCCATCTTGCCAGCCATCAAGGAAGCAGCAACAACACCACCGCGATGCCCCTCTGCCAACCACCACCTGCAGCTCTGCCAGCTGCTGCGAAGCCCACTGCCGGTCACCTATCCGAAAACACAAGATTGCCATCAGTCCCTTGAGCAGGCCATGCACGGTGCCCCCCCCTCTGAGTACGTTGGCGGCCTTGTCGAAGCACGTCGGGGAGATGCTCCAGTTCGCCCGCCCGACTCCCGTGACACTCCCGCCGTGGCTGTCATTCCCCACCTCCCACACTCTTTCCCTCTCTCTCTCTTCCCTCCCACCCTCTCTCTCTACAGGATGATCATCCATATATATATATATATATATATATATATAAGAGTCCCTCTCATCCTCTCTATTCTCTCTTCACTTCTCTCTCTCCCTATGTCTCTCTTTACTTCTCTCTCTCCCTGTCTCTCTCTTCACTTCTCTCTCACAAATTTTCCTCTCGTATCTCTCTTCTCTCCATTCTCTCACATTTCACTCTCTCTCTCTCATTATGTCTCTTTTGATAATAAAACAAAAGAATAAAAAAAGGTGTAAAGGAACAGGCAGTTACGTGAGGTGCATGGCTGGTTCGGTATTGCTGCAGAAGAATGCTTATGACGCATGAGAAGCTTCTTAATTATAACACTTTGGACAAGTTATTTTGTGAAAAAATTGTGAAAGAGAAAGTTTGATAAACAATAGAGAGATGAAGAAAATAGAGAAAATTGGAAAGAAGAGAATGTCTCAGACTTCGGATGTTGGTGTCACATCAAGGGCCTTCAGATGCTGGTTCTCCTTCATGAGAGTGTCGAGGGTCACTTCTTGAGCCTCGTTCGTAGGAGGGTCGTTGTTGATCGACTCTGCGTTGAGAGGTGGGTCGCGGTCTTCCACCGGGACTTCTTCCACGCGTTCCGAAGCCTGCAGTCCGGCAGAAGTGTCGATGTGACCTGCTGGGGGAGGCGGCGGAGCCTAATGGCGTGGCCTCCTAAAGTGGGATAGAGGCTGGTTCAAGTCGTCAGACTGGGTGTCCGGTGGTGTAGCATGCGAACACTCGAACCGCGTCATTGATGAACCGGGCCGTCCGCTTCCTGCGTGTGTGCCGCTCAGGGCGGACAAGCATCCCTAGTCTGTCAAAGATCGAGGTGCGTTGAGGAGGGGGCTCACTTCCAATACCAGTCGGAGGAGAACCCTGGACAGGCTACTGGAGGGCCTGGTAACGAGCTCACCTTTGCCTCCGCTTGCTTGTGCGGGGGATATTAGACGACTGGGCGTCGTCAGATGATGCTACTGTGAGGCCAGTCGCATCCCGTCTGATGCCGTGTCTAAGTGCTCATAGGGGGTTTCTAATACGCACCCACCAAACGGCCTGAGCTTCTTCTGGGGTGACCCAGATTCTTCTCAAGTCATGTTGCTGGTCCTTCTTGTCACCGTTTTTCTTACAAGTTTTCTTGGGAGGCTGTGTGTCGGGCTGCGGTGGGTGCCCCCGGGCTGCCGCCAAGGAACCCGCTCCTTTGAGTTTCGCCCCATCCTCTCGTGTTTGCCGAAAGAGGTCAAAACGATTGGAGGTGGGGATGGTGGGAATGGTCCGTTCCTGGGGTATGATTGGTTCACCCCCGTCAAGACGGATCCGCAAATCGCCGACAAGAACAGTCTTGCCGGAGTTGCAAATTAGAGCAGCGAGCTGCCTGCCTCTGCCGCCGTGGCGACACTTCTTCTGAGGAGTTGAGGAAGACTCCGCCCCAAGATGGTAGACTGAGAAGACCTTGCCGGGAGCGACCGGAAGCGTGAAGCTGTCAGTCAGAAGTACTGGGACTGGCCCCCGGGGTACGAGACCCGCGCAGGGAGTAGATGACCGGGTGACCCCGGCATAAGCCTTCGCTCGGGCCGATAAGAGTGTTGCCGATGCTCGATATGACACTCTTGCACCGAGAGGTGACGCCGTTGAAAGTGCTGAGGTGCCGATGCCCCTGGGTCGAGGACCCGCAGTAGGTGCCGGTGTTGTCCGAGCTCGGGTCAGAGGACCCGAGGAGGGTGCTGAGGAACCTTGCCCCCTGGGTAGGAGACCCACGGGGAGAGCCGGCTCAACTGGAGCTCGGAACCGGGGTCCCGAGTGTAATACCGGGGAGCCGTGAACTCGGGACTGGGAGCCCACACCGAGAGTCAGCTTTGCCAGGGTTTGGGGTTGGAAACCCGATGAAGAGGCTGAGGAGCCGTGGACCCAGGGCTGGAAGCCCATGTTGAGTACCGGCTTGGCTAGAGCTCGGGGTTGGGAACCCGAGGTAGATGCTGGGAAGCCATAGACCCGCGGCTGGGAGCCTGTGTTGGGTGCCAGCTTTGCTGGAGCTCAGGGTTGAAAGCCCGAGGAAGATGCTGAGGAGCCGTGGACCCGGGGCTGGAAGGCCACGTTGGGTACCGGCTTTGCTGCGGCTTGGGGTTGGAAGCCCGAGGAAGATGCTGAGAAGCCGTAGACCTAGGGCTGGAAGCCCGTGTTGGGTGCCGGCTTTGCTATGGCTCGGGGTTGGAAACCCAAGGAAGATGCTGGAATAGTGACCGAAGTCCGGGGCACGGGGCCCGTGCCGAAGATCGGACGAGGCTGGCTCCGGGGGCTAACGCCTACCCGGGCAAACGTAGATCTGGGGGCCCTGCAGGGGCCAGTGGTGGCGGTCTGGTGCCTGGCGCTCAGGCGGGACACCGGTGCTGGAAGCGCATGTGGCGCATTGGCCACAGGAGCCAATGGAGAAACTGGATTTGGCTGAGGAGCAGCCACAGGGATCACACCTAAGAAGTTGGGTGATCCGATGATAAGGGCGAAGTTGTCGAAAGTATTCGGCATCGCCAAGTAGCCCACCCGGGCGTGGGTGGCAATGACGTTGCGACCATAGGTGACGGCCGTGATGTTGGGACGCTTAGGGGTGATCTAGAGGGGGGTGAATAGATCAAACACCCGATAAAAACTACTGCAGCAGAATCAAATGCGGAATGAGAAATTATGCTAAACAGATAGAATGCACTAATCAACGACCAACCAGAATTGCTAAAGAACACACTTAAACAAACATCTACTACGCAAAGTACAGAAGTAAAGGAGCGATGCAATCCATAAGGCAATCACACAGTAGACAAGAGTTTTTAGGTGGTTCGGTCCTCCAGACCTACATCCACCCCACACTCAACCCGAGTGTGGATTACTGCTGACTCACAGCTTGAACCGTTGGGCCTCACAGCTTGCCTACAATCCGCTGAGCCTCACAGCTTGCTATCCAGTGGAATCCTCCACTGCAACTGCTGGGGATTATAGCTTGACCCCTCTAGAGGCAGCACCTCTGCAAACGCTGACTAACAGCTTGGAGAAATGAGTTCGAAAAACAAAATAGAAAACAAACGAAAAGGAAATGTATCCCTGCAGGGAATATAGCTCAAACAGGTGAGCAAACCTCAGATCTAGTTTTGAACCAAACATCTGAGGAATAAAACTCTCAACACTTCTCTCTCTCAACTCTCTTTCTTTTCTCTCTTTCTTTTTCTCTTCTGCTGGATCGAAGGGCTCTCTGCTCTCTGCTTTTCCTTCAAGGCTTATGCATTCGATCAGTCTTCTTCTGAGGAATAAGGCTTCCTTTTATAGTAGCAGTAGATTAGGGCGTGTGCTCTCCACATTTCTCGCCCAAAGGCCTCAGACCACGTGGCAGCATTTCAGCTTGTTGCTGTATACGTGTCACGATCCTGGGCACTCCTATTATCCTCGGATCACGTGCCCTTCTTTAAGCTTCACGAAAAGTACTTGACAGATAGAAAGAATTATCAGTTTAAGTCTAACAGCTTGTACAGACTTTGTGAAGGCAATACAGTGTGTAGACTTTGCAATGCGAAGACAAAGCATGTACAGATTTCACGTTGTGAATGCAAAGCAAAGTATGTACATCAAGAACGAATGCACAATGGCTGTATGGACTTTACGTTCTGAACAATGTACATACTTACCACTTGAAGCGTGTACAGACTTCATGTTCACTATGCAAACTTTGTATAATGTATGGACTTAGTGTGTGCGAGCATGCTATCATGCAATGTGTAGACTTTGAATCAAAAGGATGCACAGGCTATACAGACATTGGCTAATGCTGCAAGTGAACGATGTATAGACTTCACCTCGTGCAAGCAAAGCCAATGTATAGACTTGGCGTTTGTGCAAGCAGAACGATGTACAGACCTTGTGTTGTAAACACAGGCTGTACAGACTTGAATGATGCATGCACAAGACACTGATGTATAGACTTAGTCTATGCAGCACTGTATAGACTTCGTGTGTGTGCTACAGAACAATGTCTAGACTTTGAAAGCTTGAACATGAACAGGCTGATGTATAGACTTTAAGTGATAGCCCAATGTACAGACTTGCATGAGACGCCCGATTTATAGACTTGACGAATGAGACGCAACATGAGACGCTCAATGTACAGACTTTACGAATGAGGCGCCCGATATAGAGACTTCAACTCTCAACTGAGACGGTGGATGAGACGCTAGACGCTGTACATACTTGAAGACAATGCATGCTGCAATGTGTAGACTTAGCCAATGCATAAGACGCTAATTGAGGTGGACGATGTGTAGACTTAGCCTATGCATAAGACGATGGACTCTGTACAGACTTGACGACAATGCATAAGACGATGCATGAGACGATGGACGCTGTACAGACTTGAGTGCTCTGACTATGCTCATGCAATGTATAGACTTGGTGGCGAGTGACTTACACAAAAATGCTAAGTGAGACGGTCCAGTGCATAGACTTAGTGTTCACTTGAGACGCGCAATGAGACGGACCAGTGTATAGACTTGCGAGTTGCAACGTAGGTAAAGATACCTAATGTACATACTTGCTAGTGTGCATGCCACAATGCAGTGTATGGACTTTGAGTGTGCGTGCAGTGCTGCAACCGATGTATGGACTTCTGTTGACGCTGCAGGACAATAACCAATGTATAGACTTTGCAAATGGAAGCAATGCAGCAAGGCAATGGAGTGTATAGACTTATGTGCTGTGCACGCGTGCAACTGATGAATGCACCTATACAGAGAACAAATGCAATATATGCTAAACACAAAGACTGGCTCACTATGATACTCTCACTGTGTTGCTATCATCAAAACAAAATAGCATATGCTTGTGCCTAAGGGCACAACACGTGATGGTTGCTGGGAAGCAGAGTACTGCGGAGGCGACAGTTACTGACAGTCGTCGAGCACGGTCCGACAGTCAGAACGTGAACCAGAAGCTATTGGAGAATGCGCACACGAGTACCCTCCTCTTCCTCTCCTGCAAGGACAGGGAAAGCGCACCAGGGCTTCAGGGCTGGCACAAACTTTTCTTCAGCAAAAAGAAGGAAGGCGGGAGACGTCCCATCGGGTGTGCCATCGTTTCTGTTGCGTGGGTTTTTATGTTGAATGACCGGGGTGAAGGAAGGGATACAACGGGGAAGGAAAATACGGGAGTTTGATGTATCTCGAGTATCCTCCTTACGGTTGCATGCCTCTCACGGCGGTATCGGGCACTCTCTGTAATGTCCCGGATTTTTTAGATATTTTTCAGATATTTTTAGTGGGTCTCGGAGTGTGTTTTGTGCATTACACGTGTTTTCCCTAATACGCCTTCAGAACTCTGTGCAAGGAAAATTGTGATTGTTGATTTGTTTGCTTCCCTTCTTCTTTTTGTTTGATGTGCAATAAGGATGATAAGCAAAAATCAAAGATCTCAATCAACCTATGAACATGTGAATCATGAACCTAGGCAACCAGAACAAGTTCTAGCATGGGCATGCTATCTCAATCATCAAACTAAGCTAAAGAGAGTAAAGAAAAACACACGCCGGGGCGTAGAGCAAAAGCAAATAAAACACACCGCGTGGGTGGAGCAAGCAAAGGAAATAAGAGATATGAGAGAGGAATCAATGCCCAATACTAAGGAAAGAACATGATCGCCACTAAGGTAACAAAACAAGTCAAAGACCCGATCAATACCTTAGAAATAGGTGGATGAAGCACCCGCCCACGGGAGAGAGAAACCAAGAAAATCTGTAGATCAGTTGAATGTAACGGCCCAGACCCTGTGCGTCACAGTAATGTGACGGTCTCACGATGAGCCGTTATATGAACCTGACGCGTCTTCTCAAGACCGTCAGAAACCCTGTAGAAATAGCTTATGAATTCTTTTAACTCCAACTCTTCCAGCCGGCCAGAAGACTTGGGCCTCGTCTAATGATTCCTATAAACCTTCCAAAGAACGTGAAACACAAGAAAATAATCCTAGATTAGCCCTTTAAACAAGCGTAGTATCAATTCTTAAGGAAATTAAGATCATCCAAAAGGAAAGGGAAGTACCTAGAATGTTTGGTTTTTTAACCCCTCTGGGCATTTTAAAAGATGTGATGATGTTTAAATCATGAAAATAGATGAAGAACGTGGAATAAGGAAGAAGGACAATGCTTTGAGGAAAAAGGAGGAAGAACACAAGTGTGACAATGATGGAAACTCAAACATAATGAAACGAATACTCCCTTCACCTTGAAGCAGATTGACGTGAGGAACAATTCTCCTTGGTTGGATGTGGCTCCAGGATGCGGCAGCACTTCGACGCAAATTCCAGATCTTCCTCCTCTGGCCATGAAATCAAAGGGTGCTATTTATAGGCCCTCAAAATCTCTGGGCGAACAAAGGATAATTCAGCAGGAAAGTAGGATAACCCCTAGCAAACTCTTGAAGATAATATCACCAAGAGTCCATAGAAACAAACAGAAGGTTCTGAGGATCACATTTGGAAGAGAAATCACAAGATCAAACTCTTAACTCGACCACGGAGTAGCAGAGAAAAGACCAGAACTGCCAGGACTCTCTGTTAGATGTAACGGCTGCACGACAGACCGTCACATGAATGTAACGCATCAGGGAACGACCGTCACTATCAACCTTATCTCAAAAGAGATAAGATAAACGGAAGAAGATCAAAACAATAAGACTCTTGAATGAAAGTAACGGCCAGGGGTGGAAGCGTTATAAAAAAGTAACGGCTGCACGACAGACCGTTAGACTTAATGGATAGGCAAAAGATAAGGATTGGAACAAAGCCCTTAAGTCGTAGGACTCTTCAAGATGTAACAGTCCAGGGGTAATACGTTAGAGGGATGTAACGCCCCAGGTGCAGACCGTTAGAAATAATGAGGATCAAAAATTGATAAGAGCTTGCTAAACTTTATCCGAACAAGAAATCGCGGAACCATACTCAACCAAGGAGCTTAGACCCATGAAATAAACTTCAAACTGATGAAGGAGACTCAATGAAGGAATGAATAACTTGGAGCATCACATAGAGTGAACAAGGAGATGACCCGACTTATCGGTCATAAAACGGGTGTCAACAGATGCCCCTCCTTAAAGTCCTCTTTGCAGGGGAGCGAGCGAAGGTGAAGCGAAAGCGAAATGGGACATGGAGATGAAGCGGAAATGAAGCGGAGTGGATTGAAAAAGTGGGCGTTAAGGCAAACGACACCCGTTCTTTACCAACAAGCGATAGGAATTTTCTGGAGAACTTCGAACTGATCGTAAGGAAATAGCCAGCCAAAGGATGCAAGTCTGGAGGAACTAACAACTAAGGAAAGGAAACACGGCTAGCCGCCGGAGGCAACGGAAAGGAAAGAGAATTGACTAAACTCCAGACAGGAATCTTCAGCTAACCAAATCAAGCGAACAGATCGAAGGAAACCTTCCAATTCAGAGTGGAATGATTCTCCTTATTCGGGATCAAGAACACAGCTATTCACCATCATTGAGACACCTTGAACAAATGAGACTCATGAATGCTCAAATATGCGTATGATGCATGTTGGGCTAAAACAAAAGGAAATCATTAAAACGAAAGTAAAGAAAGAATAAAATAATAAAATACTCGAGAATAGTATTGCTAGACTGGAGAAATCAAGGTCAGGACACTATCCGCAACCACGGCGTACGAGACAGAACTATCATCCCCAAATTTTTCCAACATAACGGCCTATCCAACGATCAAACACGTGAACTTAGATCATCATTATTTTTGTTTAAGGGGAACATCAGATCCCAGAACACATGAATGACCAGCCAGTTCTCGATATAATATATCATAGATACCATATAGTAATGCATTAAGGGGATAAGAGAGCGAGATACAATACCTGACTTACCTGCCTGACGAACGGCAAAGCATGATGCTTTTCATAATTTCATCTATGAGAAAAGAGGTTAGCCAATGAAAATGTAAGCATGAAACAAGGCATAACCATTCATACGCATGAGAAGCATCAATAATATGCACCATGGCAGAAAATATAATCATTGTAGCATCAAATAGACCATTTGATTCATCAAGAAACTTGCAAGCTGTAACGGCCTACTGAAGGAGCGTCACACCAAGTAACGGTCTAGGCGAGGACCGTTAGACAATGGCGGTTCAAATTCTTCAATAAAAAATTCAAAAATGACATGATGGTCTAAAGACTATGCGTCAGATCATGTAACGGTCTGGCGATAGACCGTCACATTTCCTGAGCGTTCAAAAAAAACAAAACCGAACGGTCACGGCCATCATTCAAGCATTCAACACTCAATCGCCCTCAAACGCCCACACACCCCAAACTGAGAAGACCAGCGGCGGCCGCCCACAACCACCGACGAAATGGCCAGCGACGAGCCTCCTCCCCCTCTGAAGAAGAGGGAGAGAGGGAAGAAGAAGGCCATCCGACGCCTCGACCGCCGAATAGAACAAGAGGAGGTGCCAAGGCCCGTGGAAGAAGAAACTCGGGCGAGGGGGCCAACAACGGATGAAGGAGAGGTTCCCACGGCCGAGGAGGACCAAGGGGAAATCCCCATGGATGAGGGAGAGCCCAAGGAACAAGAGAAGAAGAGGAAGAGGGGCCAAGACTGAGAGGTAGGCCGCCCACCCTAACCTTCCAATTTTTATTTTTTATTGTTTTTTATATGTATGCTTGTGTGAATGGGGGTAGAAGATGGGTCTATGAACCCATTAGGATCATATGTAGGCCTTTTGGCCAAGGTGAGAAGCCAACGGAATGCAAAGGGGATAATGCCCTCTAGCAGAGAATGTGACGGTCCTTCCAGGGACCGTCACAACTCCGATGCGCCACCCATGGTGCGTTATAGCACTGCGACGCCCCACCCCAGGGCCGTCACAGTCACCAGTGACCCAGAACTGTTTTTAGGTTTTTTCAATTATTCAATTTTTATTTTGTTTTCATTTTATGAATGCTATGCAATGATTTTATGATGCAATTGACTAACTTATACTCAAAAATGAATGTAGGGAAAGAGACGGACGAGGATTTCATGGCTCTAGATCCGGGCGGTGCACCAGGCACTGCCCGAATACCAGAGAGAGAGACTAGCCGGCATGGGGTTCGCCGAGGTGCTGAGCATTGAGGTGATTCGGATGGACATGCCACTACTGTACGCCTTGCACGAGAGATGGGATCCGATCAGCAGGGCGTTCATCTTCCCGGGGGGCCACATGATCCCGACACTGGAAGACATAGTGAGGATTGCCGGACTGAGAGTGCACGGAGCTGCAGTGACCGGATGGACTTACCAAGACTACTGAGAGATGGCCCAGAAGTTGCTGGGGCTAGACTTGATCAGGCCGGGACATACATCATCTCAGCTCTCGAGATCACGACTACAGGAGAGCTTAGGACTGAGAGGAGCAGCCATAGCTGTAGGCGAGCTACCAGAGGAGCACCTTGGCAGAGTGATAGATCAAGTGCGCCCTCACGTGGCAGTAGAGGCGGGACCAGAGGGAGACCGCGTCTTGAGATGATTCCTCATGCTACTATTCGGGAAGCTCCTATTCGCGACTCGAGCGGACGTCATCAGCTGCAGGCTGCTGCCGATGATCAGAGACTTGGGCAGAGTCGGGAAGTACGCATGGGGAGCGGCAGTGCTAGCCTTCCTGTTCGAGTCCCTCAGCACGACGGACCGACAGACCATGCTGGGTGGCTTCTCGCCTTTCCTACAGGTAAATACACTTTAAATGATTTCTTATATGATTATGATTATGTTTATGAAAATGATTATGCAGCTAACTGACTTGACTTCTAAATGCAGATCTGGAGCTATATGTATCTCCCGGGCGTCGGGAGAGGCACACTACTCCACCCCGGGCGGATCCCGATCGGCAGACGATGGGTGGTTGTGAGGGACCCGGGGTCGATCATCAGATTGACCCGGGCGATCCAGGACGATCTGGATTCCTTCCCGTACACGGTGGTAAGCCTGAAACTCAAAATGCTTTCTAAATGCTTTAAATGCTTCTATAAATATTTCTAAATGCTTCTAAATATGCTGGTAAATGAACTAATATGCTGATGAATGGACTAATATGCTTTTAGGTGAGGTGGACCCCGTACAGAGGCGAGAGCTACGAGGGATAGCCATGGGTGGAAGCAGCCCTCTCGTACCGGGGACGAGACATATGGTTACACTGCATCCATGTCATCGAGCCACTCCACTATAGACTAATTCTGCGGACTCGGGGACTACACCAACCTGAGGTGACCTTTCCTTGCCGTGATGACGAACGCCCGGGCAAGTCAGAAAAGGGTATTAGCGGCGACGTGGATTGGTGTGCCCAAAAGGTGAAGTATGTCCATGATTGGAACCGTCGGGGTATAGCGGTGAAGGAGCGGGACAAGAGTGACGAGGCGTACTTGAAAGCCATCGCTCGACTGTACGGGGACCGGGTGTACTGAGGTACCCGACGACCGGTATGCAAATTCTAAACCCTAAACTTTGAATGCTCTTATATGAAAATTTCCTATATGCACTGACTCATATGCTTTCTAAATGCAGCTAGACCTCGAGGGACGGATAGCCGAGCTTGAGGGGCTACTCCACTCTACCATCCAGCAGCGGGATGAGTATCGGGCCGCTCTAGAGCTCTTGGTAAAACTCTAAAACCTTGGACTTAAAACGATTATGATTATGATGCAAATGCGAATGATGGACTGACCAATGATTTCTAAATGCAGCGGGCCGAAGGAGCCCCAAGAGCGGGACCGGATGCTCCGTCGTCTTCCTCATAGCCTACGGGAGGTAGGGCCGAGTGAGACGCCGAGTTTGCCCGAGCGGTTGCCCGGGCCGAGGAGGCGGAGGGCACCCTCACGGAGCGGGTAAGATGCTAAATGTATTGATTTAAAATGCCTATGCTTGTGCAAACTAAATGCTTATGTGACTAACCATATGAAATGCAAACTACAGGCGAGGGAGCTAGCCACAGCAGCGGCCGAGGTGAAACTGGCTCGGACTGAGGCAGAGCGACTCCGGGCAGAGCTGACTCGGGCACAAGCTGAGGTGGAGCGACTACAGACCAGGACCGCAGACTTGGATCGCTATCAGACTGAGGCACGGGACACGCGGCGTCAGATCTTCGAGTTGAAGATCGAGCTGCGGACGATGGAGCAGACGGTGAGGATGATGGGCCAGGGGCCGGAGCGGAGTGCCTCCCAGAGTGGGGCACGAAGGAGCGTTGCCCCGAGCGGCTCGATAGCAAACTTCCTCGCTAGCTCCTCTGGCCAGCGGAGGAACGAGAGGGCAGAAAGAGGACAGTAGGAGGAGAGTGCCTCCATAGCACCACCAGCGAGGAATCCCGAGGGCGGAGGTGATGATGGCGGCCCGGCGGATAAACTGGCCGAGTGATGCATTTTGTTTTTTCTTTTTGTTATTTGTACATGACTTATATGGAAATGAAATGAAAATTTCTTTTTTTGTGTTTTGTTGTGATTTTTATGCGAATGAATGGATGTGTGAAATATGGTGAATGCAAACAGGTGAGCATGTGAACAGATGAGCATGTGAATGCAGGAATGAATGTGAATGGGTGATGGAAATGCATGTGATTGGAACGAGAAAACAGAGACATGTATACATGTGAAAGAATGGATGAGTTTGTGAATGAAATGTGTGGATGAGATGTGATGTGCGTGTGAAAAGCTGAGCAGGAAGAATGGAAAGTGTGTAGGACCGCCGGGTCTAAACAGAGGTAGAAAAGAATAGCTCAAATCACAGCAGCAGACAATGTAACGGTCTAGGTCCAACCGTCAAGATGAAGTAACGCACTAGGAGAAGGCCGTCAGGGAGGACGGAGCCCAAATTTGCAGAACTGAGCAGCAGGAAGAGTGACGATCCACAATTGGCGCGTCAGAGATAAGTAACGGTCAGATGCTAGATCGTTAAAGGTGGCAGAGCAATGGGATATCAAGGCAACTGACAGGAAATGTGACGGTTCAAACATGGAGCATCAGAGTTCTGTAGCAGTCTAATGATAGACCGTCATATTTGGCAGAGCGAGATTGAACTATGAATGCACTGACTATACTCATGAGTGTACAGACCTTGTCAAAGTGATGTATAGACTTGGAGTGCAGACGACCAAACGATGTATAGACTTCGTTTTAGCAAAGAATGCTCAGACTTGAAGAATGTATGGACTTTGGACGAGGAATGTACAGACTTGGGGTTGTGCACACTTGAGGCTGTGGAATGTATAGACTTGGAGAATGTATGGACTTTAACATGATGTGTAGACTTCAAAATGATGTTCAGACTTCAAAATACTGTACAGGCTTGAAAACGATGTATAGACTTCAACATGCTGTATAGACTTCAACAATGATGTGTAGACTTCAACATGATGTGAATGTGCAGACTTCAAAATGCTGTACAGGCTTCAAAATGATGTATAGACTTCATCAATGATGTTCAAACTTCAACAATGATGTGTAGACTGGGATGATGAATGCGATGTATAGACTTAACAAAATATGCAGAAAATGTGACGGTTCAAGCGCAGTGCGTCGGAGATAGATAACGGTCATGAGCAAGACCGTTAAGAATGATTGACCAAGAAGAAGCCAAAACTGATCAACAGAGAATGTAACGGCTCAGAGAGAACGCGTCATAAGAATATAACGGTCTGATGCTAGACCGTTAAGCTTGACAGAACAAGGTTGGACCAAATTAAACCCACAGGAAATGTGACTGCCGAGATATGGCGTGTCAGAGGGAATGTGACGGTCCGACGATAGACCATTAGAGCATGAATTGTACTCCGAGACGGATTGAGCCGTAAGGGGCAAAATCTGAGATAAGAAGCCTCCAATCCGTTCTAGACTTCTCCCAAACTTAAGATAAAGCCTTCCAATCCGAATATTATCTCTTTAAAGCCAAAATCAAGACTTTTAAAACTTGGGAACTTTAGCCAAAATTGTATCTTTCTGAATTCTTTGCTAGAAGGGCTGAAAAAAACCTCTCCTAAAGGGCGGGAAACGAGATGAAGAGAAGCTTCGAGATGATGATCATGGAGGAGAAGGTTTACACCGGACCCAAAGCTGCAAGAAAGGAGTATGGAGAGCTACAAAGGCTGACCTCAATTCCCAAACATCTAAGCTCCAACGCTCAAAGGGTGGTAAGCTTCCATGACCTAACCAAGTTCAGAAATTCCCTGCACTTCATCTCTTTCTCATGATCTTCTTCTTTTCTTCTTCTCTTCAAGCCTCTTCCTGGTCCAAGATGCTATTCCAATCTGAAGTGGATGGCTCCCATGGTAAAGGCACTCCCTTTAGAGGTTACATCAATCCTTAAAGCGTGGCACCTTCAACCTTTCTTAGTTTTAGGCAAGAATTTCCAGAAATTGTCATTAGATTGGCCTAGTATTTCAGCCCTCATAGAATTGTGGCATCCACAAACACATACCTTCATATTCCCTTCCTTCGAAGCAACAGTCCTATTAGAGGAGGTAGAAACCTACCTAGCCCTTCCTAAGAATAAGGTGGGGGTGAAGATCTAGTTTGCTATACGGTGGAGCCTATCGACCCGTCCTTGATCTTGAGTGATTTCATCCATAACCCAAAGGACGTGAGGACCATGATCAGCCCACGCCACATACACTTGGTACCCATGGCACAATGGATAGTCTCTCATTGCAAAAACAAGTGGGAGAGATATGAAGCCATAGCCAAGGCGGTGTCAGTTTGCTTATGCGGAGTCTTCCTTTTCACCACTACTGACCACCTCTTAGATACCCAAAATCTCAGCATTATCAGCGGGTTGTGGCGGGGAATGTCCATCTCTCAAGCGATCCTCTCATATCTCTATGAAGGACTAAGCTCGGCTTGCCTAGGAGGACCTTTTTTTGGTTCCATGATACTCCTTGAGTGATGGATGGGAGTGAGAATCAAATTCCAACCAAAGGAGGATATTACTTCTTCTAGCCGGATCTTTGGGAGCCACCCTCTTTTCTTCATTGGAGGGGCATCTGGATTTTCTTCACAGGTTGAATGCAAGATGGCGGACAAGAAAACACAGGATGAATTGTGCCTCTTCTTCAACACCATTCCAATAGACAAGTTCATCATGCGACCAAGAATCCTTCGGAGCACGCTTCTTAGAATACCGCGGCGTCAAGGCCTGGACCTCCAGCTAGTGGGAAATACTACCATGGCGATCTACAACTCGCACCGGTGCCATCTTCAGATCGGACTACCCCGAACCGTGATTCCTGCACTATCACACTACCCTCCCCTTCTACCTAGGAAGATGGGGACAGAGGAAGATGAAAGAGCAATCCGGAACGCGCTGACCATGTGGAAAATCAGCAAGGTGCGCCCGTGGCAAGAAGTAGTGGGAGAGAACGATGAAGAACGCAGTGGCTACCTCAAAGATTTGAGGAAGATCCGCCCTCTTGCGGATAAGAAGCTGAATGAAACTTGATTTTGCTTTTCATAAATGATGTAATCGACAATCAGAGTTGGAATTTTTATTAATCTTATGTGGCATTAAGTTTAATTGAATAAGATGGGATTGCCTTAATCGAATGAGCACGAGTTGTGGCTTGACTTGGCTGAGAATGGCCTGGAAAACAGAGCCCCTGGAGAGTGTAACGGATCTGAGAGAGGCCGTTAGAAGGATATAACGGTGGGGAGATAGGCCATCATAGTGGATGCTCTGAGAACTAAGTTCTCTGGAGGATATAACGGTCAAACGACAGACCGTTAGAACTAAGTAACGGTTGTGACCCAGACCGTTAGAGAGAGGGCTGCCGAGAGAATCAAAGCCAACGTCTTGAAGGGAAGTAACGGTCTAATCAAGACCATTAGATGAGTGTGGCAGTCCACTGATGGCGCGTTACAGACTTGAACCTGCATAACTGTGAGATTTCAGCCCGGGTTTGAACCTGCGTTCTGCACACACTTAAATATGGAACAAGTTAGATCTGTTCTTAGACTCAACCCCTTGCCTTGAAGCAAGTTAGAGAATGACCATTTCTTGATATTTGGTCAAGGGGTGGAGCCTTATAAAATAGGCGGAAAACATAATAGAAATAATGCGATGCATGCAATGCATATGATGATGTTTTTGGATTTTGGAAAATATATTTGAATTTTTGTGAGATTTTGGAAAATAGTTGATGTTTTTGGGTTTTGAAATATGTGATTTTTTTTTGTTTGATTTTGGACTCTTGATGTTTTTTGTGTTTTAAATATGTGCTATTTTTGGATTTTGAAATATATGTTGTTTTTGGATTTTGAAATATATGTTGTTTTTAGATTTTGAAAATATATTATTGTTTTTGGATTTTGAAATATATGTTATTTTTGGATTTTGAAAATATATGTTATTTTTGGATTTTGAAAATCAGTGATTTCCCCTAGCAATGTGAGTCCTCCGTATTGTATTGAAAGACCCGAGGTTGGAGTGCAGTGAGGTGACAAACCCTGACCAAGGCCCAGATTTTCATGATGGTGTTTCTACCAGGGTCATACCCAGGGTACTTGTTTCAATCCTAAAAAAGGAAAAATAGAACACGGGGGTAAGCTTAGGCCAGATCTAGAAGCTTTTAGGACTTGGGTTCCTCTCTAGACAACCCATTAGAGATTGGGTCTGTTGTGCCAGGGATTTGTATCCGTCGTCGAACCTTAGTCCACTCTAGGCATGCGTGCGACCGGGCTCATTCGTCCCGCGGGGAACTGTACTGCCACTCTTGTCATGTCTAGATTCCTTTTCTTACCTTTTGAAGCTTTTGAATTATAATCAATAGGCCTTTGAGATAATTCTTTTGATTTTGTCATAGAGATTACTCCTTTGCTTTCTTTTTATCTTTTTTTTTCTTGTGGCGTCAGGTCATAACGGACTGCCCCTATTTGAGACCTCCTCTCGTCAGGGTGCCTGGATTGGTCATCGCCTCCTTATTCACTTCCTGCCCCTGGATTCAGCCGAAGGAAGAAACGAACAGGGACTTCGACTTTCCCCCAAAGCATGGCCGAGGAGAAACGGTGTCTTTTGAAGCGGGAAACCTGACCAGGGATGTCGTGTAGTGTGTGATTGCCTTACTCGGGACCCCTTTTTAGTGAAAGGGAGAAACATATTGCTACCGGGGTGGCACTGATTAGACTCTAAGGAAAGAAACGCTTAAGATACAACCCATTCCAAGCGTGAGCGAGCTCCTCACCTTCTGCGTTCACCAAGTGATAAGCATTCCCTGGATAAGACTCTTTTACAACGAACGACCCTTCCCAGTTAGGCTATAATTTAGACCTAGGACCTGCAGACCGAATGAATTTGCGTTTCAAAACCATATCACCCTTTTAAAATTTACGTTCGATTACCTTCTTTTGAAAATAACGCGAAACTATCTTCTGATAAACGGATACGTGATCGGCCGCATTCATCCTCTTCTCATCTAAGAGTTCTAGCTGAACAAGCAACGCCTCTTGACGTTCGTCGAGATTAAGTTCCTTATCGAGCTGCACTCTAAGGGAAGGGATCAAAATCTCATATGGGAGCACCGCCTCCATTCCGTAGGTGAGAGCATAGGAAGTTTGTCCCATAGGGGTGCAGACGGAGGTGCGGTAAGCCCACAGAGCTTCCACTAATTGTTCCGGCCAATCGAAAAACTTATGAGATTCGCATGTTTTCTTGATGATTTTAAGAAGGGTTTTGTTAGTGGCCTCGGCTTGACCGTTGCCTTGAGGATAATATGGAGATGAATGATGCAATGTAATATTGAACTTCTTACATAGGTTTTTGAGCTCTTGAGAGACGAACTGGGGTCCGTTGTCGGTGATGATGCTGCTTGGCACTCCGAACCGTGAGATGATATTCTTCATGATGAAGTGGCACACTGTTGAAGCTTTGACCTCTGCGTACGGCTCGACTTCGGCCCATTTGGTGAAGTACTCAGTGGCGATAAGGATAAAGGATTTCTGCTTGATCTGAGAGTTAGGATCACCGAACGGGCCAACAACGTCGAAAGCCCACATAGAGAATGGCCAAGGAGCGGAAAGAGGATGGAGAGATGAAGCTGGAGCATGGATTTTGTCAGCGTGGAGTTGGCATTTAAGACACCTCCGGACATAAAGGGAGTAATCTTCCTCTAGAGTGGGCCAATAGTAGCCCTACCTAAGGATTTTCTTTGCTAGAGCCTGGCCATTGACATGACCTCCACACTCACTAGAATGGGCTGCTTCAGCCACCTTCCAAGATTCATTATCATCCAAGCATCTCATGAGCATTCCATTAGTAGCGCGCTTGTATAGTTCTCCTGCGACAATGGTATACCTTGAGGTGGCTCTTCTTATTGACTTACGCTGCTCGGCGTTTGCCCTTTCTGGGAATGACCTTTCTTTGCAAAACAACTCGATTTCGTGATACCAAGGCAATTCTTCTTCGTCCAGAATCTCTTCTAGCTCCATTATAGATACTTCCTTGAGATCTTCCTTCTTAGCCCTCGCCTCTACAGTTTTCCTTAGGTTGATGAACCAAGGATCCTGAAGAGAGGGTGTGTCCAATCTCTGAACGACGATAGTCTCAGTGCTCCGACTGAGAGGAAAAGATAGAGAGGAAGCAAGTGATGCTAAAGCATCAGCTAGAATGTTCTAAGAACGGGGGGTATGGATATAAATCAGCTTAGGGAATTGCCTAGCAAGGAGCGTGACCAAATCTTGATATGACTTGAGTTTGGGGTCACGAGTGTGGTAAGTGAACAGAACTTGCCGCAGGACGAGTTGAGAGTCTCCTATGATATTAAAATAGCGCGCACCTAGGAGATAGGCATGCTTCAATCCATCTAGGAGAGCTTCATACTCAGCAATGTTGTTGGTAGTAGGAAATCGGAGTTGATAAGCAAAGGGGATAGTCACTCCTTCTGGAGTGAGCAGGATAGCGCCGATCCCTCGACCTTGAGAGTTGAGCGCACCATCGAAGTGCAGAGTCCAAAAGGGATGATGAGAGATAGCAGAGAGATGCTCATCAGGGAAATCATCCTGAATAGAGTCGGTGTGAGGGATAGAAAGATGGGCAAGATGCTCAGCAATGGCGTACCCTTTCACCGCCTTCTGAACGACAAAAGTGATATTGAATTGGGAGAGGAAGCTCTGCCAGCAAGCTAACCTACTAGAAAGGACATGTTTTTCTAAGAGATAGCGAATCGGGTCTATTATAGAGATCAACCTAACTGGGTGGGCAAGAAAATAATGTTTAAGCTTCTGAGCTACCCACACTAAGGCGGCATAAGTCTTCTCCATAGCGGTGTATCTAGACTCAGCCGGGTTAAATAACCGAGAGAGGTAATAAGCAGCCCGCTCTTTCCCTTCATCGTCTACTTGTGCTAAGACCGCCCCTAGGGAGTCCTCAATAACCGAGATGTATAGGATTAGGGGTTTCCCAAGGACAGGAGGTTGCAAAATCGGGGGATTGGATATATATTTCTTTAGGTCCTCACAGGCCTTTTGACAGTCTTGATTCCATTCAAATTTAACCCCCGCCTTTAGTAATTTATAAAATGGACGGCACCTTTGAGAATGTTGGGATATGAATCTTCTGATGAATTGTAATCGACCGATCAGTCCTCGAAGTTCCGTAATATTCTTTGGCGGAGGCATGTCCATGACGGCCTGTGCTTTGTTAGGATCAATCTGGATTTCCCGCTTACTCACTATGAAACCTAATAGCTTCCTTGAAGAGACTCTGAATGCACACTTCTTCGGATTCATTTTTAGCTTGTACTCCCTGGCTCTTTGCAACACCTTAGACAGAATAGAGGGGTGTTCTTCTTTGGTTCTTGACTTCACCAGAATGTCATCCACGTAAGCTTCCATATAGATATGCATCATGTCGTGGAAGATGGTCATCATCGCCCTATGATAGGTGGCCCCCGCGTTCTTCAGACCGAACGGCATAACCCACGTAACAGTACGTGCCCCAGGGCGTGGTGAAGGAGGTTTTCTCTTGATCTTCCGGAGCGAGATGGATTTGATTGTATCCTGAGTAACCATCCATGAATGACAATGATTTGTACCCGACGGTGCTATCGACCAGGACGTCTATATGAGGCAGCGGGAAATCATCTTTGGGACATGCTTTATTGAGATCCCTGAAATCGATGCAGATGCGCACCTTTCCATCCTTCTTGATGACAGGGACTATGTTTGCCACCCACTGAAGACATAGAACAACTCTAATGAATCTGGCCTTGTATAACTTGTCGACTTCTTCCTTAATCCTTAAGGCCATGTGGGGGTGAAATCTTCTTTACCGTTATTTCACAGGTGTTTGTTGACACCCGTTTTATGCCGATAAGCTGAGTCGTTTCTATTACTCCTATTAGTTGATGCCCTAAGTTGTCCATCATTCATTGGGCCATTTTTTTGTGGCACGTCCTGGGCCCATTTTATGGGCCTCCCTCCTTGTTAAAGACCGTATCAATTCAGGGCTTATTGGACCTTGGCTTTGATTAATTGAACGGGTTTTATGAAAGTCAAGTATCCAAGATCATGAACGGTCCAACATCAACCGTTCAAGACTGGGGCGGTTGCACCCACACCGTTCATACATTTTGGCCAATTTCTGAGGATTTTCTTAATATTCACCGACAGGCTTTTGTGCGGCCCTCTCAGGCCCGTTCAAACAAATGGACGGGCGAATTCAAACCGCCTATAGCACAGAGTCCTACGCGTGCCAATTTCTCAGATAATTATCCAATTATTTGAATTATCACCGACAGGGTTAGAACGGTCGGTGGTTGGCCGCCCTACATTTGAACGGGCTTAGTAGAACCGTGCATCTTTCAGTGTCCAACGGCGGACGTTTCGGTCGATTCGAGCGATAATTGGGTTAATTTCCTGATTTTCTAAATTTCCACCGATAGTGTTGGACGGTCTTTAATGGACCGCCCATCCTCTTGAGCGGTCTATCGTAAGACCGTTCATCCTGTCGAGTGGTGATTTTTAACAGTTTTTTTATCCCTTTTATGCATGGTTTTATCCCTGACTTCTCTTGTCGATTTCTCCGTGGATAATCAACCTTTTTTGATGCCATTTGACTGGATAAGAGATTATGATAATATCTATGATTTATCTTTTATGATTTCGACCTAAAAATAGCTCTAAACCCTAGTTTTGGGGCTGGCTTTCTAGGCTTTATAAATAGACCCTAATGGCCGGACTGAAGAAGGGGGGGAATGTTTGGTCGACGGCGAAGCCCTGCCGCACTCTTGAGCGACCTAGCACCAAGGAGGGAGGCTTTTTGCGTCCATATAAGCCTCCGGTTCAGGGAGTAGTTTGGTTTTGAATCCTTTTGTTTATAGTCTTCATCACTCTCCTTTCATTGCATGCATCGTTTTCTCCATACGCCCCCATTCTGTCTCATTATCATGCACACATCCACCCATGTTTTTGTCACCCTAGGGGTTTAAAACTCCCAGGTATTCCCCTTGCCATTCGTTTATGTCCATTTCTTCTTATATTGACATTTACTACACCGTCAAGTTCTAATTTAGGTCTTTTCTGTGTGTTTCTTACGTTGTTTTGCAGGTCAGCAATCATCAGCACGAGGCCCATCCCCTCTGGCTGACCGGAGAGGGTGGAGGTTGGACCCCTTGCAACTTACTGCGTGGTGGACTTGTGCAGTTTTCAGACAGCCGTTCAACATCGTGTGTGGTGCATAAAGCACCGTTCATCCTGTTGGTGCGGTCAACAGAGCGCCGTCAGTCCTCCAGTGGTAGTTCCTCCCGCACCCTCTGCAGCGCACTTAGGCGGTCTATCGTAAGACCGTACATCCAGTAGGCGGCCCTCAAAGAGCCATTCATCTCTTCAGCGCTGCAGCTTAGGCGAGTACTCCCCCTCTTTCCAAGGTACGGCGTGTCCATCACGTCCGGCACCTTGGTGGTGATCACGGTCCTTTTGTTCTCTATTCTCCTCTTATCCTTGTTACTTGCTCATCGCATATTATTCCACCATGATGCATATTGATCTTTAGTAGGAGGAGAGAAATATATCTACATCCCCTTTTGTGGCGATCACGGTGGGACAACTAACGCCCATCGTGCTTTTGAGTTGCTGACCCCCCTTTATCTGTTGTTCGAGTTTTCTTCTAAGAGCGATTTGTAGGTGGGATGCGTTTTCTGCCTCCTGGGACGTGCGCGGTTTCTCCTGAGCTGCCCATACCTAGGCGCGGTTGATTCTCCACCGTCAGTCCCCTGCGGCCAGACACAGCTTCTCTCCTCTTTCCTGTTCTGGACGGTTTCTGACACGCCGTCAAGAATTTGGAGCGGTTTGAGTCCAGCCGTCCATTGCTTCGCCACAGGTATGCTTCGCTTTGTTTTGGTTGTAGGCACGCGGCTGCTGGACGACCGTGCAGAGGAGTGCGCGGTTGGATACAGACCGTTCTACATGAATTTTCCTGCCACTGCTGCCTCATGTTCTCAGTATCCTGTGATTATTCCATAGTTCTATTGTTGTTTTCTCCCTGGATTACACGGTCCTAGACAGACCGTTTTAATCGTGGAGCGGTTGCATAAGGGCCGTTCATCTTCTGTCACAGTGCGCTTACAGTGTATGTTGATTGTCATATTCTACGCGATTTACCGCTCCTGGTGCTATTTGTTGATTTCCCCCCTGCTCCCTCATCAGAGTTGTGTTATCATTCTCCTTATTATTCATGTGTATACTTGCTCATTGATTGATAGTTGCTAGGCTAGATTGTGCATGCACCCCGGTGCGCATAGGAGCATCCATTTCTTCTCATAGTAGTTGCATTCCTACCCAGGTAGGGTTTCCTCTCGTCTCCATATTCCTTGGAGCCAACTAGGGACCTTGCCGAGGACCTCCGTAAGCCCCCGTGAGTCGTGGATTCCCACACGGACGCCGGGCAGGTTGTACCACATCCACCAGCAGTCTAGGGTTTTGTTGACACCTGAAATATGACAGAGAATAGAAACGAGACATAATGGAAGATTGAGTGAAAGATGAAGATCCCGGAAGTTCCTGCAAAACTAGGATTACGGAGAGTCCATTACTGAAGCTGTCACCCGGCTGAAGCCCTCCCCGGCCAAGCTGATGTCCGGTATTGTCATCGCTCAGACGGCAGTACTGATGAAGAACTGCAGTCCACTGACTGATGAAAATCCCCAGAAATATTCTGATGAAGCTATGCTAACTCACCAATTGATGGGCCTTCGCCTAGCCTGACGGACTCGAGGGACCGACAAATGAAGGGACAGATTAAGCGGCTTTAACAGCTCAAGCTTACTGATGAGGAAGCATAGAAGACTAAAAGATCTAAACGGGCCCAGCCGTGTGGCGCCGAGAGCCCAACAAGACCCATATGAGGAAGGGGCGCCGGGAAGCCTACTGCCTCCGAATAAGGCACGCCGGGAGCTCATCAACCGTGCGCCGAGATGATCATGCCGATAGGGGGAGAGGGTGGTGTTATAAAAACCCCCTTTCTCTCGAAAAGAAGAGAGGCAAACAAAAAAAAAGAAGAGAGATAGAAAAGACAGAAGAGACCCTACTAAAAAGAAAGAAGAAGAGAAGAAGAAGAAGAAGCTCCAGGTGGGCTGCTCGGGGGAGGGAGAGGAGTCAATGCTCCACCCTCCCCCCCCCATGTTTGCTTTTATTTTGCTTTCCTCTGTATGTAATGGTATATGCCTTCATGCTTTAGCTATTCAGATGAGGTCGATATTTCTTTTCTTCCCTGCCTCTGTTCCTCCCCTTACCCGTTTCTCGGCTTTAGCCTTGCAGTCGATGTAAGTGGTGATAATGAGATGAAATGAAATTTAGTGGTTGCCGTGCTCGATATTAGGCAATCAAAGTTTTGCCCTCTGTCTTTCTATGAATGTATCTTTCATCTAAACGTCCAATATTCTAGACGTCTCGGTTTTCAGAGTCATCCCCGTGAGTCTGTGCTTCAAAGAGGAATGAAGTCAGGGCCCCAATCCTTATCTAATGGGTTATTGGGTCCTGTTTCCCTCTCCCCTCCTGTCTCGATGGCAGATTCTTCGCAGGCATCTGAGTTTCTTGCGAGGCCCCCAAGCTGTTTAGGAATCGGAGACATCAATCTCTTGATTTCCTGAATTGCTGGCTATAGAAGATGTGTCCCGTATGTAGACGAATGCAATCCCAGGAGGTTCTGATAAGTGATGACCTTGACCCTTCGGTCCCTCAGCAAAACCCTAATGCCATGGCATCGAAGTCCACAGTCCAGACTGATTTGATCCCCAGATACGGTCCCAATCAAATCTGAATTCCAAAACAGGGCTGTCGGAGCTTCTCGGCGCCACTGGGCCTCGGCGGCAGCAACAGCCCTCGGCGCAATGGTGAGCGAGCCGGGAACCAGCGCGCCGAGAACCCCCTTGCCTGTTCATCTTCCTATGCCGAGATCCCCTCTTTGGCTAATCAATCCACGCCGAGATCCTCCTTTCAGGCCGATACACTCATACCAGGAGCCTGTCTCCTCATCTGCTTTTCAGTCCTTGTCCAACCTGTTATATCGGCTGAAGGGGATATTCATGGTCGCCATATGTACCTCAGGGATGAGATTAACGGCAGGAAACCTCCCCTACATCATCTTAGATCAAATCCATTCATAACCCCATAACCTAAGGGGCCATAGCACTGTATAAGCCCCGACGGTTCTTGAGGGGATAGCAAGCATTGCCATGGGCACCTACATCATCAGGGAGCCCAAGCCTTCTTTTCGGTTATCATCCCGTACCCGTGGATGACGGCCTATTTCCTTTGACATGACCCGAAAGAAGGGGAAATGCTGCCGAAATTCTATCCGATAGGGTTAACCCCGGAAGGCCAAGGGAGTGTGATCGATACGCACCCCGCTTGACTCTATCCCTCGGGAAAATGAATATCATAGACCCTCCAACCGAGCAGGGAGTTCAAAGGGGAAGATTCCCCGCTGTTTATCTGGATTCCATCCCGTCGCTACGTGGATGGCTTCCTATCCCTATTTGGCATGTCTATAAGCCTGATGGATATGCCGCCCAATTCAATTCATCCAAGCTCGACACGTTAATCGTATCCGGCTCCCCTTTATATGCATGCCTGTTTAAGATGGGACAGAGCCAACAAAGCCCCAATCCTCACTGTGGATTTTCGGGCTTTGTTTCCCCCCCTTTCTCCCTTAACGCCATCGATGATTTAAACGTCGTGGAGTCTGTGATTTTCTCCAAATTTCTTAAGCTACCAGGGCCACTGTAGGGATCAGAAACCGTTATTTCTCGATCTCTTGGATGGTCGGCAATATGAATGGCATGAAGCCTATTCCTGAGAGTTCGAAGGCCCTGTGATTCTGATCTCTCGAACCCCTTTCACCTATGATTCCTTGCTGTCAACTTGGTACACCCCTAGCTCTTTCCTCATTTGCCTCTTGAGTCCACCCCCCCAGGCCATGTCTGAATCCCGTGAAAAACCCCCAAAACAGGGTACCGTAAAACCCCATAAGCCCTCACGGCGCCCAAGCATCAATTCCTTCTCGGTGCCATACCCTCTCGGCGCCATCAATGGCTCCCGGCGTGGCACTCAGCGCGCCGAGAACTCTCAGGCAGAGAGCCTCTTCTTCCTCCCTTTGGCCTAGGCCGATAACCCCCTTCATGGCGCGCCGGGAGCTCCCTTCAGCCCACGCCGAGAAGCCGGGCCATACTCCTGATCCTTACGCCGAGAACCTCTTTCTTCTTGGCCTAAACCTTGAGTCCCATGTTGTACCCATCCAAGGGATATACGGAGAACACTAGGCATCCCTCAGGAAATAAATCAATGGGGAGGACCTCCCCTACATTGTTCTATTCTGATCCGGATTTCTTTATAACCTTATGGACTCAAAGAGCTATGTCATTACATGTGCTCCGACGGGTTCCGAAGGAACATCGATTGATGCCATGAATGTGAGCGAGGGCTCCGGGCCTGGTGCCCCCCCTCTTTCCCGACTTTCATCCCGGCATCCCGTGGACGATGGCTTATCTCCTCTTGGCATAATCCAGGATAAAGGGGATATGCTGCCAAAATTCATTCATATCACCTTGAGTGATCATGGTATTCTCTCCTAACCCCGCTGGCCCACGGAGTTCTGCCCTTGCATGTTCTCCGATGGTCTTTCGAAGGGGGATATCAATAAGACATCGCACCTGCACAGGGTGTGTCATGTCGCACCGGTCCTTATCCGGATTCCGGGTTAGATATACCCGATCTTTTACGGATCCCATCCTGCCACTGCATGGGTGGTTTCCTATCCCCATATGGCATAGTCCAAGGTAATGGGGACATGCCGTCGGATTTGCTCCGCATTTGATGTATCCTTGCTTCACTCAGGCCATTTAAACGCCCTGCTGATGAACCAACCCTCTCTCTCATTTGAGTCTTATTTTTGCCGCTACCTTCCTCCTATTTTTGGCGTTTAATCAAGGGTTGTCCTTCTTAGGAAGGGCGTAATTAACGTCATAGCCTTTATGGTATGACGGACTTCGGGTCCCGACTCGGACTTCACAATCGACTGATTAAAAGTCAGATCGAGCGCATAATAAAATTGTCACCCCGGTGACTGGCACGCCAATAAACCAATAAATAACAAATCCACAAAAGAAAAGCAAAAGCGCGTTCCACAAGTCTGGCACGCCCGGTGGGACCGAGTCTCCCTTCATCTCTACGCCAAAAATAGGAGGCCCAGCGGGTCCCCCTCAAATTTCTGATTCTGTGCGCTTTCCTTATTTTCAGGAAGCTACAATGACTACTGGAATCATGTCCGTATGCTTCGACCAACAACCGATCGATGTGCATGTCCGAGAGGGTTACCTGGCGGTACCGCTGTCATTCGGGTCGATGCCCCCTGCTGTCGGGCTGCCCAACTGCCTGGGCCTCATCTTCACCGACCTTCTGCAGGTCGACAACAACGAGCAAGGCACTGCTGCAAGTGCCCCGATGAAGACTGCTGATAACAAGTGTAGCTTACCAGAGAGGACGACCTCGACAGCCGTCGCCTGCTATGTTCATCATGTTCAAAGGAGGGACACGGTCCCCGCTGCTGCCCAAATGAAGAAAATAACTAACCGGAGGAGCCGGTATGCTGCTGCCGACCGTCGTCTTTCAAATTCTGGGAAGACGATGATGATGGGTGACGTTAGGGTGAACCTCAACAGTCGCCCGAGAGAAGTCCGGCCGGACAGGATTGTCCCGACCGTCCAGATCGACAACAAGTTCCAAGTTCTGGCCACCAGGAGGGCCAACTGGGAAACTGATGAGAGGAAGCCGCTGGCGCCCAAGCCAGCAAGATATAAACAGGTCTGGTGACCAAAGAAGATTCAGAGCTGGGCACCAACTCGAGATGAGGGGAAAGCTACCGAGGATGCTGTTGCCCGCTTCAGGGCAGGAAGCAGAAGAAGAGAAGGAAAAGACATAAGAGATGATGATGCTGTTTACCCCAGGGCTTGGGGTAAGAAAGATGAGAAAGAAAATGAAGAAAGAAATCTGACCACTGTTCGTCCCAGGATGAGGGGCAGAAAATATGAGCAGAAGCAAGACCTCTCGGTCCCCCATCCCAGGGCTGGGGGCAAAAGATGGGAAGGAAAGAACTACGCTGCTGCTGCCAACAACTGCCAGGATGGGAGTAGAAGGTTCAGGGAGATAAAGGAAATGAGAATAAGCGAACCAGTCGCTGCTGCCATTCCAAGAAGACCAAGAGCCTGTGCCAGACAGGCCGATATACTCAAATACTGCAAAGCCGAGCACATGACTGCTCAGGTGGGGAGACTGGCTTATCAGCAGAAGAACCAGGAAAGATTGATGCTCTAACCAAAGCCACGAAGGCACAATCAAGAAGAGATGAAGCAAGTGGCTCAAGACTACTTCCACTGCCTGGGGAATTCTGCCCTCGGTCAGTAAAGATTAGCCCGTGCCTTGGGCACCATGGATGAAGAAAAAGAAGAAACCCTCCAAGAAATGATGATCGGAGTCTCCTCCTCCGACTCCAATGATTATGAAGAAGGTCACAGAGCCTGGTATGGGAAAGAAGACCTGCATAGGGAAGAAGCCAGAGAAAGAATATCAGTCTTTGACCGGCTCAAATACCCCGATCAGATGAAAAGGAAAGTCTTCAGGCAGAGGGAAAAGATGCAGATCTTCGCCTGCAATATGGCCGGACTTGTCAGGGGGCAAGACATGCTACCAACTCAACCGGACGAGCTACTCAGGCTGGCAACCAGACCCGGGCCTGTCACAAGAAGAGGCCAGGCGGCAAAGGATAAGATGAAGACTAATGATGAAGTCTGCAAGATCACCACTATGACAGTTAATGTGGTAATAACGGAAGAGGAAGACAATCCCTTCGTTGATGATGCTGAAGGGACTTCAGAAGATGTACAGATCCCGTCCACCCTGGATCCCATGATCCAGATGATGTTCAGAAGATACCAGCAGGAGATCAATGCTCTCAGAAGATAGATCAATGCTCTCCAAGCAAGCCGAGCCTGTGGGGCATACTTCCAGCTCAACAGAGACGGCTATCCCAGCTAATCCTCTCCTGGCTGATAAGGGCAAAGCACCAAGCCAACCTGTTCCACAGCAAACAGTAGCTCAGTCCTCTGCGTCTCAGACACAGCCTACCGCGCCCACCTTGTGCGCCACTGTGATGACAACTCCTCATAGTCAGCAACAAGCTCACTTCTTCCCAGAAGACATAGATCCAGCCGTAGCCCACAAGCTGATGATTGAAAGAATTGTGGAGATGAAGCTGTCTGAGAAGACTGGCGATGATGCTAGTACCTACGATGTATACAAGGTACCATATCCTCCCCAGCATGCTGCTAAGAGACTACCTCCAGGCGTTAGTAAGCCGCCAAAGTTTGAAAAGTTTAATGGCCAAGGCTCTCCCAGGGAGCACGTAGCTTACTACACCACAATCATGGGTGACTTGGCAGCTGATGAAGCTTATCTGCTTAAGTTCTTCGGCTCATCCCTCACCGGGATAGCCTTTGAATGGTATTCAAGCCTGCCGGCTGGGTCAGTGACCGATTGGCCTGATATGCAAAGAAAGTTTCGCGACAGATTTCACGTCACGGAAAGAGAAATTACAATAGCCGAACTATATGCAACCAGGCAAAAGCAAGATGAAACAGCACTGGACTACATCAAAAGGTGGAGGAACTTAGCTATGAGATGCAGAAGACCTCCTCATCAAGAAGATGCAGTGCAAATATGTAAGCAGAGCCTCAGGAGAGAGGTATTGGAAAAGATGATTGGTGCAGATATCAGAACATTTGATCGATTGAATAATATAGTAGCGGAGGTCGAGACGTTCCTATCTAAGCGTCCGATCGCCAATGCTCCAACGGTGCCGAAAGGGAAATCTAATGATCGACGACCAATGCACTCTGAGGCCAACACCGTCGATTTCAGAACCTTCGAGCAACAGAAAGGGAAGAAGGGGGCAGATGAAGCTCCCCCACCAGCAGACACAGCAGAAAGAAAAGATAAGGTCTCTCTGAGAAACAAAATGAGAAAGCCGTACTCTTTCCCGAAAGATAAGACAGCCGCACTATTCAACTGGGCATACAAGTTCAACAAGGTAACATTGCCTGAGCCAAAGAGACCCGATGACGCGGTGAAGAAAGGTGATCCACTGTTCTGTCCATATCAGCGTGCGCTGGGGCACGCAATTGAAGATTGCTACGTCTTCAAAGATATTATGGAAGGCATGGTCAAAAAGGGCGAGCTACAGCTGGGAGATTACCAGGTAGAGCCACCTCGTCCACATGAACCTCCGGCATTAAAAATGGCCGCCAATATGATTTCAATCTACCAGCGGCTACCTAAGGAGGCCGTTGAAGAATGTATCAGGCATACTTATGAAGCTTGCTTCCTCACCCCACTGAAGGATCAGGAAGGATGGCAGATGAAACCCATACAGAACAGAAAGAAGACTCCTGATGGGGACATCCCTTGCCCCTCCACATTTTCTGAAGCTCGGATTGATCGTCGGTGTACGCCATTATGTTCCTCATGTGTTTGTGAGTCGAGTCATGTAATTTTCTTATTTTTATTTGAGTCTTAAACATGTAATTTTCCCTTTATTGAGTCATGTACCTAGGTTAGAAAGTCATTTTCCTAAGTCTTGAAGTCATTATGTTGGTTTGATAGGTTAATGGGCCCAATTCATTGGGCTAGGCCCAAGGGCGCCCCTCCCTTGGACTGTTTGGTCATTAGTTAGTTTGTCAGGGTCAGTTTGGTCTTAGGAAAAGTGTGGGGTCTATAAATAGCCCCACCCCACTCTCATTTGTAACAATGATGCTTGAATATTGAATCCAGAAAATTTCCACACCTTCTAGTTCCCTCTCAATATCTCCCTCTCTCTCTCTTACTATCACTCTCTCTAAGTGGGTTGTGCCCCCTCTCTCTCTCCTCCCCACCCCAAATTTGAAATTTATTCTCTCTCCTCCCCATTCACCCCTCATTAAGGCCCCTTCCCCTTCCCCATGCACTCATTCAATTCCCCCTCCAACCCCTAGGTGGAAACCCCTTCTCCTAGGCACCTTTCCACTCTCCCAAGCAACCCTCCCTCTCCCCAAGACTGAAAGAGCCCTTCCCTAGGCCAAATTTCGAATTTCCCTCTCCCTTGGGCTGTGCCCTTTCATCTCCCCACCTCCCTAACCACCCAAGGTCGCACCCCCCCTTCCCCATCCACCCAATAAGCCCATTTTCATCCCCATCCTCATACCCTCTCCTCCACCTATTCTGTCCCTGTTGCAGGTTTCAGAAAAGCAGTGACTTGCAGAAGCAACTACGACCGTCTCTCAAAAGTTCAGGTGGCAAAGCCTACATTGCTTTAATCGTCTGCGAGTTAGCTTTCCAACGGAAGTGGTTTTGTCGGCATCTGAGTTCGGAGCTGTCCCGAGGAACGTCATCTTCAACAACTGCGCAATCTGTCCCAGACTGAAGGCCAGAGCGATCTTGGAAGCTGCTCAGCGGTCAACCTTGGAGGAATTCGAGCACACTTCCTTCTACAAAATTCTTCTTCGGCCAGTCCTCCATCAGTACCAGAAGGAAAGATGCCAATCGCCTGCCTGAGCTATTTGTTCTGAATTTTCTCGCCGGAGTGCGCAGTCTGCCACCTGTGGGTCCAGGTTTGACCTGTCCCTAATTATCCGGCTACCTCACTCTCCTCTGACCTCGGATTGTGGCCCCGTCAACTTCTACTCAAAGCCACTCCGTCCACGATCGGGTCTCCGCCAGTTTCGTCCCAATAGGAGTTCAGGAGCATCCGTAGTACCTTCTGCAACCGACTGCACCAACCCTGCACCCACCAGAGACAAAAAGTTGCAGCCAGGTTCCAGTCGCCGGCCCGATCAGCCCCGAGCTTCAGAGCCCTCCCAAAAAATCAGACATCACCCTCCGTCAGTTTGGAAGCTTTTGGCGCAAGTCTCATCAAGATCTGAGCTCTGTGGAATTTTTGGAAGCATCATCACCTCCCCACTGTCCAGCAACCTGCAGATTGGCAGAACCGGCAGAATTCGGCAAGTCGGATTTCCTTTGCGTAATTCCCCACCCCGCTTGGCCGGCTGAAGGCCCCTCCCTGCGTGGAGGTAGTTTTGGATGTAATAAGCTTAATCCCCACCCCAAGATCGCCCCTCCTGCGAGAGGTGTAGTTCATGTGATAATCTTTTCGTAGATTTTGAAGCGACACCGACGCGGCTTGCGGGTGCAAACCCTTGCCTCCCTGCTCGCCCCCATCTTTGGCCGGAGTCGGCGTCTTCACGCCGGCTAGGTGAGCCTCGATTCCCCTTTCCTTGCTGGTTAATATCACTTGCTTAGCTTAGTATTCTTGCTTTGCTGCGTCGGACGGAGAGCGAGAGCCCGGCCCAAATTACCATTCACGTGAGTGTCCATCGCGGGCGAGTTGTGAGCGAGCCAGTTCAACCCACACCCTTGGTGTGACGGCCGCCCGTGAGTGGGCATCCCTGGACCAATTGAGGTTCTCCCCAAGCTTGCCAAGCACCGGAGCATCATTGTCCCACCCCGGACCCTCTCCATTATCGCTTAGTTACCCACGGGCACAAGTGTGCACCAAGCGAGTGAGCCGCTCGAGTAGTATCATCGCCAATTTGTTTGCTTGCAATCTTAGGTCCAAGGGTCATATTATCTTGTGGTCATCACCCCCAAGGTGGTGTTACATCAAGTGATATCAGAGCAAGTTCACAACTTGTCTCTATCAAGTTGGTCCTAGGGCATGTCTATGCATTTAGAGTCTTCAAGTGCATCACTCTTGTCCCCTAGTATGGCCACCTCATACCAACCTTGCCCATCGTCCCTCTCCATGAGTCCAAAACCCCAAGAGAGACCCATCACCAACACACATGACCTCCACAGTCATGTTGAATACCTCATGGGAGCTATGAACAATGCCTTTGATCGCCTAGATAGCATAAAAGGCCAACTTACCCGATTAGGTGACAATGAGCCCACCCCAAGGGTAGCTGATAGATTGGTCCCCCACCCACTTCCCGCCTTTGATGGAACCTCTCTTAGAGAATATTTAGATTGGGAAGCAGCATTAGACCAATACTTCACTTGGTATCCCATGTCCGAGGATAAAATGGCTTGGGTCGCCAAAATGCAACTAACCAAACAAGCTCAAACTTATTGGATGCAAATTGTCGGGCTAAGAATACTTAGAAGGGAAGCACCCATCCCCACATGGAGGGACATGAAGGAGCAACTTAGGGCTAGATATGTTTCCCCCTCATACTCAAATCACCAAGACCTAAGGAGCACTTCAACTCCTTCATCCCCACCTAGCCAACCCATGACCCTAATCCCCCATTCCACATCACTTCCCACCTATCCTACCCCAACCACCACACCAGCACCCTACCTACAAACTCCCACCACAATCATATGTCCACAAACCCAATTGGACCCCGTGTCCACCCCTCCACCGAGGCCCATAATGGCCACCACCCCCAAACCCAAAACCCCTCACCAAACCCACCTCCCGCTTCCTACACCAATCTTTCCCCAACCTAGGCCTCCTCTACTTCACCTTCCTATCCCAACCCAAGCCCATGCTTGTTCACCACCCCGGGTGTGTCATACGCTAGCTATCACCAAACCACCCACCATAGATCCCCCTACTCCATTAGCAATAGAAGTTGCAACCCACACACCCACCCAAGTGGAGAAGGATGCACATCCGAATCCACCTTCCAACATAGAGGAAATCCAAAGGCCAAATAACTCACACACCTCTAGCCTAGCTCCTCTAGAGACACCCAACCTCACCATAGATAAGTCCATACTCCAATGGCTCAAGAAAGGTCTCACCATTCCTAGTTCACAACCACGCCACCTACCCATGGGATATCAATCCCAAATCATTCCCATTCAGCCACATGTCACTTATCAAACTTCCTATTGTGTGGAAGATTTGGGAGACTTAGTGAACTACCTACATGGGCAAATTCACTTGACGAATATGCTAGCCATGAGGCCGTCCGAAGCTAACACCATTAGCCTAGCATATCCCACCATTGGCTCCATCACTTCCATCTACACTAATGGCCAAGTTACTAGTGAGATCATCCTCCTTCTTCCCATGGAGGAAGAACCTATCCGAGTCTACTCCCCAAACATTGAGATCCCAAGTGCTTTGATTGGCCAACCCATTAGCAACCTTGGCCCAATTATCTTGGAGGAGGATGACTCACCATTTGAGGACCTTGAGAACATGGAGTACCCCTACCTAGGTGACCCTTATCATGATCCCTTTGACCCTTTTCTGTGGGAGCCTAAATCTTCATGTAACCCACTCCCCCTATTCACCACCCACCTCACCCTACCCATACCGCCCATGTTGACCCAAACTCCTCCCTTCCTAGAATCGGGTTACACCATGAGAGCATTGACCTTAGGCAACAAACACCTCGGGATTGAGGAAATGCCCCACCCCATAACCACCTTCCTAGATCCCTTCGACCCATTCACATGGAAGTTCAAAAGTCATCACACATCTATGCACATGGAAGTCACCTTTGGGATAAACATGCATGAGTCTAGGCTTACCACACCATTTGACATGATTCATAAGTCGGGTACATTCATTCACATCACCCACATGTCAAGTAGAAAACATGAGTGGTCAATATATGGTTGTAATGGTCCACCATCATTCATCATAAATCTCAAGCATGTTAGGAGCATTCATGGATGTCCGGGTCCTCCAACATTCATCACACTCACTCACAAGAGGGACATCTATGGATGCCCCGGTCCTCCCAAATCCTTCAAAGTCTTCATAACATCAATGCATGATAGGTCTACATATGGTTGCCCTGGACCACCTGTGCATACCATGCACTACTCACTCACACCGCATCTTAGTACATGGCATATGCATCAAAACATGCATCAAGCAAAAGGCGGTGAGAATTATAAAAAGCGGGTAAAAACTCGTGAGCGCCACTTGAAATTCCATGTTGGCGACTTGATGATGATGATTTTGGAGTGGTTCTACTCTAGGGTCACCTCCAATTTGAGGGCACGAGGACTTGGACCTTGCCAAGTTCTGAGTAGCCTTGGCACCCGGCTTGCGGGTTGAACTTACCAAAGGGTTTTGGGATTCATCTCACTTCCCACGTGGCGGATCCGGCACCCTCTAAGGGTACTGCGGTGGATCCTAGTGAGTGTCTTGAGCCTAAACCCATCCTTGTGAGAGACACCCTCAGAGTGCCACCACAAACTAGCCCGAGAGCCCGACGTCAGCACATGGCGGCAATACTAGGCAAAGCAAGATCTCTTCGCCAGCCTAAGGTGTGACCGAGCCACTTTGTCGAGTGGAAGCACCGTTCCCCGGCTATGGACATGGGTCGAGTTTGGAGAACAAGGTTCGCCCGGAACTGCGTTTGGGATGCTACTTCCCCGGTGGACCCATACTCGACAGGGTCGAGTTTTCCCCACCCCGGGGGTATGATGGGGACATCCCTTGCCCCTCCACATTTTCTGAAGCTCGGATTGATCGTCGGTGTACGCCATTATGTTCCTCATGTGTTTGTGAGTCGAGTCATGTAATTTTCTTATTTTTATTTGAATCTTAAACATGTAATTTTCCCTTTATTGAGTCATGTACCTAGGTTAGAAAGTCATTTTCCTAAGTCTTGAAGTCATTATGTTGGTTTGATAGGTTAATGGGTCTAATTCATTGGGCTAGGCCCAGGGGCGCCCCTCCCTTGGACTGTTTGGTCATTAGTTAGTTTGTCAGGGTCAGTTTGGTCTTAGGAAAAGTGTGGGGTCTATAAATAGCCCCACCCCTCTCTCATTTGTAACAATGATGCTTGAATATTGAATCCAGAAAATTTCCACACCTTCTAGTTCCCTCTCAATATCTCCCTCTCTCTCTCTTACTATCACTCTCTCTAAGTGGGTTGTGCCCCCTCTCTCTCTCCTCCCCACCCCAATTTTGAAATTCATTCTCTCTCCTCCCCATTCACCCCTCATTAAGGCCCCTTCCCCTTCCCCATGCACTCATTCAATTCCCCCTCCAACCCCTAGGTGGAAACTTGTCACGCCCCGAACAAGGCGGAAATATCGGGACGTACAGTTAGGGACACGCTAGCAAGAGAGGGAACAAAATCTAAAATGATACACAAGTGCTACAAGATGGAATACTAAAAGATCATTAACAGACCACAACTGATACAATAACCTCGAGTTTAACTTAATACAACTGGAATAACAACCACTAAAACTCAATGACATAACTGAAACTAAATGCTCTCCAAAACACAACTAGAACTGATACACTCAAGACATCACTCCTGCCCTTCCCCATCAGTAAGCGCATCACCTGAAAAGCCTGGAAAGGGGGAAAACACAACTATGAGCTGACGCTCAGTAGGAAATAACAGACGGGTATAAGTGATTAGCAGTTTAATTACATTTTAAAATGTCATGCTACAAATGATAAAACCATAAAAAGATAACGATAATATCACGAAACGGAATTTAAAGATCTTGCAAGGTCAAGAAATATAATGAATAGAATGGTAAGACAAGAATTTACTACAGGAGATAACGATAAGAAGTTGGCCATATCAAGTCAATTCTAGTCATGTCAAGCACGCATGTAATTTCATTTCCACGTCCAAGTAATCAACAAGTAGAGTAAACACAAGTAGAGTATAGAACAATAAGGAGTGGAAAGTGAAATGTAGTAGCAAGTAATATAGAGAGTAGTGGAAAGAGTAGTGAGTAGTGGACAGTCCTAGATTTAACACATGTCAAGTACTGGTGCCAAATGCCACACCTAGTCATTCACCTCCCCGGGGGTACACGTAGTGTTCGGGCGCTCTTCCCAGGACCAGACCGAGCCCTTATTTGTTTGCCAGGCATTGATTTCTTTTGGATCAAAGATCCCACGAATCTAGACTTCCACAGTTTATGGCCAGAATTCCAAGGTTTAAGCTAAGTAGCAATAACAACATCAAGTAGGAAAGAGATTCATTTCCAGAATTTCAAGGTAAGTATAACCATCAAGGAGATTGAAATCAAGTCACAACAAGAGTTAATCATGCTACTTTACTGTAGTACAGTAGCTATCAATCAATCTAAACAACATATTAATCCTAATCACCAAGTTAAGATATCATGCTTAACCATTATCATTTGTATTAGCCAAAGTGCCAACAAGCTAGGACAAGTTATCAAGGTAAAGAACAAGCTCTCACAGGAGTGAAAAAGAATGCATTAACAGAGATTTAGTTACACCATTAATCATTAATTAAGTGAGTTTCTATTTAATCTTGTATGCATTGAGATGAAGATGGTAAACGGTGCGTTTTTATGCTAAGTTTGCATGTAGGAACCAATCTAAATTTGAAATCAAGAGGGGTACATGAATAGGTCAAAAGTTCTTCAAAAATATAATTTCAATGGGTCTAAGTTAAATGGGTTGATTCCCCATTGATTCGGATCCATTTTCGGTTCGAAAAACGAAGAAAACGGGTTTTCTGTTGTACGGGTCGACCCTTGGGGTCGACCCCTGCAAAACGGGGGTCTGGGAGCTGTATGGGTCGACCCCTGGGGTCGACCCTCGGGCCTGCCAGGGCACCCAGAAGACGGGTCGACCCCTGGGGTCGACCCCTGCAAGAACAGCAACGGCTGCTCTTCCGGAAAATAAGAAATTTCATCCAAATGGGGTCCAAATGAGTTGAAATTAAAACCATATGATCTAGGAATGTTAATGGACATTCTAGGGTCATAAAACTACAATTTGGAAACACTAATTGCATCAGAAATCACAAGAATCACAACCTATTCTATGAAGAACACAAGTAGACCTAGTTCAGGACATACCTCCACTAAATTGACAAATACTCTCGATATACAAAACCAAATTTAGGGATTTTGGTGTCAAAAGAAAGCTAACTCGATCATGAATCCAACCATATACTATATGCTACATTAAGATCAAGTTATATGACTCAAAATGAGCCCGTAATCAAGCTCTGGCTTAAGGAATTCTATATGAAACATGTTCTAGATATATTTTTACAAAACTTCAAAATTCATGATGCATGCTCAATGTAATTTGGGGCTTTCTAAGTTAAATGAAAGATAATAACATGCTGATTACTTCATGTGAACTAATTAAAGTTTGGTTGTTAGATCCTACCTCAAATCGGAGAGAGAAAACTCGAAACCCTAGGATGAAGAACACTTGGACAGCACCTCACAAAAAGCTCGATTTCTCCACGGATACCTAATGAAAATTGGGGCTTTTGCCACCAATGGATAGAGCTCGATGAGAGGAACAATTTGCTATACTCATGATCAAGATTTGGTTGAGAATTCCTACCTCAATCGATGGATCAAAGAATGATGAAGAGAAGCCAATGGCCTACTGACCGACCTCCACAAATCGAACTAGATCTCCTCAGATCCGAAATTTCAGCGAACCCCACAGTAGCCAAATGAAAGAAGACTCGTAGGGCTTCATTTTGATAGTTCATAGAACTTCTGGAGCCTTCGGAATTGGGAGTATTCGCTGCTGCAAGCCGCGTGTTTAGAAACGGCGCCGAAATCCTAGACTTGACCAAACTATGTCGGCAGCACATTTTGGGGCTAAGTTTACCTCACATTGATTGAGGGTAAATGTTCCTTACATTGTTGCCTTCCATTTGCCCCTGATTTCAGATCATTTGGTTGAGTAATCAGGGCGAATTTCGCGTTTTAATCTAAGGGTTAGGTATGAGTCAAAAGTGTGCACATTTGGGTTTGAATTCTAAATAGATCTTACCACGGATTTAACATGGCTTAAAGCCAGAAGGAAAAGTTGTTATCTACATCAATATTAATCTATTTACTATTTTTACAGATTTTTCTGAGGTAGTCGAATTATTACTTATACTATTCCGTAATTAATTAAATGTTAAGTTCGGAAGACTAAGTTCACTAATTCCGGCGTAATAAATGATTTTCTTAGGCTTAAATGTAGAAGACAAAGTTGCTAAACAAAATTAATTCTACAAGATGTGATTTTGGAGGATTTTTATAAAATAGTTGAAAAATGACTTATTCTATTAATTAATTAATTAATCTAATTAATTTGGATAATTCTCATTAATTTTGAATAACTTCAAATAAATTCTAAATAATTGCAAATAACTTTCTAAATAAATTTTTAAGGAATTTGGGGTCTTACACCCTCCCCTACTTAAAGGAATTTGGTCCTCCAAATTCACTGCACTAAAACTGAGAGTAGAAAAAGATCGCTCACCTAGAATAGATCGGGATACCGCTTTCGCATAGTCTCTTCAGATTCCCAGGTAGCTTCTTCGGTCCCACGCCGACTCCACTGAATCTTGACCATCGGTATCGAACGATTCCGGAGTTGTTGTTGCTTCCGGTCCAGAATCTTGACAGGTCTTTCCTCATAGGTCAAATCTCCTTCAGTTCAAAATCCACTTGCTGAATGATATGAGTGGGATCGTACACATATTTCCGTAACATAGACACATGGAAAACATTGTGTACGCCAGACAAATGCGGTGGTAAAGCCAGTCTGTATGCCACCTCTCCCACTCTATCTAGAATCTCGAATGGACCAATGTATCTCGGACTCAGCTTGCCATGAATGCCAAATCTTCGGATCCCTCTCGTCGGAGAGACCTTTAAGAACACATGCTCGCCAACCTGAAATTCCAATGCCCTTCTCCTGTTGTCGGCATAACTCTTCTGTCTCGACTGGGCTACTTGTAACCGGTCTCGGATAACACGGATGTTCTGTGATGATTCCGAAACAAGATCTGGTCCAAGCCACTGTTTCTCACCTACCTCGTCCCAACACAACGGGGAACGACAACTTCTACCATATAGTGCTTCAAAAGGAGCCATCTGAATACTAGACTGATAGCTGTTATTGTAGGCGAATTCAATTAATGCCAAATGCTCACTCCAATTACCACCGAAATCAATCATGCAAGCTCGCAACATATCTTCCACTATCTGATTGGTTCTTTCAGTCAGTCCATCTGTCTGTGGATGAAAAGCAGTACTGAAATTCAGACGAGTACCCAAAGACACTTGCAGTCCCTTCCAGAAATGTGAAGTAAATCTGGGGTCTCGATCAGATACTATATTCACCGGAATACCATGTAATCTCACCACTTCCTTTATATACAAAGCAGCCAATACATCAATCGTCCACTTGGACTTAATTGGTAAGAAATGAGCCGACTTTGTCAAACGATCGACAATCACCCAAATCGCATCAAATCCACCACGAGTCCTAGGTAGACCCATAATGAAATCCATGCCAATGCTTTCCCACTTCCATTGGGGTATGTCGAGTGGTTTCAATTTCCCTGCTGGTCTGAAATGTTCGGCCTTAACTTGCTGACACACCAAACATCTACTCACAAAATCTGCGACTTCTCTTTTCATATTCGACCACCAAAAGGACCTTTTCAAATCTCGGTACATCTTAGTGCCTCCAGGATGAATGGTATATCTGGATCTATGAGCTTCCTCAAGAATTTTGTTCTTTGTTGTAGCCTCATCCGGAACACAAGTTCTGCCTTTAAATAATAATCTACCATCATCGGCTAACATGAAGTCAGGTCTACTGCTCAAGTTTCCCTTGATCTCTACTAACTCGGGATCATTATCTTGCAAGGACTTGATCTCTATCAATAATTCAGGTTTAAGTTGAATCTGAGCAATCAAGATCCGATCGTTGTCAATATTGAGATCCAGACTAGATAATTGTTCCAACAATCTCCATTCTTGTAACATGAGACTTGACAGTCTAGCTACCGGCTTCCGGCTTAATGCATCTGCCACAACATTACCTTTGCCAGGATGATACTCAATCGAGAAGTCGAAGTCTTTCAAGTACTCCAACCATCTCCGCTGCCTCATGTTGAGTTCCTTTGAGAAAATAAATATTTCAAACTCTTATGATCCGAAAACACTGTAAAGGTTTCTCCATACAAGTAATGCCTCCATATCTTCAAAGCAAACACGACTGCAGCAAGTTCCAAATCATGAACAGGATAATTATCTTCGTGCTTCCTCAACTGCCTAGAGGAATAGGCAATCACCTTCCCATGCTGCATGAGTACACAGCCTAAGCCAATACCTGAAGCATCAGTATAAACAACAAATCCTCCTTCACCAGAAGGTAAGGCCAAAACAGGTGCAGTAGTCAAACACTCCTTCAGAGTCTGAAAGCTTCGCTGACAATCATCTGACCAATCAAACTTATTCTCCTTGCGGGTTAATCTTGTCATAGGTACTGCAATCTTGGAGAAATCTTGAATAAATCTTCGGTAATAGCCTGCCAGGCCTAGGAAACTTCTAACTTCAGTTGCACTAGTAGGCTGTTCCCAATTCTTCACTGCCTCAATCTTCGAAGGATCAACAGAAATACCTTCCTTGGTGATAATATGTCCGAGAAAGGACACTTCTTGTAGCCAGAACTCACACTTACTGAACTTAGCATATAGTTGATGATCTCTCAACAGTTGCAATGCCATTCTCAGATGCTCAGCATGCTCCTCCTCATTCTTAGAATAGATCAGGATGTCATCAATAAAGACTACGACCCATTGATCAAGATAGGGCCGAAATATGTCGTTCATCAACTGCATGAAAGCTGCTGGAGCATTCGTTAGACCAAAAGACATAACGACAAATTCAAAATGACCATACCTGCTGCGGAAAGCCGTTTTATAAATATCCTCTTCCTTAATCCGCAACTGGTGATATCCAGATCGAAGATCGATCTTAGAAAAATATTGAGCTCCCGCTATCTGGTCAAATAACTCGTCAATCCTCGGCAAGGGATATTTGTTCTTGACAGTCTGCTGGTTTATTTGCCGATAATCAATGCACAACCTCATCGAACCATCTTTCTTCCTGACGAATAACACAGGGGCTCCCCACGGAGAAGTACTAGGACGAATAAAACCCTTCTCAAGTAACTCCATCAGTTGCTGCTTCAGTTCCCTTAGTTCCGCAGGAGACATACGATAAGGAGCCTTAGAAATAGGAGCTGTGCCAGGAATAAGATCAATAGAAAAGATAACTTCCCGCTCAGGCGGAAGTCCTGGTAGTTCTTCTGGAAAGACATCAGGAAAATCTCGGACAACAGGAATGTCCTTGATCTCCATCTGCTGCTCAGGAGTTGCACAAACAAAGGCTAGAAAAGCCTCACACCCATGCCTCAAAAGCTTATCAGCTCGAAGAGCCGAGATGAGTGGTATAGAGTTATGGTGCTGGACTCCCGTAAAAGATAAACCAGAATGTCCAGTAAAAGTCACTGAGCTAGAACTACAGTGAACATTGGCCTCATACTTGGCCAACCAGTCTGCTCCTAGGATTACATCATAATCCTTCATATCCATGCAGACCAAATCTGCTGGAAAGTTCTGTTCACCAATCATAACCTTACTAGAAGGATAGAAATACTAGATTGTTGATCTAGTGCCAATAGGGGTTGAAATCTCTAACGGAGTATTCATCAAAACAGGTTCCACAGCTAATAACTTAGCAAATCTCCGTGAAATAAAAGAGTGTGTTGCACCAGTATCAAAGAGAGCAAATGCCGGCTTATCGATTATAGTAAGGGTACCTTCGACGAGTCCGCCATCATCAGAAATCCCAGTTTCCTCTGCATGTAAAGCTTGAAGCTTGTCTTGTGGTTTCTTGAAGACTAGAGGTTTTGCCGGTGTAGCTTGCTCCGATATGAGAGGGCAATTGGGGATACGGTGCTCCTTGCTTCCACACCGCAAACATGCGCCTTGCTTGCGCCAGCACTCCTCTATCTTGTGACCCGGACGATCACAATAGTTGCACACGCCCTTGAATGGAACAATAGGGCCAGGCTTCTTGTCTTCATGCCTCGACATCTTGCCTTTCCACGATCCGGACCCGCTCCACGAACCAGGTCCACTAATAGGCCTCTTCTTGGTATACCCGGGTTTGACACTCCCGGAACCCGTAGGTAATTCTTTCTTGGTGCCTTTACCACGGATTCTCTCCGTCATTTCAAGAGTATCCTCCAGAACTTGTGCTTTCCTTACCATCTCGGAATAAGTGGAAATCTCCATCGGTGCCAATTGGTTGATATAATGAAGCTTCAATCCATTGAGAAAGCGCTTCGCCTTCATCTTCTCGGTGGAAATGAGATGTGTAGCATATCGAGAAAGCCGTGCAAATTGAGCCTCATACTCTGCCACGGACAAACCTCGCTGTTTCAAGGCCGCGAACTCTGCCGCTTTCTTCTCTTGCACTCTATCAGAAAAATACTTGCTGTTGAAGAATTCTTCGAACTCTTCCCACATAACTTGCCGATCTCCGAGAGTTGCCTTGATAGAATCCCACCAAGTACGTGCATCATGTTCCAGTTGAAATGTGGACAAAAGGACACGCTCCTGGTTGGTGCATTGCATAACTTCAAAGATTCTTCCCATCTCATCTAGCCAGTGCTCGGCTTGGTCAGGGTCAGTCGAACCAGCGAATCTAGGCGGATTCATTCCGCGGAAGTTCCGGTATAGATCACCGGTGCCATGCTGTGCCGCTCCTGCCTGAGCTACTTGCTGAAGGGCCTGAGTAAGGCCTTGAACCGTACGCTACAGGTTCCTCCATTCAGCACGATCAGCTGCCATCTACACGAGAAATAGATTACTTAGGTTTAATCAAGATAAATAGTTATACGATTAAGAAACGAACTTAACCCAAGTTCTACCCAATCTCACAGGTCAGGTCTAGACTTTTACAAGGTTAGGGATCTAATGCACCTAGACACGACCAAAACTCGGTACCTGGCGGAGGTAATCGGTCCGAAGACCACTCGCGCAAGTGTGCGACCTTCCCGATAGGCGTAGCCTAACGTTCGGACAACACCTTTTGATATACCGGTCATTGGGATGCAATGCAAGAAAACTTAAACTTAGGACACCTAGGAATGTGAAACCTAGGGCTCTGATACCAACTAAACTGTCACGCCCCGAACAAGGCGGAAATATCGGGACGTACAGTTAGGGACACGCTAGCAAGAGAGGGAACAAAATCTAAAATGATACACAAGTGCTACAAGATGGAATACTAAAAGATCATTAACAGACCACAACTGATACAATAACCTCGAGTTTAACTTAATACAACTGGAATAACAACCACTAAAACTCAATGACATAACTGAAACTAAATGCTCTCCAAAACACAACTAGAACTGATACACTCAAGACATCACTCCGGCCCTTCCCCATCGGTAAGCGCATCACCTGAAAAGCCTGGAAAGGGGGAAAACACAACTATGAGCTGACGCTCAGTAGGAAATAACAGACGGGTATAGTGATTAGCAGTTTAATTACATTTTAAAATGTCATGCTACAAATGATAAAACCATAAAAAGATAACGATAATATCACGAAACGGAATTTAAAGATCTTGCAAGGTCAAGAAATATAATGAATAGAATGGTAAGATAAGAATTTACTACAGGAGATAACGATAAGAAGTTGGCCATATCAAGTCAATTCTAGTCATGTCAAGCACGCATGTAATTTCATTTCCACGTCTAAGTAATCAACAAGTAGAGTAAACACAAGTAGAGTATAGAACAGTAAGGAGTGGAAAGTGAAATGTAGTAGCAAGTAATATAGAGAGTAGTGGAAAGAGTAGTGAGTAGTGGACAGTCCTAGATTTAACACATGTCAAGTACTGGTGCCAAATGCCACACCTAGTCATTCACCTCCCCGGGGGTACACGTAGTGTTCGGGCGCTCTTCCCAGGACCAGACCGAGCCCTTATTTGTTTGCCAGGCATTGATTTCTTTTGGATCAAAGATCCCACGAATCTAGACTTCCACAGTTTATGGCCAGAATTTCAAGGTTTAAGCTAAGTAGCAATAACAACATCAAGTAGGAAAGAGATTCATTTCCAGAATTTCAAGGTAAGTATAACCATCAAGGAGATTGAAATCAAGTCACAACAAGAGTTAATCATGCTGCTTTACTGTAGTACAGCAGCTATCAATCAATCTAAACAACATATTAATCCTAATCACCAAGTTAAGATATCATGCTTAACCATTATCATTTGTATTAGCCAAAGTGCCAACAAGCTAGGACAAGTTATCAAGGTAAAGAATAAGCTCTCACAGGAGTGAAAAAGAATGCATTAACAGAGATTTAGTTACACCATTAATCATTAATTAAGTGAGTTTCTATTTAATCTTGTATGCATTGAGATGAAGATGGTAAACGGTGCGTTTTTATGCTAAGTTTGCATGTAGGAACCAATCTAAATTTGAAATCAAGAGGGGTACATGAATAGGTCAAAAGTTCTTCAAAAATATAATTTCAATGGGTCTAAGTTAAATGGGTTGATTCCCCATTGATTCGGATCCATTTTCGGTTTGAAAAACGAAGAAAACGGGTTTTCTGGTGTACGGGTCGACCCCTGCAAAACGGGGGTCTGGGAGCTGTATGGGTCGACCCCTGGGGTCGACCCTCGCACTGGGCCGCATGGGTCGACCCCTGGGGTCGACCCTCGGGCCTGCCAGGGCACCCAGAAGACGGGTCGACCCCTGGGGTCGACCCCTGCAAGAACAGCAACGGCTGCTCTTCCGGAAAATAAGAAATTTCATCCAAATGGGGTCCAAATGAGTTGAAATTAAAACCATATGATCTAGGAATGTTAATGGACATTCTAGGGTCATAAAACTACAATTTGGAAACACTAATTGCATCAGAAATCACAAGAATCACAACCTATTCTATGAAGAACACAAGTAGACCTAGTTCAGGACATACCTCCACTAAATTGACAAATACTCTCGATATACAAAACCAAATTTAGGGATTTTGGTGTCAAAAGAAAGCTAACTCGATCATGAATCCAACCATATACTATATGCTACATTAAGATCAAGTTATATGACTCAAAATGAGCCCGTAATCAAGCTCTGGCTTAAGGAATTCTATATGAAACATGTTCTAGATATATTTTTACAAAACTTCAAAATTCATGATGCATGCTCAATGGAATTTGGGGCTTTCTAAGTTAAATGAAAGATAATAACATGCTGATTACTTCATGTGAACTAATTAAAGTTTGGTTGTTAGATCCTACCTCAAATCGGAGAGAGAAAACTCGAAACCCTAGGATGAAGAACACTTGGACAGCACCTCACAAAAAGCTCGATTTCTCCACGGAAACCTAATGAAAATTGGGGCTTTTGCCACCAATGGATAGAGCTCGATGAGAGGAATAATTTGCTATACTCCTGATCAAGATTTGGTTGAGAATTCCTACCTCAATCGATGGATCAAAGAATGATGAAGAGAAGCCAACGGCCTACTGACCGACCTCCACAAATCGAACTAGATCTCCTCAGATCTGAAATTTCAGCGAACCCCACAGTAGCCAAATGAAAGAAGACTCGTAGGGCTTCATTTTGATAGCTCATAGAGCTTCTGGAGCCTTCGGAATTGGGAGTATTCGCTGCTGCAAGCCGCGTGTTTAGAAACGGCGCCGAAATCCTAGACTTGACCAAACTATGTCGGCAGCACGTTTTGGGGCTAAGTTTACCTCAAATTGATTGAGGGTAAATGTTCCTTACATTGTGGCCTTCCATTTTCCCCTGATTTCAGATCATTTGGTTGAGTAATCAGGTCGAATTTCGCGTTTTAATCTAAGGGTTAGGTATGAGTCAAAAGTGTGCACATTTGGGTTTGAATTCTAAATAGATCTTACCACGGATTTACCATGGCTTAAAGTCAGAAGGAAAAGTTGTTATCTACATCAATATTAATCTATTTACTATTTTTACAGATTTTTCTGAGGTAGTCGAATTATTACTTATACTATTCCGTAATTAATTAAATGTTAAGTTCGGAAGACTAAGTTCACTAATTCCGGCGTAATAAATGATTTTCTTAGGCTTAAATGTAGAAGACAAAGTTGCTAAACAAAATTAATTCTACAAGATGTGATTTTTGGGGATTTTTATAAAATAGTTGAAAAATGACTTATTCTATTAATTAATTAATTAATCTAATTAATTTGGATAATTCTCATTAATTTTGAATAACTTCAAATAAATTCTAAATAATTGCAAATAACTTTCTAAATAAATTTCTAAGGAATTTGGGGTCTTACAAAACTCCTTCTCCTAGGCACCTTTCCACTCTCCCAAGCAACCCTCCCTCTCCCCAAGACTGAAAAAGCCCTTCCCTAGGCCAAATTTCGAATTTCCCTCTCCCTTGGGCTGTGCCCTTTCATCTCCCCACCTCCCTAACCACCCAAGGTCGCACCCCCCCCTTCCCCATCCACCCAATAAGCCCATTTTCATCCCCATCCCCATACCCTCTCCTCCACCTATTCTGTCCCTGTTGTAGGTTTCAGAAAAGAAGTGACTTGCAGAAGCAACTACGACCGTCTCTCAAAAATTGAGGTGGCAAGGCCTACATTTCTGGAATCATCTACAAGTTAGCTTTCCAACGGAAGTGGTTTCGTCGGCATCTGAGTTCGGAGCTGTCCCGAGGAATGTCATCTTCAACAACTGCGCAATCTGTCCCAGACTGAAGGCCAGAGCGATCTTGGAAGCTGTTCAGCGGTCAACCTTGGAGGAATTCGAGCATACGTCCTTCTACAAAATTCTTCTTCGGCCAGTCCTCCATCAGTACCAAAAGAAACGACGCCAATCGCCTGCCCGAGCTATTTGTTCTGAATTTTCTCGCCGGAGTACGCAGTCTGCCACCTGTGGCTCCAGGTTTGACCTGTTCCTACTTATCCGGCTACCTCACTCTCCTCCGACCTTGGATTGTGGCCCCATCAACTTCTACTCGAAGCTACTCTGTCCATGATCGGGTCTCCGCTAGTTTCATCCCAATCGGAGTTCGGGAGCATCCATAGTACCTTGTGTAACCGACTGCACCAACCCTGCACCCGCTAGAGACAGAAAGTTACAGTCAGGTTCCAGTCGTCGGCCCGATCAGCCCTGAGCTTCAGAGCCTTCCCAAAAAATCAGACATCACCCTCAGTCAAATTGGAAGCTTTTGGCGCAAGTCTCATCAAGATCTGAGCTCTGTGGAATTTTTGGAAGCATCATCACCGCCCCACTATCCAGCAACCTGCAGATTGGCAGAACCGGCGGAATTCGGCAAGTCGGATTTCCTTTGCGTAATTCCCCACCCCGCTTGGCCGGCTGAAGGCCCCTCCTTGCGTGGAGGTAGTTTTGGATGTAATAAGCTCAATCCCCACCCCAAGATCACCCCTCCTGCGAGAGGTGTAGTTCATGTGATAATCTTTTCGTAGATTTTGAAGCGACACCGACGTGGCTTGCGGGCGCAAACCCTTTCCTCCCTGCTCGCCCCCATCTTCGGCCGGAGTCGGCGTCTTCACGCCGGCTAGGTGAGCCTCGGTTCCCCTTTCCTTGCTGGTTAATATCACTTGCTTAGCTTAGTATTCTTGCTTTGCTGCGTCGGACAGAGAGCGAGAGCCCGGCCCAAATTACCGTTCACGTGAGTGTCCATCGCGGGCGAGTTGTGAGAGAGCCAATTCAACCCACACCCTTGGTGTGACGGCCGCCCGTGAGTGGGCATCCTTGGACCAATTGAGGTTCTCCCCAAGCTTTCCAAGCACCGGAGCATCATTGTCCCACCCCGGACCCTCTCCATTATCGCTTAGTTACCCACGGGCACAAGTGTGCACCAAGCGAGTGAGCCGCTCGAGTAGTATCATCGCCAATTTGCTTGCTTGCAATCTTAGGTCCAAGGGTCATATTATCTTGTGGTCATCACCCCCAAGGTGGTGTTACATCAACTCCCGCAGCCAAAACCACTGGAGCATTTATCCGCGGTGTCACACCAAGACCTGAACTGCCTCCAGTAAAGCCAGTATGGCACACAGCTGAGACAGGGCCAGTCATCCGGATCCCCACTCATAACCGGAGAAGACAAGTCCCCCTACCTGTACATAAGGAAGTAAGTCCTGCAGCCAGGCGTTTACAGCAGTATATTGATGGGCTCGATGAATATGAACAGAAAAAGCCCGGGCACCTGCTGGTGAAAGACTGTATACTCTGGGAACAGCTCGAAGAATTGAAAATTAAAGAGCAGTCAGAGGCAGAACAAGAAAAAGCTGAGACTGAACCCTTCTGGGGGCAGGAGCTGGCAAAGCCAAATTCTCAGAAGAAGAAGAGACGGCCCAAGTCCAAAAAGGGAAAGAAAGTCACGACATTACAGTGTAACACTCTGTCAGCACTCTTTACCTCGCCCGGGGAGGATGATGAGGATGAAACATCAAATGCCCCGCTAGAAGCCAACCATTCCGAGGCCTCAACCTCTGCACATGCAACACGCTCCGGAAGAAGGTGGGGGCGCCCACCACCAGCTAATCATAACATTATGTTCATAGGGGAACAGCCCTACCAGATTCTCGAACCGGAGGTACGAGGTGTCCAGGTTCCTCCCCCTACCGGCTTGTACCAAGAGAAGAAGAAAGGAGGTCAAACTCCAACATTTCTGGAATTTCTGTCTAGTCTAGAAGATGGGCAATCGATACAGGCTGGGCCAGATAAAGGCAAGGGACCCCAGCAATCGACGTCTGTAGCCTACAAGCAGAATGAGAAAGAAGGGGATAACCCTCTAACGGCACCAGAGGCCATTGCTATAGAAGAATCCTCCTAGGAAGTCAGTCCAGAGGTTGAGGCCAGCACTGGTCAGCAGAGGCCACGGGTACCACATGAACCTCTAAAGCCCCGATGGGTAGAGGAAATGAGACTGTCTAATGTCAGGGTGGGCAGTCGGATCATGAAAATGCTTAAGAAGCTCCCTACCAGATTCTCCATCTGGGAGATTCTCTCTCTGAGTGAGGAGGCTCGCCAAGCAATTGTTGATGCCCTGCAGTCGCCGGCACAATATGAAGCACTCTTGACAGAAGTGAATTCTGGGCCGTCGGTTACATTCACAGAAGATGACATGCTGATTCCGAATTCCTGTCATAACAGACCACTGTATATGAGGGGCTCCCTGAACTGTCAACCACTGAACAGGATACTGATAGATCCCGGGGCTGCCGTGAACATTCTCCCATAATGCATCTACCAAAAATATTACTTTGATCTGCAGCTTACCAAGGTCAGAGACATGAAAATTGCGGGATTCAACCAGAAATGTGAGACGCCCCTTGGGGTGGCTGATTTTAACCTCACATTGGGGGATCTCACTACTGTGGTACGATTCTATGTAATCGACTCCAACACCACATATAAGGCCCTGCTGGGGAGACCGTGGCTGCATGAATATCAGATAGTGCCATCCACGCTGCATCAGTGCATTAAATACTGCCATGAAGGAAGAGAAGAGAGGGTGTTTGCGGATCTGCATCCCTTCGAAGTATTCGAGTGCCATATGCTCGATGCATCCTACTACACGGAGGTGTCGCAAAAGGATGAAGAGAAAGAGGCTGTGGTCAGCCAGAAAAAGCCGACGACGAAGGCAAGAAATTGGTCTCCACCGCCACCAAAGGGCTATATTAAAAAGCATGAGGTATCGCACATCTCTTATGCCGGTGACTTTACTCGGATCACTCCTCCTAGCATTCACCCGGATGATATCAATGAAGAAATGAAAGAAAAGTACACACAAGTGGAGGTGCCGCAGGGTTTATTCAAACCCATCGTCAACCTTGAGTACCAGACGGTGCTACCACTAAAGACTATGGAAGTCCCTCGCTTCTGTGAGCCTCCTACCATATTCTACACTGGGGAGTCAGTCGAGGAAGATGATCAAGACTGCATGGTCCCTAAAGAGGCTGCAAACCAGATGGTGCCAATTACAGGCTTAGACTACACTACCCGACGGGTTTCGCAGATGTTCTCTAAGATGCAGATGCCATCACTACAACCTGCTGCCCAAAAGAAGGCGTTCCAGGAGCTATGGGATCCGCCTCGGGATAATAAAGAACTGAGGAAAATCACTCAGCACCCAGGATTGGGTTATACCCTTCAAGAATACTATGAAGCTGAGGTGGATGTCATATCTGTCTCCTACCAGCATGAAGACCCTCCCGAGGTGGGATATGACAAGTACCCCTCGGAAGATGAGGAAATCATTTATCAATCCATAATGAACAATGAAGCCCCAGACAGTCAACCGGAGACGGGGACGTCTGATGAAGCAAAGAAAGATTGGTGCTGGGAAGACCTACCTTGCAAAGAAGATCTGTTCCATGCTGAAGTAAAGTTCGACACGGGAATCCCGGATGAGGATCAAGCAGCCAAAGAGCTGAGGGAATGCCTGGAGTTTGAGCGCATCCTAG